>JARGCV010000079.1:7795000-8395000 GCA_034064705.1 Bothrops alternatus | reverse complement strand
AATGGGCAGCAAAAGAAATGAGGGGGGGGGAAGGAAAAAATGTAGAGTTCAGTCAGTAACTTATAAACCTGCCTAGTCAGCATTCCTTTTTCTTCTGTCTGAAGCAATTAAAATTTAATCCTAAAAGCATTTTAGAAGGCTGTCTTATTTAAAATACAAAACAAAGGTGGGTGGCAGTTATTTGTCACCAAAGATAAACAAATTTATGCAGCTTACATTGTATGCTGTAGGATAAAGCATGTCAGTAGAAAATGTGTTTGCAATGTATTAGAAATTAGTCTTAATAACGAATTCCAGCTCTCTGTTCCAGGAAAGCTGGCTAGACAGGTACATATTAGGTGCTGAGGCTGTCTGGATAGTATGGAAATCACACTGTATGCATTTGACCATTGTCAATGGGACAAGATGTGCATGGAGCTCATTCTTATTCTAAGCCAGAAAGGGGATCTTGTGTGCATTAGCCTTTTTGTTGAAAGGCTGCCATATTTGTCAGTTCAGACATACGTTCTGATAAGCTCTTGCTCCGTTATCTAATATTTCACCAGGCAGTAGAACTAAAGGATAAGTAGCACCTAATAACCCATATGGGCAGAAAATCTTGAATGCTGTCAAGCTCTGCATAAAAGCTCAAAATGCTTGGAACAGAAGTTCACAGCAGGCATTTTGTTCATTCCTAAGGAAAATGTTCAATTACTCATAGGGAAGAAACCTTTCTAGAGATCAGAGCAAATAGTTATACAGTAAACCAGAGGCCAAATATGTAAAAGTTTTTACTTGGGCTTTGCATGCATTCTCCACCTGATCATAGGTTCTACTCAATTACAAATGAAAAAGAGCAAAATGAAATTTTTGCTCTTTTACATTTTTAATTGCCTATCAATGAAAAGCAAGGGAATCAAAGCAGTAAAAATATGTAACAAACCCTATGCCAAGCAGTTAAATATATTTCAGCTAAAAAATAAAAGCCTGGCTTACATAGTTGCTTTGTTTTCTATAGACAAACTTAAACAAAGCCATTGAATCAGTTGTACTGGTCCACTTGTGTCTATTGCAAGTCTTTGCAAATATAATTAGGTTGAAAAACAATAAGTAATACTGCTAATGTTTGGACATATATTCATGTTGCAACTTTGTGGATTATAAAAAATAATGTAAACAAAAACATAATAAAAAACCTATTTCCCCAGAATGTTATGAATTCTGTTGTACACTGACCTGCAAACCTTTCTCCTCTAATCTATACAATATCCATATAAACTTGTATCTGTGATAGCTTTCAGCTTGCAAACTGTTTCACCCAAAGAATGCAATTTCACAATTTAGAATCAATGTGCATTTCAGGAAAAAACAGTGAAAGAGCCCAAGAATTAGCAAAATATAGGAAACTTCAGGAAATTATATGAATGCAATCAAAAGCCCAGATCTGACATCTAAATTACTGAGTTATGCTTATGCTATTTTTCCAAAATAAAAGAAATAGAATCAATAACTTAATTCAATAATAAATAGCTTAAATATCAAGGATCTTATAAATTTTTGATTGGTGGGGAAGACACCTAAATATTAATAGTAGAAAAGGTAATAGTATTTATATACCACCATCACCATCACAACATTCGCACCATAATAGTCTATATTTTGTTTTCTAATTTGTACATTTTTCCAGAACCTAATTTGGTTAAAAGAAATTTGGCTACACAGAAAGGGAAGATGGTTTGAAGAATCTGTAATACAGATGACTGGAGAGGTTAAACAAATCCAAGAAAAAAATACAACTTTGGAAAATAAGGCAGAAATAATAAATCAAGAGATGTAAAAAAAATTAGTGTGTACTACTGGAATTAAGAGAGAAAGAATTTTATTTAAGACTGAGAACAGTTCCAGAAGAACCTGGTAAAGATATCAGAGAGACAGAGTTGCTCAATCTCTAACAAAGTTTTTGGAATAGGATGAAGGTATGGATGCAAACATGGACAAATGTACAGAATACAAGATATGCAAAATTAAGAAAAGTACTAAGAGGTTTACTTATCCACTGTTTCAAGAAGAAGACAAGAGACTAGTTCTATGGCAATGTTTCAAGATCTGTTAGTACAGAATGTGGAGAACTTAAAATGAAGTCAAGGGAATAATTGACTGCAAAAGGATATAGTTTTTAATGGTTTCCTTATGCACAATGAAGAGAAAGATTTAATATAAGTTTTAAAAAGAAACTGGAATTGCACAATAGATGGAATTTGAAATGGAACTATGTACAAATGAAAATATGAGACTGCAAAACTTTGCCAAACTGACTGTATAACCTTTTGTTGAGATTTGAAATAGAAGAACAAATTAAAGTTTGCATAATAAAATGGACTAAGAACTTTAGTTACAACATAGATGGATCAGTGGGAAGGACTGAGCATAAAAGGGTATAACACAATTCACAACTCTCATGCATTGTGTTATAATTTTAAAAAAGTATAAAATGATGTACTGTATATGATACAAGAGAAACTAAGATACATACAAGTATATCACATGAAAATGTGGAAAACATGGACATTTTACTATACACTAGGAACTTGAGAAAAACAAAAAAAAACCAAAAGGAATCAAATACATATGATACAAACAAATTTAAATTATATTAAAATAAAATCAGACTATTTCTATAGGACATAAGCAGTTAGAAAAGATAGAAGATAGGTAACTGCAGAAGGTGCACAACAATGGAGAACTACTGAAATACTGACAATGGACTAATGGACTGTAAACATGGCAGAATGAGCAGAAATGGCAAATGACTCGTCTGGTCTGGAATAAAACAATAATTATAAAAGATTAGTAACTTTTCATGGACTTTTTGCTGAAAGTGTAAAAAAGTAAATGGTGATTTCTGGATTTGCTGATTGAAGAAAGGCTGACTATGGGATAGAAGGAATCTCTAAGATAATCTTAAAAAGGGAGGATGAATAAATATTTTGTTTTTGGCTGCTGCAAAGAAGATCAGATGTCACTTTTTTAATCATCTTTTTCCTTTTTTCCCTGTCTGTATTGCTGTTTGCACTCATCTTTTTTCTTCTTTCTAGCTTTCTTTACATATTTTCTTTTATCTATGTAAAATCTTCAATAAAATTATACATACATACAGAGAGAGAGAGAGACTGATTTAATTTAACTGTAAACCAAGAGTACAGGGTAGGAGATATGGATTTTGTGGGTCTTGTTAAGCCTAGTTGGAAACATTAGTTAGTCTTCTTAGTTGTACATAAATTCATATTGTGACCTTCTTCCAAACAGAAACCAAATGGGGTAAGAGACACACCTATGGAAATTTTTACCATTGGGAAAAGGAGGACAAGTATTACAACACGTTACCTTTTTTCCCTTCATTTCATTTGTCTGACTTACTAATTAGTAGAAGATTATGACCCAACAGTTAATTGGTTGGCTCACCTTCCTTGCAGAAATATTTAATTGTGTTTGCATGGGTAACATTCACCGGATATGACTAATAAAGTCTTAGAATGTGTATTCATTAAAAATAGTTCAGTTAATCATTTAAACAAAAGATTCTTTAAATATAACTAATTAAAATGTTTGCAATGTCTTTGAACACAAGGTGAAGTATTATAACCCCAGTGACAAACCGTTAACAAAAAAGAAAGCACACTCCAAGTTAAGCAATGTCATGAAGGAAACATTAACTGCCATTTGTATATTTTTCAGATAAAACTAAATGAATCCTAGAAGGTTAATTCTTTAGAAATTTTATGATTCAGGAGTTCAGTTCCAAATAAAGAATTCTTATTCAAAATTGTGAATTGGAGAACAGGTTTTTAAAAATCTGCATACATTTTAAATTGAAGTCATGCCAAATATTGCTGATAATGACCTATAAAGCCCTACATTACACGGGGCAAATTGAGGGAATACATCTACATCCCATTAGGTCCAGCAGGAAGGTCATATTGCAGGTCCTGTTCATAAAAGGCTGTCATCCAACAGGAGACAGGAGGAGAGCTTCTCCACCAGGGCATCTGCCCTTTGAAAATCATTCCTTCTGAGAACAGATTGACCCTACTTTATTGGCCTTCTGGAAAGGCTTGAAAACAGGGCCTTGCAATCTGGCCTGAGGGCCTAGTAACATGGGTATGGAATCTTAATGTGGATGTTAGAGAAACTGATTAAACTCTCGTGCAAATTATGTTTTTATACTTTTAATAGTTTAATGGTTTTTGTTATCACATTTTTAAGTATTTGTTGTATTTTGTGATTTTAACTTTGTATGCCATCCAGAATAATGTCTCTGAGGTGGGTCACTATATATACTTACTTAGTAGAGTCTAGAGGGCTGAATCCCTATTTTGAACCGACTTAGCGAATCAATGGCAGGCCATTCCACTGCTTAATCATTTTCACAGTGAAGAGCTTCCTCCTTATTTTGAATTTGGATCTCCCTCTGAAAAGCTTCTCTCTTTGATTCTTATTTTACCGTCAGGCAATATGGAGAATAAATTCACAACCTGTTCCTTATGACAGCCCTTCAAGTACCACTTACAGGAAAATGAGGTAAAGGATTATGACCGCAATTGTACAGAAAACTTCTGTTGTTAAGTGAGACAATCAGTATGCTGACGATACTCAGCTGTACACTTCCACTCCTGCCCAAATCAGTGAAGCGGTTGAGGTGATGTGCCGGTGTCTGGAGGCTGTGAGGGTCTGGATGGGTGCTAACAGATTGAGACTCAACCCTGACAAGACAGAGTGGCTGTGGGTGATGCCTCCCACGGACATTTCAATCTGTCCCTCCATTACCCTGGGGGGTAAAGTTATAGACCCCTCGGAGAAGGTGCGTAACTTGGGAGTCCTCATCGATCCACGGCTGACATTGGAACATCGTTTGTCGGCTGTGGCGAGGGGGGCATTTGCCCAGGTTCGCCTGGTTCACCAGTTGCGCCCTTATTTGGATCGGGAGTCTCTACTCACAGTCACACATGCCCTTGTCACCTCGAGGATCGACTACTGCAATGCTCTCTACATGGGGCTACCCTTGAAGAGTGTTCGGAGACTACAATTAGTGCAAAATGCAGCTGCGTGAGCGGTTGTGGGCCTGCCCCGTCGTGCCCACATTTCGTCAACTCTCCGCATGCTGCATTGGCTGCCTATTGGTCTCCGAGCGCAATTCAAAGTGTTGGTTATTACCTATAAAGCCCCTTATGGCATTGGACCAGGATACTTACAGGACCGTCTTCTGCCACATACTTCCCTTCGACCGGTGAGAGCACACAGGGTCGGCCTCCTCTGGGTCCCGTCAGCGAAACAATGCTGTCTGGTGGGTTCTAGGGGGAGGGCCTTCTCTGTTGTGGCCTCCACCCTCTGGAACCAACTGCCGCCTGAAGTCCGCGTTTCCCCCACTCTCCTGGCCTTCCGGAAGAATTTGAAAACTTATCTATGCCGGCAGGCCTGGGGATGATTGTGATTGTGTCTGTATGATGAATGTGTTTGGGGGTCTTTTAAATGCTTTGCCGACTCGGTTTTTGGTTTTTAAATGCTGTGATGTTGTTTTTTGTTCATGTTGTTAGCCGCTCCGAGTCCTTTGGAGAGGAGCGGCATAAAATCTAATTATTATTATTATTAATAATAATAATAATAATTGTTAAGTGAGTTTTGCTCATTTTATGACCTTTCTTGCCATAGTTGTTAAGTGAATCACCGCAGTTGTTAAGATAGTAACACAGTTGTTAAGTGAATCTGGTTTTTCCATTGGCTTTGCTTGTCAGAGGTTTGTAAAAGATGATCACATGACCCCAGGACACTGCAACTGTCATATCATAAATATGAACCAGTTGCCAAGCACCTGAATTTTGATCACATGGCCATGGGGATGCCACAACACTCATAAGTGTGAAAAATGGTCATTTTTTTTCAGTGCCATTGTAACTTCAGTCACTAAATTAATGGTTGTAAGTCAAGGACTACTCATATGAACTATGTCTCAAAGTCATGTTAGAGCCTACTCTCTGAAACTTTATATTTTGGGGGATTTAATCGACCATTCAGAATAGGTCATTCCTCTAATAATTCCCTTAAAGAAATGTATTAATCCCCCAAAACACATTAAAAAATAACTCCTTTGAAATATATCATAATATTTTTGTATCATAATTTAAGCACCCAAGTATTTTTCAGTCTCACATTTAGTTACAAGCGCAGATCACCTCTACAATCATGTTTCTTCATCATTACTCTCCTACTGATAGACAAATCTCAGACAAACCCTGAAACATTAAAGCTTACTCAAATATGTCTAGACATCACTTGTGCAAGACAAGGCATTTTCAAACCCTCTAACCTTTATGGGAGGTGAGCAACTCAGACAGACTAAACTGACCCATTAGAAGTTAATGCCCTAAACACCTTAATACGTTAATTGCTCTAATCTCATTAAAATGAAGCACAGGTGGAAACAGCAGATATGAAGAGAAAGAGGCTAAAGATCAGCCCCAAAATAATCTTTCTAATTCAGAAATCAATTTAAACTATTTGTATGACTTTAAAATCAACTTGAGAAGACAAGAAGATCTGATAGCACATGAGGATTATAGAAAGGAGTATATTATTTAAATAAAACGCAACAAAGACTGTGGCTAAGGAAAAATAATAGCATATGGCTAACATAAGCTATACAACTTTGCCAATACAGCAATTAACAGTATTATTTAGGCTTATAAGTAAGGCAGCTGAGTCAAAAGATGACTGAAATATTCCATAACCCCATCTCATATTTCTTAGATGACATACCTACCATGTCATTCTGGTGTGATATTTTACTTCTCACAGTCAATTGACAAACATTAGGGAGTCTTGTGTACAGTGCCTTGATTGTATAATTAAAGATGGGATGTAATAGATTTTTTTAGACTAGGTCCACTATTCTGGAATGTAAATGGATAATGTGCTATGGTCCCATGAAAACCACCAATCCCACAATTGCTCCCAAGGACATAAAGTTATTTTTGTTTTTTTTCTGTCTCTGCATATGACTTTTCAATCTGTTTCATAAGCAACTTTAGCTAGGCTTACTGGTGGAATATGAGTTGTCCCTTTTAGACACAATATATTATCAACTTTTTTCCTGGGTCTCTCTCACAAGTAATAAGACTAACTACCAATGTTAATAATTGTTTTTTTTAAATAAATGATAATTAATTACATATCATTCATTATAAGCCATATTTCTAGTGGGGAGTTTGTGTCTTCAGTATCATATGGTTGGGTTTGTGAAGAACTAGATTTGCATTTTCACCTTGGGAGGGGAGAGAGATTCATAAAACTGGGACTGAGCAGGATCTCCCCAAAATACGTAGTTATTTATATTATGTATCAACTGTACCTCAGCTTTTTGCTAATGCACCAGGTGTAAGCCATTTGCAGATAGAGTCCTGAAAGTACCACACCTCTAT
Source organism: Bothrops alternatus (assembly GCA_034064705.1). Classification (NCBI taxonomy): domain Eukaryota; kingdom Metazoa; phylum Chordata; class Lepidosauria; order Squamata; family Viperidae; genus Bothrops; species Bothrops alternatus. Next base: position 8,387,549 of record JARGCV010000079.1, on the reverse strand, counting down.
CTCTATCTCTATCTATTTTATATATATATAAAATAGATGGATGGACGGACGGGCAAGGCGATCTGGAAGGAGGAGGAGGGAGGGGGAAGACACAGAGCAGGAATGCCGGAACAGCTGCTTTTTGCAGGACTGGGGTAGAGGAATCACGTGGGAAACGACAACGGCCTTGGGGGTGAGGGAGGATAATGGTCCTGGGAGGGAGGGAGACTGGGTGCAGGGACTGGTTGACAGCCGCCCTCCAAGTGCTTGCACACACTCTAAAAGAGCACTTGAGGATCGTAAAACAACTAGCGGAGCCAAGGACATTTTGCCTGATGCAGAACAACTCTGTGCGGTATGGATTAATACAATCAACGGGCCAATGACACGCTCAAGGAGCCGGGCGCAGAGGCAGGAAGTTATATGAGCTGCCTTCCTGATCTCCTTTTACTCCAACTCTGATGATGTTGGTAGTTTGGCCTGACGAAAGCTTAGTGACTCTTTTTAACCACAGGCTTGTTTATATTAAACAGTCTGGTTTATTATATCCTGATGTTCGTTTTTCTTTCTTATTTGGTTAAGGAACACCCAGGTATTTGCAGAAATTGTCCTTCTAAAAAAAAGTTACCATAGTGCATATGCAGATTGTAAGTTCACAACTTACATTCACTGACAGCCAGACTTCCAGCAGTCAGAAAGCATCCTAGTTTCAATCAATATTCAACAGAGAAAAATGTCCTTTGTCGTACAGAAGAGTATGATGCCTCTGTCACAGCCAAATGCCTCACCCCTCTTTTCCTAAATAGGAAAAAAACTTTGTATTTTTAAAAACCAAAAGCATAAATGCAGGAAAACAGAGAAACAAGTTTCTGTGCTTAAGCTAGAAAAACAATTATTTTATCTCCCCAATAGCTCTGATAAATGGTGGGAATAATCCTAAGAAGCTAGGGAAGTTCCAGAGACAAGAAGCAGAAAACTATTGCTTGGTGAGAATTCTACTAGGAAAAAAGAGGTAATCAAGTTTAGCCAGCACATTGAATTTTGATTTTTATTAGTGAGAGCTGCTTATTGTCTCCTGATCTCTGCATAAGAAGGGCATTCTATATAATATCTGGCTGTTGCAAGGAATATTTATTTTGGTTTACTACTGTAGCTTCTTGTGAGTGAGCTGAAATCTAATTTGGAAGTAGAGATCATACCTTAGGTCTTTCATTATAATAGACCAACACCAACACCATCTTGTGGCCCATTGAGAACATTGCATCAAATTTCATCTATCTATCTATCTGTCTATCTATCTATCTATCTATCTATCTATCTATCTATCTATCTATCTATCTATCTATCTATCTATCTATCTATCTATCTACCTACCTACCTACCTACCTACCTACCTACCTACCTTTTATTTTTATTAATTCACGATCTACCTCAATTAAATGGAGAAAAAGGAGGTCTGAACACATATTTCTATGGTCATTTCCACACCATCTCCTTGTCCTACCATGAGCTGTCGTGACCTATCCACTGGTCCCAGACCATGTGAGGCCATCTCCCCCTATCTAGGTCTGAAGTTTTCTCATCCTCCCTCTCCATCTCAACAATCCTTCTTTGGCTGTGAAATCAACCAGACTTATAGTTCTCCAAGCTACTTTTCTTTTTTGCATTAATGAACAAATTAGTTGACTGGTCTACCTACACACACCAGCTTCCCATTTCAGATTTAACACACATAAGGAACTGCAAATGAAAGGTGTCTTTTTATTTCATTTCATTTTTATGGTTATAAACATTTTTCCTGTGACCCCATGGTCAACACACCAGCTCTTATTCTGGCCCGTACAGCTGTTTCTGCTAGATGCCAAAATGCAATAATTTAGTACTAGAGGATAGTATACAGGTTTATACAGGGAACAGTAACGTATAGTGGAGCATATATTATCTAAAGTACTGGAATATAGTCATAATCCTGGCAGCAAGGATCATCCAAAAGTTCTTTGGAAACCATCCTTAGACACAACTGGAGTAAAGGAACTAAGTTCAGGTCTGCAATATAAATTATACAAGTCAAAAGAGCAGGTATCTCAGGAAGCAGAGAATGAATCCACCATGATTAGGAATTGTTTAGATTCTGTTTAGATAAAAGAAAAGAAATACTTTGATTTGTCTTCAAGATAAGCTTTCACTGAATACATAATGTACTAAAACATTTTAAAGGTAAATCAGACAAAAAAGAAAAACCAACACTTTGATTTATGACACTTAAATTAGTATTACTAAAAAGAGATTTATCTGAAATGTCAGTAAAATGGAAACACGGTTTGCATTGTACTTTATATAAGGTGAGAGGTATTTTGTGGCTTATATATTCTACCTAAAGATTATTATTAGTATGATACTATTATATCAAAGAAGGAGCAGAGAAAGAAGTTGTTGGCTGGGTTTTGTCAAGTTTTCTGCACAAATCCATATTTTTCCTCAGAAGAAGACAGAAAATGGTTGTATTAATGATAATCTTGGTTGGTAATTTGTCAGCATTGCTTCTGAAACACTTGTTTCAGTATAGACTAATGCTGGAAAAAAAAGCTCTAATATATTAGGGCTATGCAAAACCATTTAGAACTCCCAATTTTAAACACTGCTGAAAATAAGGAATCCATTTGAAATCTTGCCACAAATACTACGCCACACACCATGATTTATAAACCACATTTATCCTAATTCACACAAACATGATGTTCAATAGGATGGGAGTACAGAATCCATATAAATATAAAAAATTGTACCTGCACTATTTGTGCTCTAATTGTTGATGGAATCTGGATGGAAATATAGACACTTTCTACTGTATTTTCCCTAGTGTCTCATGTTTGAATTCATGTATATGGATGCAGTATGAGCAAGGAGAAAAAAAAAACTCAGAGGGCTTTTTTCAGTCTGTGTAATCTTCTGTTTGTAAACCCTGTGCTCTCGCTGCATGAAATTGGTGCTCATAATGTTCTTCAGTAGCACAGAATGTTGAATCAACACATCAAAAATCTGCCATTTAGATTCAGGTAGAAAGTCAGTTTGATATAGTGATTAATATATCAGGAGAAACTGTGAGTCCTAGTCCCACCACAGAAACAAAGCCAGTGGATGACCTTGGGCCTGTCACTTTTTCTCAGCCCTTGGAAGTAATCAATGGCAAGCTACTTCCAAAAAAAAAAAAAATCTCACAAAAAATCTTCAGGGACTAGACCAGGTAGGAGTCAACATGGAGGAGGAGGAGGGAGCAATCATTATATTTTGTATATGGCGCAGCTAACAAAATGCTGCAAGTTAACTACAGTATTGAATCAAATCAGCCAGAGACTGGCAGAGAGTGGGGATTATATTACTTCTTTCAATATATGGCGTATTATATATGTTTTACATTGGTAACCTTAAAAAACAAAGTAGCCTATTAATCTGAAGAGTAAAGAGTAAAACAAATCCATCTCTGAAACAGGAAGCCTATTTTCAAATGACTGTGATTCCATTTTAGGTTACTAAAGATAAATAGTAATATTTATTACTTTAAATTGTAAGCCAATTAGAGTCACAGAGAGATAGGTAGCCCCTAAGTGGTATTGAATAATTAATGATTAAATACATACACAAAGATAAATTATCTGCAAGTGCCCTGTGTTTTTGTTTTGGTTGGGTATTTTCCTTACACAAGATAGCAGAAAGCCAAGAATGAATCTCCTCCCCTTTTCAAATACCTTTGAAATGTGAACTCAGTCAAGAATTGTATTTTGCACATATATCAACTTCTGTGTGACTGGAAAATTGGTGGCTCTTTAAAATTAATATGAAAGCAAACAGTCAGTACAGAGTCAGTGTTATTAAATGAGTAAGTGTAAAGCAGCAAAACAAGAATCTCAATTTACTGGTAATCAGTGCAAAAAAGGAAATAACCAGATAGAAAAAGAAATGGAACCATATTACTCATCTGACAAGTTGATATTTAATATGTAATGTAACCAATAGCAAAGAAAATATTAATCATATATTAATTATTCCAGATGATCAAGCATTCACAGCATGAGACAGCTAACTACATTATATACTGATGGGGTTTTGCACATAAATATATATATATATAACTATGGCTTTTGTTTTTACTATAGTAAGTAAAATACCTAGAGTCCCGTACAACTGCTCAAGTTCTGCTGAATTTTTGAAACAAAATATAAAAGTTTCAGAGAGGGAAAAATAAATTCAAAATGCAGTATAAAATAGATGACAAACTCAAAAGTCTACCACACTCTGGATAATGTTTTCTCAAACAGTGGCAAGGTCAAGATAAACTAAGCACTGATGTATTGTAGTATAATTTATTATTATAGGCTTTATGATATGGATTATTAATTTACTAATATCAGATGTTATTAAGTGTTGCTAATTTATTTATAAGCTTGTGGCAATATCATTAAATATTAATTCATTTTTCAACATAGGGTACAGCACAAATCATAGCAAATGTGTTCTAGAACATTTTTTTCAAATGTATTCTTATCCATCACAATGCACATCATTATGCATTCTATTCTGTTCTGTAACCATTTTCTAGCATTAATATAACTTTATTCAAAATATTTTTGTTTTGCAGTTATTTTTTTACATGCTGTTGAGTTTCTCACAGAATTAAACCATGCAGATATAAAAATGAAATCTATTGTAAAGAAATCAAATAAAGATCAAATTGGTAGTCAATTAAGAACATACTAACCAGAAGCTGTAGTTTTCTAAAACAAAACAAAAAAAAAACCTTCCAAGCTTTGCAAATCATTACATGAGAAAATGTATATGATGCAGGAACTATGTTCCATATTTACAGCAAATTTTAGATTTCAAAGAAAACTGAACTGCTGACATTTCCATGCTGGAATTTCAAAGGCAAATACGTAATAACATTCCATTTGCTGACCTCTCTAATATGTACATTTTCAATGTTTCCAACTAAAACAAAATGATACCCGGTGGAAAAGAATTCAACTTTCAAGATCCCAATACACAAAAGGATTCTTGCCAGGGAGAGGAATTGAAATGGAAAACATAGAAAGGCTCTGTTACTGTTTTTCACTCCTCCCTAGAGAACCATGAAATGTGCAGTTTTGGCAAGTGTAGGTGTTTAATAAGAACTCTTTAGGGTTTTTTCTTATGAGCTGATTTTTTTCCTCCCTTTTAGGAATGGGAACAGTGCAAGAGGATGTGGCTTTTTTTTTTCTTGAGAGACTTTGATACTTGGAAGTTAGTTTAATGTGATTGGGTGAGGGGAGAAGGATAAAAAAAGAGGAAGAGAAGCTGCAAGTCCACTTGGTTCTATTAATGAGATAGAAATGGTAGGTCTTAGTGTCGTTAGGGCAACCTGTATTATGAGATCAATATCAGGCATGGCTGCTTGTTGCCCAGCTGTGTGCCAAACTCAAAGCAAATTAAAACACCCCATCCTCAGGCCCCTGTGCCAACTTTATGACCAAGCTATTACAAGCAAGGAATTATTTCCCTGGACCAAGAAAATTGTAGCAACAGGCTGTTGTGATAGCAAATGAGCAATCTGTCTTTGCACTGCACCACCTGGATAAGGCCAGGAATGAGAAGAGTTCCTGCTCTCAGGCTGGCACAAGCCGAATGACTGATGCCTCCTAGAATTTATGACTGTTTAAGCTTCAGCTGCTTACAATAACCTCTCTCAGAAAGGACATCACATGGGATGAACTGTCTGGGACTGAGATCATTGCAGCTGATGTATTCCACTCACAAAAAAATACATTCTCCTTTCAGGAGTACAGTTGCTATTGACCTCCTCGTCCACTTCATTCGATCTTCCTTTAATAAATGGTCAACAAATTCTAGTTTGTTTCTGCATTTGGAGAAAGAAAAAGTTTCACACCAATAGAATTGTCCTGTTTTCTGATCCTCAGATAATCTGAAATATTTCATAATCCAGACTGAAATGGGGTGCACGCCTCCACCCTCTCTGCCATTGTTATCCCATGCAAACTTTACATCTTTTGTATTTGCAATTTGCCAAAGCCCAACCTGCAGGATCTTTTGTTTTATTTTAGGAAAAGCTCTTTCCTATGACAAACTAGATTTTTTTTGCTGTACCCAGTTAAATATTGCCACTTCCAACACAGGGATGTAACATTTTTGATACCTACCTAACTTACAACACAAATGTCTCCTAGCACACAATAATTTTCTGCTAACAACAAAACAATCAAACCAAATGCTCTAACAAACTATACCACTCCAGTGATGGAGTGCCCAAGATGTTCCACTGGTTAATTGTCCTCACTGTCAGGAAGTTTCTCCTTAATTCCAGGTTGTGTCTCTCTTTGATTAGTTTCCAGCCATTGTTTCTCGTCCTTCCTTCTGGTACTTTGGTGAATAATTTGACCCCCTCTTCTTTGTGGCAACCCCTCAGATACTGGAATACTGCTATCATTTCACCCCTATTTCTTCTTTTCTTTAGACTAGCCAAAACCAAGTCCTGCAGCCATTCTTCATATGTTTTAGTCTCCAGGCCTTTGATCATTTTAGTTGCTCTTCTCTGAACTTTTTCCAAGGTCTCAACATCTTTTTTGTAGTATGGTGACCAAAATTGGTTGCAATATTCCAGGTGTGATCTTACTAGGGTTTTATAAAGTGGTAGTAATACTTTGTGTGATCTTGATTCTATGCCTCTGTTTATACAACCCAGGATTGTATTAGCTTTTTTGGCTGCTGCTGCAAATTGCTGGCTCATAGTCAAGTGATCGTCCACTAGAATTCCAAGGTGCCTCTCACACTTGCTGTTTTTGAGCCAGTCTCACCTAATCTGTACTTGAACCTTTGATTTTTCCTGCCTAAATGTAAAACTTTTCTTGTCTCCACATTAAAACTCATTTTGTTGGATAGGGCCCATTATTCAAATTTGTCAAGATCTTTTTGGATCCTGAGCTTGTCTTCTGGAGTGTCTTGTCTTCTAGAGTGTTGGCTATTCCTGCTTGTCTTCTGGAGTGTTGGCTATTCCTGCCAGTTTGGTATTATTCGCAAATCTGATGTGTTCCCCTTCTATTCCCATATCTAAGTCATTAATGAAGATATTGAAGAGTACTGAGCATAAGATGGATCTTTGTGGCACCCCACTGCTTCTCTCCATGTGGATGTAGTACCATTGAGGACTATTCGCTGAGTATGGTTTGTCAGCCAGCTACCAATCCATCTGATGGTGTTGTTGTCTATCTCACAGTTTTCTAGCTTACTAAGCAGCAGGTTGTGGTCTACTTTGTCACATGCCTTACTGAAGTCTAAATATACTATGTCCACAGCGTTTCGCTGGTCTACTAATTTAGTCACTTTATCAGAGAATGAAATAAGATTGGTTTGGCATGATCTGTGTTTGATAAACCTGTGCTGGCTACTGGTTATAACTTTGTTTGCTTTTAGTTGTTCACAGATCTGTTTTTTTATTATCTTTTCCAAGATCTTAACTAAGTTAAACTTTCTAAGAATTTATTGTTCAATGGTTACAACAACACTTAATTTTATTGGAATAAAATCACCCTTACCCTCAGCAACCTGTGGCAATTTTACCCATTTCTTGGCTTAACTGTTATTTGGTTAACTATCTTGCCTCCTATATGTATTTATTCTTTGGATGTTTTTACTGTTTTATTTCTTTTGAATTGTTTTTACTGTTTTATGGCTTTAGAATGGTATGCTACCCAGAGTCACTTGATCGGGATGGGAGGGGGGGCTATATAAATTGAATGAATAAATATATTTTGTACATGTTTAAATGGCCTACATTTCAGGACAGAGGCATGTTGACATTAAAATGAAGATTCAGGACTAAATGCCTCCCAAACATTTAGCTACAATATTTGTAGCAAGAAGAAAGTAGTTGAAGCTTTCTTTGTTCTTCTCCCTCCTCCAATCCTTATGATTCTTTCTTCAAGAGCCTTTCCAGTCCCCAAAAAAAGCTGAACATCCTTATTTGTTTAAAAAAAAACAAAAAAACCCCTCCAGATTTGTGTTTTTGGTAATTTCCCAAACCTGTTGACTGAATGAGGTTTCAATGCTCACTGGCTGACTGACAAGAATGATCTCAACAATGAACCAGGCACAGCGACAGAAAATTCAATTTTATAATAATTGGGCTCTTTGGGGCCAGTGGATTTGGGAACTGCCTTGCCCTACCAGAATTTCAAAAACATAGGTGGCTGAATTAGATTCTTCTATGCTGGAGGAACTTATACCACATAGCAACCAGGTAGGAAATTAGATCTAGCTATCTTTTGAAAAGGTGAACAAAACCTCAGGGCATGCATCAAAACTGTAATGTTTTCTTTCAAGCTAGCTAAATACAGCTCAATTTCTTTGATTTCGTTCCAAAATTTTCACTGCTCAGATAATCAAGATAAACAGGGGAATGTGAAGTTTCAGCCAATCAGCATGGTTTTTGGCTCTCTACCATTTAATTTAGCCCCTGCGTTAACCTCTCCACTCTCTTTAAAGGGAAGGGACTGTATTCAATGTGGTAAACCAAGCTAAGATACTATAAAAGAAAACCAGAGCTATGTCAGCTTTCCCCTCCTGTTTCAGGATGACTGCAGAGAGATTTGGAGATCTGCCACTCCGATGAAAGTAATAAGATGTTCTAGGCAGCGTGCCTCTGCACTGGAAAGAGAGGGAGCAGTGATTAGATAAACGTACCAGAAGGACACAGATGTGATGAATGTGATATCAGGAGAGATTCCAAGGCACTACAGCTGCAACCTATTCTCATGTGTTTGAAATATTCAAACATGGGCAGTGAAAGATTGAGAGAATAGAACAAAGAATCAAGAGCCACTTGTACTACATATTCATTTTAAAAGGGGGGAGGGAAGAGACAATTTTGGAGAATGAAAAGCTAAAGATACAAAGTAGAGTGTTAATTGTCTCCACCATTTTCTTTTGGCCCCTGTGCTTCTACCTAACATATAGCTTGTTTCATTAAATGTTTTAACACATTAAAAAACAGATACCAAAGCTGGGATTAACTCAGACATGCATCTGCTCAGAGGCATCACAGGTAGGTTAAAAAAGAGGGTGGTCACAATTGCACATTTGAGACTATGCCCCTTTCAATGCATCCCATGCACCTAAAAGAGCAGGGCTTCTGTTATGTAAAAATTCTTAATTTTTAACATCAGGAATTAAGTACCCTATTTGAGAAATGGAATCATAGGGGGGAATCCCTAGTCCCATATCAGTAGGATATTTCAGTCTCACCAGTCCCTTCTAAACTTTTAGATTGAAAAATACTAACAGACTATCAAGCCTGCCATGTAGCATTGCTCACTTCTGTAGAATAGTGAGCTGGTGTGTCAATTGGACCATATGATATTGTACCTGGGTGAATGTGATGCAGAATCTGATCTAAAGAAAGGCACAGCTGAGTTTGTCCTTTTCACATCTATTTCTTGAGGTTTTTTTAATTGGACTTCCTCACTCTGTGAATCTTGGCCCAAACCTCAGCTGCAATCTATCAAGTGCTGGAATATTAAGAACAGCACATGGTAAATAAAAATATACCACCCAAGAAAAATCATTTGCAAGTGCAGTGCTAAACTCACATCAATAGCAGAGGTTTAATCATATTCTTCTTGTTGCCTCCCACAAAGATTAAAATGTAATCTTTGCCAGAAAAAGATTACAATTATAAAAAAAAAGTCCTACTCTGGATGAGAAAGTACACTCTGAACTTCACAGCAGTCCCAAAATAGACTGAAAAGAGGAAGCGGGTGGGGTGAGTTCCTTTCTACTGACAAAGAACTTGACTAGTGATATAGATCAAGTAAAAACCCCAAACATCAAGTGCTTAAAGAACCTCCCTACTTTTCCCAGTCTGCTCTATTTTAAGATCACAGTACAGGAAACTTGGCAGCAAATATTTTTGAAAGTCGCCCCTGTCACTTCCACAAATTCAAATGGTTCTTAAGGGCACACACTCATAATAATAATCATTTTGAAGGATCAGAGGTGGAAAGATTATTTCATAATTTTTCAGAGGCAATGTAAGAATTGTGATGAACCTACCTTATTTCCATTAAAACTATTAAATAGCAGGGCAATATCTTCACTAGATCACCTTACTTTCTACTTGTTAAGGTAAACTAACACTTTTGTACATTAAGAATCAGTCACGTTGTAAAGCTGTCGTGAAAATGTTTATGACAAGATCATAACTCTACATGCAAGACACATGCAACTGACCTTCAATTAACATCATTTGCTTAAGATGCAAACCCAACCCACAAGGCTAGTTTATGGTCAAACTGTCAAACTGCTGGCCTGTGGACCGGATGCGTCATGACGAAACCGTGCCCACCCCAGCTCCGGCAATGGGGAAAAAGTCATGATACATCGCGACACGTCACGAGTTTGACACTCCTGCTCTAGGGCAGCATGTAAATTCAGAAAACAGGTTTGAGTAAGCCACTGTTAACCTTGGACAAGTATTTTGTGTGAATTTATGCTTAGCCCTCAAACTTTAATTCCAGTCAAAGAATTAACACCCTTACATCAGTATCCTCCCCTAGCCACATACTCAAGTAGTTAAAAATAGTAGTTCTTTGGTAAAGGAAGTTCCTGATTCCAATAACTATTTGTAAATATTTAAAACCGTAAAAATGACTATATCTAGTGAGGACTCTGAGGTAAAGCCCCTAGCAATGCAGAAGTAAGAACAATTGCATACAGCTTTTTGCTTTCTTTATGTTACATAGTAGATAAGAATATTTTTTTACTATACACATCATAGTTCCATCCATTTCCACTCCTGATGAATATTGCTTGCATAGAACAGACTAGATTGCCATAAGGTAGACATTAGTCAGCAGAATTTTCAGCCTACAGTTATGTGTGAAATTGAAGCAGGTCCTCCCATAACACTTACCAAAAGAGTAAGGAATCTAGCTGTAGCCCTGACTCCAGTGACAAAATATTACTTTGGAAATATTTTGTTAAACAAGTCTCTTGCAAAATGAGGAGAATACTGGGATAGTTTGTGATTTAGATGTATGGCTGGCCCTAGCTGTTTTGCTGTCTGAGATTTAAAATATACACACACTGCTCCCACTCCTGTATGCCGCCCTGAGTTTTTGGAATAGGGCGGCATAGAAATCGAATTAAATAAATAAATAAATAAATAATTGAATCTTACTTCAACAGTTTCCTTTATCTCACTTGCATATGAATATCCATGTTCTTTGCTCCAAGACTTACTATTTTGAACTAATGTCCACTGAATTACTAGGGAGTCAACTACAGGTAGTTGTTGACTTACAACTGTTTAACAAAGATTCAAAGTTATGACAGCCTCAAAAAAATGATTTATGACCTGTCCTCATATTTACGACTATCACATTACCTCCATGGTCACATGATCCCAATCTAGGCATTTGACAACTGACTCGCATTTACCAGTTGCAGTTACTGTCATGTGATTACAGTTTGCAACCTTCTGAACTGGTCTCTGACAAAAACATAAATTGGGGAAACTGGATTTACTTAATGACCACATAATTTGCTCAATGACAGCAGTAAAAATAGTCATAAAATTCAGTCCAGTCACATGATGATTTATTTTATGACTCATGATGAAAATTCCAGTCTCAGTTGTCATAAATTGAAGATTACCTGTACTTACCTTCTTTTGACAGCAAACATCCATCCATCTTGACTGTGCAGTTTGAAAAGTTTCTATCTATTGTTTAGCCAGTTCCTTGAAAAATATTACCTTAGGGATGACAGCCAAACTTCACCATTTTGATCGGTTCAGGCATGCAAAGTACACATTAGTTTCAGATGTAGCAGCATTTTCTTTCAACCCATTACTGAGATTTCTAACCAGTGCCAAAATGTTCTTCAACATGACAAATATTACATGTTTAAATTTAAGCTGCAGCAAGGGAAGGAGAAGCATATAACATATAACCCATAGCATGTCGTTACTATTGAAAAAGTCTGAGTACTGCTTCTAATGGCTCTGTTGTCCGTTTTAAAATGTAAAAATATAAAAGAACAAAGAGTTTGGAATTTTAAAAAAATCAACATGAGCTGAATTTAATGAACTTATTCATAAATAAGCCACAATCGATGGGTTGTTGTGGGTTACTATGAGAAACACCTGTTACAAAGGAGTTGAAATATGCTGGCTCTCTGTCCACATGTTTGCTGTATTTTGAATGCTTGTTAGACATTCGCCAGACACCTTGGCTCAAGGTTTCCATTTCAGTTCCGGAAAAGGCAGCCAAAATAGGAAGCCTGTAGAACCGCCAGGAACAAAGGCTGTAATTGTTACTGTTCATGTGCTTCTGCTTTTAAATTAAGGAGAGGCACATGTTTCCTCTGTTTATTAGATTCCCCAAAGAGAGATAAGTATCTTACATGCCTGTTTTATTACAAGCCTGCACCTTGCTTCTTAGTGTTTGAATTAACCAATATGAATCCCTAAGTATATGTCTGGGGGGCGGGGACTTCCTAACATGTCAGGAAGTTCATAGTGAGATTAAAATATCATTATTGTGACCTTTTTTTTTAATCTCCAGCAGCCAGATTTCAAAACAATAAAGTCACCTAAAATCTTTCTAGGTATTTTATGCCCCCCCCCACCAATGATTGGGATAACTCTTCTATGGTCATAGCATAGTGAGAATTCCCTCCAACAGAAACAATGGCTTGTTTCCGGAAAAGTTTCTGCATCATAAAAATTGCCAGTAGGTGAGGAGGACTAAAAATGATATCCCTAAATTGCCCAGTTTTAACCCATGTTCATTATTACCTAAATAATAATGATGATGATGATGATGTTGTAGTTGGAAGGGACCTTAGAGATCATCTAGTCTAATCCCCTGCTCAGGCAGCAAACCCTATACCATTTCGGACAAATGATTGTCCAGTCTCTTCTTAAAAACTTTCAGTGTTGGAGCATTCACAACTTCTGGAGGCAGGATGTTCCAATGATTAATTGTTCTAACTGTCAGGAAATTTCTCCTTAGTTCTAGGTTGCGTCTCTCGTTGGTTAGTTTCCACCCGTTGCTTCTTGTCCTGCCTTCAGGTGCTTTGGAGAATAGCTTGACTCCCTCTTCTTTGTGGCAGCCCCTGAGATATTGGAACACTGCTATCATGTCACCCCCTAGTCCAGGGGTAGGCAACCTTGGCTCTTTTATGATTCGTGGACTTCAACTTGCAGAATTCCTGAGCCAGCATGGCTGGCTAAGGAATTCTGGGAGTTGAAGTCCACGAGTCATAAAACAGCCAAGGTTGCTTACGCCTGCCCTAATCCTTCTCTTCATTAAACTAGACATACCTAATTCCAGCAACCGTTTTAGCCTCCAGTCCCCTAATCATCTTTTTTGCTCTTCTCTAAAATATTTTATTGGTTTTTTAATTTTTAAGAAAAAGTACTCAGGACACACCGTGGTGTTTGGGTAATCAGACATTCCAAAGTAAAAACATAAATAAAGAAACTCAACTCAATACATTCACTGTTTCCTCTCTATTTCCGTCAAATAACATAATACGTTTAAAATATTCCATTTCTAAATTACATTTCTATTACTACTAAACCTGTTTTAAAACTTTATCAGTTTACAATTACCAAAATCAAATTTCACTTTAAATCAACAAGTTATCAATTCAGGTATCCCTTCCAGATATATTCTAGTTCTTAATTTCTTTCATCCCTCCTTTTATCACCAATCTCATTTATTTCTTCTTCCATTACACAATAGCTATCTTAGTTAAAAAATAATGTTTAACCTTAATTCACTTCAATTCATTACAGAAACTTCAAATTTCATCCAATTGATTGTCATACCTTATCACATCTATGTTATTGTACAAAAAAATCATCTAACTTAAAACACTCCATTAATTATTAAAACCATCCAATCTAAAAAATCAACATTTTTTCAATTCCAATACATAATTTTCATCAAAATAAATCTGTTATTCCAAAAAGTATTCTTAATCTATTTAAAATATATTTTCTAAAAATCACCCTCATATATATGTTTATATTTTTTCTTGCTTCTAACTCTAAATCATAATCCTTAAAACAAACCACAAATCAAACATTGCCTTTAAATCCATTACATAATTTTAAAATTTCTCTTTTCAGTCTAATTCTGGCTTTTTTCCTGTGTCAAGAAGGTTTCTATAGGGACACTTCCCTTTCAGCCAGTAGATCTGTCTTTGTTGCTTGCAGTAGCCTTTGAAATAATAGCAATCCCATCCTCTGCATTAGACGTCTATTTCTTTCCTCCTTGAAGGGTTGTTGCTTTGTAGTTTGAAGTCTCAGTTTTTGCTTCTTCAGTTCCTCTAAGTTGCAGATGGAAGGTTTCTAAGCTAGAATAAGTTCCTCTCTCTTAATTCCTTTTCTAGTATGTTTTGATTTATACCATAGTCAGATATAGCCTGGACATCCATTTGAACATTTGAAGTGAAATTTCTGGATCTTAGTTCTGTAGTAAACTTTTTCATTGTAGCACATATTTCTGCAGTAGCCTCATAGATCTTTTCCAATATAAGTGTACAGTTTAATTGTGACTGAGGTTTCTCCATTTTGATAGTAATTAAAAAGAGTCTCTTTTTTCTTTTCTTTTCTTTTTTTTTGTGGAGGCTATATTTGATATAATTTAGGCAATATCCATTCCCACAGTTCCCACAGCTGCCCAGCTTATCTTTTCTCTTCAAAAGTGTTTTGAAGGTCAGATCTGTTTCATCTTCACACCAAGTAACCAGAGGTTGCAGTTTTAAATTTTTGCCACTAGATGTCCTCAGTAAATTAAAAAAGGTCTTTTCCAGAAACCATTTCCTTTTTATCTAAATTTAAAGTATAATGTAACAAAGAAATAATATTCCAGTATAGGATAATAATACAGTTCTTAGAAAGAGAGGAAAGAAAAAAAATTTCCTCTACCCCAAAAAATATAAAAGTAAAATATAGTCTTTAAAATTTTGTTCTATTTTTATAGAAAGCCTTTCTTCCCAAAGAATGTAGAAGCTGCCTTTTCAAGCCAGGAAAATAGTTCCAACAATGCTCTTTCAGGTACCAAAACAAAATAAAATAAAGAGAATAGCAAAGCAAAGTCTCACCCAGATTCACCACGGGGGTTCTTACAGCTTAGATGTTCTTTGACTTGCGGTTTGAAGCAGCAGGATGATCGGCCATTTTACTGGCCGATCTTCTTCTTCGTCAGCCCTCAGAGATAGCTCAGACTGCTAAAGGAGCCGCCGCTCCTCAGCAGACGAGCAGAGCCTTCTCAACAGAAGTCGCAAACTCCAGGGCGACTTTGGATCCGCATAAGGGTCTGCATGTGGAGGGAAAGCTAGCCAACGAGGAGACGAGTCTCCTCGTATGACTAGAGACGCCGCGAACTGGAACCGGAAGTTCTCTTTGTTGCTCTTCTCCACGGGTTGGCAACCCACGGCTCCGGAGCCTCATGCGGCTCTTTGTGCCATCTCCTGCGGCTCCGGAGCCTCCTCTTCCCCCTCCTCCCTTCTTCCTCCTGCTGCCCCCCAGGCTTCAGTCCTGGCTGGGGTGGTGGTGGTGGCGGGGATATCGCTTCCTGGGCCATCCCCAGGCCGCTGAGCCGATCACGTGTCCACCCTAGCCGGGTGGCAATCCCAGCTGGGGCAGCGGCGGCATCGCTCCCTGGGCCGTCCCCGGGCCGGCTATGCATCTTTCCAGGCCAGGCCAGGCAGCAGTCCAGGCTGGGGCGGCGGCAGGAGGGCATCGCTTCCTGGGCCAACCCTGGGCAGCTGAGCCGGCCACGCATCTCCACGGGCCAGGCTGAGCAGCAGTCCCGGCTGGGGGGCAGTGGTGGGGATATCGCTCCCTGGGCCGTCCCCGGGCCGCCAAGCCGACTATGTATCTCCCCAGGCCAGGCCGGGTGGCAGTCCCGTTGGCAGAAGGGCATTGCTTTCTGGGCCATCCTCAGGCAGCTGAGCCGGCCACACATCTCCGCGGGCCAGGCTGAGCAGCAGTCCCGCTGGGGCAGCGGCGGCATCGCTTCCTGGGCCGTCCCCGGGCCCCTCCCTGGGCAGCCAACCTGGCCATATGTGTCCCCGCGCCAGGCGGCAGCAGGGGGACATCGCTTCCTGGGCCATCCCCGGGCCGTTCCCTAGGCAGCCGAGCTTGCCATGCATCTCTCCGTGCCAGTCTGTGGTGTCCTGGATGCCTTTCAGTGCCTTCTACTGCCTACTGCCCCCCTTCCCTCCCTGCCCCTTCGGCGCCGTCTGCCTTTCGTTCTCTCTCTCATCTGGAGAGAGAGGGGGCAGAGGAAAGAGAGAGAAAGAGAGAGGGTGACTTGTTCGGGCGAAGAATCAGTTGAGGGCAAGGCGAGGTAAGTCAAATGATGTGGAACTTTCATGCTAGCATCTCCCGAATCTTTGTTGTCCCTGCCACAGACTCGGCTCATCCACCTCACTCTCTCCTCTTCTCTCTCTATGGATGAGACTGCTCGCTTCAAATGGTTGGCTACCAAGGCCTGGGAGCCAGGCAGGAGGGCAAGTCTTGACCGCAGCATTTTGTTGCTGTTGTTGTTTTTCGCGCGCACGGCACTGGCTGGGAACAGAGCCAAGCAAGCTCTGTGGTTGGAAGTCCCTGCAGCTTAGGAGCCAGGATCTTCCCCCTCTCAGTCCCAAATCCCAAGCAGGATTAACAACATTGGGATTGGAAGTGAGCTGCAAGGAGATGGTCTGTCTCTCTTCCTCCACTCCTCCCTTCCGCGCCGGCTACTGAGGCTCCCTGCTGGGCGCAGTCGGCCTGAAGCGGGGGAGGGTGAGAGGCCTTTCAAAACGTGACATTGCAATGGATGGGACAGCCTTTCAGGAGGGTGCGGATGAACTGTAGTCTCCAGATATTGCTAACATACAGCGTTTGCCATCCCTGCAGCAGAATCGATGAGAGGTGCTGGCATTTCTCTTTGTCAGAATGTGGTGAATCCACATTGCCCATCTCTAAGGGAGAAAGTTAAACAATTTGGAAGGTGAACTGGTTCTGTTAGTAAAGGGGGTGGAGGTGAAGAGAAAAAGAGAGGGAGAGAGAGAGGAAAGAGGAAAGAGAGAGAGGAAAGAAAAAGAGAGGAAAGAGGAAGAAAGAGAAAAGAGAAAGGGAAAGGAAAGAGGAAGAGGAAGAGGAAGAGGGGGAGAGAGAGGAAAGAAATAGAAAGAGGGAGAAAGGAAAGAAAGGGAGAAAGAGAGAAAAGAAAGAGAAAGAGAGGAAAAAGGAAGAAAGAGAAAAGAAAGGGAGAGGAAAGACAAAGAGAGGGGGGGAGAGAGAGGAAAGGAAAAAAGGAAAGAGGAAAGAAAGAGGGAGAAAGAGAAAAGAGAAAGGGAGATGAAAGAGGGGGAGAGAGGGGAAAGAAATAGAGGGAGACAGAGGAAAGAAAGGGGAAAGAGAGGAAAGAAAGAGAAAGGAAAGAGGAAGAAAGAAAAAAGAAAGGGAGAGGAAAGAAAGAGGGAGAGGGGAGAGAGAGGAAAGAAAAGAAAGGAAAGAGGAAAGGGAGAAAGGAACGAAAGGAAAGAGGAAAGAAAGAGAGAAAGAGGGAGAAAGAGAAAAGAGAAAGGGAGATGAAAGAAAGGGAGAGGGAGAAAGAGGAAAGAAAGGGAGAAAGAGGAAAGAAAGCGAAAGATAGGAAAGAGGAAGAAAAGAGAAAGGGAAAGGAAAGAGAAAGAGAAAGAGGGAGAGGGGGAGAGAGAGGAAAGAGAAAGGAAAGAGGAAAGAAAGAGGGAGAAAGAGAAAAGAGAGGGAGATGAAAGAAAGGGGGAGGGAGAGGGGGAGAGAAAGGAAAGAAATAGAAAGAGGGAGAAAGAGGAAAGAAAGGGAGAGAGGAAAGAAAGAGGAAAGAGGAAAGAAAGAGAAAGAGAAAGGGAGAGGGGGAGAGAGGAAAGAAAGGAAAAAAGAGGAAAGAAAGAGAAAGGGAGAAAGAGAGGAAATGAAAGAAAAAAGGAAAGGATAGAAAGGGAGAAAGAGAGAAAGGAAAGAGGAAAGGGAGAAAGGGAGAAAGAGAGGAAAGAGGGAGAGAGTAAAGAGAAAGAGAGGAAAGGGAGAAAGAGGAAAGAAAAAGAGAGAAGAAAGAGGAAAGAGAAAGGGAGGGAGAGGAAAGAAAGGGAGAGAAGAAAGAGAAAGAGGAAAGAAAGGGAGAGGAAAGAGAGAAAGAGGGGGAAGCGCAAGTGCCTCTCTCTCTCTCTCTCTCTCTCTCTCTCTCTCACACACACACACACACACACACACACACACACACACACACACTGAGTGGGGGAAGAAGACTGACAGACCAAGAGCAGAAAGAGGGAGGAGGAGGGGGAGAGGGAGGGAGGGACAGAGAGGCTACCAACTTTGAATATGTACAGATTGGAGAAATCTTGGTGAGGAGGGAAAAATACAGGAATTAAAATCTGTATTTGCATAAGTTTCAGTTTCCAGTTTTAAGTTTCTAATATAGCATAATTTATAATTTAACATACTAACATAATATAAAAATTGTTATTATAAAATGTGTTGAAAACACTTTACTCAGTTCCTGGAAAAATCATGAATTTTTTTTGAATGGATAGTACTTCAGTGGGTGAATAATAATATATATATCATAAAGGGATATATGATTTGTTTCATTCCAACAAAAATTGTATTTTCATTAAATGCCAAATCAAGTCTAGATCAGTCTGCAGCTCATCCTCTCCTAACTTCCCAATGGAGATGTAGAAAGAAAAGATGTAAGAATTGTTTCAGTTAGAAATCAAATCCTCATTATAGCACGTTTGGGAAAACTAAACAAAGAAGAAATAAAACAAAGAGAAAAAGAATTAAATTGTTCTTTGGAGTTCATTGAAGAGAAATTCTTATCAAAAAGCTGAAAAGGAAACACAACTTTGAAGTAATCTGAAGAAATGAGGAACTACTAAAATATAATCCTTGTAAAATAAATAATAGGAAGATGTTTTAAAAGACAAATGTAATTAAGATGTTGCTGTAAAATGGAAATAGACAAAAGTAACATATCTCACAATAAAATTAGATTACCTTAAGAGAATCTTTTGAATACTTTAATAATTTGAATTAAATTCTACAGATAAATATCAAATACATTGAAAATTCTACTTTCCACTGCAATCAACAGAATATTTTAAATAGAGCATATTTGCAAGACAGTTCATACCTATATTTTAAAAATGTGCAAGTATCAGATAAATGTATGCTGCTGTGTTTTATAACATTTAGAAATAGATAAACCTGGAATATCAGGTTCCATATTCAGTTTTATACTAGCACTCCCAGTTACATAAGAGATATCACAGATTTTCTAAGGCAACTGAACCTCATGGGTAATCTCCATAATAACACCATTTTAACCAATAAGAATATTGGAGCACTATACAACAGTGTCCTCCAAAAATACATCTAGCCATCAAGAACATTGTCACTGATGCCAACAAAACACACCTTGCCTGTAGCCACAGACTGGTGACTTTGTTGTCATTTGTTCTGACCCCCTTAATAGAAATGTTCACCTGATGCAATTAAACCAAGTATTCATGAAACTGAACTATTTACTCAACTAGATCAATACTGTAAACAAATCAACAGAGTCAAATCAATTTCAGCTCACAAATTAAACCACTCAATCCCACTATTAATAAGCAATGGAGCATAGTGGATAATGACAGTGCGCTTTTCAGGGACTGAATGGAAGACCATAGATGACAACCATGCCATCTGAAGCAGATTCTCAAAAGCAACAGGAAACAACAGGACAATAATACTAACTGTTGTGAGTGTCCCTAGACCAGCTTGGGAAGTATCAGAGGATGAGGATCAGCAGCCAGGCCCCTCTGGGTGTTTTCCCCTCCCGGCAGCCGAGGAAGAGCAGCCAGGCCCCTCTGGGTATGTTCCCCTCCCGGCAGCTGAGCCAGACAGGGAGGAGATTTACAGGCAGTCTGGGTCAGATTCACAAAGTGAGGGGTCAGATTTGGATCAAGAAGATAGATGGCTTGATCCGAGATTCCGAAGGTTTGATAAACGAAGGTGTCAGTTAAGTGGAAAAAGGAAGTAATGGGGGGAAGTGACGTATCGGACACTATATTAGAAGGGGACAGAGAGACTACGCCTTTGTCACGAGCAACGTTAATCAAGGAGTAGCCTGATATCTGGAGCCGTGCGTTTGAATTCAGTCTTCTGATGTTTTGGAAATCTACGGGAGAATAATGAGGTCTTGGACAATGTGATAAAGAAAGAGTGAGTTAATTGGAAGGTGTGGAAGGAGCATGTTTTAATCTAAATGTAAATAAATGAGACTTGGCTGTTTCTGCCAGCAAAATGCCAGCAGCGTGCTTTGAAGTGAATTCTTTTGAAATGTGTTAAATAAACCTCTTAAAGACATATTTATGTGGATTTTAATGAGCTGAGAGGGGCCAGACAGAACACTAACATGGGAATCAGATCCTGCTACAAATGTATTCAGTATGTCTACACCATCACAGGCCCCTACATGTATGTACACAAACAAGATAAAAGGGGCTTTCACATGTTTATCTTGCAATGTGATATCTTCTACCATTTGCCAGCAGAGCCTTATTGAATTCTACATCAAGCAAATGAGACAAACTGTCAGCTAAAAAAATAAAGAACATACATTGGACCTCTGGATTCAAAAAAGGACTTAGTAGTATTAGAGCATTTCAACTTCCCAAGAGAGCTGGAGACCTGAAAGTGAGCATTTTGGGAGAAAAAGGCTATAATAGCATGATTAACCAAGAGATCCTTGAATTTACATACAGCCAAAGGTTTCAGACTATCTCAAGATCTCAACAAGCACATTGTGTTTTTAATACGTTTCAATTGTTAATTGATTAGGTACTTTCAAGCGTTCTCATGTATAACTTGGCATCTGCATAACCAACCTATCTTCCTTCCTACACAAAAACAACTCATACTAATTGAAACCCTACTTCAATTTAGCCACTCTATATGTGATGAAGTGAGCTGTAGCTCATAAAAAAAGTATGCCTTTTAATAAATGTGTTAGCTGGAAAAGATGCTACCAGACCCGTTTTGATTGTAAAGAATTTAATTCATTTGAAATTTACTTTTATTTCTTTACACACACACACACACACACACACACACACACACACACACACAGAGTAACCATGATAACATCTGTGTTTTTTTTAAAAGAGAAAAAAAATGTTATTTTCTGTTCTTGGTTTATCTTAATCTCTATTCTCATATCTTTAAAAGCCTGCCTTTCATTCTCAGTGAACAAAATGTCTAGACAACCAAATTAAGAACTAGCCAATAATCAACTGGTTAAGCTGACCTTTCTGCATACAAGGTCAGTATCACATAGACGTACAGTGCATACACTCATCTAACCTGCATGGAGCTGGAGACATTTATTTGTGCACAAAAATATTGACGTTGCTAAGTGATATGTAGTCAGTTGCTAACAGAACGTCTTTGTATTTATTTATTTGTTTATTTGTCTCATCTCCTTCACATAAACAATGCCAAAGAGTTGAAGAATAGTGAGGAATATCCAGTCTTTTCTATTTAACATCATAATTTATTACAACACCAATATAAACAAACTGAGGGGGGGGAAAGCTTTGTAGCTTTGTAGCCAACATGTACTCAGTAGGAGTCATATCCAGATCTACCAACTCAAGATGCTATTTCTTTTGTATTTTTAACTTATGAGATGATCCTAAGATAACTATTGTATTTATCTGATATTTTAGAGATGTTTATGCTATCCTTCAATTAAAGTCTATCAGATTGGCTTATAATAATATATAGAATAATATCATTATAAAAAGCAGTGAAATAATTAAATAGATAATTAAATAGATAAAATAACAGAATTAAAATTACAAAATATTAAAAGGCCTGAGAACATTCAAAGATCTTTATGTTATGTGGAAAATATGCAGATTAAGATGCTATGGGAATTTAGAAAAATAATTTGATAAACTGCAAATACAAGCCAGGATGTCTTGGGCTATTTTTCCAATCAATTCTTCATGCCATCTCATTTACTTCAGATGGAGCAGGGATTTTTGGGGAGGATTCCAAAAGTTGTTCTAAATGCAATCATAATTCAATAAGAAAACAATTTAATATTTATGGGACTTTACAATGTAATGTAGTTTGAATTAAGAATCAGGAACTATTTGTCAATTACAATCCATTGTATAAAATGTACAACACTTTGAAGATACCTAAGATACACAGAAGTGCAGGGTTTCTAGCCTGGAAGTACAGTTACTGCTCAGTTCTCAGGAAGACACAGTCATAACTTCACTAAGTACAACATTACATCCTTCTGCAGTTATGGCCATAGAGATGCGTTAAAAAGTCCAATTAAGAAGCTGTTCTAAAACGATATGTCTTTGCTTGTAGTCTACAGTCCATTTGCAAAGCTTAAAATCAAGAGGGCGGTGATTGCAAATAAAACGAAACAAATGATAGCCTAAATCAGTCCATGTTCATCTAATTCACTGTGATACATAGAGTATTCTACTGTTCATGCCTGTCACATTAATACCATTGTGCATTGTCTTAAATGTCTAGGAATATGACAACAACTCTCCTGTCTTGTGACAAGGGAACAGCTGCCCGAGCAATACAAATCTGTGTTATTTGCTATAAAAGTATTCCTGTGACCAGCTGGGCCTTCAAGCTGGTTCTCAATTTTTATTTAAAGTATTTATATTAACATTAAGACACTTCATGAAAAGATGAAACAATTTGATCATAGTATCGGCAAAGGAAAACATTCTGATGTATCAGGTAGTTTATAATAGGTCAGTTCATGTAGCACATACCAATGAAAATTCAGCTTGTGCAGTGCCAGTGTCTAGCAAAACAGTTTCCAATGCTGAAGTGAATGGGAAATTATGGGAAAAAATCGTTGTACTAAGCTTCATATGTAAATGTCATACTCAGCCTTATATCAGAGCATATTTATCAAAAAATTACAAAAACACGTAGCCCTAGCTCAGGGTAGGCAACCTTGGCTCTTTTATGACTCGAGAACTTCAACTCCCAGAATTCCTGAGCCAGCATGGCTTAGCATGGAGACTTCTCCCTTTCCCCTCAAGCATGGCTGGCTCAGGAATTCTGGGAGTTGAAGTCCACGAGTCATAAAAGAGCCAAGGTTGCCTACCCCTGCCCTAGCTAATAACTACAACTGAGCCTGGAATTTTAGGCACAAGTCATTATAATCATTAAGGGAGATGCGCATGTGACTACTTCATTCAATGACAGCAATGGTTGTTAAGTGGACGGAGCAAAAAGCTGCCTGCCACAGTGAGGGTAGACAGCTCCTTAGCTCTTTGTGCACAGGAAAAATTCTTTCTTGGAGGGGGAGGGCTTGGGCTGAATGGGTTGCCAAGTGTGAATGGATTGCCAAACACCCAGATCACAATCATGTGGTCTTGGGGGTGCTGCAATGGTCATAACTTTGTGCATGGGTCTTAAATTTATTCATTCAGCACCATCATAATTTCGTACAATTGCTGAGCAAATGATTGTTAATTGAGGACTACCTCTATCTGGAGTATGGCACTGAAGAAAAGAAGAACCACAGTGAAAACAGTGGCTTGGTTATTAGAAATAAGAATAGTGCCAGAATAAATGTGAAATATTCTTGTTCTAAATGCTGAAGGTTAGTTAGGCTCTCCCCCTACTGGGGTAAACCGACCACAAAATAATGTGAGACTTAAAGCCACTGTGATATTGGTGAAACTTTGGATTAGGTTTAAGGGGGATCTAGAATTCAAGATCACTGTCAGCCATGAAAGTCACTGAATAACTTTGAGCCAATTATTCTCTTTCAGCCCAATGTAGCTCACAAGATTATTGCTATAGGAGAAAAACAAATGGGCATTGTTATATATAGCTGAGTTTGTTATATTGTTATATAAGCTAACATGGCATAGCTTAGTGAGTGCTGCAAAGTACTATGGAGCAGTATAAATGGAGCAGTATATAAGTCTAAATGCTATTGCATTATTATATATGCATGAGTTTCCTATAATCTCAGGACTTTTCGCTATAACTCTGCCAATTTCATATTTTCTTATTCCTTCAATTTTTAAAAGATTCATAAGTTTTAACTTTTTGCCCAATGAAAATATGTTACTCTCTATACAGGATGATATTGCTGGTGGCAATATACTACAACAAAACAAAGTTTATTTTTGCAATAGTTAATCCCATCCTAACAAGCAACTGAAACAACTGGAAAAGCCCAAGGCATATAATGGTAAATTTTATACTATATGATAACAAAATACACTCTTTTCTTCAGTGGCAATAACACAAGATACGCACACATATATATACAAGTAATAAATAACTGCATGCAAGATACATCCATCATCTCTAAAAAGAATATATATGTGTCATATTGCAGAAACGTAGTATATACAAACTATTTTACAAAATTGGACTCCTTATATTTACCTATCAAATCTAAGTATAATGCAATCATACTGTTGCTGCCACAACTCATCTGCAACGCTAATATAAAACAGTCTTGCATAGTGATAGTAATCTGTTCTATCTAGCATAATAATGTGCTGATGCACCAAGAGATCTTATGATAAGTTTATAGATAGACATGACCTTATAGACTTACTAGGAATGCAGAGAAAGACTTATACTTTAGAAAATATCAGGGTTTCAATAATGAAACCTGTTGTTTTGGTTTCCTTATCTGTACTGCATCTGTGTGATGTTTCTGCCTGTACAAAGTAAATAAAATTATGGCTTTCTTATGGCTGTCCTACAGTACTGCTTATATTTTATGCCAAAGCAGTCATTTCAAATAAGTACAGAATAACAAAATATTATTATCTATAATAATCACAAAATAATAAAAAAATAATAACCCTTTCTTTCTATGTATGCCTCTTACGTAACCCTAGGCTTCGATTAACTTTGTGTGGCCTGTTTTCTTGTTAAATGATGGTTTGGCACCACCAGTTTACACGCAGCTTGCACACCTCTCTCCTCTTCCTCAAGTTTGAGCGTTCCTTCTCAAGCCTTTTTCTGGTGAGTAATAATCTAATCTGTGAGGCTTATCTATGCAAGTCTTTAATATAGCATGATAAATTCTGCAACAATGTTTTAAATGATTTTATAGTTTATACCTAAAGACAATCACAAATAATTCCAGACCAAAAATTAAGAAAAAAAACAGAATCCCACTGTTAAATTTGTAATCACCTCTTTATGTACACTATTGCTTAAAACATGATGGTAAGAACAGTTATATAAGGTTATATAAGCTCTCATCAGATAAAATTCCACATTTTTAGATATTTAGGCCATTCAAAATCATAGCAACTATTTGTGATAGTTGAAAACCGGATAACCATAACTTGAATTAAGTGTAGCTTAATTATTTATAAATCAGTCAGTCTAAAGGACTACATTTAATTTCAAATAGGCTATATAGAAGAGAAAGATAACAAAAATTTGAACAAGTACAGCAAATTATTCTTTCCTAATACCAGGATACATTTATTTATAACTTTGTATCTCATAAGGAGTACTAATTATACTTTATAGAGCTCCTGTGGGAAAAAATAAACACATTCGCAATGTGGATTTTACACCTCATTTTATACCATATGGGCATTCTGTAATATTATAGCTTTTTTAAATTAAAAAGTCCAGTAAAAACAAAGGTAATTAGCTCAAGTAACATAGAATAACTGAAAAATTGTATTTAGATTATTACTTTCCAACAAAATAAATTAAAATAAGCCAACTCAGAATTTGCTCTATATTTTCATAAAATGAGAAACAACATGAATAATTACCAAATTATTAATTGTTATTAATAAGGATCTGTATAATTTTTAATTTTCACTAACATGGCAAGTTTCAGAATTCAACCAATAACTATTGATATTTTCCCCAATAACTATTGGGGATTCTGTTGTATACAAAGAATATGTTGGAAATGTAATTAGTTCCACCTCTAATGTGTTTAATCCACCTTTGTACTGCTCAGTCCTAACTTAAACTTCTCTAAAGATATGACATCCTTGCTTGAAATGTGCCTTCAGTTCCATTTTAGCTTTAAGGCTTGACACTTCTAGCTTATGTGAAAATGTACATTCTTGCCCTTCATTGCCCATCATTTACAACTTGGTTTAGTTTTTTTCCCCTCCTATAAATATACTGACAAAGGTTATAAAGTTGTAATGCTCAATGTGGTGAATAACAATTTGTTGTGGGCTCTTATGGGCAATTTGGACAGCATCATAAGGATACTAACAATGTAATATCGAATAAAAAATTTAATGGAATAGGGTTTGAACCCATGATCCAATGGTTTAATACAGTGGAAACTAATAGATTCATAAAACATTAATGCCTATTGAATATAGCACCCTTACGAATTCACCTTCATTTTAATTGACACTAACAGTGTAAATTCAAACAAAATGTATAAGTAATGATTAATTGTTAAATGAAAATTTTAACATATTGTATATGACAGATCCTAAAAGTTTTGTCTTTATAAATCTGTATTTATTAGCTCATTAAAAGAAACAACTTACAAAAATATTAATAAACACTGCCAAGACAAAACCTGAAATATAAAGGACTTTTCCCCACAGAAAATGTCAAATTCCTGATAATAAACATTTTGTCAGATGTAAAGAAAGAACTTCAGAAAGATTTTTACAAAGTGCATAATTTTTACACTACCTTTATCTCAAATTCACCAGATATTTCAAAAGTAAGGTTATGGGGAATAATATAAAAATGTATTAGGATGGACAAGAAAGCGGTCCATTTTTAAAGTAACAACAAAATATCCTCTATAATTTATAATTCAGGAAACAAGTAGCAGAGAAACTCAGGCTCAGCATCAGCTTCTAAAAAGAAGAGTAGAAGCAGTCTTTTCTGTTCTTGACTAATTACCATACCGTATACTGAGTCTCACCCAATCTGAACCTCTCTCAAGTGGGGGATTCAATACTCCAAATGCTCAGCAATAGGTATGCTGTTTGGGAAATCTTGTGAGATGCCACTCAGATTCTAGGAGGGGCTAAGAATGGGGGAAACTTCCACATAAACCTATTTTTTTCCCCTGAGTCTACAATTGGCATTAAGTTCTCACCAGGTTATTAAACAGAATGCAATATTATCTGTATTTTGAGCAAAATTAAGTATCATAGTTATGTATGATAATACATAGGTTTATTTAAATTTAAATTAATTTATTTAAATTTATTCATTTATTGTGTTGTTTAATTGCAAGAAAGAAGTAAAAATTATTTGAAAGATCATGCATGGTTTATTATTTATGTTTCTGGAGAGAACACAAGCACTAAATAAACTACAAGTGGGGCGGGGAGATACGCCATTTCAATTTCCTTTTAAACAAATAGGTGTGTGTGTGTGGGTCTGTGGGTGTGTCTTACATGCATCAGCAGGAATGCTGATTTTTTTTTTAAAAAACCATTACATTAATAGATGGATAAGAAAGAGATGAATAGTGACTGGCTTACTGAGAGTCCTGAGAACAAATAAAGTTAATAATAGTCTTATGGTTTAAATATAAGTCTATTTGTGCATATACATGGAAAAGGAATGAATAGAAAAACATAATTAACTGGATTGCTTATGATGAAATAATTAAAAATTAGCAAAAATATAACAATAATTACAGATTCTAAATATGGAACATTTTTATTAGTGTTAACAAAGGATTTTGAAAAAATCATATTATACACAGAAGAAAAATACATGAAGATAATAAGAGTAAAAGAAGAAAGACTGCAGTAAAGTAAAATCCTAAGCAATCGTTTTTTAAAAAAAGGTATTAGAAAATAAATTCGCCTCACAACAACATAAATGAAGAGTGGTTATAAGGAAAGATTGTGTGAAAGCAGCTTTGAAAAAAGTTATTTTAATAAAGTGTTACAGAATTTCACTAAAGGAAAACGTGCTTGATGAAATAATGAATTGAAAAAAGTTATGGAGAGAAAAAATATATATCAGAAAATACTGCAAAAAAAATGAAGACAAGACAAAGATATTGGATAATGTATACAGAGAGAAAAAGACAACTGGAAAGAACGTAGCCAAAAAGAACAAGAAATAATTAAGATTAAAGGGCAAAGAAAATCAGGGTGTCACTTGGGGGGAGAATTGAACTTGTCTTCCCCAAAGTTCCCCAAATGGGGCCAAGCTCTCAAGCTGGGCCACAAATGCCATCAGGCTCCCACAAGCACCAATTCAACAATGCTTTTTAGTGCAGTTGAGATAATCTGGATTACATTTGATCAGTCAGGATCATAACGCTCCATACTATACCCAAAATTACTGCATTTCCTTTTTTTTTTGTATTTTTACCTGCTACATGAAAGGCTTTTGTACACATATTACTTGAATACAACCTGCTCCCAACCCCCAGAAAATAGAAAGGTTTATACCACTGTATAGAACAGTTTTGATGAAAAAATAAAAAGTTTTGGAAGCAGATGAAAAGGAGCCTCCAGCAGAGAGAGTTATATAAAGAATAAAAGCAATACAATCATTTGGGATGTAATCAAAATGAGGGAATGCTGGAAGGCATAATTTGGAGATTGGTATGAACATAAAAGTGATATGCTGAAGAATAGAATTGAAATGTATGCTATAAATGTTAGTATCCAAGAAAAAAAACTGATGAAAAGGAAGTAATACTTTGAAAAATGGCAAGACTATAGATATGGGGAAATAGTGTACCTGAAGAAATGTTAAAATATTGATGTGAATTGTTTATGGAATGACTGACTTGTTTAATGTACATATATGCTTGATGATTAGAAAAATGCTGTTATTGTTTTCTTTTACAAGAATAAAAGTAAAAATTATAGGGTGTTTCACATGCCTGGGGAAGGTTTTTGTGATGTTCTGATTGACAGGTGATAATGAACAAATTAGGACATGCCCATTAGGGAATCCTTATGCTAGGTCAAATATGTGCAGATCAAGTTTTTGCTTTGTGGCAGATTATATGGACATGAGGAAGTGCATTGATTTAGGGAAAAAACATGACAAATTGAGTAGGTTTGAATTATGAAACATTTTGCATGAATATGGAGTTGATGTTTTTAGATTAAGCAGGGTGTAGTGCAAGGATGTCTTATATCTCTTAATTCTTTTGTGTTTGACTGTTTGTCAAAAGTATCAAAAATAACTGTGTATAAAGTGCTTCTGCCCACTTTGTTTAATGGAAATGAGAGTTGGGTATCTTAGAAAAAAATAATAAGCTGCATGAAGTATTCAAGATACTATTCAAGCAATAGAATCAGGAATGAATTGACGGGAGGTAAACAAATGTATACTGAATTTAAAAATAAGGGAACAGTACAAAAAAGTATGTTGAGATAGTTTAGTCATATAGTGACCAAATGAGGATCAAATAAAAATAATAAATATATGAAGGAAGAATAAATTACTCCAGAGGAAGGGAAAAATCAGCAAGATACTGGACTTACTTTTTCTCAAAGCCGTATTGCTTCTCATCCAAGAAGCTTCCCAATGAAGCGAAAAAGTTGGGATTAGTGGGAATTGAAGCAATCCCCAAAAGGAGAGAAGTGAGAAATTTAAAGAACATGAGAAAATGTATGGTATGAATTGATGGTATTATATGACAGAATTAAGATTGATTTTCAAGCATAGAAAAGTAAGGAGAGCAACAATTAATGCTACTAGTATAAACTAGATTAATTCTATTTTAGTTTCCTTTTTTTCTGTATCTTTTGCCTTTAATTTATTTTGTTTTATGCTTCTCATTTTCTTTCAACTTAATTGGAAGGAAGTAGTATTATTGTCATGACTGTAAGTATAGATGGATGTTATCCCAACTATGCAGAGGAAAGCAGAAATAAAACTGCTGTTCCCATGCACCACATTTCATTTCAGGCTATATTCCCAATGTGAGCTCCTTATTTAGTCAAATGAACCCAGACGCATATCTACAGATTGCATATTTCCTCTAAAGAGAAAGTGTGAAAAGAGTCGAATACTCAGTTCTGAAATTCGGCTGAAAGGGACAAGCTTCCTACTATCTGCCTCATTTCTCATGTGAATCCTTTAAATGGGAATTGGCAACATTCTCAGGGCTGGAACAGTTGGTTGAAGAAGCTTCCCAGGGATGTAGTGACATCAGAGGAGGGGGGCTGAGTGGGTTATCAGGAGGAATAAGTTGACACTCCCGTTCTCACCCTTACTTTCAAGTTTTCAATTTTAAATAACAATATTTAAAAGGAGGTTCAATTAACTGATTAATCGATATTAATTTATCTAGCATTTTAGATGTGTCTTTAATATTTTTATTTAAAAACAGGTTTCATCAAAGTTAAAGAGACTCTGTTCTTAAATGTTTCAGTAATTTAGAGATCAACAAAATAATTTTTCCTTTCAGACCAGTCTTGCTTCACGTCATTAAAACTATACAAACTACACTAATGACACTGTATGTCCAAGTGATTAAATTTCCTTTTCTATCGTTGAAGTGAGAGTATTTCTAGCATTTCCGCAAAATAGCACAGAGAGATTTACTTAAATTTCAAACAGCAGCTTTTTCGAAGCAGACTAATAAATTACCATACTCGAATCCCCTATTGAACTTCTGGAAAGGACTGTAAATATATTTAGCAACCTGCTGCATAAACATAACTAGCTTTCAACTAGGACTGATGTCTTTCAGAAAATGTGTTAGTTATGTCAGAAAGGAGAGGAAGGGGATTCAGAAAATGCATTTGATTGCCTACTTCCATCTGGGGGAAAAAATAGGTGCGTTGCTCATGATATCACATATCAATTTTGTTTTCTTCAAATAAAACCACTTAACTAACTAATTTTTCTTTAAGAGAAAAGATTAGTGGGTCTGATTCATGTTATGCTCATTTATTTTTAAATAAATATCCTATAAAATTTGGCATGACTATAACCAACGTGAAAACACTCAATTTTAAAACAGTTGCTTCCTTTGGTCTGGATTGTAGATGCAGAGCTATGCAAAATAGTTCTGACACAACCATCTCATTCACGGGACAGCTGTTTCGAGCAGCTTGTACATAATACAAAATGTGAATGTTCCAGTTCTTTTGGCTTGGGTTTATTTAGGTAGAAATTGTTTGAGGTGTTCCATGCCACTTTAGGTGCTGTTATTGCAAGCTGTCTTGCTCCCATAACAAAAGATTGGGATGTTATGTCTGGAAGTCTTCTACCTAAGCCAAAACAGACCAGTCATGTCCCTAGTACTACCGGCTTAGTTTGGTGGCATTTTGGAGCAAAACAACAGGCATTTAAGAAGCAGATGGCATGGTGAGCAACCTACTGGATTCCCCACTGGGCAGGTGCTTCTGCTAAAGTGTTGGTGACTGGAAGTAACTATTTGCCCACCTGTGTCTCAGGCAACTGTAACAGCCTGGATTCCCATTTTAGAATAGATTTTTTTGGGAGGTTTAGTTAGACTTTTGATTTACTGTAGTGAAGTAATTATGTTTAAATGGAAAGAAAAAGAGAGTGAAAGAGAGACCATTCATTCCACCCACCCCCTGCTTTTCAAATCAATCTCCTTCTGAGTTTTTTAAAAAAATGTCCCATCAAAAAAACGTTTGCTTGCTAATTTGGGGGAATTAATTCTTCCAATTAATTGATGGGTGGATGTTCTGGCCCTGATAGCTGCTTACTAGAGATACAGACACATACATCAGAGCCCTTTTTATGTTTGTGGGTATTTTTTAAGCCTTTCTTCTCAGGGTGTTCACTACCCCCACCTCCCAGTTTAGTACAAGATACGTTCACCAAACAAAATCTCTCCAATAAAACACTAGTAATACATAATAGCTGGGAATTAAATCAGTTAAATAGGTCTTGAGTGGGAGAGCAGTGAGAAAGGATCCAGTACTGATTGACTTGCTATGTTTAGATACTTAGGCACTTTGGGATCGTGTTGATACCACCCATAGTGTATTTTATTTCTTTGTTTACTTGCTTGCTTGCTTGCTTGTAACATTGATATCCCGATTTTCCTTCAGGACCTCAACTCAGGTCTCCATACAACTGCCTCCTATCATTTTCCTCCACAATATCAAACATACAAGGTAGGCTGGGCTGGGACAGAGTGACTAGCAAGTCACCCAGTGAGCTTCCATGGCCAAAGATGAGCTTGCATCTGAATCGTAACCATTATACCACACTAATGTGCATGTGTTTGCTACATTTATTCAATCTGTTAGCACCACAGGTCCAAAAAGGAGGTATTTTTATGTGCAAAGAAGTGTATATGTACATGACTCATAATTTCCATTTTGTTCTGTTAAATCAATCTACTTTACATTTAAGAAGTCAGGCAGTGAACCAAGGTTTCCTACACTGATACTTCTCTCCTGAATAGCAACACTTATTTTCTTTCTTTTTTTAATCTTCTTTGATGTAAACGGAAATTGTATACTCAGCCCTTTCCTTCTGCATTTTAGGAAGTTTGGATAATCCCAGCTGATCCTTCAATATAGGAAGGCTGGAGTATTGCAATTGCCTCTTAGTCATGAGATTGGATATTTTTTAATTGCTCTTAATGTAAAGTAGTTCCCTATAGAGTGTATAAAAGTAATAATGCCCAAGGTGACAAAAGAGTGATTAACTTTAAGGGTGCAAGTAAGGGTGCAATCGAGGCACAAAACAGATTTGTGTAAAGGCTTTCTTAGCTATAGCTGCCACTTGTACTTTTTCCAGGAGCTGAGAGATTGATAAGATCCCTACATTATACCAGTCACAAAGAGGGAAATTTAACCCCATATGGAAGACAAGATGAAACGTTCCCAGCCCAGAGAGGTCAATCTTTCCCCTGTCAACACTGACAAGACCACAGAGAAAGGAGAATTGTGATGGAATGTGCACCTGGAGAAGCAGTGGAGGGGAATCTTGGCAGCACAGAACTTACTCAGGGAGGAGGCGATATATTTCAGAGAGAAGCCTAAATTAAGAGACTGCAAAGTCCCGAGCTAGATGGGGAAGGGGGTAAGAGGTTCAGAGTATCCATATGCTAGAATATCTCAGAATTAATTAATTAATTAATTAATTAATTAATATGCCACCCATCTTGGCTGATATATTTATTAGGGTAGAGAATTATACCTTTAGTTTGGCAAGATTCTGTCCATTAGCAAATAAAGGATTGGATTCAACTGGATTTCATGGTATTGTCTTTGTGCTTGGACCAGACAAGAACCAATATCCATTTATTCTGTTACATGCGGTTTCCAGAGTCTTAAATTAAAGTTTTGACTAGCACTAAGCACTAAAAGTGAAGCCATCCCTATGCATTCTATCACTGAGCTAGAATTTAATTGAAGTTGGTTTTGTTAGACCTACACATATGACCTGAAAAAAATCTTGGCAATTGCTAAGTGGCAGAGTTATAAATACACCCTCCTCTTTGCTCCCCTCTACTGGTTGTCCAAATTTATGTAACTTAGATAGATAGACCCAGTTTTGTCATCTATCACCAGTTATTCCTGTATAACAGGCATGTGAAACTCACGACGTCATGTGATGTATCACGATTTTTCCCCCATTGCCGGCATTGGCGTGGGTGCAATTTCAGCATGACGCATCTGGCCCACAGGCCGGCAGATTGACATGCCTGCTGAGAGAGGCCAGACAGAACAATAACATATGAAGATTTATTCAAGTCTGGATTCATTATAACGCAGTATTTAAAAAAATCTTCAGTGGCATGTTTCAACCTTCCTATTTTTTCAAGATGTCCAATCAACTGGGAAAGCCAATATTTCCAGTGGGGCTTTCCCTTATGAAAATAGCAGCAGTTCAATTGGGTAATTTTCACTTGAATCATATCTAGACAAAAACTTAAAATCTCTCTCTCCATGCACCATAGTTCTGATCCTGGAAAAAAATGGTAGCTATCTTTTTTTTAAATGTGCACATAGACATTTTTAACTTTGTTTTGAAATCTTCTTTAGGAACAGAATATTAAAGTAAGATTTATCCAGATAGCAGTTCATTGCCACCAACAAGCACACATAAAACAACTAGATACATGCTAGAGCAGAAATTGGTTAGAAATCAAGAGAGGGAGGGAGGGAGAGAGGGGGGAGGGAGGGAAGGAGAGAGGGAGAGAAAGAGAGAGAACGTAAGTTACATGTAAGTTTGAGTTTGAGAAATAGAAGCCATTTTGTATGAATTGTGTGAATTTTCTTTTGAAGTTATGTATTGCAAACTCACTGAATAAAGATTTGCTTGGTTAAAGAAACATTAAAGTGTTGAGAGTGGGAGGTGAGTAGGAAGGAAAAATGCAAATCATTCAAACATTTAAATAATATCTTGCTAAACACAGTATGAAATGAAATATGAGCAAAGAAAAATTAATGACTGATATTTGATTGACCTCTCAGTATGAATAATAGACAGCAGATTTCATACAAAATAGAAAGCTGTCAGGGCTGTCATTCATTTTCCATGAAACATAAAAACCAAACCTCAACATCTATAGTAAATGTCTAAAGCACCTATTAAAGCGGCCATTAATTTCACAATAGCAGTTATAACTTTCAGATTTAGACCTCATTTAGAAGACTCTGGTATCAAACAGAACAATATCCATTTTCTTTAAACTAAAATCAAGCATGTACAAAACCTCATGACACAGAAACTCTTAAGTGCAACACCACTGAGATTCAAATGTTACTAAAGCTCATTCTAACCATTGGCCGCATGATTGAAAAAAAACACCCAGAATTGCCAGAGCTGTAACTAATATTAAACTGACAAATTTTGTGTGGCCATATTTTAGGATAATTACTGAATTTCTTAAAATATTGCTTTAAGCTTGGAAACAAAATAAAAGATTGGATTCACATATGTGCAGTAAAGCAGGAGAGTAATGACAGATTAAATGTTTCACAGGCAGGAGATCCCAAACAATACAGGCAAGGACTATGGAAAAAGGCTGTGAAAAACACATATCCTGAACCATAGAGTGTTACCAATGGTGTACTTTTCTCTACTTGGTGTTACACAAGAATATATAACTGCTGATACTGTTCTACTAAAAATAAAACTGGTACCCAACTGGAAACAATGACCTGCTTCACCACCAAAAGAAGAAATCAACTTTGAATCCCACAGACCCAAGGCTAGCTTTATTTGCAGTACCCAGACAAGCAGGAATAAGCACCAGAAATAGAAGAACAAAGCAATGTCCCACCCAGAAGAAATAAAGAGCAATACCCTAGTCAAGGTAAGTATGACCAGTTACCATATGCAAACAGTTATTAGACTCCAATCCCTCATGTTCTGAAGACATTATCTAGCCTGGTTACAGAAGGAAGAGAAGCAGGAGGATCTGGACAGACTTGAACACTGGACGCTATCTAACAAAATGAAATTCAATGGTGAAAAAAGTAAGGTTCTACATTTAGGCAAGAAAAACCAAATGTACAGGTATAGTATAGGGGGTACCTTGCTCAACAGTAGTAACTATGAGAGGGATTTCGGAGTCCTAGTGGACAATCACTTAAATATGAGCCAGCAGTGTGCTGCAGCTGCCAAAAAAGCCAACACAGTGCTGGGCTGCATTAACACAGGGATAGAATCAAGATCACGTGAAATGTTAATACCACTTTACAATGCCTTGGTAAGGCCACACTTGGAATACTGCATCCAGTTTTGGTCACCACGATGTAAAAAAGATGTTGAGACTCTAGAAACAGTACAGAGAAGAGCAACAAAGATGATTAGGAGACTGGAGGCCAAAGCATATAAGGAACGGTTGCTGGAATTGGGTATGTCTAGTTTAATGAAGAGAAGGACGAGGGGTGACATGATAGCAGTGTTCCAATATCTAGGGGCTGTCACAAAGAAGAGCTTGAAGGCAGGGCAAGAAGCAACTGATGGAAATTAATCAAGGAGAGAAGCAACCTAGAACTAAGGAGAAACTTCCTGACAGTTAGAACAATTATCCAGTGGAACAACCTGCCTCCAGAAGCTGTGAATGCTCCAACACTGGAAGTTTTTAAGAAGAGACTGGACAGCCATTTGGCCGAAATGGTATAGCAGGGGGTTGGACTAGATGACCTCCAAGGTCCCTTCCAACATTTTTATTATTATTTTTATTATTATTTTTATTATTATTTTTATTATTATTTTTATTATTATTATTTTTTATTATTATTATTAAGTTCAAAAAGCACTAACAACCCAACAATTTTACTATTGCACTATCATCCAATAGTAAAATAATAGATGTATGGCTTTATGATGTTAGCAATTTGCTTCCATTTTATCTCTTAAAAAAATAGCCAGGAGAGCAGTACTGATTTCAAGGATTGGTCTTAGAAATTAAATGGGATAAAAAATGTATTCACCATAAGAGATATACTGAATATCTGTTGAGCTTCAAAATGCTCCATTTACAGCAGATAAATATATATGTACCTATATGCATGACTAACAGAGATGCACAAATAGAAAATTTGTGAAAATCAGCTGCAATTACAATAGAAGAATTCTCGGCACTTGCCTATTCATTTTGTACACAAGTAATGTTATTATGCCCATTCTTGATGAGATCCACATAGCCCTGCAGTTAACCACTGGAAGAATAGAATACTGGACTGGACAGGCCTTTGATCTGATCCAATATAGTTTTTATTATGTTGTTAATGCCTTTTGAAAGTCATCATAGCCAACTTCCCAAAGGGCACCCTGTAGCAACAACATATTCTTTAATTTTCAGAAATGTACAAAGTACATTCTTTTGACTTCCCTAAGCCATTTTGTTGGATGACTTGAAATTCTAGTTCTATGAAAGATCCCAGCCAATTGCAATTTATCTAATAACTGAAACTTTTCACTCTATTTATTAAATAACACTGCAATCAAAAGACTTTTGGCAGCTTACCAAGAATGCTCCTATATTTCAGGAGTATTTATATTTCTAAAATCCATTTCCAGAGTTAGGACATTTAATAAACAGAACTGTTCTTCAAAAAGCAGGAAAATAGAGGAGGGAGTATGATGTATGCTCGCTGACTTGAGTTACTAATAAAATAAAATAATAAAATAATAAAATAAAATAGAATAATAATGGCTTGATAAAAATCTAGTTTCTACAAGAGTTCTTGTAGAATCTTAAATATAGAAAGTATATATACCCTCCAATTTGTACTTTAGACTTTTAATTTTACAAAGTGCAGTGGTATCATTTTTATGATCTGATTGGACAGTCTCTTAAAACTATAACATAACAATCAGATATGCTTTAATTCATCATTAGTAAAAACATCATCAACAGCAAACTCATCCGGTTTTGGTAAAGCAGAATTTTGTATGACATATGAACAAGAAATATTGCAGGCAATTTTCCTGACAGATCACCAGCATGGCGGTGTAGGCAGCAGCCTCAGAACTAGAACAGAACAGAACAGAACAGAATAGAATAGAAAGGGACCTTGGAGATCTTTTAGTTCAGCCCAAACAGGAGAACCTATACCATCTCAGACAAGTGACTGTCTAGTCTCTTCTTTAAAAGCTCCAGTGATGGAGTGCCCAAGATGTTCCACTGGTTAATTGTCCTCACTGTCAGGAAGTTTCTCCTTAATTCCAGGTTGTGTCTCTCTTTGATTAGTTTCCAGCCATTGTTTCTCGTCCTTCCTTCTGGTACTTTGGTGAATGTGACCCCCTCTTCTTTGTGGCAGCCCCTCAAATACTGGAATACTGCTATCATGTCTCCCCTATTTCTTCTTTTCTTTAGACTAGCCAAACCCATGTCCTGCAGCCATTCTTCATATGTTTTAGTCTCCAGGCCTTTGATCATCTTAGTTGCTCTTCTCTGATTTTTTTCCAAACCCTCAACATCTTTTTTGTAGTATGGTGACCAAAATTGGCTGCAGTATTCAAGGTGTGATCTTACTAGTGTGTTATAAAACGGTACTAATGCTTCACGTCAACTTAATTCTATGTCTCTGTTTATACAACCCAGGATTATATTAGCTTTTTTGGTTGCTGCTGCACACTGCTGGCTCATGGTTAAGTGATCATCCACTAGGATTCCAAGGTCCCTCACACAATTACTGTTTTTAAGCCAGGTCTTGACAGTAGTTCAAAAATGCTTAAAGTTATTTGCTTTTGACAAATCATTACAATAATAGTAATAGTAATAGTAATAGTAATAGTAATAGTAATAGTAATAGTAATAGTAATAGTAATAGTAATAGTAATAGTAATAGTAATAGTAATAGTAATAATAATAATAATAATAATAATAATAATAATAATAATAATAAAGTTGGAAGGGACCTTGGAGGTCATCGGGTCCAACCCCCTGCTCAGGCAGGAAACCCTACACCATTTCGGACAAATGGCTGTCCAGTCTCTTCTTAAAAACTTCCAGTGTTGGAGCATTCACCGCTTCTGGAGGCAGGTTGTTCCATTGGTTAATTGTTCTAACTGTCAGGAAGTTTCTCCTTAGTTCTAGGTTGCTTCTCTCCTTGATTAGTTTCCATCCGTTGCTTCTTGTCCTGCCTTCAGGCACTTTGGAAAGTAGCTTGACTCCCTCTTCTTTGTAGCAGCCCCTGAGATATTGGAACACTGCTATCATGTCACCTCTCGTCCTTCTCTTCATTAAACTAGACATACCCAATTACAGCAACCGTTCCTTATATGTTTTAGCCTCCAGTCCCCTAATCGTCTTTGTTGCTGTTCTTTGTACTCTTTCTACAGCAGTGATTCTCAACCTTTTTAATGCCCTGACCCCCAACCGGTCGTAAGTCGAGGACTACCCAACTGGTCATAAGTCGAGGACCCCAACCGGTCGTAAGTCAAGGACTTTCCCTGCCTGGGAGCGCCGCATATGCATGGTGCCACCCCCTGCGCCGGCCGAGGCGTAGCTGGCAAGGGGCAGCGACAGCGCAGGGCGACCACTAGCTGGCCCACCAGCTGGCCCAGCCCAAGGGAGATAAGGCACCCGCCAGGCCACACGCTCGCCAGCAACTCTCCCTGTGCCCGCCGGCCTCCCACCTCCCACCCCTGGCCCTCTTTTACTTACATTTTTAGTAGTTGCTCAGCAGTGGAAACTTCTAGACAGTTTGCCTTCGCTGCAGACAACTTGCAGCACCGTTTGCAGACTGGGACTTTTGGCGGGCTCAGCAGGGCAGAGACAGAGACAGCCTGGACAATTCCTATTGGCTTTTGAAAGCCAATAGAATTAGACTCTATTCAAGAGAGTCTATTCTATTGGCTTTTCAAAAGCCAATAGAATAAGAGGGAGTAGCACAGCTAAGGAAAAGGGGAAAAAAATGGCGGACTGCGTTGTTTGGCGACCCCCGTGAAATGGTCGTTCGACCCCAAACCCACAGGTTGAGAACCACTGTTCTAGAGTTTCAGTATCTTTTTTACATCGTGGTGACCAAAACTGGATGTAGTATTCCAAGTGTGGCCTTACCAAGGCATTGTAAAGTGGTATTAATACTTCACGTGATCTTGATTCTATCCCTGTGTTAATGCGGCCCAGCACTGTGTTGGCTTTTTTGGCAGCTGCAGCACACTGCTGGCTCATGTTTAAGTGATTGTCCACTAGGATTCTGAGATCCCTCTCACAGTTACTACTATTGAGCAAGGTACCCCCTAAACTATACCTATACATTTGGTTTTTCTTGCCTAAATGTATAACCTTACTTTTTTCACCACTGAATTTCATTTTGTTAGATAGCGCCCAGTGTTCAAGTCTGTCCAGGTCCTCCTGTATCTTAAGCCTGTCTTCTGGAGTGTTGGCTATTCCTGCTAGCTTGGTGTCATCCGCAAATTTGATGAGTTCCCCATCTATCCCCTCGTCCAAATCGTTGATGAATATGTTGAAGAGCATAGCGCCTAGAACAGAGCCCTGGGGCACCCCACTATACACTTCCCTCCATGTAGATGCAGTTCCATTGAGGGCCACACGCTGAGTACAGCCAGTCAACCAACTAGGTATGAATCCATCTGGTGGTGATGCTGTCTAACCCACATTTTTCTATCTTATCGAGTAGTAGGTTGTGATCTACTTTATCAAATGCCTTACTGAAGTCCAAGTAAATTATATCCACAGCATTCCTCTGATCTAGTGTAGTCCAGTATAGGATCTCACAATACAATAGTTGCAATTGCTTTATAATATTTTCAAATACATCAGACAAATAGAATGGAGGAAAGACAAAAAATAGACGTAAAGGCTTCGATTTGATAGAGGCTTTCTTTCTAATAGCAACTTGTCTGCAATTTATTCATATTCCTGGTTCAGAAAACACCTAATGTTGCAACCTTGTGGAAGTATCCAGATCTTCCAAACTTCTAGGAGCACCTTTTCATGATGGACAGAAACATACAGTCAGATACAAGGGAAAAAAATCCTAAATATAGGGAAATCTAAGTTTAAAAACATCAAATGAAGGAGGTAAAGATACACTTAACTTCTCTGAATTTGGGACTATACAAAACAAGAGAATTTAAAAATGCATATATATATTTACTGTCAAACTTCACAACTGCTTAATGTAGGAAACCTGGGTTTCGTTAGACCTTGTTTTAGGGCAAAATGTTCTTTCAGTTTGCCTTCTCAACTCTCTTGTACTTGATAAGGGATGCTCAGAAAAGCATTAATATAAAACTTGAAAACAGAAAAGAAAAATCTTACCCTTTAGAATAATTGTACTTGCCATTTGAATGCTAACTTGTAGTGGACTGAAAAAAAAGCGGCTGTGATTATGAAACAGAGAGGAAACGAAAAAGCCTTTTTTCTTTGCAATTAGGCTTTCCCAGAATCCTCCATTACACCTTGAGGATAACTGTGAACTGGTTGACAAGTGCATGAATTGTGATCACGTACAATAGTTGTAAATTTGGGCACCAGTTATAAATCTAATGCCACAGTGCAAAGGAAGAAGAGAAAGAGAAGGAAGAAAAAAAGAAAAAGAAGACGGGCGAAAGAGAAGAAGAGAGAGAAGAAAGAAGAGAAAGAAGAGAAAAAGAAGGAAGCAGCAATAGTGGCAGGTATCTTTCTGACTTTTATAAATAATACCAGTGAAACTAAAGCAGTGGTTCTCAACCTTTTTCAGGTTGAGACCCCACTTGCCCCGCCCATGCGTGGTGCGACCCCAGCGCGCGCACGCGCGTGCACATCAGGCTGATCTGTGCATGCGCAGCGCGCGCGTGATGAAAAAAACAAAAACAAAATGGCGGACCGTGACGGGCCAATCCGCGCATGCGCGGTGCACACGTGCGACGGCCCGAACCGCGCATGCGCAGCGCGCGCATGACGAAAAAAACAAAACAAAACAAAATGGCGGACCGCGGTGTCCGGCGACCCCCGCGAAACGGTCGTTCGACCCCAAATGGGGTCGCGACCCATAGGTTGAGAACCGCTGAACTAAAGGTAACAATATGCAGTTTATTGGAAAATTTTGCTTTAACATTAGAGAATTATTTTGTTTTAGCAAATGGCTGCCCTCACAGGAATTCCACTTCACTGTGTTTAAGGGATCCATTCTCAGGTGCCACTCAAATATCTGGATCAAAGCCAAATACACTAACCTCACATGGAAAAGCATATGCGTATATGGGAAAATATATCCGTGTCCTGCTTCCGTGTAACTACATAGGTCCATTTAATATATAAAGGAAGGAAAGTTCCTTACCCTAAAATGATTTGTGTTACATCTAGAAACTGAGAGACCAGAAATTCTCCACAAAGCCAGCTGGATGACCCATGGGCCAGTCGCTTTCTCTCAGTCCTAGGAAGGAAGCGTTGGCAAAACTTCTTCTGAAAAACCTTGCCGAGAAAACTCCAGGGACTTCTCTCCGAGAATCAGAGATGAATGGAAGGGGGAAAAAATATCTTTTGTTTATTCTTCCTTCTGTTACTTTAAATAAGAAAATATTAAATAAAATTCCTATAAGTACTGCCACCATCTAATATAATGCATGAATTCAGACTTTATTTACTTGCCAAGTAATTTGTTTGTATGTTAGTAACTGCCTTTTTATGTATTTATTTTAAACACAAAGTAATTATTTTCCAGTGATCAGAATAACTTATAGCCAAAGTCTCTCTGACTTGTGCATGGCCTTTTGAACCCAATTGCACGAAAGCAGTCTCTGCAAATATTTCTGAAGTTACTAAAAACAGGTCATTCTCTAAGCAGCTCTAATTGCCCTCTGGAGGAAAGGGAAACAATTTATCATGGGACGCTTAGAAATTTCCATGCATCAGGCAGCTGGGATATTTACATTCCAAACTGAGACATTCTGGGTAATAAACCAACTGGATTTTTGTGCTAAAGAAGCATGTTACTAAAATGTCCTCTAAAACCATTCCTTCTTCAATAGTCCAGTGTGGGTTTAAAAGTACTGTAAAAAAATAATCAGAAGGAATATTTTGATTGTATTGGGTATTCCAACTTACATCTGAGGTCAGTTCACCTTTTAAATACAGACTTTCCATTTGAATATACCCTTTCTTCTATACAAATAAATGGAATTTTTGAATTAAAATAATATGTTTTTTCTTAGTCTTATGCTGATTTCACATTATTATACCATACTCCCCCAAGTATCTTTTTAATCTCTAAAAACAAAGAAAACATTGTTCCTTAATTTGAGAGGGGAGAGGTATTAGAGAAACAGAAGTGTCTGGTTTTCCTTCATTTAAAGACAGATTATTTTTCTGCACCATCAAGCCATTTGAGCTTTTTACTCATGACATAACAGATTGTAAAACTGCAATCTTATACTTAATAATCTCCAGGAAAAGCCCTGCTAAGCTCAGTGGAGCACACTTCTGATTAGTCTATTATAAGATTTATGTAAATTGCTTATTGTTTTATTTATTTGAACCATTTTCCACCTTGCCTATCCGTTGGGGAAAAAAGCTCTCCCAATTTATTTATTTTTTTTAATCTGTACAAAACAGGAAGTGTTTATCTAGAACCTTCTGTTCTAAAACACATAAAGCAGGAATGGAAAGAAAGAAACAGAAACCATTTCTTAAAAGATGAATGAAAGATCTTCTAGTTCAGGGGTTCTCAACCTTGGCAACTTTAAGACTTGTGGACTTCAACTCCCAGAATTCCTCAGCCAGCAAAGCTGGCTGAGGAATTCTGGGAGTTGAAGTCCACAAGTCTTTTTTTATTTTTTTTATTTTTTTTTATTTTTAAAAAACTTTATTAAATATTTACACAACGATAAAAAGACAAAATAGACAATGTACAAAACGTAGACATAAGACATCAAACATACATTAACAGGATAAGTAAATAATAATATTAATATTCTATACACTTTCAGCACTTGACATTTAACATTGTGTCAACAATCTGTTGACTCTTATTTAAGTACAGTCTCATATCCATATAGGTATATATAGTTTATATAGTTTAATTTATTTATAATTCAATAGTTATCCAAACCTTGTATTACTTACATTTTTAAATTGGATAGTATATTTCTTTACTTTCAGCAGTTATATAGATATATAGAAATATGTGTATAGGTCAGAGGATGAATAGGTCTCCATCTATTTCTCATTTGTTATTACTCTTTTAGGTTTATTTATTTAAGATTCCAAATATTTTTTATCTAGCCATTCGTACCATTTGTTCCAGGTCTGATAGAATAATGTATCTTCCTTGTCTTGTACTTTAAGGGTTAATTTATTCATTTCAGCTATTTCGTTTATTTTATTAATCAAATTTAAAGTTGATGGAGTCGTTTCCAGTTTCCAATTTTGGGCATAAATTAATCTAGCAGCTGTGATCAAGTGTATTATTAAGTATCTATCTTCCTTTGTTGTTTTGTGTCTTATTATTCCCAATAAAAATAACTCTGGTTTCATTGGGATAGCTTTAGCTATAATTTGTTCTAAGCATTTTTTAACTTTATTCCAAAAATTTTTAGCGGATGGGCAGGTCCACCAAAGATGGTAATATGTTCCAATTTGAGATTTACATTTCCAACATTTAGAAGATGTATTGGAGAACATTTTAGCCAGTCATGTTGGAGGAAGGTGCCATCGATAAAACATTTTAAGAATATTTTCTTTATAGGCAGATGAAATAGTTAGTTTATAATTAACGTTCCAAATTTTATCCCATTCTTCCAAATTAATTGTATCT
The DNA here is from genome assembly GCA_034064705.1 of Bothrops alternatus. Classification (NCBI taxonomy): domain Eukaryota; kingdom Metazoa; phylum Chordata; class Lepidosauria; order Squamata; family Viperidae; genus Bothrops; species Bothrops alternatus. The sequence goes on along the minus strand of JARGCV010000079.1, from coordinate 8,343,308 downwards.
CCTATATTTTGAGCCCATGCAGTCATATTGCCCTTAACTTTTTCTTCCATCGTTTCATTTTGTAATAGAAACTTATATACTTTAGAAATAAATTTTTGGTCTATTCCAAATAGTATCTTATCTAAGTTATTTGTATTTTGAAAACCGTATTTATTTTGATCTTCTATATATTTTGAATTAATTTGAAAGTATTGCATCCAGTCTAATATGATTCCTTTTTCTTTTAAATTTTGAATAGAAAGTAATTGATTATCTTCTGTTAAAATTTGATGATATGTTAGTATTTTTTTCGGATTTAATACATTAACATATGTTATGGATTCATTTGGGGAGCACCATTTAGGTATTTTCGTATAAAATTGTTTTTTAATTTGGAACCAAATCTCTAATAGATTTTTCCTTATATAATGTTGTTTAAAATGTACATATGATTTATTTTTTGTCCCGAATAGAAATGAATGCCAGCCAAATCCAAGGTTAAAACCTTCCAAAAGTAATGTTCTTCTATTTCTAAGTTGGATCCAATCTTTTATCCAAGCTAATGCGGCTGCAGTATAATACAATTCCCAATTTGGAAGCCCCATTCCTCCCCTTGATTTATGATCTTGTAAATACTTAAGTTTAATTCTTGCTTTCTTTTTGGTCCATATAAATTTGTGTACAATTTTATTTAATCTATCAAAAAAGTCCTTGTTTAATTTAATTGGAGCAGTTTGAAATAGGAACAATAACTTTGGAAGCACATTCATTTTTATTATTGCAACCTTACCTAATAATGATACCTGAAGCTTAGACCATTTATCCAAGTCTGCACTTATCTTTTGTATTACCATATCATAGTTGTCCTTTTTAATCTTACTGCATTTAGCTGAGAGTATTAATCCTAAATATTTACGGTAACTTTTTTTTACAGTTTTTATTTCTAAAATATTTTCTAATTCTTGGTTCAAATTAATGTTCATATTCTTAGTTACTATTTTAGTTTTATTTTTGTTAATTTTTAAACCTGCCACACAACCGAATCTTTCGATTTCTTCTAATAAAATTATAGCTGTTTTTAAGGGATCCTCTATTATAAAAGCCATATCATCAGCATATGCTTGTAATTTATATTCCTCTGTTTTTATTTTTAATCCTTTAATTAAATTAAATTAAAGGAAGTCCACAAGTCTTAAAGTTGCCAAGGTTGAGAACCCCTGTTCTAGTTGGCTACTTAGTTCACTGAGAACTAATGGGAACAAAGAGCATCCTTTTTATCAGATGGAAGAGCTGCTTCCAGTCATAAGCCAGTAAATAGAAGGCAAGGCTCAAAGGGATGTTCTTTCAGGATAGCCAACTATTCTGTGTCACGTGCAAAGTTGAAATTATTTATGTACTTTAAAATTTAACCAAACAACCCTATGTATGCTTATTACCCACCAACTTCATTAATTCACTGGGTTTTTTGAGACAAGATTGCAGAAAATTAATTAAAGTCAGGGAGTCACATTCTGTCTGCATTTTTTTTAACTGACCACTTTGATTATTAAAATAGAACAATTTAGAGAGAATTCTAAACCAAAGTGGATGGTAGAGTGAGAAGCTATAGGACCTGATTGGGGGGTGACAATATTTCCCTAGATTAAAAGAAAATTAGGAGGGCAGCTGCGAGGTACATAGTAGATATAATATATTATTAGACCTTGAATTTCCAGAAATAGAACTCTGCTATCAGTCTTCTCCAACCAGTGAAAAACAACTTCTCACTCGTCTTGCAGTTTCTTTGCTCACTGCTCTAGGAGGGAGGTGGCTCAAATTTTCAGGGGCAAGAAGAAATGGGGGGAAAAGAAACTCTGCGAGAATTTGTGCTAGATCAGTACAAATTCAAACAGACAAACCACTCCATAAAATGTATGCAATGTATAACCGCAACCAGGGCGCCGAATCTCTAAAACAGTGGTTCTCAACCTTCGGGTCGTGACCCCATTTGGGGTCGCGTGACCATTTCGCGGGGGTCGCCGGGCACCGCCGGCCGCCATTTTGTTTTTTTTATTTTTATTTTTTAATTTTATTTTTAATTTTATTTATTTTTTTTTATTTTTTTTATTTTTTGGGGTGCGCGCGCACCGCGCACACTCAGATCCGCCCGTCGTGCCGGAAAAAAAAATAAAAAAAATTTAAAAAAATAAAAAAATAAAATAAAAATAAAAACAAAATAGCGGCCCGCGACAGGTGGATGCGTGCATGCGTGGCGCGTGCGATGGGCCGATCCACGCATGTGTGGATCCGCCCGTCGCGGCTGCCATTTTGTTTGTTTTTTTATTTTTTTAAAAAAAAAATTTAAATTTTTTTTTGGCGGGTCAAGGTCGCGGCGCGTATGGGCGGGGCAAGTGGGGTCTCAACCTGAGAAAGGTTGAGAACCACTGCTCTAAAAGAACACGGTAGAAATAGAAAACATGCAGAACCTTTTGGAACAAAACTGCCCCGTGAAGAAAAGTTCAAAAATTGAGCATTTTGCTTTTAGAAAAATGACAAGATGCATATAATTAGGTGTGGTATAGAAAGGAAACAAATCTGTCTGAAACCACTACGCAACTTTAATAGTATGGTCCTACCTAAGCAGGCATACTATATTTAGTTGCTCATCTATTCCTATGCTACTAACTAGGAGTAGTGTTTGAAAATCTAGGCTTATTGTATATCACAGTCTGTCTGTCATATAGGTCAGCGGTTCTCAACCTGTGGGTCGCGACCCCATTTGGGGTCGAATGACCATTTCACGGGGGTCGCCAAGCACCGCAGTCCGCCATTTTTGGGGGGGTCGGCCATTTTTTTGGGTCGGCCATTTTTTTTCCCTATAGCGATGCGGGCCGTCGCGCCATGCATGCGCGATGCGGGCCATCGCGTCGCGCATGCGCGTCGCGGGCCAGGGTCGAGCCTCGGAAAAGGTTGAGAACCGCTGATATAGGTAGTCCTTGACTTACAATCATTTAGCGACTGTTCAAAATTACAAGAGTGACTTATGACCATTTTTCACCATTACAATCATTGCAGCATCCCCATGGTCATGTGCTCAAAATTCGGACACTTGGCAACTGACTCCTCTTTATGACCGTTGCAGTGTCCTGGGGCTCATGGGTTCACTTTTTGTGACCTTCTAATAAGCAAAGTCAAGGGGAAGCCAGATTCATTTAACAGCCACGCTATTCACTTAACAACTGTAGCAAGAAAGGTGCTAAAATAAGGCAAGAGTCACTTAACAACTCTCTTGCTTATCAAAGAAAATTTTGGGCTCACTTGTGGTAATTAGTCAAGAACTACCTGTACTGTACATATACCACTCTGAGCTTCTGTAGGAAGGCAGGATAGAAACTCTACAAATAAACCAGTCAGTTACAAATAAATTATGTGAAACCCAACAGTCAGATCCCAACTGCTTCTTTTCTCCTTTCCTCAGTTTTAGAAGCAACCAGGCATTTATTTGTAAACAACCATTTATTTGTGAGCAGATATCAACCAACTGAAAATTTCATAACTAGTACATAACTAAATTATAAGGATTGCTCCAATTTTATGGGGTTTTCAACTGCAATTAGCAACTATTGGGCTGCAATGTTCATGAGACCCATCCATGTAGTAAGTGAATAATTGAGACATTTAAACAGGGATCTACACAGAACTGCTTATTAGTAAGTGGGTCCCACTGCACATATTTACTAAATGAGAGAACATTGTCTGGAGGTTTTCTTTAGTAAGTTTGTGACAAGTTTGCAACTGTTCATAAAATTAAGCACCCTTCCCTCTTTATCATCAAATAATTCATGTGCCTGGTACTTTTAGAACTTGTTTACTGTTCTAGAGCAGTGGTTCTCAACCTTTCTCAGGTTGAGACCCCACTTGCCCCGCCCATGTGCGCCGCGACCCCGACCCGGGCGCGCGCGCGCATGCGCGCACGCACCCCAAAAAAATTTTAATTTTTTTTTTAAAAAAATCAAAAAAACAAAAAAAACAAAATGGCGGCCGTGACGGGCGGATCCACGCATGTGCGGATCGGCCCGTCGCACGCACCACGCATGCACGCATCTGCCCGTCACGGGCCGCCATTTTGGTTTTTTTTTTTTTTTTTTTTAATTTTAAAAAATCCCCCCCCAAAAAACCAAAATGGCGGCCGCGACGGGCGGATCTGTGCATGCGCGGATCAGCCCGTCGCACGTGCCACGCATGCGCGTATCCGCCGTCACGGTCCATCATTTTGTTTATTTTATTTTTTTTTATTTTTTTTTTATTTTTTTTCCAGCGCGACGGGTGGATCTGAGTGTGCACGGTGCGCACGCGCCCAAAAAAATAAAAAAAATAAAAAAAAATAAAATTAAAAATAAAATAAAAAAAATAAAAATAAAAAAACAAAATGGCGGCCGGTGGTGCCCGGCGACCCCCACGAAATGGTCAAGCGACCCCCAAATGGGGTCGCGACCCCAAGGTTGAGAACCACTGTTCTAGAGAGTAGTGTACTGTTGCATTCTCTTATGGAAAGCAATCTAAGTACTACCATTAAATGGAGTAACTAAACTGAACATACTAAATATCACTAAGATCACAAATATGCACAAAAGGACAAAGAAAGCTGCCTATGTTGCAAAAGTGACTCTGACTCTTTTCTAGAGCACCAGAACATAAAAGATCTAAGAAGAGCCACTGAAGCCCTGCCAGAATTCTAGAAGCATTGAAACATTATTTCTTCTAGGATCAGAAGCATTTTACTGGTATGGAAACACTAATAAACCAGCCAATGTAGTAATACTATGATATGTTTTCAAATAATATTTCACTGTATATTTTTCAATATAGAGCAGCTTTTAAACAGGACATAGACCAATACAGATCTAATGAGCTTAAACAGTTCAGTGAAAGGATTCTTGTTATAAATGCATCTTTTCCCCAAAAGTTGTTAACCCAAGGTGTTCTTGGGTACAGTTTAACATCACGTCACTGCCTTTTATGAATCACAGTAAGGATTTTTTTTAAAAAAAATCTCTGGCTGCCAATTAGAGAGAGGTATGCCATGAACTTTGGGAAAGGATGCTGGGGTGGTGTCCAAACCCAGGATACAGGATTCCTTGTGTGAACAACAAGGGAAATCCCAGACTACTGAGGCTGTAAAGGATGTTGAGATTCATAAATAATGACAACAACACAATTGCCAGGTGGAAAAGATTTTAAGCATTTGTATTTCCAAGAAAGAAGGATTTGCATCCAAATAACTTTTTAAGAAGAGACTGCTGTAAACCAAGTCCCACTCACCTCCAGACTAAAACTATATCCTGCACTCAGAAGAGAATTTTTTTTTAAAGCAAAATCCTTTCATCTAACTTTCCTCTTTAATCCACTTTCTCCTACCTGGCACAGATATAGGTAGGCAGAAAGTGGGGAGAGGGGGGTGAATCACACACTCCTAATACACACACACTAACACAGAGACACTTTACTCTTCTTCCTTCTGTTCACGGTGACTTTTCCAATCTGGATCAGAATTCATCCTTGCCCTCCTGTCTGGCAAATCTTCTCTGCAATGCACCCTTCAAGATGAAAAACGTGGCTTGATAATGCATAGTGACAAAGCTCGCAGAGATGGAGAACAAGCAAAAGAAGGAACACACTAAGAGAAATCACTTCCAACCAAGACCTGCCGCTGCAGAGCTAATCAGGCAGGTATTCAGTTCTTCACTCCTGCAGACTTGCTTAGCATAGAAATAGGCTGTCTGCCCAGGAAAATGAGGTAATGTCTAGCTTTAATGCCAATCTTTCTAACTGGCAGGGTAAATATTTCTGCTGCGGGAGACCACATTAATTTGATTCTGCTATCAATCTGATTATTGCTAGGACTGTCATCAATATTAATACATAAGAATGCATACCTTCTGAAGTATTATCATATTTAATCGGTATATCTGTAAAGGCCAAAACCATGGAAGGTAGAAGGCTATCATATTGCCACACGTGTTATGGGTTAGATTGAGATCTGCTAGTAAATCTCTGGATGATTTGCTGCAGCTCAGCAAGGAAGTTGATTATCAGTAGTTTAATGTAGTTTAACAATAGCAGCAATGGGATAGTTTCTCTGCTGTTTTAAACTACTTTATATGTGCAAGATGGTGAACTCAGCTCATTTTTGGAACATAAACAAATTCCTGGGCTCAGAATTCTTTAAATGAGTTGTTGATGATATCCTGTTTCACATATAAAGGATGGGGGGTGTTGGAGAAAGGAATTTGAATTTTTCCCAGAAAATAGTCTAGGGGATTAGATTAGGCTTTCTCTGCCCTGCAAACAAATTTGGCAACAGAACATTCATTTTAGGCATCATATAATTTAGTATTAGTTGACATCTCCTGCATCAAGCAAAAGAGATCCGATAAGCTAAAGGTTTGCTTACTGAAGGCCAGCGTAATATACATTCCTCTGCGTGAAAATGATTTTTACATTTCAATAACTTTAAATCTTATATAAGGAATGGGTACCCTATGGACCTCTAGTTATTGCCAAACCACAAGCACTTCCCAACGGTCAACCTTTCTTTCATCAAACTCCTCTCATTCCATATTTAAGTACAGCCAGGGTTGCATAGGCTGCCTAACTCATTTCACAAGTATTGTGACATGAGAATACTATGCAAATGGCCTTGTATACCGTACATGCTTGAGAACTGGTACAGCTCACTAAGTACTGGGAGGCAAGTATCATTCGACTTTGCTCCTCACTGGTCGGAAACAGAGAACTCTCAGCCAATCACTGTTTGGTTGCCACACAGTAACAAGAACCTTCTCCCACCCACTGTGTTTCACAATAAAACACACATCCTTTCCCTCTTGTAAAATAAGTAGAAAAAATTAAATTGCTCATCTCTGGTCTCTACGGTGGCATGCTTTATCATTACGCTGGCATGAAAAGTATGCACAGCATTCGGGGCCTTTGACAAGACTTTCTGTTGTCCCATCCTAACTGGATCATATTTCGACAAGAGGTAAAATGTGCAAGGGTCTCCACCAATCTCAGAACAGACAGCCCATCAGCTAGAGGTATTGATACCATATGCTATTGCTTCTGCAATGATAGTCATTATGAAATGGACTTTCCTATTTGAAAAAAAAAAATCTGAAAACCTTAACAGAGAAATTAACAGACTTAGCATAATGTCATGATGTTTTTTAAATAGGAGATGTCAATCTATTACATTGTTTTAAGCTGCTGCAAGTCAATTATGATCTGATTTTAAAACTCAATTTTAAAATTACAACAGCAGCACACACACTCTGCAGTCACAAGATCGTATTTTGGACCCTTGGCAACAGGCTCACCTTTATATGCCCTGCAATCATATGGCCATGATTTTTTGACAGTTTCTGGTGTTTGCATTCAGTTTCTGACAAAGAATGCCAATTGGATAAAATGGATTCACTTAATGATTGCAAAAACGATAATAAAATCAGACATGTTCATGTGGGTGACCCGCTTAATAACTGCAAAGACTTATGATAGTAATTCTGGACTTAATTACGGCTGTAAGTTGAGGACTACATGTAAATTACATTCAGTTGTCTTTATTTTTTTTTAAATCTGTTCTATAGCATAAGACTATGTTTAATATTCAATATAATAGAAAAATATAAGCTAAAGTTTCTTATATGAGAAAGAAGCTATAGAAAGTTTTCAAAAAGTAAAACTGCTGTTGAGCCATATTGCATAAAAATATACAGATTTTTAGTGACAAGCAGTGCTTTTCGCCCTCCAAATAAAAGCTTAACAACAGCCAACTTTGTTCCAGGGTCTGCTTTTTATACATCTGCTGTATAGTATACAAACTGCTATTAGGAATTTGAAAGGCAATATTTCTTCTAACAAATGACAATTTTCTGTAGTTCAGTTTAATAGGGCTCAGGGTGAGAGTTAAAGATGGCTTTGAAGGAAATACATTCCTGGAGAGAACAACTATCTCACAGAACATCACATCCACATATTCCAACATTTTACAGATAAAAATGGGACTATTTTTCTATGTGTGTGTCAGCCTGCCTGTAAACCAGACAGGATACAAGACCAATTCTACTTTATTGTAAGACTACATTAACAGAATCTTGTAAGTAGAGATTCCTGCCAACTCTTATTGCAACCTGATCAATTAGGGCATGTTCTTCCTAATTTCTTTTTCTTTGATAGTTAAGGAACTGCGGGCTTCTCCCTCTCTTATCTGATCATTCCCTAGAGAGCATCTCTTCCCCTTTTCCCTCAAGGTCATTCCCACATACAACTGTTTGTGTGTGAAGGTGTGCTAGAAGCAGACGTCAGCAACAAGGCCTAGAGATCAAGGATGAGACCAATAAAATAGCCTGAGACATTTCATAAGAAAAAATAAAAGCACATATCTCCAGAGAGCAAAATTTGTTTGGTTTGTTTAAGCAGATTTATTGAATAAATCACAGTTCACTTGAATTACATAAGTCCAGAACCATAAACCATGACTTAGAAACTACAATGGTTGGGTCATATACAACTAGTGTGGTGCAGTGTAAGTGTACTGGATTAAAGGAGACCCAGACTCACATGAATAGTCACAGAAGTTCACTGGATGACTTTGGGCCAGTAATAGTCTCTCAGTCCATTTACCTGACAGGGTTGTTATGAGGAAAAATAGGAAAAGGAAGCAACATGTATGCCCCCTTGGGCTCCTCTACAAAAGTGGGATATAAATCTTATTCATAAATAAATAAAAACTAGCAAATCACATTTTGGCTTAATGCAATATATAAACCCTCCATATATATTAACAGTATTTAGAGCAGGATTAAGGACATTGTATACCAGTTTTTTTTCCCTCTCTCTCCACCAGCTGGAGCCAGGTATAAAATGGAAAGAGGTATATAAGAGGTTTTGTTCTATACAGTATTAACCTTGTGAACTCTAAAGCTTCCTCCTTCTGCTATGTATTCAAGATGGACAGTGATTAATATTTATATGTTACTTATATGTAAGGGTGTAGGTGTATACATATGTTGTATATAGTATGTTTAAATGTGTGTTATGTATGTATACACTTTGAGAGCAAGCAACTAAATTTCATTTTTAATCTGTGCCATTGTGCCCACAGTAAAAAATGACAATAAAGGTTATCTATCTATAAAAGAAAGAGTTCCTTGATCATTTCAGGATTTCCCCCCCCCCCTCCAATAACAGAACTGGATTCACAGATTTTTTCAACAGTCCAATTTACAGTGAAAAGTTCTTTTTCTTATTGCAGTCTTCTCCTCTTGATATAGAGGGCACAGATACTACATCACAACTGAAAAATACTGGAATACATCAATAAATATGGAAATAAGGTTTAATCCATGAGTTCAAGCCATATGGTCACAATGAAGACAACGCATCTGACTGTGCACATTTCCTCATAACTTTGCAGATATTCATTTTCCATGTACAGTATGTAAAATTAAGAAACCAGATTAACAGAGCAACAAATCTCATCCAGATTAATATCTCCTTACCATTAAAAAATAGAATACAAAGCCCAACACTGGTACATTACAACTAAAAATACATATATGATTGCTCTCCTTCCACAGAAATAATCTACCTACTGTTTTCTATTCTTCCTTCAAAAATCTTCATAAAAACTATTTCTACAACAATTTAATCCTCTTATCATAGGCATGCTTGCAGTTCATTTCTTCTCCTCAAGATGCACAACTCCAAACCAATTACCTGTAGTCCTCATTTAAAGACTGTTGTCAATGCTGTGACAATGGATGTCGTTGCTCTGATAACTGAGAATCAGCAGCCATTTTTACTTTTGCTTCTAACGTGCCTTTTCTCTTCTTTTAGAGTTCAGATGTAGAAGGGGGGATGGGGTAAATGCTTGAGGGTTTAGCTAATTGACTCTGAAACTGAACTAGTCAAGGATTGTATGATAAAGTGGGAACAAAATTTTGGGCAACCTATCATGATGGAAACGTGGGAGAGAATTTGGGTGAAAAATGTAAAATTTACGCAAGCGCAACATTTAAGAGAGAACTTTTATAAAATGTTTTATAGGTGGCATCTAGATCCGAAAAAACTATCATATATCTACCCTGACATCCAACCTAAATGTTGGAGATGTGAAAGTATGGAGGCTACATATTTTCATGTATGGTGGACATGTAGAAAAATTAAAGCTTTCTGGAGGAAAATATGGTGGACACTTCAAACCATTTTGAAAAAGCGTATTGAATTTCTACCTCAGTTGTTTTTGTTAGGGATCATAAAAGACTGTACCACCATAGAGACGAACTTAATTTTGAACTTGATCACAGCAGCGAGACTGTTGGTGGGACAATATTGGAAGAAGCCAGAATTACCATCTATTGAAGAATGGACCTTGAAAGTTATAAATTTGGCAGAAATGGCTAAAATATCTGCATATTTGAAGGATCATTCAAATGAAAAATATATGTTGGACTGGAAACATTGGATAGACTACATACAAGAGAAACACCAATCAAAGAAAATGTATCTGGCTTATAGTTAAATCTTGATATGCGGAGTGAAGAATGTTTACAAATTTAAAATGATTGTATTAAGTTGAATAGCATTTAACCTGAAATTTTTCTTTGTTTACATGTACAAATATATATCTAATAATAAAAAATTTAACAACAAAAAAAAAAACAATGTAGAAGTGTGGGAACTCAAGGACATGATCTGATAAGGTTTGGCCGGGCTGAGGGGCCGGTGAGAAAAGCCGGCAGCTTGTATTAATTGGGGAATGTGATTTATGACAGCGTTTGTGGGGTGGGAATTGCAACTTGTTACTTTGTATCTGGAGGGAGGGAATCTCAGTTTTGGATTCAACTATGTAAGTGCCGATACTTTGTTTCCTAGTAAAATGTTCTTTATGGAAGAATTCTTGGCTTGAAGTTCTTTTACTGGTTTCATCTATCGGAACCATGACAACTGCCTTGTACAGCAATCATTCGCAGTTATAACAATGATGAACCAATCTTGTACTTAGGATCTTTGAAGAACGTAAAGCAAAAGAAAGATGAAGTAAGATAATAAGCACAGTTGTGGTTTTATTTGGAGACCACTTTGCTTAATGACTAAATTGCCAGTCGTAATTATAGTCACTAAATGAGACTATCTTGTATAGCCCTAACCTGGCTCAACATTATACAAAAGAAAACCAGATAGTTGTGTGTATGCATGTATGTATGTATATGTATGTATGCGCATCTGTATGTATACACATCTGTGTCTTTGTATATATGTAATGTGGGTGGATGCATATACTGTATGTGTGTACATATACATACATATTCACACATACATTACATATACACACATACAGGCTTTATCAAGGATGGAGTTCTATATGTTTAGCAATTGGTTATGTAACAGTTCATTAATAATCCTTTTTTTCTGTTGGGTGAAAAACTCTGCCTGTTGAACTTCCTTTTAGTACATATGACAGGAGCTTTAGGAAGAAAAAATGAGAAACATATTTCAAATGTCACACTAATCTTCAATGGACCTTACTCCAGAGTCCAGATCAATATGTGCACAATTGCAACCTAAAACAATGATCTTTTTCTCATTATTCTCAGTCAGTCCTCTTTATTTTACTTAGATCTAGGATTAGAAAGAAAACCAACAGATATTACTGCATGCTTATTTACCATCCAGATTTTCATTTTACCTTTTTAAAAATTCTGTGATAATTTCATGCTAATTAAAAACAAAGTACTAGTTACACTGTGTTCAGCCAAGAACAGTTTGGTACAGACATAAAAAAAAAATCTTTCCACCTGGTAGTGTTTACTCATGACTTGTAAATACCTCTGTTAATCCACTTATTTGCAATCTCTATCCTAAGATGTTGATAATAAACTACACTGCACTTTTGTTCCGTGCAAAAAGATAAAAAAGGGAAAAAGGAGAAGACAACATATCCAGTGGGCACATAATGACTCATGCAACTTTGTATGTAGAAATGGCAACCACAGTATAGACAATTCCAAAGGAACTGATTTATACCATTTTACCCACATAAACCAAATGCAGTTTGTTTATAATAGACACACATAACCAAATAGACAGATTTAAAGGACCCGTTTGGTTTCAGTCTGTTTGAATCTACTTTTACTACCTGCTTTTGGCATAACAGCATCCAAAAGGATCCTTCACAGAAAGGATATTTCAGGACTGCCAATTGTAATGTGATTTTAAAAAAAAACAGCTTCGAAATGATAATAAAAATATTGAAAGGATAGATAGCTTCTGCTACAACTACAAAAATTAGAATTATGCAGGCCATGATTATCCCTGTAACATTCTATGGAAGTGAAAACTGTATTTGGAAGAAGCAGAATAGAAAGACTATTGATGGCTTTGAATGCTGGTTTTGGAGAAAAATCCCGAGAATGTCATGGATGGCCAAGAAAACCAACAAATAGATCATAGAACAAATCAATTCACTTGAAGCACCAGTGACCAGGCTCAAATCATTATATTTTGGACATACTATGCAAAGATCTTGCTCTCTGAAAAAATCTATAATGCTTGGAAAAGAAAAGTGGACAACCAGCAGCAAGGTAGAAATTCAATCACTATGAGTTAGTTAGAACCAGGGGACATCATAGAGAGAATCTATCCATGCGATTGCCAGCAAATGGCACCAAATTAATGGAACATGATCAATCAATATTGAGTTTCATGCAGTGCTAATAACTGGAGGAAATAAATGCATTTACTGAACATTGGTTGTGAAGAATAGAGAAGATATTCAATACCTCTAGACAGTGGTTCTCGACCTTTTCTTCACCATGGACTCCTTTTAAATACCTTTTGTGACCACGGACCCTCAAGATTAACTCAAGATTTAAATCACAACATTTCTTCAAAACTTTGTGACCCCCTGTGACAACATCACGGCCCCTCAAAGGTCCACGAGCCACAGGTTGAGAACCACTGCTCTAGGAGATTGCATCATGTCAAAGAATAGTTGAAATTATTAGATGACTAAAAGTAAAGGCTTTTAATATTAGAGTAGCCTTTCCCATCCGGGCATCCTCTAAATCCGTTAGGATAGCAATGTAAAAGTTCTCAGCCAGGGGAAATCTAAGAATTTCAATTCCGTTGCATCTGGAGACTATGGAAAATGTCCCAAGGCTAAGGAAGATTGGTCTAAAGTCCTTTTTCATGATAATAAGGGGAGAGTCAATAGAGGATGCTACTTACTATTCTTACCAATTCCTCTGAAATACCAGCTACATAGATTCAGACAATATCAAATAAAAATGCTGGTTTAAACAAGGTGTTTGTTGTCTATGTAAGTATAAATAAATGAGTAAGTTGTCTTTAGTTTTAGGACTTGTGTGGAGAACAGATCACATTTTATGTCACATTTATGCAGAAATGTTGAAAATCCAAAAGCATTCGTAAACTTTTAAGAAACACTGTAAATGTATATTAAATCTGCATTTGAAAATATTTTCTGGCAAATAACTTACAAAGGAAAAAGTTCACCCCACCCCTACTTGCAAATAAATGTCTAATAGTCTTTGGCTAGTTTTAAGTTTTAAAAATAGTATACTCATCATTATTAGAGATCAAAAAGAAATTGATAAAAATGGCCCAAGAAATAAAATATAGGATCCAAAAACTAATGAGTTACCAAGTGTAAGACCAATAAATAAAATACCCTGGTGATACACAGACCAAACAAGTTAAGAATTCAGTATAACTAAATAAAATAAAGTCATTGTTTCCTTCTGTGATCTTAATGCAACAAATAGAAATATTGTGGAGAATAGAAGAAAATAAACTACTGGTATATTTTTCATAAGGAATTATATTTATTTTTTTCTCCTTTTCCTTTTAAATACATTCTGCCCCATAGTAATTAAACATAAAAACAACACTCCAAATAATTAAGTTCAAGATTATCAGTAATCTAAGAATTATGGAACTCTGAAGCATAGAGTATCTTCAGCTTTTGCTATCCTGGTGTCCTTTAGATGCCCTGCACTTTAATTCCTAGCTAATATTGCATTTCAATAATTATGCTAATTAGGACAAATGGGAGATAGCTATGACAGCTCCTTTTCATGCATAGTGGCCTATAAGAATACTTTCAGCCGCAGCTACTCTTGACAATCAAGTCACATCCAACAGAAGCAGAGTTGGATTGTCCACTGCTAGACGGAAACATTAGTGCCCTATAATGTACAAATGGAGGGATACATTCATAGAAGTCAATCCAGGAGCCTACAATGTAGAACTGCTTTCTTTTAACTTGGCACTGTTTGAGAATTCTGTACATAAGGTTTGAAATACAATTTAACTTAAAAAGATTTTTCTGAAAACCAATAATGCTGAAGGCTGAAGGACAGTAAGGTACTGTTTTTTCCTGACACACAAAGAGGACAGGAAATGAGCATCATTTTTCAGGGTGAGAGCAGATATTTCAACTTTAAATGTCTATGTAGTTTGAACACATACATATATCTATGGGTTTATCCTGTGCTCAAAGTACAGGTAAGCTAACTCACTGGAGGTATCACTTGCAACCCTTGTTTAAGGAAAAAAAATGGTGGATATCTGAATCTAAATGTGTCAAGAAAGGGAAACTGCAGTAAGGACCTATTTTTGTCATTCGATTATCAACCTAGGGATGTGTTATTCTTTATCTGTAATAGGATTTTAAAGAAAAAGTTTAAGTTATTTGTTTCACTTGAATTGATAAAATAAACAGTGTTGGACCTGAACAGATGTTTTGTTCTTTCACCAGGAATGATCCCAGTACTGAACTCATGAATTCAAATGATGAAGTAGCATATATTTTCAATTGAATCTCCTAGAAACCAGATATTAAAAATCAGGCTCTTGACTGTAGGAGCATCCAATTTGCATTCATTAAGCCTCTGAGATAAGATTGAGTTCTAATATTTAATAGATTTAACTGAATAAATTTGAGGCAAATAGAGTCTCCCCCGTTGAAGATAGTGAGAGATGCAATGCAGTCTTTAGAAATAAAATGAAAGTAGTGCTTCAGAGCACATGGTAGTGTGAACATTATACCTACCTGTAACTCTTTAGAGCAGCTGCATCCTTTCCCAGGATTGCTCAGTTACTTTCTGCAGCTGCTTTGTAATCTCAGGGAAAGATGCAGTTACTTTACAAAGTTCCAGATAGGTGTTATGTTCACATATTCATAATTTGAGCATAGGAATTGAATTAGAAGTATGGCACAGCCATAATACATATAAATAGCTGTTTTTTATGTATATTATATGTTGGCTTCGAAGATAAAAGGATCCTGAATATTATTTGCAGCTTAAACTCTGTAGTTGCATCCTCAAATTATCTCTGCATGTTCATGTATTTTATTTTTTTGTTTGTTTATTAAACTTATTGGTCACCTATCTTACCACAAGGTAACTCTTACAATATTAAAAAGATACAACTATATCACATCTGTAAACAATACAAGTAAAATACTGTAAAAATAAAACATAAATACTCAAGCTAACTAAAAGACAGGCAGGGAGGAGTAGGTTGAGTGGGTTGGGAGGTGAGATCTATTATTAATCTATCAACCACCCCAATATTCACACCCCCTCCTATTGCAGCCCCAAGCCAACTGGCAGAACCAGGTCTTTAAGCTCTTGCAGAAGGTCAGGACGGTAGGAGCCAACCTCACCCTGGGGGACAAGATGTTCCAAAGGGCAGGTGTGTAGACTTTTCTCCTGGACCCCACCAGCAGTATACCACTAGCTGTTGGGGCCCATAACATGCAGGTCAATAGGGCCCACAGCATGTTTTCACAGATGATAAGTGAACTGCTGCTGACATAAGCTCAGATAATATGGAATGGCCCTCAAACAGCCGACTTATATGCATGGTTTATACCTACAGGTGCTCCTCAACTTACATTAGCAAATGGGACCTAAATTTCCATTGCTAAGTGATGCAATCATTAAGCATGACCACACTGCTTAGCAATGGCAATATCTGCATCTTGGTTTCTGTCCTTAACTGAATCCCATGATCATTAGGCAAAGCAATTTTCTGCTGGCTTCCCACAACCAAAGTCACTGGAGGAGCCAGCAAGAAATTGCAAGTGTCATGCCTGCAGGTAAGTATGACTGCTGCCAGGTGGGGGAGAAAGTAATGGGTTTGGGGGGGGGTACAGGGGAGATTCAAGGAGAATAAGTGAGGGTGCAATGGGTTAAGTGGGAGACACAATTGGGAAGGGTATGTAAAAGTGCACAAGAGATGTGGCACAGCTTGGGGAGGGTATGCAAGAGGCATGCTGTGGGTTGATGTGCAAGAAAACATGAGAGGCACCACATGGGGCAGGGAGGATGCACAAGGGGCAGCATGGATAGTGACGGGCAGCAAGTGGCCAGCACACCACGAGGGCAGAGAGGCTGAGAGAGAGTGTGTGGGTGATGGAGACTTATCCCAGGACTTGAGACCTTCCCTGATGGTTTCCCATTGGTTTTCTAAGGAAGCTGGCAGGAAAAGTTGCAAATGATGATCATGTAATCACAGACTCTTGGCAACCAGTTGTAAATGCAAATGTGTTGTCAAGCACCCAGATTGCAATCACATGACTGCAAAGTTGCTGGCATAGCCAGAAATCCAAGGACATATGGAGTGCTATAGCATATATGAACACATGTTCTTCATTCAGCCATGCAGGGAATAGAGAAGCAAACGAATTCTCTGCTTACAGTCACCGTCCTACAATGTTGTTAATCAAACTGAAAGGAAAGTTACCATTTAAAGTTGCTTTTAGAGTATGAAATTTAATGTATCAAATTAAACCAAGGCTTATTAAATAAACTGCACTGAGGCAGCTGGGACAACTTGATTGCTAGATGATTGAGCAATACACTCCTAATAACCACACTTACAATTAAGACAAGCAAATGGGCTGATGTCAGTCAGATGTGATAGGGAAACTGTAAAAAGACATTGTTTATGATACAAGGGCCGAAAAATCACTGACTTTCAGGAATCTATCTTATTAATGGTGAAGTAATTACAACAAAACACCACCTCAATTTCTCCACATCTTTTAACCCAAGCCTCTCTCACACATTCCCTGGCTATTTTTGTTTCCAGTGCTAGGTCATGCTATCACTATCATTATCATCCCCTGTTTCTCACACTAGGGAATTCACATTGGGAAAACGTGTTACCAAGAATGTTAAATTTAAGAAGGCAAGAGAGTCAAATTATAGTCTCTCACTACACTGTTCTAAATACAAATAAATATTTTTCACAACTCTTAACTGCTGTAAATCACTGCAAATGCAGGGAAAGGACCTGTTAAATATATATCTGCTTTCCTCACAGTTCAGATAACTATGGGCTTGCTTTCCAATATCCTAAACCGTAGATAATGTTTCAAGCAAGTTAAACTTACTGTTGTTATGATTAACGTTTAATTCTAAAACATAGTTGCCAAACTGCAGTTTCTCAATTGTGTTAATCCATGGGCCCTTTGTTATAAAATATTCTCACACACTAAATCTGGATATCTTAAACAGACTTCTCCTTGAACTCAGTAGGATTGACCTTTTTTAAACTGTTTGCATCTGCAATGGAATCCAGCCATGAATATTCAGAGGTAAGTGTCTTTATGCTCCATAGGATTTTCTTTAGATAACAGCCCGAGTCACATCAATAGGAGTAATCCCTATTCTGGATCACAAATTCACCTATTCTCATTAGTAGTTAAAAAAGATTATAGACATGGCATATTACCAGAAACCACAAGGGCTCCCCCTAAATTTCTTATTTATGGTTTTACTATAAGTTGTGAATATTCGTTTGAATGCTTTCCCAAGAAAAAGGAGTAGTGTGGATCCTGTAATGAAAAGGGGCGTTGTCTTACCTGAACGCCTTTTCTCAGCATGATGATGAAGAATCCACTGATTGGGTTATTTCAGCCTTCCTGCTCAGAGAGACTAAGTCAGAGCTTTAGTCACGCTTCCCTTTGGGTGTGTCTTCCCAGTTTTGACGAGGCAAAGGATCCTGACAAAGTCTGACGCAATGACTCCAAAATACAAAAAAAGTGACAATACGCAAGCCTAGACACCTATCCAAGGGAGGGTGTAGATTCTACACCACCATGCTGAGAAAAGGCGTTCAGGTAAGACATCGCCCCTTCTCCAGCATGGTGGATGTAGAATCCACTGATTGGGACATACCAAAGCGCCCCATGTCCCTAAGGGAGGGAAGGTCTAGGCTGGTGTCTCCCTAGAGGAAACAACCTGTTGAAGAACCCGTCTGCCAAGTGCGGCGTCTGCCGCGGCAAACCTATCGATCTTATAGTGTGTAATGAAAGATAATGGAGACAACCAAGATGCCGTCCTGCAA
This sequence comes from Bothrops alternatus, assembly GCA_034064705.1. Lineage (NCBI taxonomy): Eukaryota > Metazoa > Chordata > Lepidosauria > Squamata > Viperidae > Bothrops > Bothrops alternatus. The sequence goes on along the minus strand of JARGCV010000079.1, from coordinate 8,324,906 downwards.
ATCTCCTCCACAGAAGCCTGGGTAGACCAGGCCGCAGAGGTTGCTGCGCTGCGCGTGGAGTGAGCTGTGATACGAGCCAGGACCAGAAGTGGCTGGGACGCGTAGGCCCTAGCAATGCAAGCCCTGATCCACCTGCCAATGGTGGAAGAAGAGACCTTCCTGCCCATGGCAGAGGGCTGAAAGGAGACAAACAAGGCCTCTGACTTGCGAAAGGTCGAAGTACGCTTGATGTAAAGACGCAGAGCCCTGCGTACATCTAGCTTGTGCCACTGACGTTCCAGATGGTGAGAAGGATTTGGACAGAAACTTGGCAAAACTAGATCCAATGACCTGTGAAACCCAGTGTTCACCTTGGGAATAAAGGAGGGGTCTAATCTAAGGACCACTCTGTCCTCATGGAAGGTACAGAGATCATCTCTGACTGAGAGGGCGGCCAATTCCGAAATCCTTCTGGCCGAAGTGATTGCAACTGAAAATGCAACCTTCAAGGAGAGAAAATGCACAGAGCAAGACTGGAGAGGCTCGAAAGGAGTGGTGGTTAAGGCCTGCAACACAGTAGGTAAATCCCAAGATGGGTATCTATGTACTGTGGGAGGACCAGAATTGGCCGCCCCTTTAAGAAAAGCGGAAATAGCTGGGTGGTGTGAAAGCGGACTCAAATTGTCACAGGTGAGAACCGTGGACAAGGCCGCAACCTGCCTACGGATGGTGTTAGTGGACAAGCCTTTGGAAATGCCCTCCAGCAGATAATCTAAAATATTAGGGACTGTGACTGAAAGAGGGTCCAATTTGTGTGAGATGCACCACTGGCAGAAATTTCTCCACATGGCGTCATAGATCCGGTTTGTCGAAGGGCGTCTAGAGGCCTGGATCATAGAGATCACCCCCAAGGAATAGGCCTGCTTAGCTAGACTCCCCCTGGTTGAGAGCTACTCGGTCCAGAGGAAACCTCCACGGAGGAGACAGGGACAGATCCACTAGGTCTGCAAACTACGGGCGTCGCGGTCAATATGGAGCAACCAATATTACTTCTGCCTGCTCCAGGATCAGCCTGCGAATGGTGGCCTGTAACAGTGGAAGGGGAGAGAAGGCATAAAGCAGACCCTCCGGCCACTTACACCGAAGAGCATCCGTCCCCTCGGCCCCCCTTGTCGGATATCTGGTGAAGAATCTGGGGAGCTGGGCGTTGGATGGGGAGGCAAACAGATCCAGGCATGGCCTGCTGAACCTGCTCGCAATCATCTCGAACAGCCTCGGGTCCAGGCGCCACTCCGAGTGGTCCACAGTCGCCCTGCTCAGGGAGTCTGCCTGTCGGTTTGCCTCTCCCGAAATGTGTTCTGCTCTGATTGAGCCCAAGTTGGCCTCTGCCCACAAACCTAGTTCCATGGCCTCCTGCAGGAGAGCCCAGGAATGTGTCCCTCCCTGTTTGTTGACGTGAGCCTTGGCTGCCACATTGTCCGTTAGGATCAGCACATGTTTCCCTGACACTAGGGAGAAGTGAAGGAGAGCCAAATGAATCGCCCTGAGTTCCAGCCAGTTTATGTTTTGTTTGAGGTCCACCTTGGACCATCGCCCCTGGGCCAATTGGTTCTGGAGGTGAGCCCCCCAACCGAACAGACTGGCATCTGTGGTCAGGACAAGCCTGAGGGGCTCCTTGAAGATGGTCCCCTTGGACATGGCAGCGGAAGTCCACCACTGGAGGGATGAGAGTATGTGGGGTGGAACCTGGACCTACCTGGTGGAGGCGCTGAGATTCCGCTTCTGAAAGGGGAGAAGGAACCACTGGAGGGTCCTCAAGTGCAGTCTTGCCCACGGGACTATTCCCATGCAAGATACCATCTTTCCCAAGAGCTGGGACAGCTGGACCAGAGGAACCATCCTCGCTCCCCGAATCTGGGATACTAATTTCCGGATGGTCAGCCATCGCTCCTGGGAGAGATAGACCCTGCAAAGGTTGGAGTCTATCAGGGCTCCTAGATGGAGGAACCGCTTTGTGGGGTTTGTGTGGCTTTTCCTGAAATTTACTGAAAAGCCGTGATCCTGAAGGATCTGAATGGTGGTCGACAGATCTGACTTTGCTGATTGGAGGGACATGGACTGTACAAGGATGTCGTCCAGGTAGCACTGTATGCGCACCGGTATCATCCAAAGGTGGGCTGCCAATACAGCTAGGACCTTCGTGAAAACCCTTGGGGCCGAAGACAGGCCAGACGGAAAAGCCCTGTATTGGTAATGCCGGTGTGCGTAACAGAAGCGCAGGAACCTGCGGTGCTCCCGGGAGATTGGGATGTGGAGGTAGGCCTCGGTGAGGTCTATGGAGGAGAGAAAATCTCCCTTCCTGATGCCGGCTAGTATTGATTTTAGGGTCTGCATCTTGAACCTTCTGTATACTAGAAACCAGTTCAGACCCTTTAAGTCCAGTATCGCCCTCCATCCTCCTGATGCTTTGGGGACCACGAACAGGATGGAGTAGAAACCTGTTCCAATTTGATCCCTTGGGACTGCCTCTATGGCCCTGATCTCTAGAAGGTGCTTGATGGCTGTGGTGACCAATCGTGCTTTTGAGGGGTTCCGCGATACTGGACATTGTAGGAAGCGATCGTGTGGAAGTGACTGAAACTCGAGTACCAAACCCCGTCTGATGGTGTCTCTGACCCAAGAGTCTGTGGTGGTCTGCTCCCAGACCTGGTAAAACTGTTCCAGACGCCCCCTATCAGAAAGTCCCCTGTGGCGTCACTTGGAGCATCTGTAGGGACGGCCTCCAGAACCTCTGAAGGAGCGTTTGGCCTGTGACTGACTCCTGGCTCCGGTGTTCGGGCGGTCCTGTTGCCGATCCTGTCTCTGAGGAAAGGATCATGAGCCTCTGGGCCAATCCCAGGGCTGCCCTGCCTGAAAGGGCTGTCGCCACTCCCAAGAGCCATAGGGATGAAAAGTCTGCCTGCGGAACTCCTGCTGTGGCCACCTGTCAGACTTCTTACAGGGGTGTACCAGAACCTTGCGCTTGTCCTTACCCTCGACCACATGTAGATCGAGGATAGGGCCAAACAGATTTTTTTACGGCTTACTTGGCTGTGTAAAGGCACCATTTGGCCTTTAGATCCGTTCTCCACTGCTTCAACCACAGTAGTCTAAGAGAGGCCACTGTGGCGGCAATGGATCTGGCCGAACACTTGGCCAAATGGAGAGAGGCGTCAGCCATGTAATGTGAGGCTCCCACCAGCTTGACAAGTGTCTGGTGTACTCTGACCTGATCAGGGGAAACAAGGTCTGAAGATCGCGAAACCACATGATGGCCGCTCTGGCGAAGAATGAAGCAGAAGTCGCGGCCTTTATGGCCAGCCCCGAGGCCTGATGAGCTCTTCTAAAGGAGAACTCGAATTTCTTGTCCTCCGCCTTCACAGCCTCTGCAATGTCGCCTCGGACGGTGGAAGTAGAAAACAAACAAATTAAGTGGGAATCAACAGTTGGAACCTCTAGTATAGCAGCGAATGAAGGGGAAACATTGTACAGTTTCTTTTCCATACTGCTTTCTTTTGGAGTAGTGGCCAGGGATGACCACTGGGTCTCAACCGCATCCCGAAAAACAAATGGACAAGGAATTTGTTTTTGGTCCACAACCTTCACCGCAAATAAAGGATTGGACTCCTGATCTGCGGAGGTAGAAGGCTTCTCCTCCTGAACTGAAGTCAGGTTAGTAGTGGTGCAGGCCTTCAGAAGAAGGGATTTAAAGAGGGAGGGGTCAAACAGACCCGAGGTAGATGCCTGTTCGGGTGTTGTCTCCTCATCCTCTGACATGGGAGTGTCAGCTATGGCCAAATCCATGGACTCACCCTCTCCTAATTGAGAGGAAGTTTCAGAGATATCTGAACCAGGTGCCAAGGCACGTCCCGGCTGAGAAGAGGGACTTGGAGGGGGAGGCAATTGTTGGGAAGGAACCTGCGAACTCCTGGAGGAGGACATAAACTGAACAAAGGCATGATGCATGAATGCCTGGAATTGGCTCTGAGACCACATATCCCCTTGGTCCCTGGGGGTAGCCCCAACCACCGATGGAGCTTGAACAACTTGAGGGCTCTGATGTATGGAGGAGGAGGAGAAGTGAGAGGGACCTGCCTGTTCAGTTGCCCCCAGAGGAGAACTAATCCAGGTGGTTTCTTGCACAGGCGCAAAAGGAGGCTCCAGGATGGAAGTATCCAGTGGGGCAGGGGGAACTGCTTCAGCCCCACTGGATAGGAGCCGCTGTGCCTTGGAGAATTCCCTCTCCAGTGCCTGATGTCTCCTCGAGGCCTCTCGCTCGGCTGTTTTTGAATTCTCCTTAGTGGATAAATGTTTGGTTTTGGCTTTTTTCTTCCCCCCTGCTTCCAATTCCGTAGATCTGCACTTTGACTGCGCAGGGGCTGCACCAGAGACTTGTGTTGCCTGGGGCGAAGAACTGTCTGCCATTGCAACTAGATAGAGCCGGCCAAGGATGTCTAGAGGAGGGGAAACCAAGGACGCAGATCACAGTCAGAGATTGAGTGTAACCGTTCCTTGCTCTGAACAAAAGGCAGAGACAGCCAGACAGGACCCTAGCCCTGTCTGATTAGGCCCGGTGGCTAAAGGCCACTGCTATCAATAACAGGTGGTTGGAAAAAACTCCTCACTCCAATCACAGGACCTTGGGCCTGCGAGTAATAAAGGGCCCTTGTATTTATTTATTATTTTTAATTTTTTTAATTTTTTTTAATTTTTTTTTAAAAAACAATAACAATAAGGCCAAGAATATAACAATAACATCAGTGTTCGGACCTGCCACCACAGGTCAGGACAACCACGGAAAATCCAGCCTAGCAGGCCCTAATCAATCAAGAGGCCAAAAAAATGGTGTCCGCCTACAGGCCTCACAACAGACTGTGTTAAACCAAAGAAAAAACTTCCCCTGCACAGACCTGCCAACACAAGTCAAGGCAAACAGTCTCACATGGAAAGCGGCCTAGCAGGCCCTAATAACTCTGGGAGGTAAAATGGCATCCGCCAATGTGCTCTCAAAATGGCGACCGCCCGACGCGGTCAAAATGGTGGCTGCAACTCCTCGAGTCTCCTAAAAGATGACGGAGACAATCGAATTTTAACAGAGAGATAGCGAAGACGAGCCCGGGCTCCCCACTCCTCCCTCCCCCCGTCTTAGAAAATTGCATTTTGAAGGAAAAGGCTCCACGTGAACCCGGGGGGAATCCGCTGCTGGAGCCTCATGGTGCGGAGTCCTAGAGGATTTTAGGGCGCCCGGCAAGAAGCTGCGATCCGCTGATCTGAAGCCTGCAAAGCGGGTATGAGTCTACCCGAGGATCCTGCTTCTAGGAAGGCCCAAAGGCCCCGAAGGAGGGAGAGAGCCCTGCCCGAGCCCGAGGGCTCAAGCTCAAGAAGGACAAAGTCCTTTTAAGGTCAGCCAAAACCCCAAGACTAAGAAATTAGATAAATTTAGAATGAATTTAAAAGAAAAAGCCAATTTAAATTGAATAATGAGAAAAATCAATGGAGCCAAAAAACCCTGCGTACTGCTGAGCCTAAGACTAAGTCAAAACTGGGAAGACACACCCAAAGGGAGGGTGTGACTAAAGCTCTGATTTAGTCTCTCTGAGCAGGAAGGCTGAAATAACCCAATCAGTGGATTCTACATCCACCATGCTGGAGAACAGGTAATCCTCAGGTTACAACAGGAATTGGGACCAAGATCGCCACTGCTAAGAGATGGAGTTGTAAAGTGCACCATCATGTGAGATAGCAATCACAATCCCAGCAGTCCTGGTTGCCATCATAAGCTCAGGACACACTGTTTGATAAGTGGGAAGAGGCCAAAGGTCCAGGTAAGGACCAGGGTGGGGCCACGGGAAGGTGGGGGAGTGCTGCAGCCCACCAGCGCTTAACAGTCAGAGAAAGAAACTTAAGAAGGACCTGTCTAAATGGCTCAGTTAAAAATGGAAGCGGGAAGTTCCCACCTTCAGACTTACAAGACTGATGTCAAACATCCCAGGCAGAAAACATGACAATATAGACTAATTCTACTTTATGGTAAAGCTACATTAACAGAATCATGCAAGTCTAAAGGCACAAACTTCCCTTTTAACTGATCCATGTGGGCGGGTCCTTCCTAAATCTCTTTCTTTGACTGTTAACCCATTGGGGACTCCTGCCTCTCCTGCCTGATTGTTTCCTAGGCAGCATCTCTTCCCTTCTTTCCCCAAAGTCATTCAGACATTCCATTACACTGGGGGGGGGAGCCTGCACTAGTCAGGGAAGCCTTGAGAAGGCCAGTGCAGGCTGTGTGGGCTCAGACAGGCCTTGGGAAGACCAGCGAGGGCCTCAGGGAAACAGGGGTGTTGCAGGGGAGAAAAAGGGGCGGGTGTGGCTTACCAAAGCTATTTGCCACCTTCCTTACTGGGTTCCCCATTGACTTTGCTTGGATGAAGCCAGCAGGGAAGGTCATGAATTGTGGTCATGTGACTGTGGCTCACTGCAATGCCAATCACGTGTCTGTGGAGCTTTTGTGACAGCCAGAATTTTTTTTATCAAAAATTATTTTATTAAAACCATCAACATTATACATGAGTTCATACCAAAAAGCAGCCATCATATATCCTGCGATACAACTCGTAAATTCGTCTCAGTAGTAGTGCAATCTTTTATGATCCCTAGCAAAAGGTCCTGAGGTACAAATTCATTATCCTGAGGTAGAAATTCAGTACGCTTTTCCAATATTAAAGCAATCAACATTAAATCTGGGTTCATATTAATAAGCTGTCCTCATAGGACCTGAAAGTACAGCTCTTATATATGGTCTATCTACATTCATACAATCAGCATTGAACATGAATTCATAATATGTATCGATCTTCATAGCACCTGGTATACATCACTAAGTGTTAATCTTTATAAACGTCTGGTTTGGTAAGCATTTTTCATTCCTCACATCAAACCTCAACTATACACCTGTTACAATTTATTTGATTGGTGCTTCTCTTTTCTATAGCCTATCCACAGTTTCTAGTCTATAGCACATTATTCATCTCAGTATTAGTACAATCTTTTATGGTCCTTAACCAAAAATCCTGAGGTAAAAGTTTAATAACCTGAGGTAAATCTTGTACATGGTTTATCTACTATATCTAGTCCATCACATATTGTTCGTTCACACTTCTGAATTAACTTCGTCTCAGTACTAGTGTAGTCTTTTATAGTCCCTAACCAAAGATCCTGAGGTAGAAGTTTCATACCCTGAGATAGAGATTCAGTCCGCTTTAACAATATTAAAGTAAACAACATTAGTCAGAAGATTATGTTAAGAGGCATTAGTTATAGAACATATACATTCAACATTGGGTGTTAGTTTTTGTAAACATTTGATTTGTTAACCCTTCCTCCCTCCTCCCATTGAGCCTCAGCTAAACGCCAGCTGCATTCTGTTTGATTGGTGTCTCTCTTGGATATAGTCTATCCGCTGTTTCCAGTCCGTCAAAAATTGTTCATTGGTGCGATTTTTCAAGTATGCTGATATTTTTGCCATTTCCGCCAAATTTGTTACTTTCACAGTCCATTCTTCAATAGGCGGTATTTCCGGATTCTTCCAGTATTGTCCCACCAACAATCTTGCTGCTGTAATCAAGTTCAGAAATAAGGTTGTCTCTGAGGTAGTGAAATCCTTTGTGATCCCTAACAGAAAAACCTGAGGTAAAAATTCTATACACTTTTTAAAAATGGTTTGGAGTGTCCACCATATCTTCCTCCAGAATGCTTTGATTTTTCTGCATGTCCACCATATGTGAAAGTAAGTAGCCTCCTCGTCCCCACACCTCCAGCATTTGGGCTGGGAGTCCGGGTAGATGAGTGATATTTTTTTCGGGTCTAGGTGCCATCTATAGAACATCTTGTAGAAGTTTTCCCTTAAGTGTTGCGATTTCGTGAATTCTACATTCCTCACCCAGATTTTCTCCCACATGTCCATGGTGATAGAATGCCCAAAGTCTTGTCCCCACTTTATCATACAGTTCTTGACTAGCTCGGTTTCAGAGTCCATTTCTATCAGAATGCTGTACACTCGTTTGATGTGTCTGATCCCCTGTTCTCTAATCTGTTTAATTAGATTCTCGTCGGTCTGGGAGAAGCCCTTCTTCTTATCTTTACGCCACCTTGATTGCAGTTGTATATATGATAGCCAGGTACCTCCTATTCCTCTGTTTGCTAGCGTTGCTTGGGGTTTCAAGAGGAACCCATTTTCTTCTCCCAGTACAAGTTCACTGTAGGGCACCACTTCTTGCCCTTGGGATGTGTTCATATCCCCTGTGGCGTGTCCGGGGATCGTCCAGATGGGAATCTTGTCGTGTAGGAGGTGCTTGTATTTCTTCCAGACCCATAACAATGGGATTCATAGTGGGTTCTCCTTGAAGTTCCTGTCTGCCTTTTTGTCGTATACTAAGTATGCGTGCCAGCCGAATAGTAGACCATGCCCCTCAACATTCAGAATTCTATCATTTGTCATGTTGATCCAGTCACTCACCGCCACCAACGTCGCTGCATAGTAGTATAGCTTTAGATTAGGCATTTTTAGTCCCCCTCTCTCCCTTGCGTCTTGGATGATTTTTAGTTTCACCCTCGGTCTCTTGCCGTCCCAAATAAATCTGTTGATGCCCTTCTGCCAGTTGTCTAAGTCCGCATCCTTCTTGAGTATGGGTAGCATTTGAAAGAGAAATAAAAATCTGGGTAAGACGTTCATCTTTACTGCCGCTATCCTGCCCAGCAGGGACAGACGTAGTGATTTCCACCTTTCCAGGTCTGTTTGTATCTTATTCCAAAGGACCTCATAGTTATTCTTGTATAATTTCGCATTTGTTGATTCTATCTCCACTCCTAAGTATTTGACTTTCTTGACTATTTCACAACCCGTTATTCTTTCCAGGTTCTGTTTTGCTTTGTTGTCTAGGTTTTTGACTAGCATCTTTGTTTTTGATATATTTACTTTGAAGCCTGACACCCTACCATAGTCTTCCATTATCTCCATCAATTTCCTTGCTGACTGTGCTGGTTGCGACATTGTCACCAGCAGGTCATCCGCAAAGGCACATAGTTTGTAGTCTTGCTGTTTAATCTGTATGCCCTGTACGTCTTCTGCCGCTCTTATCCTGTTCAGTAAAACTTCCAGTGTTAGGACAAATAGCAGGGGGGACAGTGGGCACCCCTGTCTCGTGCTTCTCTCTATGTTGAATGGGTCTTTTAGGTCTCCGTTCACAATGATCTGGCCTGTTTGTTTCTGGTAAATTGCCCTTATGGAGTTGAGAAACTGTGCTCCCATTTTCATCTTTTGGATCAGGTTCGTCAGGAATGGCCAATTCAGTCTGTCGAAGGCTTTTTCTGCGTCCACAAACATAAGGGCGGCTGGTACCTGTTTGTGCCTGTCCAAGTACTCTATTATGTTCAACAGCTGTCTCACATTTGTTTTCATCTGGCGTCCTTGTATAAATCCCCTTTGGTCTGGGTGTATTGTTTTTCGTAGTACAGTCATTAGTCTATCGGCCAAAATTTTTGTGAATATTTTGTAGTCCGTGTTAAGTAGTGAGATGGGTCTGTAGTTTGTGGGTTGTGTAGTATCTTTCCCCTCCTTGGGGATTAATGAAATATAGGCTGTTTTCCAGGATGGTGGAACTTGGCCTCCTTCTTGTATATTGACAAATAGCTGTCTAAGGGGTTCTAACATCTCTTCCTGGAGACACTTGTAATAAGTCGCTGTTATCCCATCCGTCCCTGGCGATTTTCCTGGTTTCAGCTGTTTGATCGCTGAGTGTATTTCCTCCTTTGTGATTGCGGCATTCAGGGCCTCTCTCTGTGTATCGGTGATTGCCTGTATCTTTTCGTTTTGTAGAAAAGTTTCTGTCTCTTTGTCCTGTGTCTTCTCCTCGGCGTATAGCTTCGAGTAGAACTCTGTGAAGGATTTCTTAATGGTTACTGGTCGAAATTCCTCCTTGCCTTTATATTCTATCTTTTCAATTATGCGGGATTTCTGTTTCTTTCTTAGGATGTAGGCCAGCCATCGACCCGGTTTGTTGGCCTTGCAGAATGTCTTGTGTTTTGCATATTGTATGTTCCTCGCAACTTGGTCTGCCATCAACATGTCAAACTGCTTTCTTAAGATCTTAATTCCTTCTTTGGTGATTTTGTCTTCTGGTCTTTTTATTAATAGCCTCTCTTTCTTGCTTATCTCCTCTTCTAGCTCTTTTCTTTTTCGTTCTTATTGGCGGCGGTGCCTTTTATTCATGTCCATAAGAATCCCACGCATGTACGCCTTGCTGGCGTCCCAGATCATTTCTATCGGTGTTTCGTTGTTCATATTTATGCTGAAGAATTCCTTCATAGCATTTTTGCATTCCGCCACCTTTTCTCCATGTCTAAACAGGTTTTCATTAATTCTCCAGGATCTCTTCTGTCTCCCACCGTGTCTTAGTTCCATCTTCACCGGATTGTGATCTGTTAGCACTTTGGGCAGGATTTTCATCGCGTTTAGACAAACTAACAGGTCGCTTGATGTTAATATAAAGTCAATTCTGGAGAATGACTGATGTCTGTCGGAGAAAAAGGTGAATTCTTGCTCTTTGCCGTGCCGTTCCCTCCAGACGTCTGTCAGTACAAGGTCTTCCTTCATGTCGAAGAAAGATTTAGGCAACTTGGAGTGCTTCTGTGGGTTAGGTTTTGTTTTCTTCTTGTCTAGGGCAATCTCTATGACCCCGTTCCAATCTCCCAGAATAATACATGATTTGTAGTTGAGTTGTGTTAACTTCTTGTGTATCTTTTTGTAGAATTTTCCTTGTTGATGATTTGGTGCATATATGCCCATCACTAGAATTTTCTTGTCATCCTGTGTCACTTCGATTGCTAGGTATCTACCCTGGGAGTCTGACTCTATTAGCTTGGCTATTACATGTTTCCTCACGTATATAACAATCCCATTCTTCTTTCGTGGCGCCGCTGTGACAAAATGTGCACCTAGTCTGTTGTTGATTAAGTATTTCTGGTCCGCTGCTCTGATGTGTGTTTCTTGTAGGCAAATTATGTCGTTTCTTCCTTGAAACAGATAATGAAATATCTTTCTCCTTTTCTGTGGAGAATTTAGTCCGTTAACGTTCCAGGTCAAGTAATTAGTTGCCATTGTCAGTTTCAGGATACTCTTGCAAGACCGCTTCTGTTCCATCTCTTGTGGTCTTCTTTGGTCTCGTTCCCATGGTATCCAGGTTGGTGCTCATGTTGTGTAGAGGGGTCGTGCCTTGCTGCTCCATGCGTTTGGTAGTGGATCTTAGTATTCTGCTATCTGCCGTCTGTCCTGTTTCGTTGTTGTTGCTTTCTGTTCTCTGTGTCGTCGTGTCTCGAGTTGGTCCTTTCCTTTCTCTTGCTGCTGCGTCGGTCTGTATTTCTGGGTGGTTTCCTCGTTGTTCTCGGTCCCTTCCGCGTCCCAGTGGCCCTTCTGCTTCTTCTCTCATGTTGTGTTGAGGCCCACCTCCCTTCAATTCCTTTGCAAGAAATTCTCTGGCTTTCTGGACCGAGGTCAGGTAGCATCTTCTATTCTTGTAGAAAAGTGACATCCCCATTGGGGCTTCCCATCGAAATCTCATGGCATGTGATCTCAGTTCATTGACCAAAAATTGGTAGTCCTTTCTGTCTCGCAGCATCATTGGGGGGATCTCTTTCAGTACTTTCACTTCCTGCCCCTCTATGTATAATCTCTTGTTGTAGGATGTGGCTGAGATGAGGTTCCGGAATCCCTGCATCATAAAATGGATAACCACATCCCTTGGCCGACGCCTGTCTGTTGCCTTCCATGCGCCCACTCTGTATATTCTGTCGAATTGCCCAACGATCTCTGTGGTGCTCTTTCCCAGAAACATTGCTAGGGCCTCTACAAAGGTTCCAAGCAGGTCTCCTTGGGCTTCGTTTGGCTCCTCTTTCCAGCCTCTAAACCTTATCGCAGATGCCATCTGCCAGTATTGCATCATGGTGTACTGGTCTTGAGCCACCCCTTTCAGTTCTGCTATGTGTCCCTCTACATGGTTCTCCCTTTCTTCCATCTGCTTGTCCACCTTCTCTCTGATCTCCTGGAAGTTTTTCTCCATTTCCTCCCTTATGCCCTTGTAGTGTGCTTGCATCGCCTCCTTCATTTGGACCAGGTCTGCGGTCATCGCCCTGCGCTGCTCCTCCCACTTTCTCTCCAGCTCCCTACCCTGGTCCATCAGCATTTGTTTTAATTCTTTGCAATTTTCCTCCATCTTTTTTTCCATCCCATCCATCCTCACTATCAGTGTCCCTATTACTTCTTTTAAGTCTTGTAATATGTGTGCTGTTGGGCTGGCTTGTGTGCATTGGTGGGTCTGGGGATCTGTCATTGGATGGGTGCTTCCTGGTGGTTTAGTAGGCTGGGCATGGGAGGATACAACTCCCATCGTTTCTGTCAGTTTGGTCTGTTTGGAGGCCATCCTGAGGTTATCTTCCTGTTGTCTTGGCACTGTTTTGGTTTCCAAGTTGGACCAGACTGGATACTAGGTTGTGATCTGGTGATGATCCAGTAGTCTAGCCTTTCCAGGGGGGGGGGGCTTCAGGGTTTAGGCAGTGTAGGGGTAAGAGCCTATAGACAGGCAGTTCTGTGTTCAGGGAGCCTATTCAGTGCCTTTGCCTTGGCTTCCTCTTCACTCCCCTCTGCCAGCCTGTTCCTTCTCTTTGTTCTTTTCTGGCTCTTTCTTGCCCCTCTTTCTCTGCTTTCTTGCCCAGGTCACCTTCTCCTGTCTTCTGGCAGCCTGTGTTTGCAGATCCCTTCTGCCTTTCCTTTATAGCGCTCCAGGATGCCTTCCCGCTTTCTTCTTCCTCCCACCTTCTTCCCCGGTATATCCTGCCCTCTGTTGAGTCTCTGGGGCTCCCTTTCTGGTGGGTCTGGGGCGCAGCGCGTGGGGTAACACTCACCAGTCCCTCTGCCTGGGTCTTCCCCCGCCGTCTGTTCCTTTGCCGCCTCCTTTTCAATACTGCTCTCTGCAAGCTCTACTTGCCTCCTCCTTTGTTCTCCGGACCTGGCTCTCTTCTTCCGCTCTTCCGGCTTTTTCCCCCCCTTCCTTCTGCTCGCCCGGGGGTCATTTCTGGGTCTGCAGACCCTCCCGGCAGCCCTTGTTGCTCTCACCGGCTTTTTTTTCTCCTTCTTCTCCTCCCTGCTCGCTCCGGTTTTCTCCAGCAGTGCGGCTGCGCGGCCTCTTCCGGCCTGCTGGCCGGCCGACCGCCACCGGCTTCCTCGGCCCCGTCTGTGGCTTCTCCGGCTTCTTTGTCGGCGTTTTCGGCCTCGCTTGCTCCGGCCAGGGATCCTCTTCAGCTGCGCCCTGTTTTCTGGCGGTTTGCGCTCCTGGCAGTCCGGTATTTATCCGTGGAACGAAAGCCCCATCTCGGAGCTTTCGTCGGTTGCCTCCGGTCCGTGTCTCCCTCCGGTCCGTGTCCAGCCAGAATTTTGAAGACTGGTCTTATGTCCATTTTTTCAGCACTGCAGTAATTTTGAATGTTTGTTGAATGAACTGAGGAGTACCTGTGATAACTGGGACTGTTTTTCAATGGGCCATTAAGGCTGCTGAGCTCTGCTGACTGGTAATATATTTTCAATAAAGGCTGCATATTTGGTATCCCCTTTCTTTGTTGCAAGAGAAAGGCTAAATTAACTGTTGTTATTAGTCCGTCTATGCAGAAAGGAAAAGAAACCCAGCTATTTTTTGGCTAGTGGCCAAAATAAAAAAAGAGTATATATATTCAGTGTTGGGAGGGAGGTGAAATAATCAATCTGGTAGGAAATGGATATTATTCTGTGCTGAGGCCAAAAGAATCCAGGTTTGGTTAGATCTGACAATTTCCAAAGTCCATCTCAATTCTTACAGACTATATTCCTACATTCTAGCTAAAATAGCAAATTTGTAGTATGATAAATGTATGTAGATATACCCGAGTATGATAAACCAAATTCTAGCTGAAAACTTATACACACCATTCTGTGAACCTAGTGACAAGGAATAATCAAACAGCCTTTTGGAACAAACTCAGTGGTTCAATTGTTCCATAAAAAACATCAAAATTGTCCCACCCACCCCCTTCAGTCTTATTATTTGAGCTGTAAAAGGATTACGATAGAGTCTTAATCTACAGATGGTCCTTGTTTAATGATGGTAATTGGGACCAGCAATTCTGTCACTAAACAACGCAACTGTAAAGTGCAATGTCACCTGACCATGCCATCTTACCACAGCAATTGTGGCAGTTTGTTTGGCAAATCCCACATGGTTCAACATCCTGTAGTCATGTGACCACTATTTGTGATCTACTGACTTTCCCATTGACTTTGCTTGTTGGAAACTGGCAGTGCAAAACGTTGCAAATAACAATGACATGACAGTGGGATGCTGCAGTCACGGCTGCTAAGTGCTGGATATGCTATCACATAACTGCAAGGACACTGCAATGGCCACAACTAGGAGGAACAGTCATGAATCCCCTGGCTTGGTGCCATTGTAACTTCAGTCACTGAATGAAAACAAAGCCATAGCTATCTACAGGTATGATGGGAAAAAAAAAGTCAAGATTGTGGCCACAATAGTGCAGTTGAAGCTCCATTTGTTTTTTATGTGTAACATGATTTTTTTGACCACACACAGCTTACACCCCTGCCCAAAGTCCTGCGAGACAAAAACCTAATGTTTTTAAAAATGGTATAATATACTAGCACTGGTGTATCAACTGATCTCTAAGAAAATGTGTCTTAGATTTTCTGTTTCTAACAGTGGTGAAACAATATCTTAATTTATTTAGATCTAATTGGCTTCCAAACCCAGAAAAGGCCAGTCATCTGTGGCAATCTGCCATCTTCAGGTTTTTAAAGGCAATTTAAGACAATGACTATTTCCTGAGTTCACTGAGGACCTTACTCTAGATCAGATAAAGCACGGGTATCAAACTCGATCGCGTCACGTGACATATTGTGACATATCACAACGTTTTTTGCCTTTGCGCAGCCGGAGTGGCCGTGGTCTGTGCGTAATGCATCCAGCCCCCGGGACGCCAGTTTGACACCCCTGAGATAAAGTAAAAGCTACAAGAATACTAAACGTTGATATTTAAATTTTGCCTTTTCCTCTCTATTTTTCAACCGTAAATAAACCAAATTATTTTTGTTGCTAGGTAATATTTGCAAGGGAGCTCTCCTACAAAACATAGATAACATTATGAGATATGAAAATGCAAGTTTGTAACTGATATATGAATTTGGATCTTTGCAAAATGATTTACAAAAAAATAGATTGACTATCTAGCATATATTTGTATTTATTAGAAAACAGTAAACAGACAATAAATAATAAAAACAGCCATTCCAACAAAAGGCATAGAGTTACCCAGCTAACCCCACCCTATACACGTTTAGAGGAACAGTTGGTTGGTCTTCCCATTGGGTGGGAGGAGAACAGAAAATAGGAAATCAACCAACCAATGCCCTGAAATGATGCTGCAATATTATGCTATGTGCAGGCAGCAATACAGACCAATCTCTTGTTGATGTGCAGTAGAGATAGGTTGTGGAGACCCTACAATTTATGATGACATTCTTTCTGTGTCTTTGCATTGCTTTGGATGGAAAGTCTTAGAAAGGACTTATGTGCACTCAACTAACACTTACAAACTTCCTCATGTGATGGTAACTTCAATTACAGCAGAGCTCCCAAATCCTGAGAAGATTTAATTAAATGTTCATCAGAACCCCCTTTTCAGACAAAGAAAAGAGAGAGTTGGAGAGCCCAAGGGAAACACAGAGCCCTAATTTCTCTGCTACACATTCCTGTCTAAAAATAATTTCAGTATCTATCTGAAGGGAGAACACTCCCTTGAGATTTTTGGAACTCTTTATCACCATATCATATAGGTAGTTCTTGACTTACAACCACAATTGGGATCAGAAGTTAACAAAAGTTTTTAACTATTAAAATACCACCTCTAAAAAAAATATAGCACAATAGTTCATCCATATACCAGCCATGGTTTGATATCAATCATGTTCACTAGAACTGAATGTCATTCCATGAAGCTGAACACCAGATTGCCATCAAAACAGAGTACTCAAATAGAACTGAACAAATAAACTGCTTCTTCACTAAAACACCAGGGAATGACTGTTAGAAATTTCAATTTTCTGTGGACCATTATTTATGTCTATTCTATAATGATCTAACAACAGGATTTTTGGTAATCAGTATACAGATATGGAAAGGAGCAAAAGAAGGAATTACAGTAATATTTCCTAGGAATACAAATAGCATTTCAGTTTGTGGGAAATTCTTCAAAAAAGGATGAATATATGCATCCTGTTCAAAAAAAGGATAGCCTTTGTGTCGGGGTTTTCTGTGGGTTTGAAATTGCGGTGCTCAGACAGTAGCATTTATGAACAGTTTTCAAAGTTCCACAGTCATGTGATCACCATTTGCGACCTTCTCTGCTGGATTCTCATAAACAAAGCCAAAGGAGAAGCCAGCAGGGAAGGTCACAAGTCGCTCTCATAAGTCAGTCCATCCTTCCTATGCCTGTGCTATGCTGCACCATCAATCCCCCACCCAGCCTTTCTGTACTTGTGCCATGCTGCCTACTCTTCACCTTTCATCCTCACTCCTCACCCTTCCATTCACATCCTGCCATGTCGTCTATCCCCATCCATCCTATATCCATCCCTGAATGTCCTGCATTCACACTACACTGTCTATCCCTTGGCCTTCATCAGCTTATGCTATACAATTCATTATCCTGGCCTTCCTGTGCTTGTGCTGTACCATGCAACTCCATCTGCCTGCGGTCACAGCATGCTGTACCATCCACCCTCTGGCCTTTCTACACTCACACACAGCCTGCACCAGGCCTCCTCAGGCCATTTCCAACCTCTGCCAGCCCTCCCAGGCATCCCCCATGTCCTGCATACCCTCCTCCCCCTGTATGCACTTTACCAGGGACTCCTATCGCTTTCCATTTAAAGACCCAAATGTCTTCAGGTTACAACAGCTATTGCAACTACTCAGACTGTTGTCCATAAACAGTGGTCGTGTGATGTCACACTTTATGATCACATTGCTTAGTGATAGCAATCCCAATCTCAATTGCTGTCATAACCCAAAGACTTCCCATAAATCTTAGCCGCCACTTTCTTAAACATTTTATTCTTCCCAATTATTCTATCTTGCTGAATTATACAGATGAGTTAACCCAACATATCATTTAATGATAAAAGCAAATAACAAAATAATATTAAATTATTTGAAAATTATTTGTGGAAATCGATTATAGTATTCATGAAACTTAAAATTTAGTGTTGTCTATGCAAATGAACAATGACTTTAAAGATTGCTGTTCAACACCTCACAATACGCACCCAATCACTATACATTATATAAGAGGTTCTTGAAGGCATTCACTTGATTAATTTGTCTTCTCTACATGATTTATGTTGTCAAGATTTAAAATCTTGTGATTAACTGTTTTCACCTAACTAGGAAATCTCTAATTTGACCACAAACCAAAGAAGGCCTCATATGATGATATACTATAATATTAGTGGCCTCTCTGATTTCTGAAATTATTTAGGGCATCCGCACCAAGACATAAGTACCTGTGATATTTTGGGATGCTCTCCACTCCTGGAGTCCTCAATCAAACTTTACGTGTAATCACTGGGCTTGTTGCTATGACATAATCATAACTTTGTTTATGTTATGAATACTGAAGGCCACATTCAGTCTCATCTATTCTGGGATCAAAAGTACTCTGACGTATGACAAGCATTTTTAGTTTGGGTATCTGCTGTCGCAGCACAGAGGAGATGGCAGAGAGGGGAAAAAATCTTCAAGGACATGCTTTCTTTCTCATATGTGCAGGCACTGCTTCTCAAACAAATGATTAAATATCAAACTACCTGTAATACTAAGAAAGTAATCAGCTCTATCCTTTAATGTTTTTCTTTACTCTAAAGCAAAGCATGTGGGTCAGAAGTAGGATATATTTTCATCAATGCACCATACATAGTACGATGTTCAAAATTTTATTTATTAATTTGCTCTTTTCAAATCCCCCCCTGTGTGTGTGTGTGTGTGTGTGTGTGTGTGTGTGTTTCAATTCAGAGGCATTTTGTGAATCAGTTTGCTGAATCTGTCTTTCAAACCAAATGACAAATTGTACCGCAGTTACACAAATCTCCAAACTGAAAACCTAGTTGTTGCTCATTCTTCTGTCACTTACTATATGGACCCAAGGTAGTGAGGGCGTTTCCCCCTTATTTTGCTTGGTTGTCTGCCTTTGTTTTGTGCTTGACAATACTTATATTCCTCTTCTTTTAACGAAGTCTGTATATTTTTCTTTCTTTTTTTTTTAAATTATAAATCCCTTGCCCTTTGCAGAATATGAAGAACCAAATATAATTTCACAAAACTTTGGCTTGAATTTCTCCCTGGGCATACTGGAACAGTAGGTTTTTAAAAATAAAACAGTGTTTTTAATAAGAAAGGCTTCTGACTGGAATATAAGTATTTTTTTTAAAAAAAAAAAATTATTCCAGGTAGGAAGAAAAACTTAAATTTCAATTCTGAAGCAGATCTTGGAAGTATGTATTAAGAAAATGATTTAAATTTTCCTTTTTTAAAAAAAATAAATCCATTTCAGTCTCACCCTTGGAGCGTTTGCTGAGCATATTGGCAGCAGCCCCGACAAGCCTTAAATGGTTGACGTTACCAAACAAAAATCTCTGAAAGTGGCAAACTGCTTTTCTGAAAGCTTTCCCAACTGCTTTAAGAAAACCAATTGCTGTGAAACAATATACATGCATTATTACAAAGCCAGGAGAGTATTATTGTAAAAGGCCCCAATTTCGCTGTGATTTGGAAGATATGATTAGCAATACAGTGTTTTCTGAAACACTTCTTCCTCTTCCCTGTCTTTTATTTTCTGTATGCTGTCCACACATTTGCCCAAAAATATCACCGACCTTTCAGGTCAGCTTTAAGTCCAAATTTTATTATTTCTTTGCACAATTAACCCAGCAGATATGTAGCAGCATAAAACATTTCTTTTTAACACAGTGTGTGTGTGTGTGTGTGTGTGTGCGTGTGCATGTGTAGTCAAAAAGACACAAATCTAACTTTGTAGAATTGAATTATCAAGGGAAAACATAAAGAAAAGCACACTCTAGTCTAGCTGATGCACTGGGAAACAAAAGCAACAGAAGAACTAAAACTGAAGGAAAAAGTAGAATAATATATTAAATTGGAATAGCATACTAAATTAGACTTATACAATAATACCATTCATAATATTCATTAAATACTGGGATCCTTTTTATTTCAGTCCAGTTCTTACTGGCACTTACTATCCTAGACTATTTGTCAGCAATCAGTATCTGCCTACTGAATTCTGTCATCTGACTCTCCTATTGCTAAGCTTACCATTCCAGTAAATTACATTGTACTATGGTTTGTGTAAATGGTTTGTGCAAAGATGATTTAATGAAATGATTTAACAAATGATTTAATGAAATGATTTACTGAAAACTCCACAACACATAATTCACACAACATTGTAATTCAAAACCATCAAATTCTTATATATCACTCAGGGTATTTTGTGAACTAGGTCAGAAATATGTGGAGACATGCATCTGAAAACACTTGCCCCAAATATGAATTCCAGGTGGTTTACTGGCGATCATATAACAGAGACTGAGCTGTTCCCAATACTGCTGCTACAGCTCCAAATAAGGCCTATAACAGCAGAAGAATGTATATTTCATGGTACAAAATGGAAACCAAATGGTATAACTGTGATCTATTACAGAATTCCACAAGCAAAAGAATAGCAAAAGAAAGTAAATAGTCTAACAAGTATTTTCTGCAGTTAAAGAAGAACAATACCCTAACTTCGGTTTATTCAGATGCCTGCACACCCACCATTTTATGAGAGAAAGTCATAAAAGTCATGATCATGCAAGTTGGGCAGCTATATACATCTTCTAAATAGATACAGTAGATAATACAAGGGAACAATTGATTGGGTGTGCAGGCAAATTCCACCTTTTGATCAAGAGGAAACTGCTAAACTCCACTAAGATGTGCTTATATACTCATCCTTCATTGAATACATGTGTGTCTAGAGCTACATAAAAGCACAAACAAGCAAATTATATCATGGCTTACTGAACTAAGTAAGTACATATATTGTACAATCAATATATCACTTTTATTTTCCTGAATGTTTTTTCCAGATTTTTGGATGCAGAATATTTTATACAGGTAGTCCTCGAGTTACGAGTGTAATGGAGCTGCCCATTCCACTCGTAAATCGAAAACTCGTAGAGTGAATCTCGTTCCTTTAGCAAAACCACTCTCTTCCTCATTAAAACGCATGCGGCTCGTTAAGTAAACATGAGGTATCTCAGGGTGGGGAAGGCCATGGAGGGCCTAGTGATGGAACTAAGATACCTCATGCTTCTCCCTCCCTTCATGCAGTGTGGACTCACCTCCTCTCTGCCGTGGTTCCTGCTGCCACTCCGATCTGAGGCCAGGGGATGTGTCCACAGCCCCCTGCGGCACGATCCGGGCTCCAGAGGCCTGGAAAAGACCTCTGGAGCCCAGATCCATGGCCGCGGAGCAATTTAGCGCCACCCACGGCCATGGATCCAGTCTCCAGAGGCTTGGAAAAGGTCTCTGGAGCCCAGATCGGGCTGCGGGGGCTGCAAAATCACTCTATGGCCATAAATCCGGGCCCCGGAGGTCTTTTCCAGGCCTCCGGAGCCCAGATCGGGCCACTGGGGGCTGCAAAATAGCTCCGCAGCCATGGATCCAGGCTCCAGAGGCTTGGAAAAGGCCTCCGGAGCCTGGATTGGGCTGCCGGGGCATGCAAAATCATTCTGTGGCCATGCATCCGGGCAGCAGACGTCTTTTCCAGGTCTCTGGAGCTCAGATCCAGCTTCTGCAGGCATGTCAAAGTGTCCCCCAGCTTCAGTTTAGTTCTCTGTTGCAAAGAACAGAGGCCTAAAGAACCATGAGATCACGCAAGATCAGTAGTGTGAGATCTCACTCCACTGATCTCGCGTCATGTTGTGTTATTTTAGGCTTCCATTCTCTACAAACAAACCAAAGGCCTGGAGCACCCACGAAAGCGAAGATTCTTCATCTTCGCAGGGTGAATACTGAAGGCCTAGTGCTTAGGGAGACCCGCGACAGGGGCAGGGAGGGAGGGAATAACCCGGGTGAGTGTTGCAGAGCCACTGTAGTCACTCATAAGGACAAACGACTGCTGTAGTGCTGCAATACTTGTAACTTTGGGAGTTGCTCATAAACACTAGGGGGCGCTCATCACGTAACTTTGAACGAGCGTTAAATGAATGCTCGTAACTTGGGGATTACCTGTAGTTAAATTTCTGTTATGACAGTGTAAGTGCAATTATTACTGCATTATATTTTCAAGGACATTATTTACTGAATGACTAATGATGTTTTATATATGTTAATCTCCAATGCCAGATGTATAAGCTTGGATGGTTTTCTAGAAACAACTGGAATGTCCTACCCTTTCTTTCCCATTATTTAAGAAAGGCTTGTAGTGTCCAACTCAAATAGCTATTCTTTCCATTATATCTGTGTACATAGCTGATCTGATCTAAAAGATCAGAAGTGAAAAAGAAAGCTATTGGAGGAAGAAAGTTTCACAATACTGTACACAGAGTTGTATACAATAGAATAGGGGGGAAAGGGTTTTTTTATATTCATATCAAGCAAAGTTGGGTATGTCTATATATATTTCAGCTTAAATCTCGGAATTATAAGTAAAGACAGTGGGCCTTTAATTCTTGCCAAGTCTACTTTTGTTTATTCATTTATAAAATTTATAGGCTGCCCATCTTAGCTCAAAATAATTCTGGGAGGCTTACAAATATATTCTATTCTATTTACTTCCCCAACTTTCAACATAAATGGAAACAGTGTACACATAATTGACCTGAGAGACATGTATAACATGAAGATATGATACTATATCATATAATAAAGTATGCTATGTATGCAAAAATTTTACTATTTTTTTCTTCTTATAAGGTGAAACCAATGCATCAATATTTCATTTTTATGCTAAATTACTATGTAACTCCTGCTATGTTATCTGAATGAAATATAGGGAAAAGCAACTTCACTTAAGCTTTATCCCAATATTAGTATGAGGAGGTTTGAACATCACATGACAAATGGTCAAACCTATCTTCATTATGGAGTGCATCAGACACAGGAAAATATAGTCCTCCAATATACAGCTCAAATGAGGGATTAATGGGAGTATGTTGCATACTTTTCAAACTAAAACTGGAGGTAAGTGCTGAAGGAATTTTACATTTGGCACATCACATTAAACAGCTAATTTAATAGTAAGTTGTATTTGCTGTTTCCAAGAGCTGAATTCAAAATACAATGAATCTCCTTTTTAACTGGGCTTGTATAAAAGCTATCTTCCTGAGCTTTTCAAAACATTTTAGGAGCAGCAATCCCAGATATACATTAATTACTAATCAAATTAACTTCATTAATCCTTTCTAGATCTATCCACAAGCCCTAGTCTGCTTCTATTCTCTATTTCTGTTTCCTTGCATTTGCTTACCTTTTTTAATATATGCAGACAAATATACACCATCTTAAGTGATTCCACTGTGAAGTACAGCCAAGAATGATTGTGACTTCTTCAGATAGTCACAAATGAGCCCAGGGTAAGGAAACTGACAAGTATCTTTACATTTTCTACTTATTTCTGGCCTGTTAGTTGTAAAACACTAGATTGCTTCCCCTAGTACACGTGATTTCCCCAAAATAAGACCGGGTCTTATATTAATTTTTGCTCCAAAAGATGCATTAGGGCTTATTTTCTGGTTAGCTCTTATTTTCGGAGAAATACAGTACTAAATGCGTCTGTCTAGCTGATGATCTTAACTGGGGCTTATTTTGGAGGTGGGGCTTATATTAGGAGCATCCTGAAAAATCATACTAGGGCTTATTTTCTGGGTTAGGTCTTATTTTCAGGAAAACAGGGTATTTTTTTTTTGTAGTTTGCTTTGTGAATGGGAGGAAGCTTTTTCTTCCCCCATTTTTTGTGGGAGGTATAGAATAAGAGATTTTTTTTTATTCCACAACCATGTCTCTCTCTCTTTCTTCCCCAAAGACAAAGACACGATGCCTATATCAAGGGATTATTTAGAATTTACTTTCCCTCCCACCCACCCCCATTCTGGTCATCACAGTAACATGCAACCATAAATACAGCTAGTGGGAAAAGAACCTGGTTGCAGTACTGCCAGCAAGCTATTCTTTCAGCACTACAGATAGGAATATAAATGCAGAAGGAGGATAGTAGTTTCATACTTTCCCCCTTCATGACAATTACTATTATGTTTTAGAAGGAGGGCAGAAATAGTTCATTTTATTTTATTTCCTAATTTATTTTATTTTTTATTTACATGTGAAGGCAAGAGGATTTTATTGATTTGCAATAGACTGGAGCAGATCACTATATGAATAGCATTGTGTACTCTCCTATTGGTTAGCGCAGTAATTGGCCAATGGTGTTCTCTGCTTTTTGTCTCTGCAGTAATTAATAGCACCACAAACAACTGAAATGATTTGAAGGGATTGGGGGATACAATCAGAGCCTTACGGAAATGTTTATAATCCTTGCACTCAGCAAAGTATAGTAGGATGGTTCAGATGTACATTTAATTGTTTGTTACACTGAAAAAGTGCCTTGCCATTTTGCTATACAAAGCATCCTGAAAGACATCTTATTTGAAAAACCAAGTCTTCAGAAAAATCACAAAGTTACAGAAATAGATGGCTGAACTGTTGTGAATGCCATAATATATCACAACATATGAATGACTCTTGCTGTCCTAGGTTATATTTTCCACTGAAACAGAAAACAGAAGCATTCCGGCTGGTACTAAGGTGGCCATGTATCATGCATTTCAGAGGATAAACTTCTAATTGACCTCCCTTTTATTTGAAGCAGGGTCAAGTCCCCAAAGGGCATAAAGGTAGGGAATGATTACTGTCTGGTAGAAATATATTGGATGCTGGATGTCTTTATTTAAGAAATAAGGGAAACAAGAATTGAACTCTTATGTACTTTGTTTGCTTAGTTGGCCTGTAGATATCAACAGGGGCCTCCACTGAAGATCTGATAACATTATGTAATAAAGATGTATTTTTTTATTTTTTACATATCTTTATGTGATGTATTTCCTATTTTCTTTAGAAATATTAAAAAACAATAGTAGCTGAAACTGAAGACAAATTACTTTAATGCTGCATGTTTTCACAGTGTGCATGAGTGGCAAGCACTCACCATGAGTAGCATAATAAGAAATGGAGCTAAAAATACTTTGGTACACTATTTGCCATGCAGTAACTGTATTTTGTGCCTGAATATACATATGTTAATGCAACAACCCCCCCATAATATCTGTAAATGTTTTCTTATCCATCAATATAATCTAAATAAGCAAATGTGTACCACCAGAAATCACTGCTTACACATATTTTAAAAAACTGGAATACACACACACACACACAAAGAGAGAGAGAGAGAGAGAGAGAGAGAGAGAGAGAGAGAGAGAGAGAGAGAGAGAGAGAGAGAGAGAGAGAGAGAGTTGGTTTCATTTTTGAAGCAAACTGTTTTATTTTTAAAATAAGTACCCTACATGGCACTTGCTATCCTTATATCTGGCTCAAAAGCATCAAAAGATGAGAACGAACCTTCAGAAACTCCATTGCAGCACTCAATAGATAAACATTACTTGAAATAACAACAGCAAATTACAAGCTGTATGTTTGAAAAAGAATCCGTGTCAATAGTTCAATTACAATCACGAACAAGATGGATCTACACTGCAGGGGGTCATCAGGAGAGAGAAAAAATCATTCTATCTACTATATGCATACAATTACACATACTTCCTCTTCTCTTATCATACATACATCTGGTTTTGTTTTATTTTTAATAGTATACTTTTTCAGCAAGGGTGCACATTTTGTCTCCAATATTTATGCCAGAATATTTGTTAATTTATTATTTATAATGTATTTTATCCATTTTTCATCATTAAAATAATCACAGAGTAGGGAAGAATTTAAAGGTGTTTTTAAATTGTACATAAAATTAAAAGAGTAATACCCATTTGTCTCTTGACACTGGTAATAAAACATCACTTCATCTTTTATTAAAGAGTGGTGAACTACTATTTCATTTCTGAAACATTTCTAGTCAGAAAACTTTTTGTGAGAGATTTTAATGGAGAAAATGCATTAATCCTCACAATTTGGCTTGCAAGCAAGTTATTTATAACATACTTCAATATATAGTTCCAGTGCTATTGTCTACTATTGTTTCATGACCAGGTGCAGGATATTCAAACCGAGCCAACATGCTTACTTAAAAAGTCCTTCATGGCTGTAAAATTAACTACTGGCATAATTTCAAAGTTATTTTTTCTTCAATAGCACTAGGAGCTATTTCTCACAGAAATTATTTCAGTTCTTTGCAACTATCTTCCCCCCAGCACAAAAGATAAAAGCCTTCATAGATTATGAACTCTTTAAAGAGCAATCCTAAATGCATTGACTTAGATTTCAGCCCATTGATGGAAAACAATCAAAACACAAACAATAAAAAAATTACACTGAATTGTAGGATGCTACCAAGCTTTATAATGATACTGTGAAGCTTATTACAATAAAAAAAATAAAAAATCAAAGAGAAGAATGGCATGTAGCTGGAAGAAAATGAGAACATTCATCCTAAGGTACATAGTCCCATAAGAGCCTTAGCACTCATCCTTCTTCAAGGCTGGATGAAAACCTTTGTTTTAAAGAACATTTAAATGAGGCAAAGGTAGGGACTGTATGGATGTTTGGAATATACTTTTCTAGAGGGCAGGTACTGCAACCCATTGGGTCTTCTTAAGTGAAATTGTTTAATTAATGGGACCTGCCAACTCTTGTGTGATCATATAAAAAAAGGGAGAAACCATGAGAAACAGACAGTCCCCCTCCCCAAAAAAGACAGTGAGTTGGGCAGCATATAAATTTAATAAATAAATCAATAATATCTGAGGCTCATCATCCATGTTCTCACTCAAAAACTATGTCTGCCCTGCTTTCATTTTCTAACAAATGTTCAGGGTATGAAATAATGCATTTTATAAAATGCATTATTATTCTCTTTAACAGTAAGAGAATATTCTGTATAAAACTATAGCACTTTTGTCTATCAGTTTACTATAAATGTCAAGAGGCAGTTGACTGACCAAAAGTACTGCAGATAACTCAGTGCAACAACAGGTGTTCAGTATAAAAAAGATATGAAGAATGACAAAAGCAAATACTAAACTCTGTGCAGTTCATAGGCACTTATTGTTAAAAGGTGGGATCAGTATAAAAGTCTGTAAAGATAAAATGATTCTAAGAAGCATCTGGCAAATATTTCACTGGCACTGATGCAAATTTGGCAAGGAATGCTGGGGCCTGTTAGAAACAAGTCACAATTGTTTCAACAGTTTGAAGAACACCAGAGAGAAGTGCTGTTATTAATGCAGAGAAACTCTAGTCTAGATTGTGGATAGAACTTGGAAGTGGGTTACCCTTCCTGGAAATTTTATTCAACTATAAAACTGTCAAAAATGTTGTTCTGCATGAGGCATGCTAATTTATTAACAGAACAGATAGCACAAAGAGTAATTATGGGATGTGACTTATTTACTCCTTATATTGGCTAGATTCTTGCACTGTGCTAAATCATAATGTGGTTTATTCGTTTTTAGAGAAGCATGTTGTGTGAACTCAGTTACTATAATTTATTCAGTCATTGCTCAGGAACTCCATAATTATATCTGCTAGGAAATATCTTTGAAAAATAGTACCTAATATGGGTTAATGCAAACTATACAATTGTTCCCAGATAGGTTTGTCATTTAGCTTCCACCATGGTACATCAAAATGAGTGGCAAACTTACACAACTACCTTGAAAGCAAGGCCATGCTCTCAGTGAGCTGGTCAACAATATCCAGACTAAATGAAAAGGACAAATCATATACATGTGGTTTTATCTACACATCATTTGACTTGATGACTATCATGGGGTTTGTCAGGGAAATTGATAAAGACTATGTTTAATGCCATTAGGAAAAGCATTTATTTATTTATTGACTTACTTTATTCATTAAATTTTATCCTGATTATTTTAAAACTCAAGGTGGAATAGCACTGTCTCTTCTAGTCTTACACCAAATCAATGAAATAGGCTGGACTAGAAATGTTGGTTCAAAATCACCCAATGGGGTTCATTATTGAGAGTGGACTTAAATCTGGGCCTCCTAAAACATAAAACGTATCTCAATCACTACACCACCCTGAGACTACAAACTCTGTCACACTGTCCTTCCACAATTATGGTCAACAATAGAAGTAATACACCACATGGGACCAACCATTTAGTAGAGGTGCAAAGAATCTGCTATAATCTTAATATTCATTGCATTTAGGCCAATGCATACTAAGGGGGCATTTACTCTCCATGGAAAACTAAGCATCTATATCTACTTTACATCTGCTTTGACAGATTTGATGTTTAGGATAGGGTGTTGTAAATAAATGCTGTTTGTATTAATATCAACCAAGCTGACAAAAAGCGTTTCATATCTTAACCACTTTTCCCACATATGCCTATTTTTTAGGTATCCAATTATTTAGTGATGGCTGTCAAACAAAAATTCTGAAATGAAATTATGAAGAAATTGATCAGTGGCAGACTCTGAAATTTGATGCATGTGAGCCAAGCTCATTCAATAAATTTCTGAATTTCTGGCACAACTGAATACCAGTTCTCTCATCTGATATTTTTTCTTCTCCTCTCTTTCCAGGTTTGTAAGTTGAACAAAGATAATGGCAGCTGGTCAGGTTTCAAAACCATCTCTTTGTTCTGAAGCACATTTAGAATTTGCATTACAAATAAGAACTTTAGGAGGTATAGCTTAAAGTGTTTTTTTGTTTTGTTTTATCTTGTTTTTATTCATTCTATCATACTGACATAGAAATTAAGGAAAAGGATAATAATCAATAAAACAGCAGGCAAAAAGTTAGCATTTACTGTAATGGAAGAAGAACCAAGTTGGATTTTTGAGTTTAACAAACAGGAACATCCTGAAGCTTAATTCCACAAAGTCTCCTATATACTCAGAAATATCACATTTTTAATTGATTTCTCTTCGTCTTTCTCTTTACATTTGGAACTTTTCTTAAACTCAAAGAAAATTATAATACACATATATTGAATATAGGCAGAAGAGTGTGGCTTTACACACACACAAACACACACACACACACAAACACATCCATCCATCTACTCATCCAAGCACTACATAAAATCTTTTTATGCAGCATCTTGCAGCACATATTTCCATTAAAGAAAATTGTCAGCAGAGCCATCTGACTCAAGCAAGCTAGTCAAATCATATGCTTTATATTTAATGCATGTTTAATCTCAGCAAAACTACTTACAATTCAATGTATGTGATTTAATCATCAAAGAACTAAATCTAGCCAAAGGATAGACTTTTTTCTTTGGCTTCAAATTTTGTTTGTTTGTTTGAGTTGTATTATTAGATGTCTTCTATTTATTGCAGAAAAGCATTCTATATAAACTGTAGCAAAAAGTGAATATTTCAGAAACTGGTAATGCCAAGAATATTGCTGACAGCCACCCTACACATTTGTTACCACATTCTCAGCACAAGTGCCGGAATGAACATCTGCAGTGTAAAATTCAGTCCATTAGTTCCTGCAGCTTGTTAGCATATTTTAATACTTGTCTTCACAGTTTTCTATTTCCATCAAGGTGTTACTAGGTGTCAGACTCTGTATTCACAAACTTTACTAATACTATCCTGTGTCCTTCTATTCTGTATTTGACAAGATCAAAAGGGAAGGGTGAATCAAAAAGTATACCTCCAGCTGATATTAAGAGGATCTTCAAACATATAACATATGTGAGGGAAAAGAAAGTGTTTCATTTTTCCTGATCCTAAAATTCTTTGTCATGTCCAAAATGAATACTGAGATTAATCAAGTTTTCCAAATTAGTTACTGGTTCATGTTACAGAAGATTTTGCAACAAAGATTTTGTATAAGCTTTAAAAGTAGATGTATCTTAGAAGTACACAAACATGTATAAGTTAATTTCTTCAGAGGATCTATGAAAGTATTTATTTTTTGACAAATAGTATCTGTCTATTTAGAATTCCATGACATCAAATTAATATACCATGAATGCTTATTTCCATTTATTGCATCCTCTTTTTCTAATTCCTAACCTAATCAAAAGTCATGCGTTATATTCTCTGCATAGCAAGTAGAAAAAAACTGAGGAAGCAGCTCAGTCAAGTAGGATAAATTTAAAGGAGGAACTAATTTCTATTGTAGACTCCAGAAACTTAAGAAAGCAAAAATAATAATGCTAGAACTAGCAAAATCAGCATACCATATATTAATATGCCTTGAGTTTTAATTCATGTAGAAGCCAAGAAACACAAGCTTCAGACATTCCCGCTAAATGCTAAGATATCTGTTGGTGGTTGACAAAATTGGAGGTAATATCGTGAAAAGAAGGGATCATCTGGAATGGCCAAGAATGATTTGTGTAACTCCTGAACAGAAATAGAATTTGCATACCTTGAAATTATTCACCAACCATTTAAAAAATGCAAGAAAAATACAAAGACCTGTAAACAGAAATAGAACAACTGTGGCAAAAGAAAGCAAAGGTAATACCAATAATAATAGATGCAATCCCAAAACAACTGGAGCACCACCTGAACACCATCGACATTGACGAATTCACTATCAGTCAATTGCAAAAGGAACTTTTATTTGGAACAGCTCACATCCTGTGACGATATCCGTAACATCAGCAAATGTCCATTCTGCCTATTCCAGGTCCTTGGAAAGGACTCAACAGGCAGACAAAAATGCCAAATCCAATCTAAAAATCTTGCTGACGGTGCAAGTGACTAGTGGTGGTAGGAATATTTGGGAACTGTGATCCCTAAGCTGGGACAGTGGCTCCAACAGATCCCAAGAACAACATCAGGGCTCTCTATCTAGAGGAGTGTAGTGCTAGGAACAACTAAGTTACTGAACAGATTTCTGGTAGAAGCTGCCCATACCACTCATGGGTGGTGGGGAGATAAGGGAATTTATTTATATATGTGGTCAACAGAATGCACCAACAATTAAAATCTTGCCTCCTATTTTTCTACAGCAGCAACCTTGAAAGGTGGGTTAGGCTAAAAGATAGCAACTGCCCCCAAATCACTCAGCCAACTTTGGGTCTAAGTGATGCCTAAAATTCACATTTTCCTAGTTTCTATGCCAATACCTTAATCGCAATACCTAACTGGCTCATGTGGTATCTCATTTAGATTGAAGGAATAGAATTAGAGAGAACAACAAAATGTCTTGTTTGATGCACTATTGCATGCACAGTTAGATTGTGTAAAATAAACTTAAATTAGGCTATCAGCAGCCAATTCATTATATGTAATTTGGGAAAACAAATACAAAGTGATAATTAGATAGTTATTGAGTCTGGCTTAAGGAATAACAATTCCAGCCCCTACTTAAACTTCATTTTACTTTCTTGCTTTAATGTGGGGAAAGAAAGTAAAAGAGATAGAGAAAAGGTATGGGGAAAAAGGGACAAAAATACAAAATTATAATACTTATGTATATTCAAGCCCAATATGACTCTGTTTTAGAATCATTAACAGATATATTTCATTATGCAATATATCAGTTCGAATATAGATAGTCCTCACTTAATGACCATTTGTTTGAAATTATGATGTGCTGAATGAATGTACTTATAAAACATGCTTTGAAGTTATGTCCATTGCAACACCTCCATGGTACATAACACAACTGGTTGCCAAGCACTCCATGATCATGTGATTTTCATTTACAGTCTTTCCTACTGGCTTCCCCAGAAAGTCAATGGGGGAGCTGGCAGGAAGGTTACAAGCTGCTGCTGCCTGCTGTTGTCTCTGGAGGCTGGCTGAAAAAGATCTGTCTTGAAATCCAAACAGGATTTTGGCACAAAGTTTTTGCAGCCTGGGCATTTACCAGCCAGCCCCCAGAGACAACAGGACTATCTCTCATTTCTAGCCTATGCTGCAAACACTCCCTACCAAAATCCTGCCTGGATT
Source organism: Bothrops alternatus (assembly GCA_034064705.1). Taxonomy (NCBI): domain Eukaryota; kingdom Metazoa; phylum Chordata; class Lepidosauria; order Squamata; family Viperidae; genus Bothrops; species Bothrops alternatus. The sequence goes on along the minus strand of JARGCV010000079.1, from coordinate 8,293,563 downwards.
TCGCGATAAACCTTTTTCAGTTATACTCTTTGAGAGCAAAAGGGCTGTCCACCAAAGACATTCAGCCCCATGTGGGGCATAGTTGTTCTGGTAGGCAGCTCTGAGGGTGAAAGACCTGCCTGTCAGAAGATTTTGACCCTGCATGAGGCATAGTCCATAGGGCAGTTCTTTGAATGCAAAAGAACTACCCCTGGAAGATTTGGATTCACACAGAACAGAATCCCTATGGCAGGCAGCTCTTTCACTCCATCAACTTAAGAAACTGGGAGATCGCTTAATGACCACAACTAAGAGTGCTGGGACTGTCGTCATTGAGCAAATCAGTCATATGATGTCTTGTTTAACAACGTTTTTACTCAACAACTGAAGATTCCAGTCATGATTGTGGCTGTACGTTGAGGACTACCTGCAGAGCTAAGAGGCTGCAAAAGAAATGCTTGGAAGAGAGCACAATAAAAATATCTTCATCCCATCAGGATTTAAAATGGCTCATTATAATATTACTTAATGTTTTCAATGGGAGACACCAACAGAAATTTCCTCTAAGCCATCCAGAGCCGCATGACATGAGATGGGCAGCATATGCATTTAATAAATAAAAAATAAATAGTAAAATAAATTTAGAAGAATGAATTATATTTTGCTTATCTTATATTTCAATTTTGTGTTGATCTGAAATAAAGAACATGGAAAAATCTGAAACAAAATTGTTTGATAAGTTATGCATAGTACACCAACTTTGCTAGCTTTCCTGTTTCTGCATGTCCCACTTTCAAAATGTCATTTAAAAAAAGATGCTTAACTCAAGAACACATTATGTTCTAGCATCTGCTATGTGATTTTTAAACAATGTTTCCTTGAGTGGTCCTTAGGAAAAGGAAGTATCCTATTTGAGTTCTAGCCCTAAAAAGGATACAGAGAAAATTTTGTGGGATCAGGAAGAGAGGTAATGAATGACTAGTCTTCTCTATTTATAGACTTCTGAATAAGTGCTACAATTTCAAGTTTCTCCCAATCTTGTTTTGAAATTCTTTAAACACTAGTCTTAGTTCTGATTCAGAGGGCCAATCAAGTCCCAAAGTGATTACCATATAGCTGCCCTCGACTTGCCAACTTGCCGTCATTAAAAAGCTCACAATATGTTTCCCTTCTGCAAAATGATTATCTTGTTCTCCCCAATGTAAATCACATGCTGTACTAATATCCTACAGCTTCTTGCTACATTTTTTTAAATAGTCATTCTTTGAAGAAAGTAATACACCAAGTTCAATGTAAGTCTAAAAGGCTTTTGAGAGTTGTATTATCTCCTGGCCTGATATCACTGAGTCATTAAAAAGAGGCACTATAGATTTTTATATATTCTTTTGTTCAATTATTTGTAGAATCCTAAAAATCCTAAAGTTATATATGTAGAATAAAAAAAACAGGCTGATCACTGTTCTTTTCTTTAAAAATTACAATGATACATGACACTAGGCTATCTCAATCTTTTTCCTTTCTCAAAATGGGATGCTATTAATATTTCACAGTTTCTGAATAGTGGGATTTTCCATTTAGCTGTAATTACAAGTTTGGGTGGTGCAACAAACTTTGGGTGGTTCAGTAAAAAGGACTCGAAACAGGTTTGGGAATAAAAGGAGACCATAACTTGTTCTTTTCTGCACTTCAGCCCTACATAAATTACAATGCCATACATCATTGCTAATGAATAAAGTATTTTATTTTCAGGAGAAAAATGCAGGGAACGTTCAGTGTCCATTTCTTGAGTACAAGGTTAAGACACATTACCAAGATGGTCTTAATAATAAAAAGGAAGAAGAACCAAAGTCAGCAGTTAGAGTATCGATTGCATTTGGTAAAGGGACACTAGAGAAGAGTTATTTGGCTAAATGTTATTAGACACACAAGGAATTTGTCTCAATAATTAAAATATATTGCAGATATATTTCCGCAGTGGATATGCTGTGCATATCTGCTTCTCATTCTGATATTTTATACCTCATTTCTCCTAACTTTGCTATATTTAACTCTTTTCTAGGTATAGTCTAGGGTTGCCTCGGTCCTAGACCCATATCCTGCAGTCATATCTTTTTTTCAGTCAGATTCTGTCAAATCTCTTCCAAGACATATTTCTTCAAGGAATCTAGGTCAAGTCCCAGAGGTCCTCTCATGACACAACTTGCTAGTTAAACCCCTGACAAAGGATAAACAGAGAAACATATTTTGCATCAGAAGAATTCAGCTTCTCTATATAGTTAAACATGCAAGAGGAAAAAGAATGAAGAAAAAATGCCTTTCAACAGCATTATTATACCAAGAACAAAACTGCTTCTCAGTTTCTAGCAGGAATTCCAAAATGATGCTTTCTTCCATCACTGTTACAACATACATAAAAACTCAAAGGGGTGTGTGTCATATTTTGAATTTCTGGTAAGGACAAAGAAGCAGTAGGAACACTCACCACTATTAATTTATGTTATGATCCAGTCAACATCAATACAACTAGAAAAGTATGCAGAAATTGCCAAAAATCTATATATGGAACTTTTCCTATTTCTTCCCACTTCTGAAGCGTTAGCAAATAAAGTAATTATTTTGTTACTATAGTATGTAGCTAAGGCTTAATTTTATTTTTTGCACTATCTGCTTTGTACAAAAGCATGCAGAATCCTGTTTTGGCCTCAGTGTAACTAGGCAATAACTACAGAAATGGCTCCTGGTAAATCTAATTGCACAGGTAAATGAACAAGAATTATTAAGATTTCTACTTTATTATTCCACTTTTAATGTTACAACTACTCTGGTATATTTTTTTCCTGAGTATACATTTCCTACTCCATTATCAGTCAAATTAGAAATATAAATTATAAAATACTAAAAATACAATAAATAGTCTTCATAATAAAATAATAAAATTAATCCAAAACTAATGCAGCTATTAGCTGAGATTAAAACCAAACCAAAGACCATTTTTTTCAATTATGCTTGCATTCCTAGCTCCTATTTATCTTTTGGGGGGATGGGAAGAAAATCACCCCTTATTTGTCTTTTGGGGGCATGGGAAGAAATCTTACATGTCTGAGATATTTGCGTTTAAATTTTTTTCTTGTTTGGCAGGTAGGCAGTGGGGATACTCAAAACCAGCAAAACCAGCAAAATCTATCCAGCATTTTATTATGACTTCCCAGACACATTTATCATAACATGATACCTGTTAGGTAAACAATTAATGAAGGCAGATGACCTAGAATGACTATCAGGAATGGTAGAGTCTAATTGTACCAGTGTCTCCTAAGAAGAAAATAATTCAGTAAATTATTTCTCAGTTAACTTATCACGTGTGGGTTAAAAAGGTAAGCAAAAAGTGCTGTGGACACATTTTGTAGTAATATCAGATTGCTTTTCTGGTCTCCATTACTCCAACCTACAATTATTCTGAATATTTCAGCAACAAATCATTGAAATCAAGATTTATAACTGCCTATTCTTTCTCCCTAACATCTAGTCATAGATAAGTTTCAACTGAAATGGGTTTTGACCTGCTATCAGTAACAGAGGGCCATTTCTCAGGCCTGATGAAGCGTAATCTGCATTGATTGTTATCTGATTATAAGAGAATGCAGTTTGGCTTCCCCCCCATTACTTAAACCAGCATCTCACTGTTCGTCCTTAGAGACCACAGCTTCACTCAGGCAGAGAGTGTCTAGACAGTATTCATGATCCATCTGTCTGGCACGGCTAGGCTGATGGCAAACTCTATTAGAACTGGATTTTTTTTTTCACTCTTTCTCTCTCCTTCCTCCCCCAATATTTTTTTCTCTATGAAGCATAATCTGACACTGAAAATTACTATCATTGTTGCAGTTCTTAAAAAGGCAGTGTCAGACTTTCATTAACATCTATACCAGACAGCTACATATTTAAATAAATGGAAGAATAACCCAGATGAGGGTCAGCCCTTCATGCAGCACTCCTGAAGAGATAGAGATAGAGAGAAAGAGAGGGAGGGAGGGAGGGGGGAGCCATCTATCTGATGTAGGTAAACAGTACCTTTCAAAAACTCCCTGTGTGAATTACATGCAGATAATCTCTTTACTGTATTATAAACATGTTCTAAATCCTTTGGAATGTGTTATAAGAATATTTACCTGGAATGTTAAAATGTTGCTTAACCCACAAAATTTAGAAAACACACACACATTTCAACAAAACCCTATTAATGTCTGCATATGACATAACGAAAAGGATTCACAAAATTTAGGAAGTGGTATATGGTATAGTTTTCAAATACATCCCACACAGTGATAATAACAACAAGGTTGTTTTATACTTGCTGTTTAACATTTGAGTCCTTGAATGGAACCATAATTTTATAATCTAAGATTTTCATTCCTATTTATACATCTTGGCTACATTTCTGAACCATGAATTATTAGCAAGAAATCATGTTACAATTATAGACCTCATATCTGTGAAATCCATTGTATCTCCTGCAGCAATGCCATGAAACACAGGCAGAAGAAAATAATGTTGGCATAACAGCATCACTGTTTCTACAAGAATATTATTAACAATATATAGGGTTTCATTGTTAATAAGTACAGTATAACAAATCTCTTGGCCAGATTTTTTCTTTTTCTCCAATCTGTTTAGCAAATTAATAAACTATTTTAAATTATTTAACATTGTCATTAAATGTTTGCCCTTTCACTTGAAACTTGATAATCCTTGTAAAAAAAATTATTATTATCTGATTATCTACCATCTCTTTATTTGTTTGACCAAATACACTACAATCTACCTATCCACTTCCCATTTATCCTTGGTCGAAATAAGTAACTTCCTATTCATTTGCATTTTATAAAATGTTAATATAAAGCAGTGATGGCGAACCTTTTAGAGACCGAGTGCCCAAACTGCAACCCAAAACCCACTTATGCATTGTCGGGTGCCAGGTGGGTGTGGCCCATTGGCTCGGCATGGCCTATTGGCTGGGCGTGGCCCATTGGCTGGGTGTGACTGCGGTGGTAACGGTAGATTGGGTGGGACTAAAAAGTTCAATCAATCAATTCCAACTTTGCAAGATCTTTTTTTTCCCTGCGAGAAGTTAAAATTGACTGATTGATTGAACCTTTTTTTTTTTTGTACACGGCGGCGGAGGCCTAAAGCGAAAAGGTTTTTATAAAACCCAGCTGAAGGCCTAGGACTGGGGCAACGGCACGCGTGCCCACAGAGAGAGCTCTGAGTGCCGCATCTGGCAGCTGTGTCATAGGTTCGCCACCACTGATATAAACTATTTCAACTGGATGCAGAATACAAGAATTTAGTATGAAGTCATACAACACACAGTATGGCCAAATTTTATTGACATATGAAGAGAAGTCTTACTCATCAAAGCATTTGTTCTGTAAATCAGCAAGGAACTGATGATGTCCCTCTATTCCAAGTACACAAATTAACTCTGTACAGTGAACAATGCCGATACAATAAAGGTGCAAGGGCATGGAAGAGAAAACGTGCAATTAGACAGTAAATTGAGTAAGACAGAATTATCAATCAATGTTTTGAATTTACAAATCTGCACTTCAATCATTTCTTCTGTACAGCTATTCCTCAGTATTCTCAAAGTCTGCATGCTCTGACCTAGAATAGAAAGTAAATTTATATTCCCCTACAGTGGGCAATATGAAAAGAAGCTATACAACCATATTGACATATTTGCTTTCCTTGCATCCAAGCTGCAAAGAATACTGACTTTATCTCTTTGTCCCTAATTTTCTATGGTCTTAATAATATCATTTTGGTAATCATTTCGAAATGTCAAGTTTTACAACCATTAAAACACAAAGCACCAAATGTGGCCAAAACCATGATGATAAAATCCTTACCACTTCTGTCATCAGTATATTTGGTTGCTAAGTACTCCTCACAAAGGATATATCTAATGCAAAAGTACAGAATGCTATAATTAAAGTAACTGTAACAATGTATTAATTAATTGTGCTGCTGAATGAGCAGTATTTCACCTCCCTAGTAATTTAAAACTGCTGGGCAAGTTGTTCTATCACTGCACCTGGTCCAATGCTATCAACATGTGGAATGCTTAAAAACATCTGGAATCTATTAATGCATAAAATCTAGCATCCTCCCCGATCTGGCTTCATGCCAAGAAAGCCTTCATGAAAAGAAGCTGAAAATTCACAATGTTCTGTTTGGTGGGAAAGGAGGTGCAGCAAAGAAACACACTGCTCAACAGCTGATCAGCAAGATAAGCCTTTTCAAGAAGAGCTCTATAAGAATGGTTGGGTGATGGAAACACAACCAATACTCAGTTATATGCATCCAATTGCACTTCGCAATGGATAAGAATGGAGAATTAAATCTGTGTCTAGGAATCTATAGCCATTTGAGGAATTCTGCTATTATGTAAAACTGTTAAAAAAAAGCTCTGTACAAAAATTAGTTTACAAAGTAGAAGAATTATTAATATACATTTTATTTAGAGGCAAATGAAATCACTTCGAATTTAAAAGGTATTCTAGATAAGATAAAATAACCTTTATTGTCATTTTTTACTGTGGGCACACTGGCACACATTAAAAATGAAATTATGTTGCCTGCTCTCAAAAGTGTACACATACATAACACACATACAGATATGCTATATACCAGTGGTGGCAAACCTATGGCACGGGTGCCAGAGGCGGCACTCAGAGCCCTCTCTGTGGGCACGCGCACCGTCGCCCCAATCCTAGGCCTTCAGCTGGGTTTTATAAAACCTTTTCACTTTAGGCCTCCGCCACCGTGTACAAAAAAAAAAAGGTTCAATCAGTCAATTTCAAAAAGATCTTGCAAAGTTGGAATTGATTGATTGAACTTTTTAGTCCCACCTAGTCTGCCGTTACCACCACAGCCACACCCACCCAATGGGCACGCCCACCCAATGGGCCACACCCACCCGGCACCCAACGATGCATAAGTGGGTTTTGGGTTGCAGTTTGGGTACTCAATCTCTAAAAGGTTCGCCATCACTGCTATATACATACATATGTATATATCTAGACCATTACATATAAATGCATATAAATATTAATCACAGTGCATCTTGAATACATTGCGGAAAGAGAAAGCTTGAGAATTCACAAAGTTGATACTGTATGGAACAAAACTGTGACTGAATCTGGATTTTCTGCTTCAGACACCACGAAGCCTCCTCCCAGAAGGCAACAACAGATCATGAAGAGGATGTGTAGTGTCCCAGACAATCTTGCGGACCCTACTCAAGCAACCTTTATATGCTATGTCCTGGACAGAAGGGAGGGAACTGCTAATAATCTTTTCTGCCATCCTCACCACTCTCTGCACCGCCTTCCTGTCTGATGCAGTAATGCTTCCAAACCAGACTGTAATGCAATACGACAGGATGCTCTCAATCGTCCCTTTGTAGAAAGTGGTAAGGACAGGGGAAGGAAGATGTGCTTTTCTCATGCAATGCATGAGATTCTACAAATCTGATATAGGGAGTCCTCGATTTACAACCATTTGTTTAGCAATTGTTCCAAGTTACGACAGCAGTGAAATAGTGATGATTGATTCTCACACTTATGACTGTCGTAGTGTCTCTGTAGTCATGTGATCCCAATTTCAGTACTTGGTAACCAGTATATATTTACAATTATTGCAGCGTTCCAGGATTGTGCAGCCGTCATTTACAACCTTCCTAGCGGACTTCCAACAAGCAAACTCAAAAACGAAACTAGCAGGAAAGGTCACAAATCACAAACACGTGATGTCTTGCTTAATGGCGATGGTTTAATTTGCTTAATGATTATGACAAAAAAGATAATAAAATTAGGTGCAATCATGTAATAATTAACAACCACCAAAACAAATTTTCAAGTCCCAATTGTGGTTGTAAGTTGAGAACTACCTGTGTTCAAATCTTTAAATGCTTTAGATACATCTACAGTTTCGGTCATAAGACAATTGCAACTGTTTGTTAAAAGGATTCCTGTAACCGTAAAACCTAGAATAAAAAAAATTAGGAAGCACAAAGATAGTGGAAATATATCCGAGAGCATTTCCAGTCAGATACACTAAGGCAGGGGTGTCAAACTGCCAGCCCGTGGGCCGATGGCATTATACAGAGACCGCACCCACCCCAGCTCCAGCAATGTAAAAAACCTTGCGATACATCACGTGAAGTGGTAAGTTTGATACCTATGCACTAAGGTAAAATCCATTGGTAGAAATTCAGATTTGCAACAAGCAAATACTAATTGGGACAGATTCAACCACTTTTCAGTGATGGAATCTGGAAATTCTCTCAGCTAGCATATAAACACAGCGGTCAGAAAACTTCTTTGCTAATACCGGTACTGGCATCCTGTGAAATACCCAAACTTGCCATTTTCATTTTGCAAAAACTTAATCACAGCTTGTGTGCTTCAGAAATGTATTCAAAGTTTCTTCTTCAAGGAAACCACATGCTTTCTAAGTTACCTTCCAGTCTTTTAGGCGTTTCTCATCTCTGGTACATTATAGAAACTCATGATTCTACACTAATGTCATCACATTAAAGCCAAACACTTAATTTACAACAAAAGGCAAGATTTGTAGATTGGACAATGTATAAACAAATTCTGATTGTTAATAGGCAATAGCACTTAGACTTATATATTGCTTCACAGTACTTTACAGTGCTCTCTGAGTGTTTTACAGAGTCAGTATATTGCCCCCAACAATCTGGGTCGTCATTTTACTGATCTCAGAAGGATGGAAGTCTGCTGGCACTTGGCAGTTAGCAGAATTAGCCTGCAATACTGCATTCTAACTACTGCACCACCACAGCTCTTAATGTTAATGTGATGGCTGTGACACTAGAGCTTGTTAAGATGTGCCAATTAATTCATTTTTAAACATACTATACATACTCGTATATAAGTCTATCAGCGGACAGGCCAACCCTTGAAATTTTAACCAAAATATCATGAAAAATGAATCACCTGCTAATAAACCAACCCTCAAAATTTCCATGTTTTAATTTTCACAATTGGTTTATCTGTTGGTGGTACATTTTTTCATTGTAATTGGGTTAAAAATTTGAAGGTCAGCCTAGCAATGGATGGGTTTATACACAAATATTTCCAGGATATATGGATACGTTTAAAAAGTACTTTGTTGCTGCATATACTCATGGATGAACCTCTCTGTAGATAATCCTCCCAATTTTGGGAGTATGTTTTGGCACCTAAAATTTTTGGCTTATCTGAAAATATATATGGTATATTATTCTGAACAACTTTTTCAGAATCCTTGAACAAAAACATAGGATTTCTCTTCAATTCAGCTACTAAATTGAAAAGGGTTATATTCTACTCTTAAACAGAGATTCTATTTAGAATATAACAGGGTTATATTCTACTCTTATTTGTTTGCCTGTTATTAAATGCATTAACCTTGATTATTTAAAGCATAATTAAAAAGAAAGTCACTATCTTATATAATCTTTTTGAATAATATGAATGAAAGCTTACTTTGATGCTATCAGAAAGGCTATATTATCATGGAATATACACAATATTAGAATTTCTCTGCATTTAAAACATAATGTGAAAATATGGTTTGTAATTATATCAAAATAATTTTTAATAGTAGTTGGACAGAACTGGACAGGAAAAAGCATTAAAATGTACACCATATTTTAGATACTATATACCATCCTGTAAATACTTAGATTTTCAGTAAATTTAAAACTGGATAAAATCCAAAAGACCTTTTTTAAGAGTCTGAAACAAATTGCTTTCTGTTTTAAAAGGTCGAAATCTACACATATCTAATGGCAGACAATATGAAGACCAATCTAGTTTTACTCGGTCCCTCTGTCAACGGCTGCTAATATTTGGCTGCTTGCCACATGGATACTCCTACTCAACCTAGATAATCCTGAAAGCTCCATCACTGAGAAACAGTTTGCGCCTTCTGTTTTTCTAATATTGGGCATATTAGCATGCTGTATGGAGTTCTATCAGTGAGTGTGAGAAATCAGTGTTGTAAGCAACTAAATTCCTAGTGCCTTCTTTTTTGCTGAAAATTTCTTGTACTAATAAAGCATACCAATTGAAAAGAAGGAAAATGATAAATCACAACTATGGCTATACTTTTTATTCTCTGTTGTGATAATTACATACAGTGACCAGTTTCTACTTCGATTCCAACATCCCCCAACAACACCAGCAATAACAAAAGAAATATAACAAAATTCACAGCAAATTATATAATTGGCAAGTACTCACAGCTAAAGATGCTTGGAGGTGGATGTTCAGTTACAAGTAAGCAGTTCTCTTCATCGCTATTATCCCCACAATCATTCTGTTCATTACAGAGCAATGAGGCACGATATAAGCATTTGCCACTGGTGCAGGTGAATTTGCACTCTGAAAAGGTACACAATAAAAGAAAACTACAAATGAATACAATCTATTTTCTGTTTCATTATATATCAGATCGGTAGTCTGTAATACAACATATTCAATACACATGTAAGTTATGACAGTAAAGGACTTTTCTACTCATTTGATCCTTGAACATGAATGTTAAACTACAATACAATTTAATAATAATTTAAATGGCAGAAGGAATGTCAACAGAACCATATTCATCACAAATAACTTAGACATTTACAGTCAACAATGGTCTGATATCCATACAGGAATACCACTTATTTTCCTGGCTTGTTGGTCAGCTTCTCCTAATGCATTCAAGATTTGTTTAAATCTCCTGCTCACATTTATTACAGGCAATCCTTGGACTGTTCATTCAGCAGCCATTCAATATTGCAAGGCCCAATGCAGGCTACATGAGAGAGTTCAGTGCAGGCCTGGACCTGAAATAGAGTGCAGGCCAGGCCTGCACCACACTTCGCAGGCACTCCACCACACTCTGAGGCATCCAATGCTCCATTTAACAACCACAGCTGGGAGATCCAAGATCGTGATCACTGAGCAAGATATCACCAAGATCATGATCATTGAGCAAGGTGCCTCACTTAATAACCATTACAACTTAACCACTAAAATTCCAAGCTCAGTTGTGGTCATATGTCAAGGACTATTTGTGGTGCTTGTTTTGTATTTGCTGTCGATCACTACAAAACACATATTTGTTTATCATTCTCACAGGAAATTGCAAGCATATGGGTAAAATTATAGTTCACAGTCTGTGTCCAGAACTACCCATTTCCTTTGCACTGAGAGCAAGTTTCAGTCAAAGCAGGGCTCCCTGTGGAGAGAATGGGAGGGGCTCATGAGATAGTTTCCCATTTCTTCCCTGGCCAAAAAAGTGCTCTATTTATAAACAAAGGCTTAGATCCAGGTTTCACAAAATTGCACTCTGAAAGAAGGGAGAGAGCAACCTACATTTTCAATTCTTTTTTTGCCCTTGTTCTCCTGTTCCTTTTGCACTGAAGGCTTAGTTGTACACCGCCCAGAGTCACTTGCTCAAGAGATGGCAGCAGTGGTGGGATTCAGCCGGTTCGCACCACTTCTGCAGAACTGATAGCTAATTTTTTGTTGCCCAGGGCCAGAATGGCATCTACACAGAGAACTGGTTGTTCACATATTTGAATCCCACCACTGAGGGGCAGCAATATCAATTAGGAAAATAAATAAATTAGGGGAGGCACTTCAGAGAAATGATACTGGAAGTTGCAGAAGAAGATCAAATAGGAATCATTTCCCTATTCTTGTCTACTCTTTTTTTTATGGAAAGAGCTTTTCTGTTCAAGAAAAGCCAATTTAAATGGTGGACAGACCCCACAACTTCTGTTGTTTCATACAGTATATGAAATTCAGTAAGCATGCAAAGCTCTTCTCATTCCATGCCTAGTGAGTAAGCTTCTCATTCATATGGAGTTCTCAATTGTTTTACAATTTCTGCTAACCATTCTCAATATTATTAAATTTGTGTTTTAGGGTTTTTCTTTATTTTAACTCTTTCCACACCTGAAACACAGTAAAATCAAAAGATGAATGGTAGAATTTATCTAGAACAGAAAATGTTCATCATAAATATATGCTGTATATGCACATAAAAACAAACCTCAATTTTTTAAAATGTGGCTGCTTTTGAATCATTTTGGAAGCTTTGTGTTAGAAATGCTAGTATATAATGTATATTATATTTGAACTGACCCAGCATAAGCCATGTCTAGTATATCTGTTTGGAACATACCCCACTTCGAAAAAATATAATTATTAGTGGCTGTGCTAATCTTTTTTTTTTAAGCTACAAAATGTTTCAACTTTTATATGTAATCTGCAATAATCTATCCAAGCCTTTTTTAAAAGGCCACATGGCAATAAACTGGAGAATCACAATACAGACACTACTCTACTTACAAACAGGTTACATTCTGAGAGGTTGTTTGTAAATCCAGTTTATTCACAAATGCAAACAAGCATAAAAAAATATGCAAGGTAAAGTCAGTTCTAATCCTTCCCCACCTTCTCCTGACTTCCAGGGCCCTTTAGTTGAAGTTGCAGTCAAGTTTGTTCATATTGACAAAAGTTCGCAACTTGAAAGTTCATAAGTACTGTAAAATAATGTCTGTACAGTTGAACGCCATTTTCCCCACTGCACTAAAACAAACAAACAAAAAATTAACCTATTATCCAGTCCAAGAATCCAGGAAAGGCCACAATTCGTTCATTGTCCTCCCAGGCATGTCTCTTCCTGGGTAGACAGCTTCCTATATTGTATACAAATAGGGGATTTAGGTTCAACAGAAAACATATGGATGCACTGATCTAGAAGGTTTAACTTTCCATATTTAACATTTTCTAGAGGTAATGGCTGAACAATTAAATGGTGGTTTTATTCCTCCAAAAATAAAGATCCCTTAAATTATTTTATGTTGTATTTTTTTAAAAAAAAATGCTATAAAACAAAGGAATAGTCAATGTTTAAAAAACAAAATCCAAAAATCACCCATTTTTATTTATTTTAATAAATATTTAAAAAGTAATTAAGAAAATATTTTATTCTAGAGATACTTCTTTAAATCTAACTCTACATTAGGCAATATGCTGTGCCAATAATTTAGCCATAGCAGGTGACAGCACTTCATCAGAATTGCTGATCTTGAAAAAACTAAGTATGACTGAATCTGATTGGTAGACGGATTGGGGGGGAAAACTAGGAAACCTTACAGATGTAGCTAGATTGAGACATTGAAAGAAAAAAAAATCTCAGAAATTATGAATGGCAAACTACTTCCAAAATGTTACCAAGAAAACATAGGGACATGTCCATGTAGATTGAAGAAAGACGATTTCTTCATCAGGATTATTATATGTATAATATATATATATATATTATATATTCCAAATCTCATTTTCAATATTTCATTATATACTTTTTCTTGTTTTTAGAGTCCACAGATAAGTTTCAAAGAGACTGGTTAGCAGAATCATATGTGGGAAGTGGAATTTGGATGAAAAAATACTTGTCATAAAATATGATCTTTTTAATTGATGTTCCAATTCTTAATAAATATTGGTTTATAACCATCGTTCTTTAAGGCTACAGACAAGATATTAACTGTATATCCAAATATGGATTCTATCATTATATATTGAATTATCATTATATTGTCTTTAAAGAAGACAATTATTCAACATTAGGAAAAATCATTCTGGATATGTACTGACTTTGGGAATGAATAAAAATATTGCTTTGTGTGTCATGTTTCAGCAATTTATATCAAAATTAAGCTAAAAGGTGTCTTTTGTATACAGTATAATATTTTTCTTTTGCATGCATTTTTTTAATCCATTGGGAATTGTTATTTCAAGAAAAATTTTCCAATTTGGCAGAAAGCAAATTATAATAATGCTTATCCTTAAAGCAGTCACTAATTTATTCAAAGCAATTCTTCCCAGTTAAATTTGCCTCTTCCTTTTTTATACATGCCTTATTATCCATAATGGTTTTAGATGGATTTTTTTAATACATTTGAATGATTGAGCACCTGTAAAAGTCCTGAAAATATATTATCATTTTCTTTTTTGTCCTGCTCATCAAATGAATTACTTCCAACAATATAAACTGCAGCTGTGAGGACTCCAGTCAGGATGGGGACCATAACAGAGAGCAAGGTTTATGTGTTTTTTAAAAAAGAAAATAGTCATAAATGAGAAGAAAAACAAGGTTAAAATACAAAAAGTCCAGCATGTAGACCCAGATTAACAGCTAAAACTAGCATGTCCAGACTTTTATACCTGAGGATATAGAAACAATCCTCTCACCTGGTATGCTAACAATGCTGTCAGGAACAGCCAGTGACCTTGAATTACACTGACAAGGAAACTAAAGTTAACTAGCACACCAGAGTAATGACACACCAGAGAGATCTTCATAAATTGAGTTATTACACTGCTAGTCTAGACAGGAGAAGGTGGGGGAAGAATTGGGTGATTCCATTTTTAAAGATAAGTCAGCAGGAGTGTGGTTTATAAATAACTTTCAAAGCTATTTTGCTTCCTTCTTCAGTTTCAAGCCATAATTATAATCCTCAGTGGTCAGTTACAGAACAATCTCTAACCCAGATGATAGAAAGCATTAGCAGTTGAAGCTGAAATGTCTAGTGATTTTTTAAAGGCTTCCTCTCTTTTTGTAAAATTTTTCATAGATAAGTGGGAAGAGAAAAGAATTTATATCAGTTATGGGTAAATAATATTTTTGTATGCATTCATGCTTTTATACATCAGTTAATTCAGTATAGTTTATATAATGTAATTCAATACCCTTTTGTCCACTGTTCTATATGTGTTCCTTTGTAAAATCACTTATTTCATTTGTGATTTTATACACAAATAGATGCTACAATTAACTCAGAGGCCAACTCTGTCTTCACATTGATCTTGGCAAGACTATCACAAGGCCTGATCGTATCAGTCAGGTCAGCAGGAGCACTTGCATTTGTCAGACTTCTGGCATGAGATATGCTATCTACTTTACATAGAACAATTGTGGCAGCTTGTAGGCAAAACAGTACACAAACCTGATATCAGAAGGGAAACATCTAGAAAAAAAAATGAAACATGTTTCATCTCTTGTCAATTAACTTCTGAACAAAGAAAACTCAAAGGGAGTTTTTTTATTTAATTATTTGGATAAAGATGGTTTCCAGCCACTATAAAACAGTCCTATCATGATGACTATATTATCATCAATTAGGGATATTTTGAAGGGGGATCATAGTTATTTCACATTTCTTGAAGTTTCAATTGATTTAGCAATAGCAATAGGACTTAGACTTATATACCACTTCATTGTGCTTTACAGCAGTTTACAGAGTCAGCATATTGTCCCCCAGCAACCTGGTTCCTCATTTTACCGGCATCAGAAGGATGGAAGGCTGAGTCAACCTTGAGCCAGTCAGGATTGAACTCCTAGCAATAGGCAGAGTCAGCCTGGAGTACTGCATTCTAACCACTGGACCAATTCAGCACAGCATGTTATCTACTGCATATCATTACCATGTAATTCTCACATTTTATATATATGCATATAGTGATAAGTAGAATTTATCTAGTTGATGAAGGAGATTAGTTTCAGGATATTGTAGGTAGTCATCATAAATGTAAAATCCTCTAATCTGTTTCCTTAAATAACAGTTCATTAATGAAGATGCTATTCATATTAAACTAATTAAGTAACCTGTATATTAAATGATTAAAATCATACCCCTGTTCCTGTACCACAACCAGTACCACTGCCTCCAATGCCCCACCCCAAGAATCAACCATATTTATTTAGAGGAAAATGGGCTGTGGAAAGGCTGGAGCAGACTTCTGCTGCACTGCACAGAACAGCACATATATGGCTGTTGTTCGGAAACAGTTGCCCAGCTGTTCCTTTTATATGTTACCAAATTTAAACATTATGGCTAGGGGGGTGCTTAAACGTGCCTGGTATTGTAGGAAGTAAGATAAACCAATCAACATGCAGGATGTGCACCTCCACACAATGCACAGTTGGGATTTGGTAGGTGTGTGCATCAGCCTGTCTGCAGCCATCTGCAACCTCCACTTGCCCATCAACCCCTTTGAAGTGTGAGTACACCTCAATGTTCATGTGTAGTTATGGACCACTTTAAATCACCCTTAATTCTTAGCACTAAATCTCAAAGAAGAAGAATATTCTGATTTCAAATTTCAGTATCCCTGATATAGGCAAAACACAATTTTTATCAATTCTGGTGTGCCTTCTATGAATACAAAGAATACCAAATCTGCTACAAAGTTAGGTTGCCACGTTTGGTGGGAAGTGCTGGCAAGGTCAGAATTATATTGTTAGGTTAGTATATTCAATTGGACTTCAATGCAATTAGGTGTCTCATTTGATACAAAATTGCAATACAATCAAACAAGACTTTATAGGCTAAAAATGGCACCATGACTTTTTCTCAGAAAACATGCATATTTTGTCTTAGCATTTCTTTAATGACTAGCCTTCTGGAAAAGTAAACCACTGCATTATATATAAGAAGCTGATTTAAAAAAGAAATAAAGTTTACATTAAAATATTTAGATAAGTGCAAAGTCATAATATAAATTTATGTATATATAAATTAAATACACACACACATATACATGCTGTGGACTCCACTGGCCAAGGAATTTTGACTGATGGGTCCAGGAGAAGAGCCTTTTCTGCTGTGGCTCCTGCCCTCTGGAACACCGTACCTCTTGACCGGATATCTGCCCCACCTTCTTGGCCTTCCAAAAGAACTTGAAAATCTAGCTCTGCCTACTGGCTTGGTGTCCTGATGGGGGTGTCCCACTCTGGAGGTGGTTAGTAGAAGATCCCACTGCCACCCCATTTATATATTGGTCCCTTTTTTATTTAGTTTTTGTTAACTTTTAATGTTTTAAGTTTTAACTTCTAATGTTTTTAATATTTTTAACATAATTGCTTTCTGTTGCTGTAGGATGCCCAGAATTACACAACAGTAGGATGAGTGGCATATTAATTTAATAAATAAATGTTTTTCCCTTAAATCTTCTTATGAATTTGGAAGCTAGTCATACTAATATTATTAGTGCTCCAACCAACCCAAATTTTCTTGATGTTTATATATATCGGATGGAAGAATAATGCTGGAAGAAATAAATAAAATGATGTATACTGATACCAGGAACAGCAGGTGCTTGTGTGGCAATTTACAGGTCCAAATATAAGTGAGTAAATTCTAAGTTGCTCACATATTAGGCTGCTATGTCTGTCTCCATAAATGCTAATGAAGCAGACAAACATGAAAGGGGGTTAAAGGGATAGGAAACAAAAGACACCTAGTTATTTTGTCAATCAAGTGAGAACTTGTTAGAAAATCAACCTTGGAGAAAGAAACTCATGATTCTGAAGTTTAACAGACGAGAAAAACAAAGCATAGTTTATTTATAAATAAAATTGCAACCTCACAGTTCCTTTTGAAAAAAATAAAAACAAAATCTTCACTGTCAAAGAATTGACAGGAGCAGCCAGAAACTTTAAAAAATACTTTGTAGGTTGCATTAGATTCTTGTTCAAAAATAGTGATGTGGTAACATATGGAGAAAAGCCATACAGATCCTCCTACAATTTATAAAATGAAGAAAATTTAATTTCCAAATTTAAAAAATCCTATTTTGTTCATAATTCACAAAATAATATTCACACAATGCACACATATTTTTTGGAATCAAAGGCAAATTACAAACATTGATGTAAGCATTAAAAAAATCTTTACCTATATGATTTACAGATACTGGATTAATTGTTCTAAATGTTTTAATGTTTTTAATTATTTTTACTGGCTTTATAGTTTTTATTGTTTTAATTTTTTTAATGATAACATATATTCTAAACTACAAGCGGCCCAGAGTCATTGATTGAGATTGGGGGCCATAGAAATTGAATAAACAGACAAACACATTTTTAATAAATCACAATAGCTGCATTCTCATAGTGCACTAATCTAAAACCAAACAAACTACATCTTCAATTACCAAAATGTATGAACCCAATCACTGAATTAGAATGGAGCTATTCCATAGGTTTAAATTTTACCACAGATTTTGCAGTATCGATTGCGTACAAATGATGTCAACATCATTTCTTACAGAAGAAGTTAATAATGATTGAGCAACAAGTCATTGCTTGTAATATGGTCAGAACTAAATCCTCCCAAGTCCTGCTGTGTTGCCTCATTGTGGCAGTGAAGTGTTCTGGGAGGCATGAGCGAAGAATGTTGGGAATGTATGCCAACAGCATATATTCCCAGCAGGTCACTTAAAGTGTGAAGATCATCCCAGCTGCCTAGCTAAAGCAAGCAGGTATCTATACTGGGCAGCACTAATATAAGAAGATGCCAGAGACAGATGATAATTTTAGTGACAATGGCAAAGATATCAATTCATGCTGTGCAGGAAAAGGCAATGGTAAACAACTCCTGAATTTTTACCAAAAGAAACACATGGACAGAAAATATAAAATGTTCATCATGGAGAAAATCTATCTATGTAGTTTCTATGATCAAAAATGATTTGATGGCATATAAGCAAGCAAGCAAGCAGGATTAAAACTTTAATTTATTATCATTTTCCAAACGCTGGGGAGGAAAAGTTGAGTCAAGCCAGTGGTGGGATTCAAATATGGGAACAACTGGTTCTCTGTGTGGATGCTGCTTCTGGAAGTCCATTCTGGGGTTGGGCAATAAAAAATTAGCTACCAGTTTGCCGAAGTGGTGTGAACTGGCTGAATCCCACACTGAGTCAACCACATTTCAAGTATCCCTTAGCTGAAGTGTATTTTTTTTGTGTGTGCAGGCAGATCTTGGCAGAACAGCAGCTTCCCTGTTTGAGGGAACCCACAGTTCAATTTGAGCCGTAACATTGGATGCTTGGCAATTCTCTCTCCATTTCTTTGTTATAAGGTATCAGCATAGCCACCATGACACCACTGATTCACCATTATAAGGACAGGGAAGGAGTGAGGGCGAAGAGCATGGCGTGCCAGCTATCGTGGGACTACACAAAATGCTACCACTTTACAACTTCGCTTCATAGGTGCCACCAGGTAAGCTCAGCACTGTGTAATGTGAGGAGAGATTCTTAGCATATATCTCCTGTGTCATATTTTTAATATCTCCCCTTTAAAAAATACCAAACATAAGGTTTTTTGACTACTGTTAAATCCAATTTAGAAATTCATAGGAAGGCAACAAAAATGACATAAATGAATTGAAATCTGATAGCAATCTGCCAAAACAAATGGTGATAAACTTCCTGCTACTACCTAAACCAGGGTTCTCAAATTCCATTCCAGATTACTACAGTTCCTCAAGAAGTTGATGGAGTTACATAACACTAATAGCAAAAAAAAAAAAGTTCATTTGAATATACCGATTTTCTATCACTAGAGCGTTATCTCTTTATTAAGAGTTCCAGGCCATTTTTTTTAACAGTTTGAAAAGCCTTGACCTCAACCACGCAAACCAACCCTTTCCCCTATTTACTATGAGGATATGGAAGTACTTTATGTTTTATAGTTTAAGTAGAAAAAGTACTTTCAGTACCTCCCCAAAACTAACAATAGCAATAATAACATTACCAGTAATAATGGGGGGGTGTATGTGTGTTTAGTGAACACTTTCACACTGCAGAGTAGTAAATTATGTATAGCCATTGTTTCAAGATAAACTTTGGAAGGGACTATTTAAAAGAAAAAAAATAAGATAAATGGAGGAGGCATGTTGAACTATCACTGTAATATACGTAGTTAGAAGGGTAACTGTAGGAGAGCTAACAAGAATTCTTTAGCTATACAACAGTCTCAATCACAACTGCTGTTTCCCCATGTTTAATATTCGTAATAGCTAAAAAAAAAACCTCATTAGCATCCCTGGAGATTTCTACCTTTTGCACAAAGCAAGAGCCAAGTGGGCACAGGGAGAAGAATTTCAAACAAAACTTCTTCATGCCATAGTTATAGTCCAGCTTGCACACACAGCTTGCATTTATTTTTAAAAAATAATTTGCAAAGGCACATCACTCATTGTAAAATCATTACTGTGAGAGACGCTAGCCCTAGTCTATATTCCTCATTAGCCAAATGCTTACAAATTAAATGTTCTGCCATCTGCATCAGCTCCCATTTGCTCTCTTTCTACATTATTTGACAATACATAGAGTAGGATGGAAAAATTGCAAAACCGATATTACAAAAATGTCTCAATTTTAAATCTGAGAAAAAGTATTGCATTCAAAATACTCATTTCAATCACTGTGAAAGTATGTATGTATGCATACATGTATGTATTTAAATATAAATGGATTTATATAGCTTTGGGATTCAGCCCTGAGCTACATATATTCTGTTCTATTTATATAGCCATCCATCTTATGTATCATAATCTTGGACAGGGGTATCAAACTGCCGGCCCGCAGGCCGGTTTCATCATACCGAAGCTGCGCCCACCCCATTGCCGGCAATGCAAAAAGAGTTGTGATACGTTGCGACACATCACGTGACGTGACGAGTTTGACACCCGTGATCTTGGAGATACAAGTAGTCCTTGACTTACAGCCATTTATGAGTGATTTATGATCACTTTTCAAACTTAACAATCGTTGTAGCATCCCCACCATCATCATGTGATCAAAGTTCAGACACTTGGTAACTGACTCATATTTATGACAGTTGCAGTGTCCCAAGGTCATGTGATCACTTTTTGCAACCTTCTGACAAGCAAAGTCAATGGAGAAGCCAGACTCATTAACAGCTATATTACTGCAATGAGTCACTTAACACCTGTGGTAAGAAAGGTTATAAAATGGAGCAAAACACACTTGTTTTGCTTAGCAACAGAAATTTTGGGCTCAATTGTGTTCATAAGTCTAGAACTACCTTTACTCCAATTACAACAATAATAAAAGCATAAACAACATAAATGATTCCCAGCACCTTCTCCACACCACACACCCCTCTCATCCAACAGACAACTTTCTTGGGATTCAGCCCCATTCTACCCCAACACTTATGGGGAAAGCCAGTTCTTCAAGGATTTTTAGAAGGTCAGGAGGTTGGGGGCCATTTAGATTTCATGGGGAAGAATGTTCCAAAAGGCTGGATTTGGTACTGAGAAGGTGCACTGTCTAGGTGCAAATAAACTACTCCCATACCATTCGGATTTTTAAATATGGTGACAGTACCATGAATTGTACATGTAATTTGAAGCCAGTACAGCTCATAGAACAATGATGTATCATGAGAAAAATCATAGGGCATCAAAAACTCTGTGCCAGTGCATCCTACACTGGTTATTTTCCTGCACTGCATTAAAAGCATATTTTAAGCTTGCAAACAATTGTTGCCAATACGAAAGAGCAATAATACAAAACGTTGCACGTCTCTATCATACAATGTCTTAATTCAGTCAATTCCCTGATATATTTGAAAATATATAAACAGGTACCTCCTTTTCTTCTCCCCTCACAGTGTCTATTTTCTTAATGTGTAGAGAGGAATGTGAAGATAATTTGATGAACGAATTTAAAAGCCACCAAGGGAGCAAAAACAGGTTAATCCTAAGAAAGAAAAAGCAGAAAGCAGAAAACCTGAGGGGCAAAAGACCTCAGAATATCCCCACCTTATTCTATTCGCTTTTAGATGTAGCCAATTGAGGCAGGCTTTGAAGATTCTTTTATTATATCCTACAAGTATGGCATTCCTATACTGTAATCCTTGCAGTAGTTATTTCCTGACATAACCTACCATGAAGAGGTGACATAATCAAACGGCAGCTTGACAGCTAGAAAGTAAGAGCAAACTATTACTTCCTTAGAATAATGAAAAAAATTAAACCAGGTGGAGGACAAAACTGGTAAGCATTGGAAGACTGTCTAACTGCAACTACTATCTCTTTTCAAAAGGGATTTTGATTTTAGAATTAAAGATTAATTTATCTCATCTATATTAAAAAACTGAATTTAACTCAAATCTGGATTAAGCAAGGTTAGAATAAATGAACAAAAAATTAAAACGTTCAGGAAAATAAAATTTTAGATTTATTAATGTTAATCAACTATAAAATCTTTTCTTCAGTGTCAAAATTCCTCCAAGTCTTGCTGCATTTCCTATCTAACACTTTGCAAACATTTACATGGATAATAAAATTGCTATCGTGTAAAGACACATGGTAATAAAATCATTTTATTTCAAACATGTTTTACTGATATAATGTTGTATGCTATGTTCTGGGATGATTGTTTAGCAATAGGATCTTTGGTTTAATGTTGACCACATTAATGTGGAACCAGATAAGAGAAACACCAATCAAACAAAGTGTAACAGGAGTATAGTTGAGGCTAGACGCGAGGGGTGGGAAAAAGGCTTACTAACTCAGACGTTTTTCAGTGACTAATACCTAGTATTGTATACCAGGTGTCATGATGATTGCTGCACAAGATGTTTTTTTTATGTTCAATGTTGATTGTTTTAATAAAAGAATTTTATATTAAAAAAAGCCCATATCCTTATGCATTCAAACAATGGCCATCTTCTACAAACTTTCAGAATATCATTAACAAGCAAAAGGATTTGCTTTCAAAGACTGCCTTTTATTTATTTTTCTAGGCCATGTCTACGAACAAAGATAAATTTGAGAGAATTTAGGAGAGGAAAGAGGGCAGTGGATTACAGTAGTTCAGCTTAAGATGTCATTAATAAATGAACAGTCATTTTATTGCTTTGCCAATTTCCTCTATCGCATCAAAAGGGCAAAGGTTCAAATCCACTTTCTCTCAGCTTTCTGCCATCAGTTCCCAACACTCCATTAACAATATTTGTTCAGGGTCAGTTCACATTAGAAAGTGACCCACTATATATTTAAGCACTGCTGCTGTTACTAGTGGAGTCCTGCTCCCTCTAATATTCCCAGAATTCCAATTAAACCTTTAAGTACAGGAAGCGGAGAGAGTGGCCTGGTTCCAAGGACCACAATAAATTTCAGAGATGCTTGTGGAGCGTGAAGGATCCAGGTGCCTCTCTCTTCAGTTCTCCAGTCCAGAACATGAGTATGATCATTAAGCCTATATTGGATTTACTGAGCTTGCAAATTGAATCTTGAAAAAGAGCATCTTCCCCAGTAAGCAAAATCCTTAATGATGGTAAATTGTCACCGAAGGGGTGAATGAGAAAGAATAGTCTTTTCTTGATTTATCAGCATTCTTCAAACAGCAAGGAAATAGTTGTAATATTTAAAACTCATGCCAAAACAGCTTAGCATCATCTTACCCAAAACATTTCCCATTTTCCCAAATATGTCAGGGGTATAACATTAAGAATTTTCAGCTTGAAGAGCCTGCATTGTGTCTCTTCATAGTAGAAATAATTAATATTTCTGCTTTGAAGACCACGTTTTCTCCATGATAATTAATTAAAAAGGTGGGGCTAAAGCAAGCGGCTTTGCCTCATTCTCCACTAAGTGATCAGTGGAGAATGAGGCAAAGATAGCTGGGGATATCCAGACTTCTCTTTTTCTACAGTCACTTTTACCTTTGCTTCTTTTCTGTCCTGTGTCACCAAAACTTTCTTTTATTTTTATGAGATTCTCTCAAGAAAATTTTGAAGACAAACAAGAACTCTCCTTTTACATTATCATTAAGTTTTTACTGAAATATTGTATTAGAATTTCCACATAAGATCTTTGTGGTATACCACTTATGGCAACAAAATACTGGAATTAAATTAACATTTTGTCAGGAAGTAAAAAAAAGTTTTATCATCATTTTAAGACAGATGTTTCTTTAGCATTTATTAAATAGGGGATATAGAGAAGGCAAACTTTACATGTTCATGTGTGCATGTGTTATATAGGTACAAGACTGACATCATCCTTTTTACAATGAAATAATGTTATATGAACAGCTGGTACAGTTTATGTATCTTCCATATCAGCAGATAATATCAAAGTTCAACTTTTAAATGCGTCCCAAATAATTTAAAAAATGGAAAAGCAACATTCTCACAAAGAATATGTTTATAAAGCAAACCACATATTTAACATACTATAATTATTTTCATCATATCCTCAGCATTCCATAAGTCCAAGTCATTTTATCACACAAAGTTAGTATTTACTTTAAGTGTCAAGTTATATGATTAGAACATTATTTTATCAAATATTGGGTATGCTTATATTTGTTTTAAGCCAAAATAATTTCAGGATATCCCATACAACTGTGCACCTGTTCGTGTCAGTTGCTGGGCTCCAATCTTGTGAACTTTACTTCTTCCACACTTCCAGCTGTTGATCATGAGCAGATGTGGCATAGCTAGAACAGAAGTCTCTCAAAATTTCAGCATCCCTGAGCAAAAAAAAATGGCAGTCAGGTATGACTTAGATTCCAGATTAAGCCAATGCTTTATGATGCACGTGGTGGGATTCAGCTGGTTCGGACCAGTTCGGTAGAACCAGTAGCTAATTTCTTTTGAGTTCAGAGAACCGGTTGACATGTGGCAGAAATGCCACCCCCTCCCACCCCTGATCAGACCCATGCGACACCTTCTTTACAGCTCCGACGTGGTCCTCCATCACTTCCTCCATCACTGTGAGCAGTCTCACAAACAAAAGAAGTTTATGGGACTAAAAAACAGTTCAAACAATTAATTCCAACTTCGCAAGATTTTTTTTTCACGATAAGTTGGATTTGATTTGAAATTTTTTTTTAGTCCCACAATCCTTTGTTTCTGGGATTGCATATGGTGGCAGAGGAAGTGACGGAGGAGCTGGAAAGAAGATTAGAAAAGAAATGGTTTGGGAAGTGAGGGCATCTGGGCAGTGATGGGTAGGGCAAGATCTCCAACTTTGCGGTGGCAGAGAAATGCTTTCCAGCTCCGGTGCCCCTTCTATTCAATCCTACCTGACCACTGTGTGGATGACAAGCTCAGCCAGTGGGGGCATGGCTTTCCCTAGTGGAGGCATCCCAGACTTCCTGCCCTCCCTAACCAGACCCCCTCACCTTCCCGCAGCCGGGATCTGCTGACTCCCCCACCCTCCTGCACACATCCCATTCTGAGACTCCTGCAGCCCCTCCTATTGTACCCTCCTGCCCTCCCCAGCTGGGACCTCCAGCAATTCTGTAACTGAGAGCTCCTCCCCCCGCTGGGACCCCTATCCCCATCCCAGCCAACCCCCTGAGCAGCTCACCTCAACCAAGGTGAAGGGAAGGCAGAGAACCGAGTGTTAAATTATTTGAAAACCACCACTGATGATACAATATTAATGTTGCTTACTATCAACCATTTCAAGTACTTGTGCACCCTTTTACTAGTGTCATGCCACCCTTAGCACCCTTTGCTCTCAAGTTTCCACAACTTTATAATCATTACAGAAAAGTAATATGCAGCCTGAAATGAGTTTTATCCAAATCAGAGCAGTTTTCTATCTTTCTATATCAAGAGACACTGTGCAATTTTTTCTCAAAAGGTATATTATAATGAAATGCATAAGTATCATACAATACATAACCTAATGATTTCTAGTTTCCAAGCAACTCCAAGAAGTACTGAGAAAATGTCATCCCCTAAGAATATTTTCCTATTTTTTGTTCACTCTTCTCATTTCTCTGAATGTATTCAGTACCTCATTTTATCTTATTCTCCTTCTATCTTTTAAATAATAATCAAATACCACCCCCTTACTCTCACAGCATCTGTCATAGGACAGATCCAAAAAGTAAAGTTGAAATGTATAACATTTTAACAATTTAACTATCATACAATTTGAATAAAGACATTACAAACCAGACATCCAAAATGCTTGATGATTTTTATGTCGCATATACTAATCTACAATGGCATTTATCAGACTGTCACATGGGACCAAACATAAAAGGGAAATGGGGAAGCCAGCAGGAAGTAAAAACTCAACCGTGACTGTCATGCTCCCTTGTGTTTGTGGGAAGCTTGCAGGGAATGACAACAATGGGAATACCAAGAGGGAAAATCACAAGTTGCTTGGGTAAATCTGCTCACCCATGCAATCTCCCCAGCCTCTTTGCACTTGTGACACATCAGCCACTCATGCACTCTCATGCACCCTTCCCAATCTGTGCCACATCACCCCCTCGCCAACTTGTGCTACAGCCTCACATCTCCTTCTTGACCTCTATGAAATGGGAAGACACTTCTGCATCCACTGATTTTTTTTTTTTTTTTGCTCATCCATGGTCATTCTGTGTCTTTGTTTGGTAAGGGAATATCTCTGAAACAAAGACTCATTGGGTCATGGGTTATCTGCTTTAATTCTAAATATTGATTTCTAAGTATGATTCTTGAGATCAGGCCAATTTCATAGGTTCTAAGGGTTAAATGATATGTAATGGCAGCATGGTCACTTTGATAACTTTGGCATAGAAAATAAGAAGATGTTTTAGTTACATGGCAGGTTAAAATTTGGTAGTATCTAATGGAAGCTTTTTCATTTTCAGACATAGAACTAAAAGACTGGGGAAAAAAAGCTTTAAAGTATCCTAGGATCACCAAATATATTACCATATGAAAAACTACCACATATGCTTTAACAATTTATTGAACTGTATAACAATAGAATCAGTTAAATTTACCAAAGGAATCCAGATTACAATATATAAATTATATATAAATATATAATTTATTGTTATATATATGTTGTTAGCTGCTCCGAGTCCCCGGAGAGGAGCGGCATACAAACCCAAATAAATAAATAAATAAATAAATATGCTGCAAATAATTATAAACAAATAAATAATATGCTACAGATAATTAGGAGCACCACATAATGTTTCAAATATTTATTAGTAACTCCTAAGGAACAAGATAGAAACAAAATAAAATAAAACTTTAAAGATTACTAATTTACTTGAACAAGTTAAAATTCTTAACTGACCTGAATTTATTTATTTAGAACATATACATAGCCATCCAATTCAAACAGGATGGTTCCTTATTATCATTATTACACAAATTCACTGTTGCTCCATTGTGAACATGAATTATGTATATTCAGACATTCTTGTGGCAGAATGTTAGATATGTTGCAAGTGTGTTCCATATGGGGCTACCCTTGAAGAGTGTTCGAAGACTACAATTAGTGCAAAATGCAGCTGTGCAAGCAGTTGTGGGCCTTCTGCGTTGTGCCCACATCTCACCAACTCTCCGCATGCTGCATTGGTTGCCTATTGGTCTCCGAGCGCAATTCAAAGTGTTGGTTATTACCTATAAAGCCCTTCATGGCATGGGACCAGGATACTTACGGGACCGCCTTCTGCCACATACTTCCCTACGACCGGTGAGAGCACACAGGGTCGGCCTCCTCCGGGTCCCGTCAGCGAAACAATGTCGTCTGGCGGGCCCTAGGGGGAGGGCTTTCTCTGTTGTGGCACCTGCCCTCTGGAACCAACTGCCTCCTGAAGTCCGCGTTTCTCCGACTCTCCCGGCCTTCCGAAAAAATCTTAAAACTTATCTTTGCCGGCGGGCCTGGGGATGATTGTGGTTGACTGTTGAATTTGAGTGGGTGTTTTATTGTATTTTTAGATATTTCTTGTTTGGGATTTTTATTGTAATTTGTTGTTTATATGTATGTTGTTAGCCGCTCTAAGCCCAAACAAATAAATAATAAATAAAATAAATATTCTCTGCTAAGGGCACAAGACTGAACCTTTTGTAAAATTACTAAAAGATCCCGCTGTCACCCCAATTTTAATCTATCTCTATAAACCAGGGGTCTTCAAACTTGGCCCTTTTATGACTTGTGGACTTCAACTCCCAGAATTCCTCAGCCAGGCAAGATATAAAAATTAAAGGACTTGAGATAAAAGATGAAAAATATAAACTACACGCATTTACAGACGACTTGGTGCTTATACTAGAAGAACGGCTTATGGAGAAAATAGAAGAATTTGGAGAAATGGCAGGGTTGAAAATAGAGAAAAGACTAAAGTGTTAACTAAAAATCTTACAGAAAAACAAAAAAATCAACTAGCAAAAACCCCAAAGCTCTAAATAGTTTTAAAAAGTTAAATATTTGGGAATTCATATAACAGCAAGATGTGCAACAATTAAAGAAGATAAGGGGCGTTGTCTTACCTGAACGCCTTTTCTCAGCACGGAGATGGAGAAGCCACCAATGGGTTATGACTGTATTCCTGCCCAATTAGATCAAGTCAGCCAAAGTTGCCACGCCTCCTTCCTGGACCCTTTCCCAGGTTTGACGCGAGCGTAGCCCTTGACTGACTGTGCGACATCGTGGCTCCTTCCACTATGCTAATCCTAGGTCTAACTGACCTACCAGGGTGGGGGTGGCTTCTCCATCTCCGTGCTGAGAAAAGGCGTTCAGGTAAGACAACGCCCCTTCTCCAGCACTGGGAGATGGAGAATCCACCAATGGGACATACCAAAGCTTACTGTCCCTGAGGGTGGGCAGCCGACTGGTCCGGTGTGGCACTTTGGCAAATAATCTGTTGGAGAATTCTCCGGCCAAAGGCACCCTCGGCCGAGGCAAACCTATCGATCCTGTAGTGCCTGATGAAAGGGGATGGTGTAGCCCATGTGGCTGCCCTGCATACCTCCTCGATGGATGCCTGTGTGTACCAGGCCGTGGAGGTAGCTGCGCTTCATGTGGAGTGTGCTGTGATGCCTCTTGGAACTGGCAAGGCTTCTGCCTGGTACACCCCAGCGATACACGCTCTGATCCACCTGCCAATTGTGGAGGAGGATGCCTTCCGACCCTTGTAGGAAGGGTGGAACGATATGAATAGAGCTTCGGACCTACGGAATTCCGCTGTGCGTGTGATGTAGCACTTCAGCGCCCTACGTACATCCAGGCACTGCCATTGTCGCTCTCTATTGTGTGACGGATTGGGGCAAAAATCTGGTAGTACTATGTCCTGCGACCTGTGGAATAGGGAATTTACCTTCGGGATGAAGGTGGGATCCAGGCGCAGGGTCACCCTATCCTGGTGGAAGACGCACAAGTCTCCCCTGATTGAGAGTGCTGCCAATTCGGAGATGCGTCGTGTGGACATAATCGCCACTAGGAACGCCACCTTGTGGGACAGGTAGCGCACATCGCATGTCGCTAGGGGTTCGAAGGGCCGCTGCGTGAGAGCCTGGAGTACCCGTGGTAACTCCCACGAGGGGTACCTGTGTACCGTAGGTGGTCTGGCATTGGAGGCTCCTTTTAGGAAGGACCTGATATGGGGATGGCGACTTAGGGTCTCTGCAGAGTCGCATGTGAGCACCGTTGCCAGGGCTGCCACTTGTCTGCGCAGTGTGTTTGGGGCCAAGCCCCTGTCGAGTCCGGCTAACAAGTAGTCCAGGATATGGGCAATTGTGAGGTCCCCAAGCGGCAGCCGCCGTCTGGAGCACCACAATTGGAAGTTTTTCCACGAGGCATCATAGATGCGGTTGGTGGAGGGGCGACGGGAGGCCTGTATTATGGTGATGACCCCCGGGGAACAGAGTTCCTCTGTCAGGATCGAGCGCTCAAGTGCCAAGCGGCTAACTGGAGCCACTGAGGATCTGGATGGTGAATGTTTCCCTGGCTGAGGGACATCCGTTCCGGGGGGATCCTCCAGGGTTCCGCTAGGGAGAGATTCATCAGGTCGGCGAATCATGGTCTCCTTGGCCAATGGGGGGCCACTAGGAGTACCACTGCTCGTTCTCTGATGATCTTGCGTATCACTGCTGGGAGGAGAGGCAGAGGGGGGAAGGCGTAAAGGAGACCCTGTGGCCACGGACTCCGGGGGGCGTCCGTCTGTTCCGCCTCCCTGTCTTTGTCTTGAAAACGGGAAAAGAACCGGGGTAGCTGGGTGTTTTGTGGGGAGGCAAAGAGGTCCACCTGTGGCAAGCCGAATCGGTGGCAGATCTCTTTGAAGATCCTCGGATGAAGTCGCCACTCCGAGTGGTCCACTGTTGTTCTGCTCAGGAAGTCGGCCTGGGTGTTCGCTTCCCCTGATATGTGGTCAGCCCTGATGGAGGCTAGATTGTGTTCTGCCCAGGTTCCCAGCAGGAGAGCCTCTGCCATGAGGCTTCGGGACCGAGTGCCCCCCTGACGGTTTACGTGAGCCTTGGCTGTCACGTTGTCGGTGAGGATCAGGACGTGTTGTCGTGCCACTCGGTCCTGGAAGTGACGGAGGGCAAGGTGGATAGCCCGTAATTCGAGCCAATTGATGCTGTAGCGGAGGTCCGTCCTGGACCACCGGCCCTGTGCCCACTGTGAATGGAGGTGCGCTCCCCAGCCGAAGAGGCTGGCATCCGTGGTGAGTATTATGCGGTCCGGCTCCCTGAAGCCTGACCCTCTGCTTATGGCTGGTGATATCCACCATCTGAGGGACTGTAGTACCTGTGGCGGGGGGCGAACCTTCCGTGGGGAGGCGCTGAGGTTTTGCCTCTGGAAGGGCAGCAGGAACCATTGGAGCTCCCTGGAACGAAGCCTGGACCATGGCACTATTGCAATGGCCGAGATCATCTTTCCTAGCAACTGGGATAGGCTGGCCAATGTTACTGATCGACTCCTGCGAATCTGGAGGATCGAGCTCCTTATGCTTTCCCGGCGCTCTTGGGATAGGTAAACCCGGCACTCTACGGTGTCTATGATGGCGCCGAGGTGGAGTAGCCTTGTTGAGGGGATTAGGTGACTCTTGGGAAAATTTACGGAGAACCCGTGGCTTTGGAGTAGCCCTATCACCGTCCGCAGGTCTGACTCGGCGTCCTGGGTGGACGCGGACTGGATTAGGATGTCGTCCAGGTAGCACTGGACTCTGATCGGCACCATCCGTAGCCTGACTGCTATGGCTGCCAGGATCTTGGTGAAGACCCTTGGGGCGGAGGATAGGCCAAATGGGAGCGCCCTGTACTGAAAGTGGCGCCCTCTGTACGCGAACCGTAGAAACTGTCGGTGGGCCAGAGAGATCGGGATATGGAGGTACGCCTCTGTGAGGTCTATGGATGTCAGGAGGTCCCCTTTTCTGACGCTTCCCAAGATGGATCGTAGCATTTGCATCTTGAATTTGTGGTATGCCAGGTGATAATTTAGCCCTTTGAGGTCTAGGATTGCTCTCCATCCCCCTGATAGCTTCGGGACTACGAAGAGGATGGAGTAGAATCCCTGGTCTCTCTGGTCCATCGGGACTGTTTCTATGGCCCGTATTTGAAGTAGATGGTTTACTGCTTCGTCCATCAACCTCCCTCTTAGTCGGTTGCGAGGGCTTGTGCAAGGGAGGAACCGATTTGGGGGGGTGGATAGGAATTCCAGGGACAGTCCGTGACGGATGGTGTTGATTACCCATGCGTCCGTGGTGGTGACCTCCCACTGGTGGACAAACAGAGAAAGTCTGCCCCCTATGGGAGGTCCTGATGGGGTGTCATTTGGAGCGCCGGAAGGGCCTATTGGTGCCTCGAAAGGGCCGCTTGCTCTGGAGTTGTTGTCTGGGTCTGGGGCTTTGCCTATCTGCTTGTCTCTCCTGTCTGTCCTGTCTGTCCTGCCTGGTCGGAAAGGACTGAGATGTCTGAGAGTGGTTGTACCTGGCTCCAGCCCGAAAGGGCTGTCGCCTCGGGTATGCCCCGGCCCGCCTGTCCTGTCTCCTAAACACGTGTTTAAGGACCCTGCGTTTGTCCTTGTTTTCAGTTGTATAGGGGTTCAAGGCGTCCCCGAACAACTTTCCCCCTTGGTAGGGGGCCACTGCAAGCTTCCACTTGGACCTAGAGTCCGCCTGCCAGTGTTTCAGCCAGAGCAGATGCCTGCCAGTGACATTGGAAGCCATAGCTCTGGATGAAAACCGAGCGGCCTGGAGAGTCGCGTCTGCTGCGTACTCTGCGGCCGCCACTATCTTGCTGAGGTCCTGTTGCGTGCGGAAGTCCTCCGCAGGGATCTTTCCCTGAAGCTCCTGGAGCCAACCATGGGCAGCCCTAATGAAGAATGAGGCGGAGGTGGACGCTCTGATCGCCCAAGCGGTTGCTTGGTGCGTTCTGCGGAACGTGGTCTCGCCCTTGCGATCCTCACCCTTGAGGGCCTCAGCGAGGTCCCCTGAGAAGGTGGTGGACGACACTAAGGGTGCTAGGGGTTCGTCCACGGTAGGCACTTCCAGTGTCTCTTCCAATTTCGGAGCCACACCAAACAGCTTCTTGTCGGTACTGCTCGGCATAGGAAGAGAGGCCGGTGATGTCCATTGCGTCTTTATCGCTTTCAGGAACATGGAGGGACAGGGGATGTGGTGCTTGGTTGTGACCGGTTCCACAAAGCTAGGGTGCGCCTCTGCATCTGTATCCTGTGGGTCGGATGGTGCTGCTGCTGAGATTTCGGGTCCCAGGTGTGCGGTGGATGTGGCCTTGCGTAGCAAGGTCAGGAAGGAGGAGGAGTTGAACAGGCCTTTGGAGGTGGGGACCTCTGGTGGATCCTCCTCCTCGTCCGACATTGGTACCCCCTGGTCCGCCATTGTCTCATCTAGGTACGGTTCCTCCAAAGCCTGGGATGCTGAGGGAGATGTGGGGCTATCGTACGCCCTCGCCTCCCGGTGTGGGCTTCGTTTGCGGCCCGTGGTTGCCTGCGCTCTGGCCTCTAAGGCTCTATCCACTGCCTGGGCTATAAGTAGAGCTAGACGGTCCTCATTGGGGAGGGTCGCTTGCTCGCTGCCCCCGGGTTGAGGATCTTCCGTGGGTGGCCCAAGGGGTGGTTCCGGCGCTAATTTTGCTCTTTTCTGCGCCTTGGAGAACTCCCTTTCCAAGGCCTGGTGTTTCCTCTTGTCCTGTCTGTCTGCTCTCTTAGAGGTCATAGTGGCAGATCTAACACTAGATTTGGCTGCCAACCTATTGGCACCTTCCAGACCAGGTTGACCTGATGAGGAAGGAGGGGCTCCGGAAGCAGGCGGGGTGGCCTCTTCCATTCTCCGATATCGCTGGGGCACGAGAGGGGCCCCCGGGTATCTAGGGAGTACCTACTGGAAGGTGTAAGCCACTGGATAACAACAGGTGCATGAGAGGGGGCGCCTGGAACCCAGGGACAGCCAATGTGTGGGTGGGGGTGGCACACTGCTGGGACGTCTGGGGCCCACTACGGCTGTGCACGGATTAAGACAGACACACTATAGGGGGCGCCTGTAATCCGGCTGTAGGCAAAAAAATGGTGGATAAAGCAGGCCCACTGTGAGGGGGGGTGCCTGGAATCCACATAAGGTTGCTCGGATAGCGACAGGCACACTAATGGGGGTGCCTGGAATCCGAGTGGAGCCAAGATCCAACGGGATCAAGAGGCCAAGGGAGCTAGCAATCAGGCAATGGGAGACAACAGCTTGAAAGGGGAGTTTTGGGTGTATGACCCGGCCTGGGTAGGCCTGGGACCCCCTGGGTAGGCCTGGCTGCAGGCTCAGACTTTCCTTGGGGGTGGGGGCGGGGCTTTGTCTGGCTTGTGTGGCCGCAGTAGATCATGCCACGCGACCAAAATGGCGGCTGCTGTGGCCTCCGCTTCTCCCTCGCTTAGTCTGTAGGCGCCGGCTCGATCGCTGAACAGCTGATCGGAGCCGGCCTCTTTATTTTCTCCACTGTTTAAATTCCCCGCGGGGCGCTCCGGAGTCGATCAGCTGTTCGGCGCCCGCTTTGCCGGCCGCGTGTCAAATGGCCACGGGCACCCCGGCGCCGATCCACTTGCCGGCGCCGGCTTTGTCCGGGTCACGTGGCCGCTGAACAGCTGGTCTGCGGTCTGTTTAAAAGAGGATACCGCGGCTTGGAATCAAGCCGGGATGCCCCGGTGCGCTCGGAGCGCACTTTGTCCGGACCGCGTTTCTGCCGAACAGCTGGTCCGCGGTCCTTTGTCCGGACCGTGTGGCCGCCGAACAGTTGGTCTGTGATCCTTTGTCTGGACCGCGTGGCTGCCGAATAGCTGGTCCACGGTCCTTTGTCCGGACCGTGTGGCCGCCGAACAGCTGGTCCACGGTCCTTTGTCTGGGCCACGTGGCCGCCGACCAGCTGGTCGGCGGTCTTTTTAAAACCTCCGCGGCTTGAAATCAAGCCGCGGAGCCACGGAGCGCCGATCAGCTGATCGGCGCCGATAGGGGCTTCCCCGGGACCCCCACGAGCCCTCTGCGGACGGGGGGAACGCATGAAAGGCGAAGGGAGAGGGGGGCCCCCTCCCCTTCGCCTCCCCCCCGCCCTCCCCCGCGCTGACCGAAGGGTACTTACGGTTCGCGTGGTCCCTTCAGCCGGCCAGGTCAACTCTTGATTCGGAAGGGAGGGAGGAAGAGAGGAGAAGCCAGTGGGGGGGAATGGGAAGATCCCCCCCGCTTACTTGTAATCTTCCTCCTTATGAGGAAGCTAGGAGCCCAGCTCCCAATCCTGCCTAAGCCTAATTTTTTCTAAATCCTGCTTAAGACTGAAAAATCTTTTTAAAACCTGCTTAACTGATGAAGAATCCACCAATAGATAACTGTATCTGCCTAGGAGCCACGCTTCATGTCCGTCCTGGACCAGATCAAGTCAAATCTGGGAAAGGGTCCAGGAAGGAGGCGTGGCAACTTTGGCTGACTTTATCTAATTGGGCAGGAATACAGTCATAACCCATTGGTGGATTCTCCATCTCCCAGTGCTGGAGAACTACATAAGCTATTAAAACAAATAAAATCAGATCTGGAAAAGTAGAAAAATTTATAACTTTCGATGCTGGGGAGAATAGCAACAGAGAAAAGAATATCTTACCAAAAATACTTTTTTTATTTCAAACAATACCTATAAGATTGGGAAAAACCTTTTTTGATGAACTAAACACAATAATATTGAAATTTATTTGGCAAGGAAAAAAAGCCAGAATTAGACTGAAAATGCTACAAGAAGCGAAAGAAAATGGAGGACTTGGACTGCCGGACTGGACGTTAAATTACCAAGCAACTATATTAACATGGATAAAAGAGTGGACAATGCTCAGAGACAAAAGATTACTATACCTAGAGGGGCATGACCTACAATTGGGATGGCATGCGTTTCTGTGGTATGGAAAGAATAAAATACATATTTTCAAAATCATTATATTAGAAATGCACTTTTCTTAGAATGGGAAAAAATATATTAAAATACCTGGATGGCTTTCAACAATGGAAGTGTTTGCTTACCCAAACTTGATTAACTATGAGAAAGTTGTGACCTATAAAGATATTTTGGACAATGAAGGGAAAATGAAGTATAGACAAGGTTTAGAAGAGCAGGATATTGATTTATCATGGTGGCCATATTTGCAAATTCAAACGAGATATGAAAAATATGTTAAAACAACAGGATTTTACAAAGAACAGACAGAATTTGACCAGATACTGCTGAAAACAGATGAAAAAACTGGTTAAAAAACTTTACAAATATTTGCTAAGTTTAAAGATGGAAGAGGAACAAGTAAAAGAAACAATTATAATATGGGCAAAGAACTTTGGATACAATAAAGAATTAGAAAACTGGCAAAGCTTATGGGAAAGAAACTCCAAAACGATGAAAGCGGCAACGTATAAAGAAAACTTATGCAAAATGTTTTATAGATGGCATTTAACACTGGTGAGATTAGCAAAAATGTTTAAAAATATATCTAATAAGTGTTGGAAATATTTACTATGGAGGTACTTACTATCATATCTGGTGGACATGCCCTAAAGCTAAAAGATTTTGGTCAAGAATACACATAAGCAACCTAGAACTAAGGAGAAACTTCCTGACAGTTAGAACAATCAACCAGTGGAACAACCTGCCTCCAGAAGCGGTGAATGCTCCAACACTGGAAGTTTTTAAGAAGAGACTGGACAGCCATTTGTCCGAAATGGTATAGGGTTTTCTGCCTGAGCAGGGGGTTGGACTAGATGACCTCCAAGATCCCTTCCAACTTTACTACTACTACTACTACTACTACTACTACTACTACTACTACTACTACTACTACTATATGATTAGAGAAAATGATTAATAAACATATAGATTTTAAGCCAGAATTGTTTTTGTTAGACATACGTAATAGTAGAGAATTATGAGAAAGAATGTATATACTTAATTTTACATGTATTAACTGCAGCAAGGATAGTATACGCTCAATATTGGAAAAATGAAAATCTTAGATTGTGCAGAAATGGATAGATTGACACTGAAGATAAAGGAGAAAGAAGATTCAGTATACTTTAGAACATGGGACAATTTCTATCAATGGCTAGAAAAACATGTTAGAGAGAAAGGAATGTGATATGTACTATGTAACATTAAATAGGTATTAGTAAGAAGAAGACCATCGGCTGAAGTGAAGATGTAAGAAACATATTATTAACTAACATATTGATTATGAAAACATAGAAACTAATTATTATTGATTTTTTTAAAACACATGAATCTAGACAACATACTGTTTGCTAAATAATAAAGAATGTTATTTTATAAAAATTAATTAATTAATTATATGTATGTATGTGCGTGTGTGTTTGTGTGTGTGTATGAGAAAATAGTTTTCTTTAACAAGGAAAATATTCATTGCTTGACAGAACTGATTCTTTAAAATAAGCTGCAGTGGAGATTGCACCGAACTTTTTTTTTTTTCAATTTTACTGGCCGGTCCCATCTCTGTCCAATGTCTTGCCTGGGACAACTGAAACAATATTTGTAACAAAATATACAGAGCATTTCTTTCAAGATAAACAACTCAAATATAATAAGATGCAGAAGGGGGGAAACAGTGCGTCATTTGCAATTTCAAGTTTTTCCATTTAACTCTGCACTGATTGAATACACATCCAGGCTGCATATTCATCTTCCGCCAATATAAATTACGGGTTTGTATAGTCTAAGCTTCCAGGATAAACATTCAATTTCTGAATCGCTCATATCCTAAACAAATATTTCATGCTTTTTTGAGTCCCTATCTACCCTGTTTACAAAGTTCCATGTCTCCCTCGCATAGCTAACAAACAGTGTATCCGGGTTCCACTGACTGTGTTCTAAGCAGTTTTACCAATGTCAATCTCAGAAGCACCGGTTGTGCACAGATGTTTATTGCAAAGACAGATTTTTTGTGGCTATGCTCATCTTTTTAAATGAAAGAAAATACTGAGTTCTGCATTTATGCTAGCTAATTCCTTATATGAATGCTTCTTAAATCACATGGGAGGAACTTGAGAGAGAAAACAAATGTTAGAGCAACCAGAAAATTGGCCATCTCTTAGGTGTTTGTTTTTTAAAAAAAAATAAACTCATAATACTGCAGAATTAGATAATGCAGCATTGGGACAGTGTCAGAACCAGAACACCAGAAAAGGCTCAGTGGACAGCTCACACTCCCCTGGAGTTTCTCTGCTCTTTCCTGCATACCATCTGTTCACATAAATCCAGACCCAGTGAATTATTGTTGCCATTTTCTTTTATTAAAAAGTAGTACCTGTTTTTAATAGTATAAAAGAGTTTAAAATGTCCATCTCTCTGCCAAGAAAGGGATCCTTTTACAGTCGCTTCAGGTTTTCATAAATGTTTATTCATAATTTTTTTTTACCAAGCTCAGTATGGCTTAATGTCAAATAAACCAGAATTGAGAGGCTTCTCTGGAAGGCATATTTTTTTCTGGATTCATACACTATGTAGGGTCACATTTTATTATACTACAGTTAGTTTAATAAACCAACATTGGTTTCACTCATATATTACATTAAAGCATAAACCATAACATATCAACTACAATTACTGGATTTGCACATCATGATATTACATTTTAATAATTCTATTAAATTTGCATACAAACTTTTCTGAGAATGTTAGTTTCACACATTATGTTTTTCAAATTTCTAATGAAATTAATTTGACAATCAGAGTAAAGGAGCGTTGGCTTATCTGAACGCCTTTTCTCAGCATGATGATGAAGAATCAACCAATGGGTTATTTCAGTCCTCCTGCCCAATCAGACTAAGTTGTCAAGTTGTCACGCCTCGTCATTATCTGGTAGTTCCAGTTTCATCGACGGCGTAGCCAATGACAACAGATCGATGTGATGACTCTCAAGCAGGTTTTAAGAAGATAAGAAAGGAACAAGAGTCCAATTCGGCCCTAACTGACCGTGAAAGTAAAGGGAGGGCGTGGATTCTTCATCATCATGCTGAGAAAAGGCGTTCAGGTAAGCCAACGCTCCTTCTCCAGCATGATGACTGAAGAATCCACCAATGGGATGTACCAAAGCTACCGGAGTCCCTACGGACGGAGGTCAGTTGGGGCAGAATCCCCAGACGGTGTGACCACTTGTTGCAAAATGCGTCTGCCAAAAGCAGCATCGGCCGATGCAAATGTGTCCAAACGGTAGTGTCGAATAAATGGTGAAGGTGAAGACCATGTCGCTGCCCTGCAAATGTCCTCAATGGATGCCTGGGTAGCCCACGCCGCAGTCGTGGCAGCACTGCGATTCGAGTGAGCTGTCACATGAGCCGGAACTGGCAATTCGAGAGAGATGTAAGCGCTTGCAATACAGGCCCTGATCCACCTACCTATGGCCCATTGAAGAAGGCTGAAAGGAGACAAACAGAGCTTCCGACCTACGGAGGGATGCTGTGCACTTGATATAGCATCGTAAGGCTCTCCTCACGTCCAAACAGTGCCACTGTTATTCCAGGTCATGTGATGGGCGTGGGCAGAAGTCCAGAAGAATGACCTCCTGTGTCCTATGGAATGAGATAAAGGAAGGGTCCAATCTGAGGATAACTCTGTCCTCATGAAAGGTGCACAAGTCCTTCCTGATCGACAAGGCTGCCAGTTCCAAAATGCGCCTGGCCGAAGTAACCGCAATCAGGAAGGAAACCTTGAGTTAAAGGTGTCTTAATGAACAAGTTCTAAGTGGTTCAAATGGGGCTGAAGTGAGTGCTTGAAGGACCCAGGGAAGGTCCCAAGATGGGTACCTATGAACCACTGGGGGTCTACTGTTGGTGACTCCCTTGATGAAGGAACGGATAGCAGGGTGACTGGACAAGGAATCCGAGGAGTCCCAGGACAATACTGAGGAAAGGGCCACTAGCTGCCTGAGGATAGTGTTGGGTGCCAGCCCTTTCTTGACACCCTGCATTAAATAATCAAGTACAATAGGAATGGTTACTTGTGATAGACTCACGTGACCTTTGTTGCACCAGCGACAGAAATTCCTCCATGTGTGGTCGTAGATGCAGTTAGTCGCCAGTCGCCTGGCTGCCTGGATCATATCGATCACCTCCGCCAAATATGACTCCATGGTCAGCTTCAAGTGCCAGGCGGTCAATTGAAGCCATTGGGGAACTGGATGTAGAAGCGTCCCCTGCGTCAATCGTACCTTGTCATCTGGGATCCTCCATGGAGTGGAGGCTGACAGACTCACCAGGTCCGCAAACCATGGTCTCCTTGGCCAATGGGGAGCGATGAAGATCACTTCTGCCTGTTCTTCCAGGATCTTTCGGATAACTGCAGGAAGTAGAAGCAACGGGGGAAAGACGTACAAAAGGCCTTGCGGCCACCGGCTGCATAGGACATCCGCCCCCTCCGCTCCCTGAGAGGGGAAGCGAGAGAAGAACCTGGGCAGCTGAGTGTTGTGCGGTGAGGCGAACAGGTCCATGAGCGGGCGACCAAACCAGACCGAGATCTCCTCGAAGATATCTGGATGTAACATCCACTCCGAGTGGTCCACTGTTGACCTGCTGAGGCAATCTGCTTGCCGATTTGCCTCCCCCGAGATGTGCTTGGCCTTGATGGAGAGCAGGTGTCTCTCTGCCCAGGTGCTCAATGCTCGAGCATCTATCATGAGGGACTTGGACCGGGTGTCCCCTTGCCGGTTCATGTGGGCTTTTGCAGCCATGTTGTCCGTTAGGACTAGCACATGCTGCCCTTTGATCAATGAGTGGAAATGTAGTAGAGCTAAATGAATCACTCTGAGCTCCAGCCAATTTATATTGTGCGTCAGGTCTGACTGTGACCACTGACCCTGAGACATCTGGTTTAGGAGATGTGCTCCCCAACCGAAGAGACTCGCGTCCGTGGTCATGCAGATGCAACTGGGCTCTTTGAAGAGTGTGCCCCTGCGAGGAAATCCACCAGCCCAGGGAGACCCACACCTGACGAGGGACGCGCACCAACCGGCTGGTCGTACTGGAGTGTTGTCTCTGGTATGGGAGCATGAACCACTGAAGGGCCCACGAATGTAGTTGGGCCCACGGCACTATGGCTATACAGGAAATCAACTTCCCCAGGAGCTGGGACAGCGTAGCCAGTGACACATTCCTGTTCCTGCACACCTTGAGCACTAGATCCCTGATGCTCTTGCATCTCTTGTCCGACAAATACACATGACATGAATCCGTGTCTATCACCGCGCCTAGATGCAGCAGGTGGGTTGAAGGAGTCGTCTGACTCTTCTGGAAATTGATCAGGAATCTGTGCTCCTGAAGGATCCTGAGTGTGAGGGCCAAGTCCGACTGGGCAGTTGAAGGTGACAGGGACTGTATCAGGATATCATCCAGGTAACACTGGACCCATACGGGAACGAGCCTCAAACGGGCCGCTAATACCGCCAGGATCTTGGTAAAGACCCTGGGGGCTGAGGAAAGACCGAATGGCAGTGCCCTATATTGGAAGTGGTGGTTTAGATAGCAGAACCGCAGGTACCTGCGATGTTCCGGGCATATTGGAATATGAAGGTATGCCTCCTTCAAGTCTATTGAGGTTAGGAAGTCCTCTCTCCTGATGCTGCCCAGGATAGAGTGCAGTGTCTGCATCTTGAACTTCCTGTATTGTAGGTGGAAGTTCAGTCCTTTGAGATCGAGGATAGCCCTCCATCCCCCAGAAGCTTTCGGGACTACAAACAGGATGGAGTAGCATCCCAGTCCCACCTGATTCAGGGGAACCTCCTCTATGGCCCTGATGCTGAGGAGGTGTCGAATGGCCTCTTCCATGAGACCTCTTTTTATGGCGTTTCTCATTGTCGGACAGGATACAAAGTGGTTTGAAGGAGTGGATCTGAACTCCAGAGACAGGCCTTGTTTTATAGTGGCCAGAACCCAAGAGTCTGAGGTAGTGTTTTCCCATTGACAGAAGAATAGAGCTAGTCTTCCGCCAATGGGAGGATCCCTTTCTGAGTCACTTACCGCGACGGAAGGGGCGACCCCCTCTGCTGCGAAAGGAAGGCTTATTTTGGGGCTGGTACCTGGGCTTGTCCCTGTAGCTTGGCCTATCAAAGGACCGCTCCGTCTTGGGGACTGAGGGCCGGTAGGACTGCCCCTGTTCCGTAGAAGAACCAGTCCGAAAGGACTGACGGCAACTATAGGGAATAAAATGCCTGTTTGATTTTCTGGTAACATGAGAAAACACCTTTTGTTTTTGCTTGTTCTCAATAAGAAAGGGCGTTAATGCTTCGCCAAATAGTTTGCCGCCAATGAAAGGGGCAGCAGCAGCACGCCACTTATGTTTGCTCTCAGTCCTCCAGTTTTTGAGCCAGAGCAACCTCCGAGTAACCACATTGGAAGCAATTGCACGGGCAGAGTGTTTGGCTGAGTAAAGGGAAACATCTGCCATGTATTCATATGTGGCTATGAGTTTAGTCAGGTCCTGGTGAATCCTGACCTCTTCCAAGGGAACCCTATCCTGCAATTGTCTGAGCCAGCTAACAGAGATCCTGGCGAGAAAGGAGGTGGCTGTAGCCGCTTTTGCAGCCCATGCCGATGCCAGGTGGACCTTGCGCAAGGAGAGGTCAGATTTTTTGTCCTCCGCCTTAAGGGCGTCGGAGACATCAGCCGGGAGGCTCGCTGTAGAGAAAAGCGGAGCCAATGATTCGTCCACTTTAGGCACCTCCAGCAAATCTGACAAGTTCTTTGCCATATCCACAATCTTCCGTTCCGATGCCGCCTGAGAAGGCTGAGCTGCCGGGGATTCCCATTGTCCCTGAATGTTTTTCAGGAACAAAGGGGGACATGGAATCTGGAGGTGTTTCACCACCAGTTCAGCAAATAACAGATCAGTGTCCTGATCTGAGGAGGGCTGGGGGACAGGGCCTGCATCAGATTTGATCTTAACCACCGAACAGGCCCTGTATAATAGGGAAGGAAAGAGAGACAGATTGAAAAGCTCCGCCATAGGTTGAGAATCGTTGAGTAGGTTCCTCACAATCAGACCAACGGTCCCCACCCTCGTCATAGTCTGAAACAATGGAAGACTCAGAGTCCGGGGAATGGGACAGGGAGATCATACCTGAACGATCCAGCGTAGGTCGTATGGAGATGGCAGGTGTGGAGGAAGGTCCCGGAATGGGAGACGCCTGCTGCTGACCTCCAGATGCCATGGCCTGTAACACCGCCTTGGAAATCCAGTTCTGGAGCTGGTCTGAAAAGGACAGCTCTAGCGGAGGCCATGACCCCGCAGCCGTAGGTGTGAATGTAACCACAGGCGCCGATGACGGCCCGGGCA
Organism: Bothrops alternatus; assembly: GCA_034064705.1. Lineage (NCBI taxonomy): Eukaryota > Metazoa > Chordata > Lepidosauria > Squamata > Viperidae > Bothrops > Bothrops alternatus. The sequence continues at coordinate 8,251,077 of JARGCV010000079.1, read as the reverse complement.
ACCCCAGGTCCTCCCCAAACAGGGGTGGTCCTACCTGACCACAGGTCTGAGCTGGGACCTGCTGAAGAGTAGTAGCTGACCAGGCTCCCGAAGTAGAGGGGAGGTGAGCCCCCAATTCAGGCAGTGCATGGGCTGTGGGCGTACCCCCATGTTCTGCTGAAGTTCTCTGAGCCCGAGAGAATTGTTTCTCCAGGGCTCTGTGCATCCGGTCAGCCTGCCTGTCGCTTGCCTTGCCAGCCTTTCTGCCATATTTTGATTTAGCCTTGGCCTTACCTCTAGGTGCTTCAGGAACCGAATCAACTTGAGCTGCAATATCACCAGTTTCCAAAGGCTGAGGCTCAGTGGGTTCTGTTATAGTTATGAGAATGGTCCCAGACGAGACTCCGAGACTGACTCATTCTGCAAGAGACGCCAGTAGACCCCGCGCAGGGGACTGACTTCACGTGGATCAGCGTTGGCTGGTTCACTGGCAAACCAGGCTCACGCTGTGTGCTTGGAGCGCTCGTCACCTAGGCCGAAGGCAATCCGTCCACTTAGCCTGATGTCAACGTGACGAAGTCACACGTGTCTCACGTTAGTGGCTATGGTCAGGATCTTGTAACCACCAGATGCAGAAAGGCTAGAACCAGGCAAGCTGTGGTGAGCAGAAGCCAAAAGACCATCATTTCAGCAGTGCTTGTCTGCTTGAAATGATGTCTCCAACTGAGACAGCCAATCTGAAACTAAATCTCACAAGCAATCGCAGATCAAGGCAAATGTATATATATGTATATACCTCAAGCTTAAAACTATGTAACTAAATCACTGAGTAGACAAAAATTAGGCCTAGGTGCCTTTAAGGGATCCCAAAATGGCGACCGGGTAGCCCTGGGCGTTTCCCAAGGGAATTCAGGCCGGTAAAATGGTGGCCGCCAGGAATCAAGAAGCGAGGGTGGTGGTGGTTGAGGATAGCAGTGGTGTAGCAAGGCAAGTAATCAAATAAAGAACGCTGAAAATTTTGCCTGTTAATGGGAAAAGGCTAGAACGAGCACAGGCTTTCTAAAATTCCAACGTTAATATCGCGCATTCGCTCCGCTACTCTGGCAAAGCTCCGTTCCACTTCAGTCAATGACAAATGGAATGGTTGTAAAGTCCCCGTCTTCCGAGTGCTTGAAATGTTATTTAGCTCGGAAAGGCTCTTCAATCAAATCGCAGGCCTGCAGAGCCAAAATGGTGCCTGCAATCCCTCTTCCCAGCCGATCCCAGCTGGAGAGGAAGCCACGCAGCTTCAAAATTGTGGCCGCGTGCAAAGCAACGAAGCGGAGAGCCCCCCCATACACAAATACAGCAATTACCCAACCCCAGCAGCCTGCTGAGTCTGGGAATATATATACCCCCTCCCTGTCCCAAGGAAAAGGGAAAAGGGAAAGGCTGCAAGCCTCAAAGAAAAAAGGGGTGGGGGGGAATTATTAGTATCCTAATGGGATTCTACACTATCCCTACAGAGAAAGAAAGGGCAAGAAAGAGAGAATCCAAGCCACCCAGAGAGTAGCAAACAGCTAATTCCCCTAGTTAACAGAAGAATCCACCAAGAGATTTGAATCATCTAGTCCAGCGGTTCTCAACCTTTTCCGGGGCGCGACCCTGGCCCGCATCGCGCAAAAAAAAGGCAGGCCCGCACCGCGCATCGTACATGCGCGGCGCGACAGCCCGCATCGCGATAGGAAAAAAAATGGCCGACCAAAAAAAATGGCTGACCAAAAAAAATGGCGGGCCTGCACCGCGCATGCACAATGTGACGGGATGCATTGCACATGCGCGGCACGATGGCCCGCATCGCGATAGGAAAAAAATGGCTGACCCAAAAAAAATGGCCGACCAAAAAAAAATGGCGGGCCTGCACCGCGCATGTGTGGTGTGATGGGGCATCGCACATGCGCGGTGCCACGGCCCGCATCACAATAGGAAAAAAATGGCGGACCGCGGTGTCCGGCGACCCCCGCGAAACGGTCGTTCGACCCCAAATGGGGTCACGGCCCATAGGTTGAGAACCGCTGATCTAGTCCAACCTGCATCCAAGAAGAGAGAGTCAGTTCTCACGTCCTCATGGGCGAAAGACTAAGATGAAACTGGGACTACCAGATAATGAGGAGGCGTGACAACTTGACAACTTAGTCTGATTGGGCAGGAGGACTGAAATAACCCATTGGTGGATTCTTCAGTCATCATGCTGGAGAACAGAAAACTCCAGAATACTGTGGAGTAAATGATGATGATGATGATGATGATGATGATGTCAGGATACTCATGTATTCTTATGAGAAAATCTTACATTGGGAAATATGAGCAGTTAAAATTTTATTTTGTGGTAGAAAAAAATATTCCAAAATGTTTGCCACAAAATGTGATAGAATTTCTATCAGCAATTTCTTCATAAGTTATCTCAGAAAGTTTAGCTTCGTGTCTTTGAGACCACACATTTAAGCAATATCATTTAAAAGCAGACACCTGTGCTTTTAAATAATAGTTTAAGAACTTTTTAACATCTGAACATAATATCCTAAGCCTTCTGAAGTTCCAGAACAATTGTCTCAAATTTGTTTAGGACTAGCAACTCTCATCAGCCAATAGACACATCTGGAGAGCACCGGTTTAGGAAATACACTCTGGAAAAATTATTCTAAGAAATTTAAAGTTGTCTGAATCAGCAATTATTGTCAATTATACAAGCTGGGCCAACATTAAGGAACAAACAGCTTCTGGAATTGAAGTAAAGCATCCTCTACATCAGAGTTTTCAGACAGAGCTTCTAGAGTTTCATTATTATATTATCTGAGCATATTTTTGTAAGTCATCCAAAGCCAGTAGGATTTATCGTAAGCAAAAGGAAACTTTCACAACATTTTGTTCAGTGATCAGCAGAGGAGCTGACACTTGAACTGTCATTTTGCATCTGACAGGAACTGAAACTGAATGAGTTTATCAAAGATACCAAAAGCAGACAGTTTGAAACAATTACCCTGTTAACTCATAAACATTTGGAAATTTTCTAGCAACCTATCGCTCTTTTATTCACAAACAGCCAATCTGTTCTCTCTCTCTCTCTCTCTCTCTCTCTCTCTCTCTCTCTCTCTCTCTCTCTCTCTCTCTCTCTCTCTCTCTCTCTCTCTCTCTCTCTCTCCTTATTTAGACTGGTCCATAATAGCTGAGCTTTTTGGGATTTGCAGACTAGGCTATATCATTTGCTGCCATTTTTTTTCACTCTGTCATTGCCTCCTCATAATTATAGTTCCCTCAACAGTATCTTTGGATGCTTTAAAGCATTGCCAGCTGGATTTGCACTTATACAAAGTTGTGAAAGGAACACAGGATGTTCCAATCTATTGAGTCATACCGTCAGTCTGCCTAGCTCAGTATTGTCAGTACCGACAAACAGTAGCTTTCCCCAGCTCCCACTCAGGCAGGAAACATTTCTAGACTAACCAGAAGATGTTAAAGATTAAACTTGGGACCTTTGACATACAAAGCATGAACAACCGGTACCACTGAGATACAATCTCTCTTCTGTGTAGAACTTGTATTGTCCACAATTTGTGGAACAATGAAATTTCTTTTGGGAAAGAATACTGATCTTCTGTCGAATGTCACAAAATTCTTAACTCTTTGCAATTTAAGTGAGAACTGCTTGTAATTCTAAAGTTTAGTCATCTCTGTTAATTAATGAACGGGATACTTGAACAAGGTTTAACTGAAAGTATCCAGGTATCAAGAACACAGGGAGTGTGCTTTTTAACCATAAACTTTCCATCAGACTCACACAGTATGTTGAGAAACAATTGTGGGAAAGCTTACTCGTATTATAATCTTTCTTTGTAATTTTCCATGTTGGGATACATTCAGAAAATTGATTTTGAATTAATCATGTAGTATTTATAAACTTACATACACTTTACATATAGTCTAATATAAAAAGACTATTTAAATATTCTACTATAATTAAACATTGTCAGTGATTAATCATTTATTAATCTTTTTTGAAAATTAAACCATGCAAAACTGCAATAGACCTTTTTTATTTACAACACCTGTTATTTCTGATCATTAGCCATGCTGGATAGAGCTGGTTAGAGTTACAATCCAAACTGCCTGGTGGGCATTATGCTACCTCCCGCAAGCTATTTAGATCAGGGTGACCAATTATTTCATTATTCTTTCTGTTTGGCCTTCTAAATAAAACTTTAAAAATATTGTGCATCTAAAATAAGAACACAAACTATTGTAGCAGTCTTCATAGTCAAGCAACATTAAAGTGCATAAAAATACTCTAATGTAGTTTTAAAATATACTTCTGAAGACCACAACTTCACTAGTTAAAGGGTTATATTTGTAATTCTATTTATTTTGAAATTTTCTCTATGTGTATGAAATGAAGTTCAGAATATCTAGTAACAACTCTCAGCACAAAATATTACATAACCTTATGTTACACAAAATAGAAGTAACTTATGGCAGAAATAATTTTAATGTACGACATAACAAAGGCTATAATTTTACTTGTTTTAATATTACCACAAGAGACATCATCACAATTTACAGAGCTTAAGAATCATCCTAATTATAATACAGTATATCCAGGAAGCATATAAAAGCAAATTACATTATATTGCTTCTTAACATGGCATCATCTAACTGACCTTGACTTATTTTTTCGAAGCTAAGCAGGGTCAATTGGGTTTAGTACCTGGAAAAGGGGATATGAAAGGAGCCTCCCCAAAGATTGCATTACTTTTGGTAGTCAGGGGTCTTCTGGGCAACGGTGTTGTCACCGGCTAATCCTTTCAATTGAGACGCACCCTTCAGTTAACTTTGTAGGTGCTTCTGACATGAATACAGATAGTACATGGAAAGTGGGACTGCTTAAAAAATTCTAAGACAGCTGGCTAGGCTGAAAGGTCAATGGCAAATCACTTCCATAGCCCTGCCAAGGAAACTTCCTGGATGTGGTTTCAACTGCATTTTTTTCAGGAACTTGACTCAAGGACATCTTTATCTTCTAATCTTCGTACATGTTCCAACTCGTTTGTCATTCCATTTCTAGGCTGTTTTATTTTTCGTAAGAAGGACAGTAGAGCTAGTCCTCAACTTAGAAGTATTTTTTGGGCACCATTCAAAGTTACAATGGCACTGAAAAACTGACATCACCACTTTTTACACTTACAACCGTTGCATCATCCCCACGGTCACGTGAGCGAAACTCAGACAATTGGCAACTGGCTCATATTTATGGCGGCTGCAGTGTCCCGGGGTTATGTTGTCACCTTTGGCAACCTTCTAACAAGCAGAGTCAATGGGGAAGCCAGGTTCACTTAACAACCATGTCACTTAATAACTGCCGTCATTCACTTAACAACTGTGGCAAGAAAATTTGGAAAAAGTGGCAAAACTCACTTAACTGTCTTGTTTGGCAATTAACATTTTGGCCTCAATTGTGGTCGTAAGTCAAGGACGATCTATGCCACGATAAATTGAAACTAGACTTTGGGGAATATATATTTTTGCTTAACGGTCACCTGTGTCTCTAATAATACACATCGCTTTACAGATTATGAATATGGAAAAAAAGTATTTTGATCAATTCAGCAATTTTCTTTAAGAACCATTTCACATGGTTTTTATCTGACATGGTATAATTTTAGCTATTTCAACTTTCATTGATAATTTTGACTTGTTGCAAATTACCGGCATACACATATATGCCATATATAAGCTCTATATAGTGGTGACCTTTGAGAGCTGAATGCAACAAAATTTCATTTTAATGTATGCCGATTAGTGTACATTCAAAGTGACAATAAAGTTATTATTCTGTTCTGTTCTATATAGCTCTCTGTATACATTTCAGAAGGTTTTCTTTTCCTAATCACCTAGGTCAGAAACAGATTGCAACCTTGAAGGAAGCATATAAAGATTGGAAATATCTTAGGACAAAGTCCTATTATAGAGAAGACATTTGCAGCTGAGATCTTCTTATAAACAATCCTTGACACGAGCATTATGACAGACATTCCAAAATTTCAGTGCGCAGTTTAGGATAAGTTGGATTATATCCACTTCTTTATTTTTAATTGCTACGATTCAGATTCACGTAAGTAGCTTTAGTCTGTATTGAAATCAGTGTCTCATCAGCTTCAGTGGAATTTAACACAGTAATCCAATAGTCTGGATTGGACTCTTAGAAAATCAGATCAGTCAGTTAACTCTGCAAGATGACAAAATCAACCCACTTCACTATCTCTAATCTCTGCCAACAGAAACAACTAAACCATTAAAATATATAACAGTGCTAGAAGAATGTGTCTAAATTTCCTTTGATAGACTATTATGGTATTTACTAGAATTTCACTAAATCAAGCTGTGAAAAAAATGAATGTAACCCTGATATTTATTTCGTTTTATTTTAGGGTTCCCAAGAACCTTGAACTGAAAAAATAGAAACAAACCACATCCAGCATCTCTTGCTGATTTAAATTGCCAAGTTCACCCACATATGAAAAAAAAATTGTCTGACTAAAGTTACATTGCATGACCACTATGTTTTTCCAAATAACCTCTGTTGGAGTCCAAAGAGTCACCACTTACTGTTGCTCATGATTTCCCAGGCTTTTCTGACCAAATCCAAAAAACAAAGCTTAAAAGCTTTAACTGACAAAGATTGAGAAGCTCCTTGATGAAACATATACTGCATTATTCCAGTTTTTCAACAGCAGGCATATTGAATTTAATAAGATCAATATAAAGTTTATGAATTATATATTTTACATACATATAATATATTTTACATACAAAGTCATCTAGCATATGATATTTGAAAAACAAATTCACCACGTAATATTCTGGAAATATATATAAAACTTCGTATCCTTTATCATGCTTCATGCCTAGCACTGAGTGAAAACTAACTGAAATATTTAATAATACTTCTCCAGTTGGATATTAATCTGACTTTCGTCATCAGAAGGATTTCAATAAAAGCAGCTGTTGATACACAACTGTAATTAACCTTAAGAGTACAAGGCTTTGATTTGCATATCTCAAATCCTTACATCTAATGCAAAAAAGCAACAGAAGATTATAGTTCAGTGCAACAAAATCCTTACCTGTGAAAGCATTTGTGGCCTGAAAACCAGCTTCCTGCATACTGCTCTCCCACTAAAGCTTGTGACTCCAATCTTAACCTTTCCTTTCCAGAGGCAGTTTATGCAGTAGGAGGGATCAAGTTACTTCCATCTTCACTTCTGAGTGTCCATTTTTTTATCCCAATCCAGCATTTAACATCCCTTGGTTCCCACTTGTTCTCAGGTCCTTTAAGACCTAGGGAAAATGGGATGTGTCTCAAATTCAGATGGCCAGTGCAGGTGAAGTGCCTCAACCGTCCTGACAAAGAATTATAGCCATTGTATTTGTGAAGAAGATAGCAGCCATTCCATGCATAAAAAGAAGTTTGACATTTAGTCTAAGTCTCTGCTTGGAGAACATCATAGGGTTCTGTCACTTGTTTCTGTGCTCATTTTGCTTAGAGTCAGCCAGAGGTATTCTTCACTCCTTTTTCTGTGATCACTTTGAGCTTCACCGTTCGCTTGTGCAGGCTACAAAATTGAAAAGAAAGATATTTTAAGATGATTTATGGTAAGATCTACAACATTCAAGGAATAAAAGCACTTGCATGCACATACAAGCACACACGCGCAAACACATACACAGAGCTCTATTTAGTAGGAACTGATTATACACATTAAAGGGGATTTGTTAGAATTTTTAGATCTAAGTATGATTGCATATGCCTTTGAAATGCAAAGACAGTCTTGAATGATGTCAATAATGCATTTTAGAACGTGATATGATTTACATTTCAAAAGCTGCATTTAGTAAAATGGGGCAGCTGCACAATAACAAAATTGCAGTTAATAGGAAAAAGTAAAAAAATCAAGACCCTCAGTTCTAAGATGTAATTATCATTTTATCAGATCTTATTCTCACTTTATGAAAGCATTATAAAACAGGAAGTTGGATATGACATTGTGCTTTCAACATTTACCTTTTGAGATAAAACCTCAGAATATGCACAAATAACATAGCCAAGAATTCAAATATTTTCCTCAAAAATCAATTCAAAGCCAACTATTAAAAACAATATTAGTAAAGATATGAATATTTTTTGCCAATCAATATTTTTTTTAAAAAAAACCTATGTGGACACAACAGAATGGATAGCATCATCATCATCATCTTATGCTATAATAATATTTACTATTTTATAGTATGTCTCAGCTTAAACTGCAATGTACTCTATATGGGCTGTCCTTCAAGACCACTCGAAAGCTTCAACTGCTCCAGAATTTAATGGCATGGGCATATCTTGGTAGTCCTATAGGACACCTTTGCAAGGCATTGTGCCTGTTCATTTGAGGGACACCTTATCTTCCACAGAATCACCCATTTCACTTGAATAATAAATGATTGTCCAATCTCTTCTTAAAAACCTCCAGTATTGGAGCATTAATAACTTCTGGAGGCATTCCACTGATTAATCGTTCTAAGTGTCAGGAAATTTCTCCTTAGTTCTAGGTTGGTTCTCTTCTTGATTAATTTCTATCCATTGCTTCTTCTCCTGCCCTCAGGTGCTTTGGAGAATAATCTCTTCTTTGTAATAGCCCCTTAGTATTGAGAGGTAGTCCAGACAGGTTGCAGGTCCAGGTGAACTAATTATACTTTATTATAAGATTATATTAACAGAATAAATTTGAAAGTACATTTCTCCCCCATCGCCTTTACAGCCCAAGAAACCAGGAAGGATTCCTTCTGAGACGTTTGCCACACTCACATTCCTTCTGAGGGCTAAGCCACCTCTTGACTGTCCCCCTTGTCTCCCAAGTTCATTACCACATACCATTGCAGCCCAATTGGTTCAATCCAAGAAAGATGCCACTCTTTCATATATCGTCACCTATCGGAACCCCAGAAACATGTCTTCTCTGTAACAGCCCTGTCATATGGAATGAGATTTCCCCAAAATATATACCACTTTCACCTTTCTGACGTTTCAGAAAACCTTAAAAGACCTGACTGTTCTTAAGCTATGGATTGCGGTAGCTGGGGTCCCTGCTAAGTTGTGCGGTTAACCAGAAACACTATTGATTTTTGTTGTACATTCTTTTACTCTTTCATAGTTATTATTTCCTGATTTTTTGTTGTTAGTTTTATTGTGCACTACCCAGATTCGATTGAAGCCAGGATATGACTAAATTAAACAAGTTAAATATTAATTTTTTAAATTATATAATGTTATAACTAGGTTACTAATATCCAATAACAATAAACAAGCAATATATGTGGGTGAATCATTTGGTCAAACCTGTCTGGATTCAACACAGAAAGCAAGAGCAATGGGCAACAGCAAAATAAAGGAAAAATGAAATAAAGTGGCCAGGCATCACAATTACAATGAAACAGAGGTAGCTGTAATCATGTCCATCTACAGCAGCGGTTCTCAACCTATGGGTCACGACCCCATTTGGGGTCGAACGATCGTTTCGCGGGGGTCGTCAGAAACCGCGGTCCGCCATTTTGTTTTTTGTTTTGTTTTGTTTTTTCGTCATGCGCGCGCCACGCATGCACGGTTCGGGCCGTCGCGTGAGCGCGTTGCGCATGTGCGGATTGGCCCGTCGCGGTCCGCCATTTTGTTTTGTTTTTTTCGTCACGCGTGCGCTGCGCATGCGCGGATCGTGCTGTCGCAGTCCGCCATTTTGTTTTTGTGTTTTTTGCCGTCACGCGCGTGCCGCGCATGTGCGGATCGGGCCATCACGCGTGCTGCACATGCGCGAATCAGGCCGTCGCGGTCCGCCATTTTGTTTTTTTTTGTTGCGCGCACCGCGCATGCGCAGATCAGCCCGGCATGCATGTGTATGCGCGCCGGGGTCACGCCGGGGTCACGCCGCGCATGGGCGGGGAAAGTGGGGTCTCAACCTGAAAAAGGTTGAGAACCACTGATCTAGAGAAAAGATCCACTGTGCACACTTTGTACATTCCAAAACATAAGGTTTGCATATCTCTATTTCATATGACCGGTAAAACAATAGTGGTTATCTAAGTTTCCCCAAACTTCTGCACTGGTGGCATCTAAGGACTAACATTCTCAGAATTCATAATCTGGCTTGAAAAGATCAATTTTTTTGGACAGCTCTGAATATTTTGGTGTTTTTCTGGACAATCTACACAGTAAATATAAGCATAAGTTCCATCTGACATGCAATTTTTCTCTTGAGCTACTATTTTTATTGTAAGCATATCACATTTCCTCAGCACTTATAAACATAATGGCTTGAATGTGAGAAAATAAAAGTCTTCCTCTCAACAGTAAATTCACTTGCTATTATAACTGCTGTGAAAAGTGTATTGATTTCAAGATGTACTGCCAAGATGCTTAAGAACATTTTAGGAATCAAAACTTGGAAGCAGTCTTTGGTTTTATAAACACTGGCCAAGAAATAAGTAATCCTCAGCCAACAACATCCAGGAATGCCTTTTATTTCAAAAAAAATAATAATAATAATGAAAGGGTCAGAAGAACCTCTAGACCAGTGTTGGCAAACGTATGGCACGGGTGCCAGAGGCGGCACTCAGAGCTCTCTCTGTGGGTACGCGCGCTGTTGCCCCAGTCCTAGGCCTTCAGCTGGGTTTTATAAAATCTTTTCACTTTAGGCCTCCGCCGCCATGTACAAAAAAAAAAAGTTCAATCAGTCAATTTTAACTTCTCGTGGGGAAAAAAAAGATCTTGCAAAGTTGGAATTGATTGATTGAATTTTTTAGTCCCACCCAGTCTGCCATTACCACTGCAGCCATGCCCACCTAATTGGCCATGCCCACCCAATGGGCCACACCCAGCCGGCACTCAACGATGCATAAGTGGGTTTTGTGTTGCAGTTTGGGCACTCAGTCTCTAAAAGATTCGCCATCACTGCTCTAGACTGAAACAGTGTCACTATCAAAAACAACAAACACTGCCCATATTCAAGAATGCTGATATGCCACTGTGTGATCCAACCTAGCAAAAATTGCTGATTGTTGGAAGAGAAGGATTCTGCCTCTTCTCTTCTAACCATCTTTAGCCTGAAACCAAGTGTAAACAAGTAATTTTCCTCCAGCCTTTTCTTCAGATTCTGACTTCAATCAGAATCTTAACTTGAAAGTGTTGAGAGAAAAGTAAAGTATAAAATTTTGTTTCCTGCTGGAGAAAGTGAACTTTATACAGTATGAGGTTTTGTAACATTTTAATAGCAGGTAAAACAATATTTTAATTCCCAGGGGCTCAACTATAATGAATTTGCTAAATTCAGAACACAGAAAAATGCAAAGCAGATCCTCATTCCAGGCTGAGGCAGGAAGAAGACATAGACAGACAGACAGAAAAAGATTGAAGGCTCTTGATATTTAAAACATTTATTGATGATAAACTGTCAGAGAAATCCCAAACACACAATTACACTAATTTCTGGCGCTGCCAGTCCACATGTAAAGATTCAGTAAAACTACTGTTTTATTATATGAGGGTTGGAGAAGGATGGCTATATCATTTGAACACAATTGGGAAGGCTGTTTGTCTGAAAACAAAACAGCATTCAAACCTTGAAACCAAGGGCTAGAGAAGCCTTAGGTGTGTGTGTGTGTGTGTGTGTGTGTGTGTGTGTGTGTGTGTGTGTGTGTGTGAGAGAGAGAGAGAGAGAGAGAGAGAGAGAGAGAGAGAGAGAGAGAGAGAGAGAGAGAGAGAGAGAGAGAGAGAGAGAGAGAGAGAGAGAGAGAGAGAGAGAGAGAGCATATGCGTAGACCAGGGCTTTTCAACTTTTTCACAGATTGTACCACTTTTAGGACATTACAATATTCGAGTACCATCAGTGTTTAGCAAGGTGTCAAAAACTTGATGACTAAATAAAGGGGGATTTTGGGTTTTACTGATTAGATTCATTTGTTGTTATAGAAATGGCTAGTTTATAATATTATGAAAAAGTAAAAAGTTGAGGTTCAATGCTAATGCTTCCTTCTACTGCAATAGAGGAAGTCTGTTCTTTTTCCCTTCTCCCCCTCACTTTTCCCCCCTTTTTCCTCCCCACTGTGTCCTACTATTTGCTTTTGCATTTTTGTATTTTATTTTGTAATCTAATAAAATATTACAAACTACAGAAAAAAAGGAGAAAAGTACCAGTTTTAGTTTCTTTGGTGGCTGTTCCTTTGCTGAATCACTTTCCCTTTGCACTGACAAATGTATGATGAATTTATCCATGTTTATTAATATGCACTACTACCAGCTAGCTCAGGAGTCTTCAAACTTGGCAATTTTAAGACTTGTGGACTTCAACACCCAAAATTCCTCAGTCATCATGGCTGGCTGAGGAATTCTGGGAGTTGAAGTCTACAGGTTTAAAGTTTGTAGACCCCTAAGCTAGCTGCTCGGCCCTTCTTCCTTTCTCCTTTCTGAGTTCTTTCCACAGTGTAGTAAGAATGCACTCCCCATCCCCTCCCTGTACCCTTAAAGACACAGGAATCAAGTGCAAAGCAAGAAAGGCTCACAAAATAAAGAAACATATAAACTCCTGGGTTTTTTCTTTTAAGCTGCCTCAGGCGTGTCACGTGTCACAATGTTGCAACTCGAGACTGAAATGCAATTGCGAAAAGCTTTAACTTTAAATTAAGCCTGTTTACCTTCAAAGAAAACTTTCTAAAAGCCATAGACACTCAATTAAAGGGGTCAAGCTAATTACATTTGTTTAAAGGGATTAAACCTTTCCCTGTTGTCTTTTTCCCCCTTTCCTGCCCAAACCACTTCCTTTTTTTTAATTATTATTATTGTAAATTTTTTATTATTAGATATATATTTGTACATGTAAACAAAGAAAAAAAATCAAGTTAAATGCTATTCAACTTAATACAATCATTTTAAGCTTGTAAACATTCTTCACTCCGTATAACAAGATTTAACTATAAGCCATATACATATAGCCTCTCCTTTCCTCCCCCCCTTTTTCTTCAGTTCACCTCCAGCTCCGTGCTGCTTCCGGAAGCGCCAATCAGCTGGAGCCCTGCCGGTTCCTGGGGCTTCTTCCAAGCCCAGACAGTCCTGCAGCTGTATATCCCTCAGGCTTGGTTCGCTTGGACTCATTCCCCTTCCCTGCTACACTCCTCTAGGATGATTGCATCCCACCTGCCACGTGGCAAAGTACCACAGGTGGTATGCGTAGACATCCTTTTTACCTATTTTGTTAATCATAAACTTCATTTGCAACAATTTCAATGTTTGATATTTCCAAGGTGGGGCAGAAAATATTCAATAGATGAATTAACTATCTAATTTGGTAAAGGTAGTTTTACTACCGAAACTGGTGATCTTTGGAATTGATATTGGTCCCACTTCTTTTCGGTCCAACTTTTTTTTTAAAAAAACAAAAACCTGTAGACATCTGTCACCTTGGAAAAATGAATCAGTCAGTAATGTTAAAATTGTGTCTGTCCGTGCCATAACCAGCAAGCTATTCAAGAGTGAAATATAGAGAAAAAAAACCCCAAACAAACAAACACCAAGACTCTTATATATGTTACTAGGAAAAGTAGAATGGTCTGCTTATCTAAACCAAACCATGCAGAACAAATGAATCTGATTTATTTACAATGTTTTACTAGTCAACATCTTCTGTCTGGCTGTTAAATAAAGAAGTGCACATGAAACATTACCCAGACAAGCAAACAGTGTCTTAAAAAAACTGTAGACACAATCAGCTGCAGGGTGCTCATAACACCAATGTTTACAAAACTGAGCTAGATTATACTTTCTTTTTTCTTTAATAACTGAGTATTGGCAGTTTTGAGGAACAAAATTGATACGTGTAGACTCTTCATGTCCAATCACATGCTACATTTATCTGATAAAAGAAAAATGATAGTAACTGTTCAATTTTAATAATATATGTATTTCATTAAAACTAATACTGTACACTGGTAACTGGAAAATAAGCCTCAGAAAATACCATAGAAAATTAAACAAGATTTTCTGTCAGCAGCTTGGCCCATATTTATCTTAACTCCAAATCTCCCGAAGAACACAAAATTCTGAAAGATTTTTATCTTTCCCTCCAAGATGCTGTAAATTATAAGAAAACAGGCATTAAAAATATAAACAATTCAGATACTTGTCAAAAGAAATTAACATGGAATATATTACCATAGGTTATATCTGCATGTGACACTGTGAATAGAAATAATATTTTAAGAACAAAAACTGTAGAGTATACGTACTGTACATTTTTACCAGCTCCCCAGATAATTCTGTGCTCCCTCCATTTTGACTCAATTGTATAACACAGATCAAAAAATGCACTAATCTTATACTACCAAATAGTTACCATACTGAGAGATGAAAGTAAGTTTTCAGTCATTGTAGTAACAATATATCCAACATATGAAGTTAAACAAAGGAAGTAATAAATCAATTACGTTTGTTGAGAATGGCTGAAATTATGTTCTAGTTTGTAATATTTCCAAAGTCCACATACTCTTAGTAAAACAGTACAGATATGTGCATCTTTCACATTCTAAACGCAACAAGCATTTATAACATTTATTTGCTACCCTACAATGCCTGGCCACACTAATTCTATTATTATTAACTCAGACACAATTCAAAATAAAGTGCACCAATAGGGGAGAATATTTGTAACTCAGGGTTGAAACAAGGGATCCTCGGTGCTCTCTGAGCTTGGTGGTTTTTGTGCAGACATTTCATTACCCAAACTAGATAACATCATTGCTGCCAGAGTAGCAAGGACCCGTCAAAGTAAAGTGTGTTCAGCTAGCAATGGTATGCAGCAGTCTCTGAAAGAGAAGGTTGTCACTCACTTAGATGAAAATTTGATGGGTGAGCCAGTGAGTCAGTCATTTGCCTACTGGATGCCTTTTCATTAAAGTAGATCAGATCTGGAATCCTTGACTGCTCATTAATTTCCAATACTTGAGCTTCCCAACCTGAGTCAGGGCTATTTCTACTAATCTAGCCCCACTGGATCACTGTTGTCTTGAAACCAATAAACTTTGTTTGTTGGGGGTGGGGAGAAAGGGGCATAGTTGCCATAACACCATCTTTTTAAAATATTGCTTTATTTGATCACCATAAAACCCAAATAGTATGTTATATTATTTGGGTGCACTGGTATTTATACCGCATTGACACTGATATTTAGAAAACTTAAAATTTTGTAAAAACATTAAATTTAACTCTGGGTCTTTCCCAATCCATATAAATGTACTCACACTAAATTATTAGAGAAAAATGTAAAATGTGCATAGAGAAGAGGTCAACTTTCCTTAGGGGAAAGGAAGTCCCTGCTGTTGAACAATGGATCTAGGAAGACAGGCAACATCTTGGGAAGGATCACTGAGAAAATTATCAGTATGGCTCAAAACTTCCATAGCCAGATGTAGCAGCACGTGGGAATGATCTTAGGAGACAGGAGGAACAGTCATAGCCTAGACAATGGTCTGATAAACGACACCTGTGTCCAAGGAGGGGCTGAATTGGAAAAAGTGTCTCAAAAAGTCCCTAATTTTCAGAAGAATAAAAGTAAGGGAGGAGGGAGCTCAGATTTGTAATATTCTGTAATGTATCGTAACATTACGATAAAAGTAGTGTTAAAACTCATGGCTGTTGCTTCTTTTCAGGACTACCTCAAAGGACAGACACCATTGCAGAAAAAGAAATGAAGGTTGTTTCACGGTTCCCTAGATTCCGAGTAATTCATAGATTCACAGTTGGCAATAGCAGCACATAAGCAATTTGCATAATTATGATTTGTGCATCAGCTGCAAATCATTCCACAAATGGTCAGATTTATAAAATTATCTATGTTACTTAACTACTGCAGTAGACTCTATGTAGGCTGTCCAGAATAAATGTCTGGAATGTTTAATTATATAAAATGCAGCAACTAGGCTGCTTACTAACGCACAACATTAGGTCTATATTAGTTCTGTGCTGAAAGACCCTCACTGATAGAGAATTATTTTTCAAGCATAGTTTAAGATATTGATTGTGAGCATTAGGGGCTTAAAAAGCTTGAGTCCTGGCTGAGAGAGGCTTCATATGACCATGGCCAGACATGAAAAGCAATAGAAGCTCTCCTAAAGCAGCTCTCCTAAAGTCTAGATATTAAAACCAAAGACTTTCTCAGGAGCTGTACTTTCCTGTGTTCTTCCTGCATGAAAAACCTTCCTTTTCAATCATTTCTTTTCAATGTGAATTAGTTGTTTATTTCTATTGCTCTTCTCAGATTTTTTTTCATATTTATTTTTTATTGAAGAAGTGCTCTCAGAGAAGATGGAAGGTGGAAGAATAGATGATAATATCAAAACAAAAATAAATTCATATTTTATGAAATATGTCTTGTATGGTAGGTTGGCCTATGATTGGTCAAAAATGATTTTGTGGCCTCAGATAACCCAAATCAATGGTCTCAACAGCATGTTTTGTTCCTATTTGCTCTCACAGAAGGTCAAATAGTTTTTGCAAAGAGGTTTGTTTGTTTTTGGCAACACTCTTGGAGCTGCTGACTGAGAACAGTTACAAAACTGTATTTTTCTGTAACAAAATACTGTTTTTGACCCCTTAAGATGAAAAAAGATACTGAATAGTTGTAATGGGAACATTTGGGATTGTGTCACTTTTTAAAGTAACATTTTGTCATTGGAAAATACTTTTTTCAATAGCTGATACGAAGGGTTGTCAGGTAGGAATGGGAACACTTCTCAGTCTGCTTGCAGTTTTTCCTGTACACAACCCTAGTGCACTGGGATAAAAAATAAATAAAACAAAATTTTGAATGAATGAATTCTGCAACAAAAGAAAGGTTTAATTTTTCAAAAACAATGTTTTTTTCTTTTTTCTTTCCTTAAACTTTATCAAACATTGCTCCTCATTTATTTTTCCCTTTCATCTTTATCACTCTTGCTCTTTTGTTTTCTCTTCTTACTGCAACTATCCTTTCCCCAACCTCATTATTTGCTACGCCTGATGTAAGAAAGGAGAATCTGTCTACAGGTAATTATCACTTAATGATTATTTGTTCAGCGACTGTTGAAATTATGACAGCACTGGACAAAGGGATGTATAACTGGTGCCCAAACTTACAACCATTGTATGTGATCACCATATGCAATCTTCTCTGCCAGCTTCCCCAAAAAGTCAATGGGGAAGTTGGCAGGGAAGGTCGCTGCTGCCCGACCAGAGGACTCCCTAGAGGCTGGTCGAAAAAAGTCCATCACGAAAACCAAACAGGAAATCCTACTTGGGTTTTGGAAGGAACTTTTTCACTCAGCTTCCTTGACGGCAAAAACACTGTTTAGCACAGAAATCCCACCACTTAATAGATCAATCTATTAAGAAGTGTTTTTGCTCCCAAGAAGGCTAGGTGAAAAAGGAAGCGATATTTTCATCCAGCCTCCTTCAGAGCAAAAGCATTGCCTGTTGGGTTGACTTCATTCCGCAGGACAGAGTTTTTCTGCCAAAGCATGCATTCATTTTCATGGAGGCTGGATGAAAAAGTCAGTCCCAAAATCCAAGCAGGATACTGGCACAGGCCATTTGCAGGATGGGGCATTTGCAGCCAGCCCCAAGAAACAAGAGGTTTTCTGCTCAATGCTGCAAATATTCCATGCCAAAATCCTACAAGCATTTGAGGAAGGAGTTCCTTTCTGCCCGTGGAAGGGAGGGGAACTGCAACATGGAGCTGTCAAAAAGAAGTGTCTTTTCTCCAGCCCATTTTCCCTTCTATGCACAGAACGGAGCTGTCTGCCATGTCCTTTCATGTTCCTGTCAGGAGCTGGAGCAAAGGACGAGAGTTCACCCCATGGCAGCACACGGGGTCTCGAATGCAAGCTTGCTAACCTCCAACCCAGCATCCTAACCATGCGATCCACTGTGCTCCTACTTAAATTTAATTAGAAAACAGTGCTCTCATTCTTAGCAATTTCCCATATCTGAACAAAAGAGATAACGAATATTTCTTTGAAAATGGTTTCACTTATCACTGCACACTAGAGTTTTATATAATTTTAAACTGAACATGTCTATGTTTGGATGACATCATTTATAAATAAACTGCTGGGAAATTGTGAGCATCCTACACTAAGCTAAATTAAAAAAATATTAGGTAATTCCTGGAAGCTTTGCATTGAGACAAATCAGCCACCAACTGACACATAAATAAACCATATTTATGTAACAAATAAAACACATCCTCTTTAGCAGTCCTTAAGCAGGGATTAATACCAGACAAACAATCAAGTAGAAAACAACATCCTAATCAAGAAATTACCAAGGACAAAGCCATATCCCCAGCAATATTGGCAGGACAAACTATTGTATATACAGGAAACAGGAAACAAACCCTACACTCACTTGCATTGATGTTAACTTATTGGGTAATGAAATGTTGCAAGCGAACAACCAAACTCGGAGAGTACTCAGGACTCCAGAGGGAGATATGGCAGAAATTCAAGGGTGAGCTGACCTCAGGGACGCCAGACCTACTACTTGAAAGCAGTCTTGCTATCCAGCCCTCAGTTTCTACGCTCAGTGTCTATCAATAAAGGTAAAGACCGTTTTAGGCTACATGACAGAAACATAGTTTATAACTAAAGCAGCGGTTCTCAACCTATGGATCGTGACCCCATTTGGGGTCAAACGACCATTTTGCGGGGGTCGCCGGACACCGCGATCCACCATTTTTCCCTCCTGTCGTGCGCGTGCCGCACATGCGTGGTTTGGGCTGTCGCGTGCGCGCCGTGCATCCACGGTTCGGCCCGTTGCGGTCCGCCATTTTGTGTTTTTTTTTGTCGCGCGCGCCGCGCATGCGTGGTTCAGGCCATCGCGCGCGCGCGCCATGCATGCACGGATCGGCCTGTCGCACGCGCATGCGCGGATCGGCCCGTCGCGCTGCACATTGGCGGCACAAGTGGGGTCTCAACCTGAAAAAGGTTGAGAACCACTGAACTAAAGGGAGTAATTGTTCCATTTTATTCTGCATTGGTCAGACCAACATTCAGTATTATATTTAGTTCTGGGCAAGGTTTGCAGAAATAGATCAAGAAATTGGAAATTTAAATTTAAATCTAATGAAGAGAGACTGAAAGAACTGGGAGTGAGGTTGTGTATGACAGCATTCTTCCAAGTATTTGAAAAAATGTGTAAAGTTTTGTGGGACAAAGAGATGCTGCCTAGGGGATGCTTAGATAAGAGACATCATAGCTGCAGCTGAATAGTAGGCAGGATAAGAGGTTTAAACAGGTCTCTCCTTAGTTTCTCAGACTATAAAGTGGGAGGATTGGATTTTCAGACTTGAAATAGTCCGTTAATAGTCTGTTAAAGTAGAATTAGTTATCGAGTCATGTTTCCTGTTTAGTCTACCTGGTAAAGCTGACAGGATATCATGGGACAATGTTTTTCTCTCAAAAGTTCAGGATTTATGCTGCAGAAAGACAGATTTAATGTCAATGTGAAGAAAACAATCTTAAAAGAAATCTGCATAATAGTTATAACAATTATCTGGAGAGTAGGTGAACTCACTTGGTTACATGTGTTTAACCAGGGGCCAGAGGTAAACTATCAGGAATATTTTAATTTAGATTCCTACATTGATGAAATGGGTGCTTAACATGGTAGGGAGAGAGATAATGGAGTACATTTTCCACTTTCTTTAAAGGTTTAAATACACATGCATAACAGGCATACATCATTTTTTAGTTTTTTTCATCAAACTTTGCTAATTCAGAAATGGAAAAAAAAACTAGGTTCCAGACAGTTTTCACCATCTGTTGCTCTTCAATTATATAATTTAGTTTCTTAAAATCTGTATTTTTCTTTCACTTTATATTACATCAAGATCATGCGAAGTATTAGTACCGCTTCATAAAACCCTGGTAAGACCCCACCTGGAATACTGTAGCCAATTTTGGTCACCATATCACAAAAAAGATGTTGAGAGTTTAGAAAAAATTCAGAGAAGAGCAACCAAAATGATCAAAGGCCTGGAGACTAAAACATATTAAGAACGGCTGTGGAGGGAAGAATGAGAAAC
Organism: Bothrops alternatus; assembly: GCA_034064705.1. Lineage (NCBI taxonomy): Eukaryota > Metazoa > Chordata > Lepidosauria > Squamata > Viperidae > Bothrops > Bothrops alternatus. The sequence goes on along the minus strand of JARGCV010000079.1, from coordinate 8,230,927 downwards.
AATGGTTGGAAACTGATCAAAGAGACAAGCAACCTGAAATTAAGGAGAAACTTCCTGACAGTGAAATCAATTAACCAGTGGAACAGCTTGTCTCCAGAAATCGTGGGTGCTCCATCAGTGGAGACTTTCAAGAAGAGACTAGACAGTCGCTTGTCTGGGATGGTCTAGGTTCTCCTGCTTGAGCAGGGGGCTGGACTAGAAGACCTCCAAGGTCCCTTCCAGCTCTACTCTATTCTAAAGAGGACAACAGTAGATTAAAACCAAAACATATCTTTCAAACAAATACATTGTGTGTGTATACACATACAGACATAAAACCTTATAGTTTGTCTAAATTTCTCATTTAATGAAGACCAATCCCATGTCTCATACAGCAGTGCAACTGGCAGTGTCAGATTTTCTAAACAGAGGTCTCTGGCATTTACAGCAGGACTGACTGGGAAAAAAATCATGTTCAAGATCAGAAAAATACTCAAGGCACAAAGTTTCAGTATTTAGCAAAGTTTAGTGAATTAGATAACAAGTCTTATCAAAGTCTGGCAGGGGTTACATTTTTCAAATAGTCACAGTAAGGGTCTAGAGTCAAAGCTATCACAAATCTTTTGGCATTTGAAGTACAAGGAGTACATTTCTCTCCATGGAAAAGGACTCCACTGAATCATTCGTGTCTAATAAACTTTCCTGAAGACCTTTCATTAATTTTATTTTGTACATAGTTGAGACAAAATAAGGCAAGAAAACTAAGATGTCTTTATACAGCACAACTCAGAAATCAACAAGCTGTGAACTCTACAGATAAGCATGGCTGCAGCCATTTTCCTTCTCATTCTAGGTTGCCACATAGAACGGAGGGAGGGGGGTTGTCCAGCTGCTTTGTTAGTCAAAATAAACTTTTGCCCCATGGGAACCAAGATCATCCGCTGCTCTTGAGACTAAGCACTGGGCATTACATAAAAAGCCTGCCAAATAATCATACTGGGGAACATAGTTGCTTGCATAGTTTTATGCGTGGGACTTTCAACTCTGTATTGGAAAATTGTTACTTGTGTATCTAGACTTGGTTTCACTCTTGACTGTGCTGATACGTTGTAACTAATAAACATGTTCTTTGAGGAATTTGCAAGCCTCAGAGTTCTTCTTTATTTGTCTCTGTCTGTCGGAACCATGACACAGACATTGTTCTGGCTGTATTCTTTCTTTTTGCATCCAATCAACATCAGGAATAGGACACCCAAAGAAGAAAAAACCCATAGATTGAAAGAACTATGTAATTACTTCCATGAGCCAAGGGGACTTTAGATTTGTTTTCATCCCTCATTTCATCCCTCATTAGTTATGACACAAATCAAAAATTTTGGAGGGGTAGAATCTAACAGAAGTTCAAAGCAAGCAGCATGTAACAAGACATGATGCAGCACTAATAGGTAGATTTTTTTTTAATCAACTAAGCCAGAAGAATCCAGGTAGATATGAAAAGGAGCATATATGTCCTCATCCATGAATCAATACATTTTTTGGTGTACCTGTAGTAAAAAACAATGCTTGCCAAGCCTATCTGAGAAGTCACTATAATTAATTTTCTCAGCATTTAGCAGATAAAAGCATTTAGATTTCAGAGAAACTGAACTCCAGCTGGCCTGAGCCTTCGTGTTATCTTATTTTGAGTTTATAGTATGAGTATTCTAGATGTAAAAAGGATCCCTCTATAGTGGCAGTTCTACCACTTGGACTCCTGCCCTCTGTTTTTCCATAAATATGCACTAGAAGTTTTGACCAATTATTGCACACAACTTTCAGGTTATGTTGAAGAAAAGATAAAATAAACCAGTAACTAATGTAGGCAAAAAAGTATAAACCAATAAGAGTAATAAATACCAATTGTTATCAGCTCACCAATCAACAAAAGCTCTGTGAAGTCTCTTTTTACCTCATAGGAGGTTAATTCAATTCCACTAGTGCCACCAACTTAAAGAAATAAAATCACTTTATTTTGGCAGTGAATATAAAAGAGAGCTGACAATGAGAAAAACACCATAATTTCTGAAAGCCAGAAGAGCAGAAGTAGCAGACCAATTAATCAGATCTCTGTCAACCTTCCCTCAACTAACAACTCATCATTAAAACACCAAGTCTCTAGTTCATAAATAATAATCAGGTTCTATCATTTAAAAGTCAAGCAATGTGTTTTTTCTGTGAATTCAAACAGTATTTTCTATATCCCTTGTAGCTGCAATCATCTCCCCAAGGCTTTGAACTTTAACTACAATTTGCTATCAGGAAGTTAGTGAAAAACTAAACAAAACATACAAACATCTGAAACCTGAAGCAATCCCTGTATTTTGTTCTTGGATGCATTGGGACAAAAAAAACAAACCAGTCAAAGTCCAACAAACATGGTGCTTTAACGTCAAAATAAAATTAAATACACACTTGTGTACAGTATTTCTATATCTTGTCATTCATAATAGTAGGCAAACATCAATAGAAAAATAAATATAAGAAACTGACCAATAAAATCCATTCAACAATGTCAGATAAACCAACCTTTGGACATTCATACTAGTGACCCTGCTTGAATGGAATTATGGACTCTTTCTGTGGCTGCAGTATTAATTGTATAGCAACATTGCAATGACTCTCCTCATTCACATATTATGCCACTAAAGTTAAAAAAAACTTTTGTTAAATATATTTCCCTAAGAACAGTAAGCTTCATTAGTTTTGATGTTTAATACATTTTGGATCTAGGGCTAACTCCCTGTCACACTAGTTCTGTAGCATAAAAATTTGTTCCATACTTACATACTCAAAAGTATGCAGAGGTCTGATACTGATTGAAATGATTAATGTCTAATGAAGAAATCTCATAGCTTCAGACAGATTTCTCACCATGCAGGTATGCACTGCAAATGAGAATACAAAACCAACTGCAGCTTCATACCAAATCTCTTTAGTGGGACAATGAATATAAAGTATATGTGGAATGGATTTTAAATATAGCTCTTCAGCTGTCAATCATCTACACTGGCATTCACGTATATTAAATGCTCAAGAAGACAAGATCTTATGAATTAAGAACTCCAATAACAAATCTAAAAATAATGCCATATTTACCCAACAGAGAGATAAGGTTTCTTTCTCCTAAATAATCTGTAAATTGGTAACAGGCTTCATTTTATTTCTACTCATGGGAATAAAAGGAACTAACAACAAAGAGGGAATAAAGAGTTGGGGGGTGTTAATAAATCATACCAGCTTAATTTATCCAGCAAAGGGAAGCAATAATAACTAACAACAAATGCTGGCCACTTTGCAGGATATTAGCAAAATTGTTACCATATATAAGAAAAGGAACATGTAATCTCCAGAATTAGTTTAAGTTACAGTCAACAATCCTAGGTAATAGAGATGTGCAGGATTTGAATTTGAAGCAAGAAAGATGCTTCATGTATTTCATGGGTACCCTTGCTGTACTTGTGGCAACCCTTTAAAGGAGCTGTATACCTTTTCCGAAGCTCTCGCAGTAGCTATAGGGGCTCTGGAAAATCCCAGAATTTCAGAGGGCATACCAGAAACAGTAATACGGTGTACAACCACAGATCGTGTGAGTCCAAAAAAGGGCACAATTCCTTTACATTCCTTTCAACAAGTACATCAAAGATATGCGTCATACTGGTGGGGGAATTCTGGAATTTAAAGTCTACACATCTTAAAATTTCAAAGTTTGAAAAACACTGATATAGGCAATAAGCCTATTTTGGTGTGTATTGGATCCAAATATTGCACACTTAGGTTGATAAAGTATATACAGGGAGTAGAGTCTTCTTAAATTCAGGGATATATTATATTCAGGTAAATATCACCCTATCACATTTTCATATTGCCAGCTTCATATGCAGAAGCCAATAAAGAAGCCAGTTTTAGTTAATCTCACAAGCAGAAACTAGGGGCGCTGCCATTCAAATTCCCTTTCCTCTTGAACATCAATCCCACCCCTGCTTACCTGTAACATTAAAAGACTTTTCTTTTTAAGACTTTTGTAACAAGATCCAGATCTAACCCTGAGCTTGCTTCACTTTTTAAAAAAACGTATTTCTTTACACTACTGATTACATATTATTATTGACTAGTCCTATTACACACCCCAGTTATAAAATGTAAAATGTTCAATATATATTTAAAAAATGAGAACCAATGTGTCTTTGTATCAGCCTGAAGGCACAACACATTTTCTTCATTAAGCTACTAATAATGTGAATTTCTTTCACATCACTTTCATAACAGAGTGCCAAGTTAAATGCCATAATGTAGTTTTTCAAAGGCATTAACTGAAATGCCTTTGCAAAAAAAAATGTTTGAAATGCAACAAGAAATTATACTGAATCTAATAAATAATATAAGCATAAAAGAAGGGAAGCCAATCTCTTATGTTCTCTAGAACTAATCAATACACTCCATGAAATGGTAGTAACATCACGTTTCAAACTGATCAGTTCATTTCCTCTGAAGCCTTATCTTTACAAACTAAACAAACAAATGATAAAAACAAGCTTTATATTTCCAAATTCTGCTAAAGCATACAAAACAGTGGCAGAAACTGTACTTTAAAATTTCACCCAGTGGGCAAGATTACTATGAAACCTTAACCTGGAAATAATTCCATGAAGTAATCTGAGAATGTGCCTGGCTGGTTACAATTTCAAAGCATTCCAGAAACAGAGAAGTGAAAATATCCCAATCTTTATCTGTATTTAAGGCAGCAATGAATAAGTGATACAGACCCAGACTGCATTAAGCTGTGCTACACAGTGGTGTCACTACCAGAACTGTCAGGCAATCATTACTGGAAGGCAGTATTTTTCTGCTCCATTTCTGAAGTCCACTTTTCACTCCTGTCCTGTCCAAATGTTTGTTGCAGGCTAATTCCAGGAGTTCAATCCCAACCCTAATCCTAACCCAAATCCCAATCCCGATCCCACCTCATCCCTAACCCTATAAAAACTAATACAATTTATACAAAAATATATAAAAATAAACTACATTTATTAATCGCTCAATAGTCTTCTTCTTACTAATATATATTCAACGTTACATATCACATTCCTTTCTCTCTAACTCATGTTTCTAGCCATTGATAGAAATTATCCCATGTTCTAAAATACAGTGAGTCTTCTTTCTCTTTTATCTTTAAAGTCAGTCTGCCCATTTCTGCACACTCTAACATTTTCTTAATTAATACTTCTTCAGGTGGTAAATTTTCATTTTTGCAATGTTCGGCAAATACAATTCTTGCTGCAGTTAGTACATGTAAAATTAAATATATACAATCTTTCTCATAACTTGCTCCTATTATTCCTAACAAAAATAATTCTGGTTTAAAGTCTATTTGTTCTTTAGTCATTTTCTCCAACCATAAATGTATTTTTACCCAAAATCTTTTTGCTTTTGGGCATGTCCATCAGATATGATAGTAAGTACCTGGTCTTTGTTTGCATTTCCAATACTTGTTTGAAGTATTTTGAAACATTTTTGTAAAATTAACTAAAGCAATGGCATATAAAGAAAACTTATATAAAATGTTTTACAGATGGCATATGACACCAGTGAGATTAGCAAAAATGTAGTTTATTTTATAAAGGCTACATTTATTCCTAGATTCAAAATTGTCACATAATGTTTTGCTTTGTATTTCCAAAATGAAATATTGGATTCATTAGCTAAGATGGCTGTTTACTGTGTTTGATTATTTTAGCTAATTTTCATCTCGGTACATTAGTTATTATTCTTTGATGTAACTGGATCAGTTTTCCATTTTATTTAATAACATTTAATCTCCTCATCCAATGTTAACCCAGAAGAGGTTGCTTTTCTGATCAGTGTAAAGTCTAAATCTTAATTCTTTTCACAGTAACATACTCCATTCCACTATCTTTTTTTTCTTAATGGCTTGGATTTAGTTTTGCCAATTATAGCATTATAATTTTACTAATACTAGAACTTGGATCTCACCTGTTATATTTTTATATCATTATCACCTAAACAGCTGTAAGAATAATTCAACTTTGCAAAATTTCAAAAGATCCAAGAACATCAAATCTTGAAATAAATTAATACTGCTACTTCTTAAAAAACATATTACCAATTAAGCAACTTTTATAACCCCTCCCCCAAACACACACACAATTCAGATTTTCTTTCATTAATGCCTGGTTCCAAAAATCCTCTCCAAATCCTTCAAAAAGAATATTATTCTCTACCCCAGACTGTGCAAGCTAACTTCAGCAGATACGACCTTTAGAAAGCACTAATAATGTTCATTCTGTGCTTGGAGGCACTTTGACACATTAGCACTTGGAAAGATCTCCAGGCAGTAGTTTATCAGCAGGGTCCATCCAGGCATGATGAACACTTTCACACTGCATTAGCATATATCTAGAGAAAGAATGCTCCAGACTAGAAGAGGTTTTGAATGTTGAAGTGACCTTAAAGTAGAAGGAGAACGAGTTGTGCCAGATATTCATGAATATTTCTTACCAACTCACAATTCAAGATCAGATCACTGTTAAAACAGACACACAACTTTATTTTCTCCATTTCTAAATTATCTAGAGTTTGTTTAGTTTAAAAAATAGAATACAATAAATGCAGAAGGAGAAAGGGTGAACATATAATTGTGAGGGAAATCCTCACAATATAGACTACAAGAATCAGGAATAAAGAAATCCTTGCCATCATAGGATACAGATTTTGTAGTCTGCTATTCATGCCATGCAATTTATATCTTGTTTGATGGCTATCTTCAGAGTTCTAAATAGTGAACACAGACTGCTATTCTTCCCCACTCATATATTCTACATGCACAGTATAATGAAGCAGAGTAATAAAGCTGCATAGCATGTGCCTCTGTTGCCACAAAAAAAATCTATATAGGTACACAAACATATCAAATGGTGCAATTTTGTTGCTGGCAGTTCCAGCTAAAAGAATAAAGTAGCAAGTTGTGTGAAAGATATTTAAATTTTAATTTCACTGCAAAATGGCATTAGATATCATTTTGGACCCCAGACAGTGCACAATGTATAAACCAGTGGTTCTCAACCTTGGGGTTGCGACCCCATTTGGGGTCGCGAGACCATTTCGCGGGGGTCGCCGGGCACTGCTGGCCGCCATTTTGTTTTTTTTATTTTTATTTTTTAATCTTTTTTATTTTTTGGTGCGCGCATGCCGCGCACGCTCAGATCCGCCCGTCGCGCTGGAAAAAAAATTAAAAAAATTTTTAAAAAATTAAAAAAAATTAAAAAAAAACAAAATGGCGGCCGCGATGGGCGGATCTGCGCATGCGCGGATCGGCCCATCGCATGCGCCACGCATGCGTGCATCCGCCCGTCGCGGCCGCCATTTTGTTTTTTTTAATTTTTTTAAAAAAATTTTTAAATAAAAAAAAACAAAATGGCGGCCCATGACGGGCAGATGTGCGCATGTGTGGCGCATGCGACGGGCCGATCCGCGCATGTACAGATCCATCCGTCGCGGCTGTCATTTTTTTTTGATTTTTAAAAAAAAATTTAAACATTTTTTTTTGCGTGTGCACGCACACGCGCGCGCCCCCGGGTCGGGGTCGCGGCGCGCATGGGCGGGGCAAGTGGGGTCTCAACCTCAGAAAGGTTGAGAACCACTGGTATAAACAAACTCTAACTATCATAATACCCATATTAGGGCTTCTTCTACTGATGTCTGGACACATTACAGCTTACATGAAAACTTTACACAACCAAGTTATGTAATTTTATATATTCTATTGTACAAATCGGAAGTCACTAGATGCAAAATGGAATATTGGGATATTACAATTGAACAAAATAGCTAAATAATAAATTTCTAAAATATGTGAATTATTGTAGAACATTATTGATCCTCACTTTAAAATAAAATACACTCAAAATGCTTTATTTTTAAACAGAGCATCTCATGCTGTTAAGGATATACAAGTAGTCCTCAAGATATGATAGCGACTGGCACCAGAATTTCCATTGCTAAGTAAAGCGCAATGTTATGTGATCACATCATTTAGTGACCGCAATTCCTGCAGTCATCATTGCTGTCATTGTGAGACCGTAAGTTACTGAGGACCTTTTTTCAACTTCCTGCCAGCTTCCAACAAAGTCAGTGGTAGGAAGCTGGCAGGAAGTTGCAAGTCCCAAGTGGCTCACAAGCAGGCATGTGGGCAGGTAAGTGGCTGGTGCTGGATGGGGGAGAGAGTGAAGAATGCGTAGGTGGCCACAAAGGGGCTTGAGATGGTGGCTGCCGGAGGAAATGACTAAGGAGCTGGGAAGGGTGCACTGAGTGGCCAGGGAGGCATGAAGAGATGCAGGGGTGGATAAAGAAGAATAGCACAAGAGGGAAAGGGTGGCTGCTGCCAGATAAGGGAGAATGCATGACTGGCCAGGGAGGTGTAATGTGTGCTCAGCAATGCTTACAGAGGGTATGTGAAGACCAGGAAGGATGCACAAGTGATCAGTACAGCAGAAGTTCAGTGGTACACAAGTGCCATAGAGCACAAGTGGCCAAGGAGGGTGCATGAGTATCAGAGGAGGCATGGCTTAGCACAGTAATGCTCAGGGAGAATGGGTGGGTGGGTGTCAGGAAAAGCACAGCATAAGCATGGAGGGCCTCAGGATAGTGGCTGCCAGCTGAGGGAGGGTGTGTAAGTGTCCAGACAGGCATAGCACAAACACAATAAGGGTCACTGAGGTTGTGCAAGAGTGGCTACTGGAGTAATTGTAGGAAGCTGGCAAATTGTAATCATGTGGCCATAGGATGCTGCAACCATCATAAGTGTGCACTAGTTGCCAAACACCCAGATCATGATTACATGACCAAGGGGGTTTCAAGCAACTGTTCATAACTTCAGAGAGTCACTGAATAGGTAATCATTAACCAAGGACTACTGTACTCTATATCCTCTGTTGACTTCAAAACAACAACCATATTACTCTGGTATAATAAATTGTTTTGTTATATTGACTAGGGTGTTGGGCTATGATTGGGAACTCTGACTATTTGGATCCACTTTCTTCCCTCTTCGCTGACTCATTGTCATGGGAAGTTGTTCCTGAGAGGGTTGAGCAGAGAATGCTGGCATGTATCTCAAGTACATATTCTCCCAGCAGGGTCATCCAATGTATGAAGGTCATCACAGCTGTTCAGACAAAGCTAGTAGGCATCTATATCAGACAACAGTACTACAGGACGATGCTGTAAGTGGATGATTACATTAGCAACAATGGCAAATGCACCATCATACATTGTGTGGGAGAGGAGAGTGTAAACCAATCCTGTATTATGTTACTAAGAGAACTACATGAATGGACAAAATAGAATGTCTGATAATGGCAGAAGAAGTGGATTCCCCAGGTTGTATAGCACTCAAAATGTATTTATTTATTTATTTGTTTGTTTAATTTTAATACCAAATTTATATAATCACCCTTCTCATTAATATGACTCTGGGCGGTATTTAAATTGTGTTAAACAATTAAAAACAAATCTTAAATAAGTACTAAACAATTAAACATAAATAAGATCACTGGAAAGTGAATTTAAAATACAACTCTTTCAGAGGATCCACATTACTACGGAGCCCCCAAGCCTGCTGAGAAAATCATGTTTTAAGGGTTCCAGAGGGTCAGTAGGATTGGAGCTAGTTTCACCTCGGGGAGAATGATGTTCCAAATGGCGGGTGCTATGGCCGGAAAGGCTCATTTTCTGGTTCCATCAGTTGGAACTCCTTAGCAGACAAAGCCTGTAATATGCCCCTCCTGCTGGGATCAATGTAGATGGTTCTTCAAATAACCTGCTACTGATGAGCAGCAGAGGATTGCTTGGAGTATTAATGGAGTTATGGCCTGCTGGGTGTCTAGCTGCTGAAGATACTAATTCAAAATTGAAAAGAAAAAAAATGGCAATAAGGATCATGGAACATTAGAAGCATAGTGAAAAATTAAATGAACCAAATACAGTTTGACATCTTAGGTATCAGCAAATGAAACTGGATTGGAACTGATCGCTATCAATCATGAAAAAAAAAAGAAGGAATGGTGTTGCATTCATTGTTAGGAACAATATGGGAATATAAGATAAGGTACAGTGTAGTCAAAAATGGAAAAATACTAGTTAAACTTCATAGACAACCCTTTAACGTGACGGTTACCGAAGTTTGTGCTCCACTCATTGATACAGAAGTGAAGGAGGTTGATACGTGTTATAGTCAAGCTGAATCTGAATTTGGCAAAACATATGCTGCAATTGATTAGAAACTGCAATGCCAAAATTAAAATAGTAAGGAAAAAAATACAGTGGTTGAACAATATGGCCCAGAAAACAGAAATAAAACAGGAGAACAACTCATCCGTTTCAATCAATCCAATGATTTCTTCATTGACAAAACATTTTTCAAAAACCCAAAAAGACATCTCTATACATGAACAATACCAGAAAGAATGAACAGAAATCAAATTGACTACAAGCAGTGCTTACATAGCAACCCTAATTGGGACCAGCAACTCTGTCACTAATCCAAATAGTCACTAAGTTGTAAATCAAATAACTGAGACTGCTTTCCAGCTGGAAAGAAACAAGACTACTCAGTTTCACACCTTTGGGTTTTTTTTTCTTGCCTCCTAACCACTCTCTGCAGAACCACAGAATGTGCAAGTGCCTGCTTACTGTCTTGTATACATGAAAAGCAATGTGAACATGCTGACAACTTGAGGCTGGGGGTATGTTACACAAACAGCTTACTCTCTTGAAATCCCTTTCTTTCCAATCTCTGGGCTCTGCAGGTGAAGAGGGGACAGGGGGAAAAAAGCAAGTGATTTCTGTAGGCAATCTTTCCTTAGCCTGACTTTCTGCATTACTCCTCGCACAGATCTGAGCAGTTGGAGAGGAAGGAATTGCAAGAGGATAAGCTTTTTGTTTTTCTACACATTCGAAGCAATAAAATCATACCAGCAGCCTGAGGCTGGTAGCTATGGGCACCCTACACAAATACCTTGGGGGGAAAACAAGGGATTTCTGTAAGCAATCTCTTATTCGACTGATCTCCTCTTTGCCTGACCCCAGTGTGACAACACTGTTTTTGATGTGTAGAATAGATTACTCTCTTGAAATCCCTTCCTCTCCGATCTCTGTTCTATGGTGGGTAGGAATTAGTTATAATAGAGAAGAGATGACTGATTATGGAAGAGATTACAAACTGCTCAGGTTCCAAGTTAAGCTAAAGCAGAAAAAAAACAAAGCCAATTGGTTTCTTGATGTGATTAATATTTTCAAGGAGTATATAAAAATTGCTTTGTGATTCTGAGTCTCATGATAGGAAACCAGAGGAATTGTGGACTGAAATAAAAGAAATTGTTAAGGATGACTGTGAAAAGAGACTGCCAAAGACCAAGGAACAGAAGAAATTAAATTGGATGTCAGTACAGACAGTGAAAATTGCCAAGAAGAGAAGAGAAACCAAAGCCAAGAAAGACAAAGATCTCAGGAAGGAATTTAACAAAGCATTTCAGACAGCTGTTAAAAGAAACAAGAAACAATATACAACAACATCTGTACAGACATTAAAAATGGAAATAGACATAGAAAAACAAGGAAAATCTTCCAAAAGATTTCTTAACTTGGAAGGATGTTCCAATTTTGAATTGGTATGCTAAGGAATGCTAATGGACAGAGAATAACTGATTCAAAGAAGATCATACAAAGATGGGAGGCGTATCCTGAAATTCTGCATTGTAGAGTTGGCAATATCTAAGATATCATAAAATTTATTTCTATTTACAAGGGCCTCTAAGAACCCTGGAAGATGAAGTCAGATCAGCACTCTGGATATTCCTGGTTGGAAAACTACAGGAATTAATGGAATATTTACAGAAATAGGTTAAGCAATAAAAAAATCTGTAAAGGTTCTAACCAAACAGTGCAAGCAAATATGAAAAACAATACAGTGACCAACTGATTGATAGAGGTATCAGTCTATACACCAATATTAAAGAAAGAAGACATAACAGAGTGTGCAAACAATATCTTTAATTTCACATGCTAGTAAATTAATGCTTAGGATCATCCAGTGAAGATTGGGTGTAGATTGAAGGCAATCAGCATCATTTCCCAAAGCTGCCCAACTGGAAGCATTTCAGCCAGCACTTTGGAACGCTTCTCACATAGTGCAAACTCTAGAATAAATGGAAAGCAAAGCAACATAGCATTTTGCTTCACTCTTAAGAAGGGACTATTTTGTTTGGAAAGCAAAACCAAGAAACTGTGTTGTACAAACCTTCTTCAAACTGAAGCTCCACACATTCATAATATCTAATGAAAAAAATAGTTTATTTACTAGAAGTCATAAACTGGGATTAAAAGCAATTTCCATTTTGAATAGCTCAATGAATGAATGATGGTTTAGAACAGGCATGTCAAACTCACGATGTCACGTGACATCGGGCAACGTATCGGGCCGGTTTTGCCATTGCCGGCAATGGGGCAGGCGCAGCTTCCACATGATGCGTCTGGCCCGTGAGCCAGCAGTTTGACACCCCTAGTTTAGAACATGGAAATCTACATATTTGCCTCACAATACTTTCAGTCCCTTAGAACAAAGAGGAAATACTTGCAGCTAACAGAAATGCCACTAGGATTATTTATTTATTTGTTTGTTTGTTTGTTTTATAAAAAAACTAACTTCCGGAAGCAAATTTATTAACTGGAACATCTGATAACAGATGCAAAAAAGAGAAACTAAAGCTAGAAATGATTCAGAAAAGAGCAAGATCATTTAATGAAACAATAATTTTGCTTCCCAATCATCTTCGTCCCAATGTCATATCAATTGCTCCAGCTCTTGGTGAAAGTATGCCCCTCTTGTAAATGAAGCATCATTAAGCATCAAGTCCTGCTCCAAGAAGCAAATAATACCAACAATTGCAAAAGAAATACCAGGTCTGTTGAACTTTTTCTGGGAGTCTGATTAATCTCACAGTGACATTTTGGAAGTTTTGACAAAGCCACACTTCCAAATAAAATAAATTTCATCATCCAATACTCTACATTTGAATAAGGAAGAAAACATGGTGCTTGAAACAGCAGGGAATTACCAATGGGGTATTAATTATGAGCATTGTTCAGGAATAGCTGAATGTAGTAGCTTTATTTTGGTTTGCTTTATTTGCGCAGCATTATGTTAAATGTCCATGAAAGTAAAAATGGAATCAATGGATTGAATAGTACAATATTAACAAAATTATAATATTACTAGTGTCTATAACTATAAATTATGAATACGTCACCTAATTTTCCCAGCATCTTCCAATATTTTTCAAAATCAGAATAAATATCAAACACAGACGTCAACCCATCTATACTATCTGTCTCCATGCCCAATTAAAGCGTATATGGTTCAGATCCAATGAAACATATTGCATCTGGAGGCTAGCTTTTGGAGCCCACACAAATGAAAATACGTTGTCCTGATGTGTTACCTATGCAATTTGATGAAAGGCAAACGTATAAAAAATATCCCCAATGCCTATTAAAATGACCTAGCAGAAACATACTGGAACAACTTGCAGGAATTCTCATTCACAAATTAACTGTTGGAGTGCATTTGGGCTACTGTATATAGAGGAATACATAGAATATATATGTTGCATGCAATTCAGTCCAATGCACCAGTTGCATAGACCCAGAACCAAAACAAGATACATCTGTTTCATTATGGCTAAAGAAACTCCGAAACTGTTTCTAAAATAGCAGACCTTCACAATGGTGATATGTGGTACACTACTTTGAAAATAGATGAGACAACGATTGTATGATCTGGCATTGGCTGCACGCTTTAAGAAAACACTTTTATCTTTTTTAATCTAATCCAATATTTTTCATGAAGTTTCCTCATGCTCATTACATTGGACTATCATAATAATCATGTAGAAAAGTAGTATATAATGAACTCTATTGTATAATACATGAGTAAAATAATGGCCTTGTAAACATTAGCCCCATGAAATTAAGTTCATTGCATTTTGGAAATTAAAAACTACTGCTCTTACCAGAAATCTGAAGTTAAGAAAATTAATTAATCATTAGCCATACTCTGCAGAACTTACTTCTGAACACAATAGTGGGACCGCCTTTATTTTAGCCAATATTTGGCCAGTTAAAAAACACTTTTCAATCGTTAATTGTTTTGATTTTTTTAAAATCTTTCATCAATTTGATTTGATTCTATTTTAATATAAGATTTCACCATTTTATATGTATGAAATTATTATTTTTGTCACTGATATATCATTCAGGAATTTAAGTGATAAGCAGTCTAAACAAAAGAATAATAGTTACATATCCAAGCCATTCTTTCCATTTCTTTCAATCAATAATGCAGTACAGTGGAAGAATTTATATTATATATATTATAGCCCCCCTAATTTAGAGTGCCCATCTCCTGACTTGTTGAAATAACCAAGTCTGTTCAATTGTCTCAATGGTCACATGTGCTACTCCAATTTGTTCAAATTTACATCTAGGTATCATTATTTGTTCCTATTTTATTTTTCTGCAAACAGTCAATTCAATACATTACAATTCTTCTGAAAATCTCATTTATATAAGCCAGTGCTTTAGAAAACACTGATTAAAATTTGTCCTTGTAGCAACTCTGATGACATCATTAACTTAAATAAGCCACTAAATATTCTTTTAAAAAGAAAACAAAAACCAAGAATACTAGGCAGAAAATGTTAATTACGAATCAAACTTAAGCATGTTTTGAAAAATTATTCATTATTAAACCACGTTGCTAACAATAATTCTCAATTCCCAAAATACTATAACAACTTTGGCTGTTTCATTAAAAAGCTAAAGTTCATTTTTCTTTACAATTCCAACAACTAATATGGGACACTTGCGTGTTCTGTAAGTTCTACAAAACCATGTTGTTATTGGCTTCAGTAGGCAATTTTAGGTGGAGGCAGCGGCGATGGTATTAGTTATTCCATCACTTCTAACTCTTCGTGACCCCAGGGACATCCCTTTGTCAAGACTATCTGTCAACAACTGCCTCTTTGAATTCTTACAAGCTCAAGCTTCTGTCATCAGTGATAATATGGAGCCACCTGTCTTCTGTCAGCTTCTTTTTCAATGGCCTTACATTTTTCCAAGTATCAGGTTTCTTTTCCAGTGACTCTTGACTTCGCATTATATGTCCAAAATATTTACACTTTCGTTTCATTATTAAATTTCCATTGAGCAGTCTAATTGTATTTTGGCAATTGTTCTTGTTGCAATTCAAAATATTCTCAACAATTTTTACAACACAGTTCAAAGGTACCAATTTATTGTGTTCAGTCTTCCAGACAGCCCAGCTTTCACAGCCATATATCAAACCTTGGCCTTGAAAACACAAATCTTTGTTGTCAATGTAACTGACACTTCACTTTATATCATAGCTACCATCATCATATTTGTGAACTTTCTGAGACTAAAAAGAAGTCTGTCACTACTTCAACTTCTTATCCACTTTTTTGTATTGGTTTGGATTTGCCAGTTGATATTTGGGTATTTTAATTTGCAATCTTTTATTTTCAACTAGAGATTTCTTAAGATCTTAAGAGGCTGGGCATCAAGTTGCTAGGAGCATCATTCCAGGTACTAAACACAACTGTGCAACTTATACCAAAAAGTTTTTTTTTCCATTGTCCAAAGTACAACTAGAATTCAAAACTCCCACTCCCATGGTCTCACACAAACCCTACAAAGTACAAAGAAGTCTCTTGAAATTTCAGACATTTTTCTAATTTTTTAAGAAAAACCATCCATTCAACTTTAGGGTTCTCGAAATACCATCTACAGATATTAATGTTCCTGATCTGTATTTTTCTGATCAGGGTATTTAGAAAGAGAATGAGATTTGATCTGTACCACTTTCTGTCAAAAAACTAATAAGCCAATTTTACAAATGGTATACTGTCATCTTCATAAAAAACCCTATTCCTTTAAATATTCTTATGCAAGTTTATAAATTCCTTATACTAGAGACAAAGACATACACATACTCTCATATATTGCATCATGTACACATAAACACACAAGTAAAAATATATAATCAGCAATTTTTACGGTACCCTGAACCTTCAACTGTGACATTGCAGAATAAAATCTAAATCTAATCTTAAATAAGACTTCTTGGGGACTTCTTTAAATAAAACTTGGTTCTTATGCATTCCAGGGCTCCAAATTGGAAGATTACTTCTATATGCATTATATGGTATAATTTTTTACAACTATAGTAATGTAATTCTGGGCTTTCTCCCTACTTCATTCAATTTTGGTTATACATTTTAACATTCTGCTCTCCATCCCTTCTTAGAACTTTCTCAGTGTTTTAGTCTTTTCCCACTGCTGTCACATACTCTTTTTTTTTCCTCTGTATTTTTTTTAGAAACTCATAGGATGTAAGGGTTGAAACGGATCTTGGAGATCATCTAATTCTAATCCAACACTCTGCAGCAGTCTACAATTATACATCCCTGGCAGATGACTGAGCAAGTTCAGTTTGAATATCTCCAAAGAAAGAAATTTCTTTGAACAGCTCCTACCAGTAGGGCATGTTTCCTTCTTTCTTTCTTTCTTTCTTTCTTTCTTTCTTTCTTTCTTTCTTTCTTTCTTTCTTTCTTTCTTTCTTTCTTTCCTTCCTTCCTTCCTTCCTTCCTTCCTTCCTTCCTTCCTCCCTCCTTCCCTTCCTCCCTCCCTCCCTCCTTCTGTCCATCCATCCATCCATCCATCCATCCAAGTTACTCAGGTTCCACTCTGGACAGGTTTTGTGAACAAAGTATAAGTTATTTAAACCAATTGTTTCTTGTTCTGTTTTCTGGATCAAAGCTAAACAATCCTGACCCATTATCTTTTGCAAAATAATCTGTCAAATACCTAAAAATAGCTAACATGTATCCCCACAATTTTCTCAAAAGTAAATATCTTTATCACCTCAAACCATTCCTTGCAAGTTTTTCCTTCCAGGCTCCATTTTGATTGACAATCTGAAAGATGACCACCAAAGAACAATAATCATCTTAAAATTTGATATCCAGAACTGGGCGCAATAACTCGAGATGTTATCCGAGTAATGCAGAATAATAAAGAGGAACAATGACTCCTTCTGACCTAGATACTATTCTCAGGGGTATTTCAAACTGTGTTCTGCACAACTTAGGATTGTAAGACAATTTAATGGGCTTCCATGAAAGGCTAATAGCAAATTTTCTATCACTTGAGGCTTTGCTCACTTGATCAGAGGTCCTGGAGTTTTTTAAACAGGTTCCATAGCCCAAGAAAGTTTTAAAATACCTACTTACACTTGGCTACATTTCACTTCTAAAGAATCTGGGTGTGCTGCAGAGTGAACTCACTATCACTTGCAATTAGCATATTTGTTTCTCCAAGTGGGATCAAGTGAGATCACATAAAGGCTCTCCGAATGCCACATAGAGTTGTACCTTTATACTGCAGACCACAAAAATAATTTTAAAAAGTAAAGAAAGCAAAGGTGGCAGGGCTTTGTAATGGAAGCTGTGCAGGTAAGTGGGAAAGGGTGGAAAGAGAATAAAATGAGAGAGTGCAAGACTGCAAGTTTCTTCCCCAAGATGCACATTACACTGAACATGCCCCTGAACTGCAGAACTTTAGCCCAGCATTCTGTTCCTAATAGTACATTTCAACAGCAAAATTGTAACTTGAAGACATATATAGCAACTATATTTGCAAAAAGCTCGACCTGTAGTCACAACTCACGTTAAGGCTTGATTTTCCAATAATTCTAAAAGTGCTTTTTAAAAAGAAATCCTAAATTTTATTTGATAATTATCCCCATCCACCAAACTGTGCCTTTGATGCAATAGAGGATCACCTGGTGCCTTGTTTTTCATCTCTATTCTGCTGTTATATACATTAAAGAATTAAAACTGGAATAACCAGACTATTCTCTTTGGGATTATTCATGCTAACTACCAACAATTTTGTTTTCAACAGTGCAGAATAATTTTGTGTTCTTCTGATATATATGCTAATACAAATACATTGATCATCTAAATTCATGCTTGTTTTTTGGGGGGGGGGGAGTTTCTGTCTGTTTTTGTCTGCCTTTATCCTGTTTCTGTCAGTTAACTGCTCTGATGTTTGCTGAGGTTCAATAAATAAGCATCAAGCCATATTTATTTTTGCTATCTGCAATGAGTTGCATTGACTCAGAGTGGAGTAAGTGCAAACCAAACTGGAAATTATGCATAGTAATTTTCAAACAAATTTTACTTTGAAATATAGTATGTTTGGCAACATTAGGAACTAAAATAGTTTATAATTGAGAGTTATGCACACTGGAACAAAGATATTTTTCTAATAGCTGCTTTTTGTAATTTTATTTGAGGAGAGGGAAGGGGGATATAAAATATCCTTTTCAGAAATACGGTATTTCCAAAGTTGTTCATATACAGTACATTAATACTTCATCTCAGAAAGTTTAATTTTTAGATGTGTGGACAGTGCCAGCTCTTTCCCTATTGCTTGCTTGTTTTTTTTCTCTCTCTCACACAGACAATTGAATAGCACTGAAGTGTAAAATGTGCTTTTTGCCAAGGTCAGTTTCTTGTGATTACTTGCCTGGAGCAACTGATGCCAATTGCAACAGACTGAGTCTCAGCAGTCCACAAAGTCACTTTGGTGTTTCTTTAGAGGACATCTAGTAGGTTACAGCCACTGATAGTAGGTTTTCTGCAATGCTGTTGAATTACAGCACACTCGGTGTAGCTATATCACAAGTTGAAATATGTCTACTTAACAAGTTTCCAGTTGGTATATAAGAAGTGTTCTTCCTGCATAGAAACTGCAGATAGCACAAAAGGTATATGTTATGCTAAATTAATAACCAAATAGTCTACATATATCTGGTCATGTGAAGAAATAAATACATCCCATTGAGTTTTTAAATTTTTTCAACGTATTTCAGTCATATGATCAACCAAGATCCCATCATTTATCCAGGTCCTTTTTCACGCACAAGAATTCGAAGACAAGATTGTTTAAAAATGAATTTCTTTTGAATACAGATTTGCTATAATTATGCTAGAAATAAATGTTTAACACTCAACATAGATGTCATTAAGAAAATGTGCCTATTACTATCTAGATCTAGTTGTCCATCATAAACTCCAGAAATAAGCTAGTGTGGTGTATTCCTAAAACATCTGAGACCTATCATTTTACCCAAGAAAATTGTAGAGGGTGAGACTGATAGTGAATTTCCAGTAAATTGCTTTTTAAAAAACCCTAGAATTAATACATGTTACAAACTTAAACTGATTACACTCATCCTGTAAATGACGCTTTTGTAAGGTATTTTTTTTAATCTCCTAAAGCAGTTATTTATGAATCATACTCTTAAATGCTCCTTGTCGGAGCACTTACAGCATATCATGACTCACTGGTAATTTTCTTCTAGCATGATTTGAGGGGTTGGAGAAAAATGCCAACCTGCCATTAAAAACACAACAGATAGTTCTTTCAAGCATGATTTCTAATTAATATTTTTCCTTTCTCTGTTCATGACTTGAAGAACGGCTCACTCATCTGCAATAAGGCAACACTTCAGTTTTCATTAATATATCATGAAAATTGATATTTCATTTGAACATTCATTTGAACATTATCAAAGGTTAGAAAGTGAATTACTTGTCCCACATATGCATGGCATGCTGTCATTTTTCAGTTTCATTTATCTGACTTCTCAATTATTATGCACCCAAAAGTTTGCTTCTTATAACTGGAAATGAAGCTCCTCTGAGAAAGAGCCAAGGCAAAAGCAGCTACAAGGAATAAATTGCTGAGATTTCTATGCCAGCACAGTTGTAGCTGCCAAGAAATGTAGTGCAATCCTGTTCTAAACTGTGTTCAGATATGTAGGTCACTTTAATGTACTGCCTATGCTTTCCAGCTCCTTATTTTGGCACAGCATGTAGTATAAACTCAGATTTTAATAACTGATGTAACATAATCAATTGATTAGTCTTATATTTAATTTCAGGTCACACTGAGATCCAATTCAGATTTAGAGTATGCTATGGCATCAGCTTCTGCATTTTTTTTCTCTTCCTGTAGAACCAAGAGAAGATTTAGAAGCATATTTATTACAGTATTCCTTCTATCTTTAATTTACTGAAATGTACTGATATGTTTGAATCCAAAACTATAATTAATTTTAACAGTAATTTAGAAGAAACAAGCCATTCATAATAGATTCTTTTTCTAAACTACAAAATAGTATCTGTAGATGGGGTATAAATATGTTACAAAGATAATACAACTATCATTATAACCTCTTACTGCATACGAAACACCACAACGTTTTTAGACCATGTATAAAAATGATAATTATAACATTTAAAATGTGTATGCTGTTTTATGTATTCAAGCTCTCCTATACATTCATACTGAAGATGAAACAAGAAGACAGGATAAAGACACATATTCTACAAGCTGGCTTGTTATG
The DNA here is from genome assembly GCA_034064705.1 of Bothrops alternatus. Lineage (NCBI taxonomy): Eukaryota > Metazoa > Chordata > Lepidosauria > Squamata > Viperidae > Bothrops > Bothrops alternatus. The sequence goes on along the minus strand of JARGCV010000079.1, from coordinate 8,210,340 downwards.
TATGTTTGCAGCTTATTAAACTTATTAACTCATAGTTTTAATTAAGCATGGTGCGCCAACGGTTTAGTGTTTGGTATAACTAGGCCGTTATGGCCCTCTCAGTAAAGATCAAGGTCAAGGCCACTTTGACTTGCGGTCAATTCGCAGTGATTTTATCAACACATATGTGCAGTTTTCTTTGAAACCTTTTGGAAGTGAATTATCATTGCCTTCTTCCGTGTTTCTGATTTTCTGATCTAACCTATAGTCTAGTATTCCCTTGTGGTCTCTCATCCAAATACAGAGACTTGAGCCCCCATCCAGTTCAAACAAGGTCAGGCAGATGCTGCCATCTACTGAGATATTCAGTAGCTTTAACATATGAGGCTGCCAATAAGCCTATCAATAAGAAAATTAGCCACATTTCTACAAAACAGATCATGTATTACTTCAACTAAAATCTCACAGTAAACCCATTCTGAGAATGCTTGTTTTATACTATACACTTGCATCCAAATTGCATGAGGAATGAAGAATCAAAGGTATGTGAGAAAATGAAGTGCTAATCAAAAACAATCTAGCAATGTGACTACAGTAGTTGCTTTGACTGATCCTTCATCTATGATTTGCCAATTGGAAGGGGAAACAAAACATAGTACCATTCTACTGTACTTCCTTGGTATTCCAAGATATCTGCTATGGAAGTAGCAACTACTTTTTATATATACCTAAAAATTTTCTCCCTCTTTCCTGCTCAAGTTTCTCATTTCCACTCAGCTGAGATCATTTCACAGTTCTCCTGATGATCTAATCTGTTACATAACCAAAACACACAGAGGCAAAGTCTGCAGTCCACTCCATGTTGAAAGCTATTTCAACTTCAAAAAGAATTATAGGCAAGGCAGCTGCAGAACCAAGCCTGTAATAAAGACAGGATTTGCTAAGAAAACTAAGAGTAGTCTCTAGGAGGAGCTGCCTGAAAGGATAAAATGCCCAGGCTTTTAGAATGTATTTCGGATTTAAGAAGCAAGAGGAGATAATATATACATTCTCAAGAAACATGTGAAAAAGGCCAGTTAATTCTCAAATGCCTGTTTTTAAAACAGGCAAAATATTATCTTTTGAAACTTCTCTTATTTGACTCAACGTGTCCATAGGAGGCTGTTATTATTTTAAAATAAACATATTTATAATCATTAAATATCTATAATTGAATCAAACCAGTTTGGTGTTGTGATTAAGGCATCAGGCTAGAAGACTGTGAGTTCCAGTCCTGCCTTAGGCACAAAGCCAGCTGAATGACCTTGGGCCAGCCACTCTCTCAGCCCTAGGAAGAAGGCAATGGCAAAACACTTCTGAAAAATCTTGCCAAGAAATTTGCAGGAGCAAATTTCAAAGTGGTTGCCAGGAATCAACACTGATTCAAAGGCACACAAGAGAGAGAAAATTGAAGGAGTTTTGCCATTTTAAAAAATTACTTCCATGGTGCCAAATGCTAGGGAGAGGGACTCTTCATCCCTTTCTGAGAAGTTAGAGGCCACTGGAAAAGGAACTTCCATTAATGACATCCTTGCTTACCTCCAGCAGAATTTATTTTTTACCTCAAACAATGGGGCTTTTTATACCACATAACTTAAAGGTATATTTCCTAACTTTAAAATATGTTTATGCAGTTTGGTTAGGCTTAGAGTTATAATGTAATCATTATTATTAAATAGTGCTTATAAAATGTTTGCTGCAATTGTTGGATTCATTCACAGTGAAATACAAAGATTCCTACCACTAAAAGCTCCCTTAGAGCACTGTTTCAAATGACAGTGTTTCTTAAACCTTTGCTCTCAAAATCCCTCCCTTTTAAAAAATAATAATAATCATGGAGGACACCGAAAGAGCTTTTATGTATGTGGGTTACATTTATCAATATTTGCCACACATTAAACTGATGAATTCATTAAATATTTATTATTAAATAAATCATGTAAAAAGATCATCGAAACCCATTCGATATAACATAAATGTCTTTCATGAAAAATACTTTATTTTTAACAAATGAAAAATAGTGAGAATGGGTTGTTTAAAATTTTTATAAATATCTGCCAAATACTTCTGAGTTTGAGGTGTCCCAGGAGATCCTAGGACCACACTTTAAGAAACTCTAATCCAGGGGTTCTCAACCTTGGCAACTTTAAGACTTGTGGACTTCAACTCCCAGAATTCCTCAGCCAGCTTTGCTGGCTGAGGAATTCTGGGAGTTGAAGTCCACAAGTCTTAAAGTTGCCAAGGTTGAGAACCCCTGCCTAATCTATGAAATTGTCTTCCTTCCAACCTCGTATCATTACTTCTACTCTTAGTGTATAGCAATTTCCATGTTATTGGAAACAAATGTACAACATTTGTTTTAATTAAAAACTCTTTCCAAGCTGATAAAAATAGTGTAATCAAGATGGGAACTACGTAATGTCTCTTGACTACCCATGATTACTGTGTTTTTCTACCTTTATCAGAATAGGATTAAGTGGAAAAGATGCAGATATTATTTACCATTTCTTTTTAAGGCCATCATTTTTCTGTTTCTCTTAATATTGAGAGGAAAATACTGAAGCAGAATGTAACCTGCATTAAACACCAAATAATAACAAAAAGGCATAAACTACATTTTCCAGAAATGACAGTTTGAATTCTTTAAAATTCCCTTCAATTTTTTGGGGGGGGGTAGAGGATGGTCTCTTTGCAGGCTACTTCATCAGAGCAACCAGATATAGAAATTTTTACTAAAAGGTTTTTGGGATATTGGAAATTTAAGAAAACTCTAAAAGAAAAAGTATCTCTTAACGTTACTAATTAGGCCAGAGGTAACTATTTTCCCAGCAAACAGAAATCCTCCAAATCTTGCTATTACTGTGTTAACCGTATATTTAAACAAGTTCCAAAACCTGGATTCACACATAAAGTATGATTCTCATCCATAAAGATTGGATTTGCACACGATGTCAAGTCAAAATCAAAGACATCACAATATGGTTTAACTCAATTGTGAGCCCAGTCAAAAGCAGTTTTAGCTTGGGTCCATCTTCCTCTTTCTTAATATCTTTCAGCATATATCTTTCAGCATATATATTCTAAACCTCCAGTTCCTGGAGTCCTTAATTTAACCAATGCTGTGTATAATACAGTTTGGATGACAAACACTATTGAATTGCCCTCTCCCAAATAATTTTCAATTACACCGTTATTTGGATCCTGGTTTCTTTTCTACAGTCAAAATAATTTTTATTACCATGGAATGGAACCTCTCTTCCCCTTGCACCTGAAAACATACAGTAGTATTACAGATTTGAGGAATCTGGGAACAAAATTGAATCCTGTGAGAAAAGTTAAAATCTGAAGTGATAGAAATTGCTTCCTTTGCCTGATTAGATTATTGCTTAGAATTCCAGCCAATAATAACATTAACATGCCAGAAAATTTTTGTGGCTTTGTTCCAAGCATTTCTTTCCCTGAACTATCAAGACTTAACATTAGTATTGAAATTAAGTATGGAAGTACTAGAGTAGCAATGTGTCATTCATTGTTTCTAATCAACAATATGGCACACAACCTGAATTACATTATTTTAGTCTTGTGTCTTCTTTGGTGATTCTTTCTTTCTCAGGTTTCTTAATGATATGTTTAATACCAGATATGGTATATACTCACATAATAGTACATTAGCTCTCTCATAGTTAAAATTTCTGCACTTCTGCATTTCTCCAAGAACTGGAAACTTATGGCATCGTTAAAATATTTGTTCTACTCACAGAGCAAGCAGAATAAAAAAGCAAATAAATAAAGTGAATAAAAAAGCAATATATAAGCAAGCAATGCAGTTCCTATCAGATTCCAAAGTGAAGAAGAAATTCCCAGATATCAGGAAAACTTTGTTTATTGTTGACTCTTAATTGATATAAATCTCAATCAACTCTTTTGATCTACTTTTTGACAACTGGTCAGTCATAAGATATTATAGTGTAGAAGATATTAATATAGGACAAAAACAACAAAAAAGGTATTGTATGATAATATTTTATACAGGCAATAGAAGAATTAAAATATTCACCTGCATTACGTACTGCACCTGTATGAACATTAACTATATACACATTTGCAAATCGATTTGTCAGCTTTGATTTATGTTCATATGGTCTTTCTCTGACACTGAAGGGATGAAAAAAAAGTTCGAAACCTTTTGTCTATTTTTAGGCAGACAAGCTATTTTCACAAACAGCGGGCTTGTATCCTAAGTGCTGTATGTGTCACACATTTCATCTAGTAGACTGCAGACATCGAAATATATGTCATTTTGAATCAACTGTTTAAGAGAAGTTTGTGGTCACCAACATGTGCAGCAAATCAATTTGATGGACTTTTTTTTATAGCCTACAAAGTGAAAGAGGCAGCCTAGCCTATAGACTGGGTACCAAGCCAGAAACAAGTTTCCATTTCTGTTATATTTGTGTCCTTGAAAGGCAATTTGAAATATAACAGAGTTACCAGGTCTGCATCTGAAGATGACGCCTTGAAATGTTCCTTGGAGACAGAGCTCCACTACTTTCCACAGTTGGTGGTTTTGTTTCTTTCTATATTGTTCCTCCCCTATTTGCAGCAATGTGGAAGGCCCTAATTTTGTCCCCAAACTCTTCAGAGACAAAAGGTTGGGCGAAGCAACTAGGAAGTTGCTGCAATGCCATCTTTTAATTGCACTTTTTAATTTAGTTTTATTTAAAACTATAACTGGAAATGAAATGTTTTGAGTTTTGTATCATTGGCTTTTGCCACAGACAAATTAAAAATAGTTGACAGTATATACTATGGGCAACTAATTGAAAACCTTATTTGAATAGTGTTACCTTTGATCTTGAGTAGGTATTGTGAAAAACTAAGCAGATCACTTTGCAAATGTGAATGACAAAGCAGCCAATCATTCCAATGTATGTACGTAAATGCACACACGCACACACACACACACACACACACAAACACACACTTATGATATAAGTAAACCAGCAGTAGTCCACAAAGTAAATCAAGTTTAAATAAGGTGAGCCATATTCACCAAACGGGCCAGTAGCAATAAATGCTACTCAGCTTTGATTACATATTTTTCCATGTTGGCCTGAAGAACAAAATATTACTAAACTTACTTATGTAAGATTACTGAAATCACTTTCATGATTGATCTCACAACATTTCAATCTCTTGTTATTATTATGGTAGTTTAATATAAGTAAAAAATATAAGCTATAGCTATACCAGTGGTGGCGAACCTATGGCACATGTGCCAGAGGTGGCACTCGAAGCCCTCTCTGTGGGCACATGTGCCGTTGCTCCAGCCTCGCCTCCCCCATGACCCCCTCCTCTCCAGAAGCCCCCCTGGAGGAGAGTCATCCCCGAGTGTGGCCCACGCGGAGCAGCACAGTCAAGGACATAGTAGCCAGGCAGCATGGACAAGACTGTGCCCTCACACCCCATCACGCACAGTTGATGCTGCGGGGCGCAGGCAGAGGGCGTGGCCGCCGTGTTGCTGCTGGGCTGCCTGGGCGATCTGCGGCGGGCCCTGAAGGCAGTGAGTGGCCATACAGGCAGGCAGGGTAGGGGATGGGGGGGCGGAGTGGGGGCAGGGCAGGGATGGAGTGGGGCAGGGCCAGTTTTTGGGCACTCAGTCTCGAAAAGGTTCACCATCACTGACCTATACAGTAGATATTGTAGAGATAAAATCAAAATCAGCCCAAAACAATCTATCACAGGATAAAGATAACTTCAGCTAGTTTCCAACTGCTTCAATACACAAATCATTTTCAGTTAATCCTGTATTTGAATTATATCATCTGCCCAGCATTTCTTTGGGCATCTTCTAGATCAGTGGTTCTCAACCTTCCTAATGCCACGACCCTTTAATACAGTTCCTCATCTTGTGGTGACCCCCAACCATAAAATTATTTTCGTTGCTACTTCATAACTGTAATTTTGCTACTGTTATGAATCGTAATGTAAATATCTGATATGCAGGATGAATTTTCATTGTTACAAATGGAAAAAAGTGATTAAGTACAGGTAGTCCTTGACTTACAACAGTTTGCTTAGTGACTGTTCAAAGTTACAACTGAAAAAGTGACTTATGACCATTTTTCACACTTATGACCGTTGCAGCATCTCCAGGGTCATGTGATTTACATTTCGATGCTTGGCAACTGAATCATATGTATGATGGTCACATTGTTCCAGGGTCAAGTGATTGCCTTTTGCAACCTTCTGACAAGCAACGTTAATGGGGGAAACCAGATTCACTTAACGACCATGTTACTAATTTAATCTCTTTCCCTCTTTCTTTCTCTCTCTCCCTCTCTCCCTCTCTTTCTCTCTCTCCCTCTTTCTCCCCTATTTCTCTCTCCCTCTCCCTCTTTCTCTCTCTCTCCCTCTCTCTCTCCCTTTCTTTCTTTCTCTCTCTTTCTCCCTTTTCTCTTTCTCTCTCTCCATCACTCTCTCTTTCTCTCTCTCCCTCTCTCTTTCTCTCCCTTTCTCTATTTCTCTTTCCCTCTTTCTCTCCCTCTCTCTATTTCTCTCTCCCTCTCTTCCTCTCAAAGATCCTTAAAATCCTTAAAAGGTATGCTTGGATGGAACACTTTTTCTTTTACAGATGGGGTGGGTTGGCAGACAAATACTCAAAAAAAAAAGGAAAAAAAGTGCAAATAGTCATCCAGTAGCTAGCTTGAAGTTTGAACGACTTCTTTCTCTTGCCACCAGCTTCTAGGAGCAAAAGACATCCAGCACTGCAACCAGGCGCCCTGGACTGGCCATTCCAGGGCTTCCTGCACTGGCTTAGTTGTCTGCAACCTCCTGTTGTTGCTTGAGGGGAGGGAACAGACACGGGCGGGAGAGATTCCTTCTTTCTCATCCGAAGAGGGAAGTTATGTCGGACCGTTGACTCTGTATTGAGCCCTGTGGGCCCAACATTCGCGGGCAGGCAGGAACCTGCCCGCCGAGCCACCACCTCCCCATCGCCCTCTACGCTGGCCAGCTCTGTCGCCAGACCTCCCAGCTGACAAGCGCACATTCAGGGGGTCGCCAGTTGATGGCCGCAGAATATTGGCGCTGCGGCGCCCTCCCAGCCACCCACTTCTTTGGCTGGAGCAATTGCCAGGGCTTGCATGGTCGCCGGTGGCGGGGAGCGCATCAGCGGCCATTGGGGACCATGCCAGCAGTTCTGTGCCATGGAGGCTTGAAGTGCAGGACACAGAGCAGTGTGGTGCCATGGGAGGCGGCAGGACAGGGGGGGTTACCTGCATCCTGCTGGCCGAACTCTAGAAGCCTGCCTGAATGAAGAATTTTAGGGGGAGTTGAAAGTGAGACAGATTCCTAAGACCATCGGAAATATGTGTTTTCCGATGGTCTTAGGCGACCCCTGTGAAAGTGTCATTCGACCCCCAGGTTGAGAACCGCTGTTCTAGATCTTTTAAAGTTAACTAATATCCAATTGAGAATGGTTGTGGTCTGATGTTAATCTTATCATTGCAATATGGTTATCTCATTGGCATTATAGTCCTGTGGAATGCACTGAATATAGAAGAGATTAAAAAGTGACCAGTGAGATCTATGGTCAAAGAGTTCTTTGTAGTCTTTGTAAACCAATACCTTAACTTCTACATTACATTGACTTTCAGTGCATTTTGTAATGTTATTCATAATTGGAGAGTTTTTGTTTCTTTGTTAATGGTATGGAGAAAATAATACTGTCTTCATTTTAGGCAGATAGGGTGATTTCACAGAAAATGAAGATTTGGGGGGTGGAGTTGAACTACAGCCAGTTAATAATTTTTATATCTAAAAAAATTGATTACCTGATGGTAGCATATAACACCTTGCATCTACTTAGTGATCCATATACTACTAAAACTCTCTTTTCTGTAACCTTTAATTGGGGAAAGTGGAGCAAAAATATTTTAAACCAGGTACATCAAAGGGACTAACTCCAGAATATATCCAAAATCATAATCTGCCATATGTTATAAAATATATTATGGCATAAAATTAATCATAAGACAGTTTATAGCATAATACAAAATGGGATAAAACACTTCCTGTGCTGATGTTTGACTGAGCTATAGTTCAATATGGTCTATTTTCAAGTAGATATATCTCTGAATATTCCCTAAATTTTTAAAAACTTTTCAAGTACATTAGAAAGTCTATCATTGCTAATGATAAGGAATCTGATAAGGAAATATCTCTGAAACAGTGACCCAAAGGGTCATGAGTTGTCTAGTTCAGTTTAGCTATGAAAAACCAAGGCCAAGCTTATAGCAATTAACAGTTTTTTATTATATCTTTGCTATATTGTATTGGTAATTATTAATTTCAGTCATTTATACTCATTCAGATAATTATAGCAGGTTAGCTATCATTTCTTTAAATCTATTGCAAGTATATATTCTGATTTTATCAAAACACACATGAGATATTTATTATTAAAATTTTCATTTTAACTATTGAAAAGTTGCATATTATTTCCATTAAAATAGCCATGTTTTAAAATCTTAGCACAGCATTTCTAATGTATGATTTGGAAGTTCTTAGGAGAAGAGACACTGTTGATGATGGAGGGATAACTGTGATTGACAGTAATACAGCTACCGTACTTACAATAAAAAGTATAATTTTTTTCCAGTAGGAAGTATTATATAAAAAATATGCAAATCATGTTACTCACCAAGATTGATTCAGGGATCCCCAGTACAGCTTAGAATTCTATTTAGTTAATAATCATGGTCCTGTTCATCCAGTAATACCAGTTATTCTGTGGGGGAAAACAGTCAAAAAATGTTTTAAATTTCCAAAAATTCTTCTCCAGGAAGACCTTGATGAACCTCTGTTGTGATCTCAGTTGAAAGATGGACTTTCAAGACAAATTATCAGCTGCTTAGAGGATAAAAATAATGTGTTTTTCTACACAGGAGAATAAAGATCTATTTGACTTTTTTTCACTAATTATTATTCTCATTTATTATACTTATGTCATACTTGCTACCCATGTTTTTTAAATATTTAAAAAATAATTAGAAAAAATTAAACAATCTTACTAGTGTTTTTTACTGTTTTTACATACATTCCAAATTTTTATGCTACTCTACATACAGTAGTTTCTTATTACATATTATACAAGGAATGAAGAGGCAGGATAGGAAGAATATTGATGCTTTTGAACTTTGGCATTACAGAAAACTCCTGAGAATACCGTGGGCAGCCAAGAAACCAAACAAATGAATTATCTAGAATTATCACTCAAGGTACAAATGAACAGGCTGAAATTAACCTACGTTGTATGTGTTACAAGCAGTTTTCAACTTATAGCCATTCACTTAATAACTATTTGAAATTACAATGGCAATGAAAAAAGTTACTTACAACCAGTACCAAGGGTACTTTTTCAGGCGGCAACTGGACTTTCTTGTTTTTCTTTGAAGGCATTTCTCTTCTCATCCAAGAAGCTTCTTCAGCTTCGACTGATGGCGGGTATTGAAGGATTTATATTCCTCACAGACAGCTGGTCTGCAATATAAATCCTTTCATTCTCCACCATCCAGTCAGAGCTGAAGAAGCTTCTTGGATGATAAGCGAAATGCCTTCAAAGAAAAACAAGGAAGTCCAGTTGCCTCTTGAAAAAGTACTTTGGAACAACCGTGGCCTGGATGACTGAGAATCTCTATAGACTTACAACCAGTCCTTCAACTCCTGATTGTCACAGTATCCCCATGGTCACATGACTGTGATTCGGACATCTGGCAAACCGGCATGTATTTACTATGGTTGCAAAGTCTCAGGGTCAGATGATATGCCATTGGCAATCTTCCCAGGGGGCTTCCAACAAGCAAAGTCAATGGGGAACTCTGGATTCACTTAACGACCATGGCAAAACAAACTCATAAAATCAGGTGTAACTCACTTAGCAATCATATCACTTAGTATTCTGGTCCTAATTTTAGAATTAGAATTAAAATTCTTTATTGGCCAAGCGTGATTGAACACACAAGGAATTTCTTTCCAATGCATAACCTCACAGTGTACATATAAGCAACAAGTGATAAATCATGATTATAATTATAAAATACATTCATCATAAATCATAAGATACAACACTCAGTGATGGTCATAGGATACTAAATAAGCAATCAAAATAAATCATACTAGGATATGATCCGAATAAAATAAAAATAAAAATAAATAAATAGCACTTAAACTTATATACCACTTCACAGTGCTTTACAACCCTCTCTAAGCGGTTTACAGAGTCAGCATATTGCCCCCAACAATCTGGGTCCTTATTTTACCAACCTTGGAAGGATAGAAGGCTGAGTCAACCTTGAACTGGTGAGAATCGAACTGCCGAACTGCTGGCAGCCAGCAATCAGCAGAAATAGCCTGCAGTACTGCATTCTAACCACTGTGCCACTGCGCCAACATGGCTTTCATTTAGGATACTAAATAAAACTATTAATATGAATCGTAAGATACAAGCAACAAAGTTATAGTCATAAGAAGATAAGGAATTGTGGTTGTAAGTTAAGGATTACCTGTATGTAAAGAGCTAGTTCTTTAAAAAAAGGTGATAATGCTAATAAAGATAGAAGAAAAGAGAAGAAGATGCCCATCAGTACGGACTCTGTTGCAATGGTGATGGGTGTATCATTAAGGATGGAAAAACCAAGTTAGGGGCAAATTGTCATGGAGAAAATCCATCTATACAGTTGCTAAGAGTTAACATGTGATAGTACATAATTAATCAATCAATCATGCAAAGAAAAATATAATGAATACTAAAGATTGGGAGACAGGAAAGTATAATTAACAAACATGTAAATAAACTTCAAAATAGACTTTAAAAAAATGCATCTCTCTCCTGAGCAATTGAACAATTCAGATGAATATCTTTTCAAGCGTACTCTTTTTGTTTGAATTTCAAACAAGAGATTCTATTTGTTATTTACTATATATATATATATATATATTGAAACAACCAGGATTGTTCTATTTGATTATATCAGATCAACATTGTTACATTGAAAGTATAAAGCTAACTGTGAGCATTTTCATCGCATCTTTGCTTCAGATGCCATTAAGGTTGTATAGCTTTCTCTCTGTCTCTCTCTACACTTAGGCTTTGCCAGTATGTAGGATTAAACAACTTTCCAAGGTTGAAGAAGCCACCATCTGTCTGTTTTGCATGGTACTGTTTGCCATACAGGAGGCTTGTCCCTCAAAGCATGTTTCTACCATATGTCACCCTCAAGTGATCAGCCAGACATTTGAGAAAAAAATGAGCAAGTCTCACTGGAAAACCCTCTCTAGAATTCTACAGGAAATTCTCTAGGCTGTGTTTGTCATATCCTGTTATCGTCATGTGCCAGGAACTTTAGAGGTAAGTCATGTAATAAAAACAGCATTCTATATACCATTTCCTAACTAAAATTCACAGAAGTCTATCATTTTAAAAGGCATGAACTACTATAGACAAATCTCATCTAGTTCAGGTTGCTACATTTCTCGTTCTATACTAGCATATTAACATAAATCATACAAATCAATTTTAAGCCCTTACAAACCTAAAAGATTCCTATGCAGTAAATCTTTATTCATTTTATTACTTAGCAAATTAGAAATATTTTTTCTCCAAACATTTAAAATTATATAAGCCAGGTTGCTCCGTTATTGCTTTCAGTCAGTAAATATGGATAGAATGTTTTTAGCATCCAGTTGAATCTATACTATAGCCTTATCCAGTAGGGCTCTTCTTGTGTTTTTATTTCAAGATATCACAATAAAAGTTAATTGACAGGTGTGTGTGTGTGTGTGTATTGACCTTATCATATAACACACAGAGAGATAACGTTCATAACTGATTAATTGCTACTATATATTTCATGGTCAGATCAAATTTTAAATTACAGATGAAAACTAGATCACTTGTTGCTGAGAACATAGTGCAGGTTCTTTATAGAATGTAACTGTTTCTTACTACATTATAAGATAAGACTCATTGTATAGTTTGGCAATTCAATTATCTAAGGCAGAAAAGACCAGAAAAAATAGTATAAATGATAGTACATTAAAAGTACACCCACATACCATGACTCAAACACCAACACTACATGGAAATTTATACTAAAGGGGAGAGAGAGTGTGAAGGCAAACCATTTAGGATTTTTAAACCAGACCTTCAAATTAAACAAAGCTACTCCTACTTTTTGATTGCTCCTTCCACATTAGACTGCAGGAATGATGCCGTTCCTTTAGATCAAAAGAAAATAATCAGCCTAGAGCCAAACCACTATCATGTTTGCTCTCCTCTCCTGCTGCTTTAGTTTTATCTTTTCACACAGGAAAATTCAAGTATATGATTTCCCAAATTTTGGAAATGCCAAGTTCATTTAAAAGGAAAATAGATGATGCTCATCACAGACAACTTTCTATAAATATTTCTAAAGAAGACTTACAATAAAAATAATATAGGATAGACTCATTCATCAAAATTATTTCAGAAGAACAAAGCAACAGAGCACATGCAATAGCTACTAAATGTAGAATCAAAGAGGAAAAAGATGGAAGATAAGAGAAATGCAGTGGGCACTGCATTTCAACAGGAACAGCAAGATGACTATGAACAGCAACACTGTAAATAGACAATGTCAGTTTTCTAGCTTATTGAGGTAGATGTCACGTTATGGAAAAATGTTGGGCTTCTGAGAAAATCTATATGGGCAAACACTTCAGTCTTTGCATATTATACAGGCAACAGGTCTTTTGCTTTCAATGTTTCCTAGGAAAACTGCTCATCGTTTTGGAATCAGGAATCTGGTTACAGAACCCAGACAATTGTTGAGGCAATATATGCTTAAAGAGGATTAAGTAACACAAGAAGCCAATAAAATCACACCTGACTTTTTAACACTAGGGACTGAATAGTTTATCAACTGCTCAGTGACTAGAACTCACAGTCATCCCCCCTCCCCCCATTTTTAGTCTGATGTCTTAACTACCACAACAGATTGGCTCTCTTGGGAAAGTTAAGGAAAGCAAAATACATCAATTGTAAAGTATAATTATTTATAGTCTCATAATCATACACATGTAATTCTTGACTTAAAACCAGTAAGTTACAATGAACCTCTGTAAAAGCTACTTATGAACCAGCTCTGGATATCCGATAGTTGCACACATTTCCCTGGTCACAAAACAGCATTTCAAGCACTTGACAACCAGGTCACCTTCACAGCTGGCTCCACATTCCACAGTCATATAACTGTGGTTTACTATTTGTTTTTCTGGTATTTGGTTTTTTGGGCCAATTTCTGGCAAAAAAAATCCATAGAGATACATGCATGCGCTTAACAACCACATCATTTGCTTAACAACTGCTGTAAAACAAGTCATAAAATGTCACATGTGTGCCTTGAATAATGACCATCATGTCCTATGACAGAAATTCCAGGCTCCATTATGGTCATAAGCTGAGGACTGGGATATGTCTGTAGTTTGAAAATTCAGATGCCAGCCAGAATTCCTTTTATCAATGCAATGCAAGGTAAGTAAGCATAGCTGCTGTATATACTAAGCAATCAAAAGAGGATCGTAGAAAGCTGCAGATTTTCAGAATTAGCAAATAACTAAATAAGTATGTATAAATAATTTTTTATACCACATCACAAATGAAGACATGCCAAAAGAGCATTACTGAGCTACTATAAAGTGCCCAAGTGCCTACAGCAAAAGGTCATTGAAAAATATTTGCTGTAGATAGAATTCTTGATATGGAAAGAGAATGGTAACACTCTGTTGCAACTGCCTGAGTAGCATGAACCAACTGTCAATGTTAAAAGTGTTTTGTCTGTAAAAAGAAATCTTAGTCTCTGTGTGTGTATATGCATGATCAATAAGGAGTAAATGCTGCAATGACAAGCATGTGTGTTAATACACCTACAGCATTGATTTAGTTGCTAGCCAAAATAAGAGCCAAAACATCCCCCCCTCCACCATCCCTGTGGCTCCAAATTGTAACAGCAAGCAGTTAAACAACATGCTCTGTGGCCAGATGGTTTAAATAAAAAGAACACTTTTTGTTAATTAGGAAATAAATGAATCTGCTGTTAATACAACATGTTACAGTGCAGGAGAGCGGTTTAAACTTTTGATCTTTCCAACAAGCAGGAACACTGCTTCCATATGACAGTAGTTAGAAGCTTTGTGAAATGTTCTCCAACCTCTTTAGAAACTTACTGAATCAGTATTTTACATCACATTTTACAATTTAGCCAGACAAACTGGTAGATTATTTGGTTTAAATGTTTTATTTCCATGGAATATGAACTGTCTGAAAGAGTTTCAAAAAACACAGTTCTATTCTTATGGTAAACATGGTTGCTAATTAATTGCATTTGAATCAGGGATGATCTGGGGCAACTGTGGTCTTGCTGGTTTGCAAAAGTTGGGCTGGACATATAAGGTACCTAACATTGGGGGGAAGGACCAATTTATTTTGGACATGACCAGATGAGAGAAACACTTTAGGAGGCTTTAGGGAAGGCTTTAATGGAGGAACAATTTGCTGCATGCTTGGTTGAAAGCCTAGACCAGGGGTGTCAAACTGCCAGCCCGCAGACCGGTTTCATCATTCCGAAGTCACGCCCACCCCATTGCTAGCAATGCAAAAGAGTTGCGATGTGTCGCAACATGTCACGTGACACCCGTGGCCTAGCCATCCATGATAGTGGTCTCAAGCTATTGCCGGTAAAGGTCAAATCCATTTATATTAAAGTCATATTTATCTACGACTTGGTGAGAGGTGACTGAGCAATCTGGCATGCATTACCAAACCTGCTGAGCTGTGGGAATGGATACTATCCTATTAGAGATTAAGGTCTCAAATCCTATAGCATCCATAATATCAAGATCTGGGAGGGGAGGAGTGATCTTGACTGTGACCCAGGGGCTCTGTTCTTTAGTTGACAGGTTATGAGTGCTTGTATATAAAAACTGAGTTAAACACATAATTAATTACCATGTTAATTAATTTGATACCAGCAACTAGAACAGCGGTTCTTAACCTTTTCCGGGGCTCGACCCCGGCCCGCATTGTGCATGCGCGGTGCGACGGGGCGCATCGCGCATGCGCGGTGCGACGGCCCGCATCGCAAAGGGGAAAAAAATGGCCGACCAAAAAAAATGGCCGACCAAAAAAAAAAATGGCAGGCCCGCATCGCGCATACGCGGCGCGACGGCCCGCATCGCAAAGGGGAAAAATGGCCGACCAAAAAAAATGGCCGACCCAAAAAAAATGGCCGACCAAAAAAAAATGGCAGGACCGCACCGCGCATGCGCGGCGCCCCGCATTGCAAAGGGGGAAAAATGGCCGACCAAAAAAAAATGGCCGACCAAAAAAAAAAAATAGCGGACTGCGGTGTTTGGCGACCCCCATGAAATGGTCGTTCGACCCCAAATGGGGTCACAACCCACAGGTTGAGAACCGCTGAACTAGAAGAATGCCATGATTGTTCCCCTGTATAAAGGCAAAGATAGAATTAATGGGAAAAAACCTGTAGTAGAATTAGTTTGTTAAATGTTCCTGGGAAGGTATTTAGCAGAATTCTGATCAAAAAATACAACAGGTGACAATGAGCAAAATCGGGGAACCACAATATGGCTTTATGCTAGGAAGAGACATGCAGACTACATTTTAACTTGTCAGCAAGCCATTGGGAAATGTATGAAAGTGAGAAAAAAAATACATATTTGTTGATATACTAAAAGCATATGATAAAGTGAATAAGCTTAAATTAATGGAGTGTTTTGCATGAATTGAAGGTTGGTTGCTGAATGTGTAATAGCGATATATATTTAGAAGTAAAGCTTATGTGAAAATAAATGGAATGCTTAGAAAATTTTCAACATTGAACAGGAATTAGGATAAGCATGTCTGATAACCCCATCCTTGTTTGATGGCACACTAGGAAGGAAATGACAAGCTCTTTGGCAGCTGCCTAAACAAAAAATGATTTTTTCCCAAATATAATATTCACAAAGATCTGTTTGGCAATATTTGTTGAGATGAAAGGAGAAGGGATACAGGGATTTCAGCAAGTGAGATATTTTCCATTTAAATCCAAAATATCATGATAAGTTCGAAGCTGGTTTTTCATATAATAGCTGTTGTATCTTTATCAGTCTGGGAATCAGCTCTTATATCAGTGCTTAGAGTATCCTTAGAACTGTGTTGGTTAGAGATAAATATTATTGTACATAGATAAAGTGCTGTTGCCTTAGATCGTGAATTATCTGTAGTTGGTGTTAGATTTTATGATGCAGTGAAGAGTATGGATCTGTTAAAGACCAAGGTGAATTTCAATGGGAGTGAATGATTAGAATGATTATGAGTTAGATATTATATTTATACACACACACACACATATACATATACATATACATATATGATTGATAGATTTACATATGTTTGTGTGTGTGATGGGAAAATGAAGACATTTTAAGTTTTGCGAATGCTGGCATAAAAACACGTAGCTAATATAAGATTAATTGTGAAGAATAAAAGTTTGTCAAAAGAAGTGGAAATGGTTGCATGTAAGAATATGCTTCTGTCTCCTTTTTTATAAGGATGCAAGAATTGGATATGTTAAGAGATACATAAAAAATTGAGTGCAGTGGAAACAAACAAAGAAAGTTAACCTCAAGAACTAATTAGTGCTGAATTAATGAGATAAAAAGAATAACCAGTATAAAAGTAGTGCACTGAGATCAGTTGGTCATATAAAAAGATTAAAGGAATAATGAATGGGTCAAAAAGAAAGGAAGTAGAAAACGAAGTCTTATATATATAGTTCTGGGTTATATTCAATTTTCTCCTCCAGATGGAATCTTCCCAGTCAATGTGGACAGGGGTTTTTTTTAGGATCCCACTTCTATGGGCAATGAAAGGGCAATGAATGTGAAGGCATGGCTTGTCTGAAGCAGTCCTTTTGCTTTGGAACGCCTGACTGCCAGGCACTGGGCAAGCTATTTGTTTCAACAGATATTTGAGGGGAAAGAGGCTACCAATCATTACTTTATAACCAAAATATTTGGTTTACCATCATTTTAAAAATGTCTTGTTAAACATTTAATGAGAAAATACATTCTTGAATTTTCAAAAAAGCACATCAAATATATTTACCTTTGTCACAGCAGAACAGAGGAAAAACTGTACCCAAGAAATGAGATGTACTATAACGTGTGTTGCCTTTATTAATATGAAAATGTGGTTGTAATTGTGTGGCTTTTGTTAATCTCAGTTAGGATTATAGAATGTCAAAGCACACGGATAACTCTATCTTGAAGCATAAAGATGATGGAAGAATACTGCCCAAGCATCCATGATGTTATCTTGTCACAGACAAGATGTCAGGCTAAACACCGGGCCCGCAGTCTCATCATTCGGTTATCCATCCAATCTCATCAATTGATTGCGACAGTAACACATGTCCCCTCTAGCTAAATGACAGCAAAACTGTGGGTTGTAATCATAGGTCATCTTCTAAGGACATTGCCATTAAGAATTGCCTAGTATGGTAACCAAAACACCTCTAGCATACCTTTCAGCTGCTAGATGTTACTCTAATTTAGAAAATCAGAAGAGGTAAACATTAAAAGTAATAAGCAATATTGGTACACTTTCAAGGTACCTATTTATATAAAAAAAATCCACACTACAAATGCATGAACCAAATTCTTTACATGTTTCAACTTCATTGAAATGTACATTAAATCTTTGTGTCTTCCAACACCTGTCATTATTAGAGAATATATGCTCTCATTGTACAGGCTCATTATACACTCAAAAATGTGCAATGTTAAAAAAGCTAAACTTGAAACCTTCCAATGAGCTTCTAGTCATGACTTCATGGTTGCCCATTCAAATACGTTTCTGTATTAGCCAGTAGTGCTGCTCTTCAGATCATCCCAAATATTCTTTATCACAATTTCTTAAAGAACTAAACTTGCATGGCAATATGTTAGCAAAGTACTCTGCATGCACTACTGTCAGAAAATGTTCACTGAGATAATTCCTACATGTACAATTTTCCCATCATCCTGACAGAGAAATCTTTTGCTTAAGTCAGGGGTTAAGTCACAGCTTTAAGTGTATACATGTTGTCCAGGACATAGCATCTTCAGTGAGATTACTATTTCAGTGTAATAATGCCAATATTTTCACATAACAGATGCTATGAATAAGTTTCAATTACCCCCAAAAGAAGTTCTGGTGTGTACTTTTTACATATTGATCCTTTCCCTCCTATTTATTCTTCGTACTAATCACTTTTCTTTAAACATCAATATACAATAACTGATATGTATCTGAGCTGTTGAAATCCAGTATAGGCTCTTATGAATACAATTCCATATACTGCGACACATACAGTCACAATTGTTCTAAGGACCCTATTTTAAAGTGATGCATTGTCACATCAGTTCATAGGACCTTCCTTCCTATGTGACTAGTTAGGCTGAAATACAAAGTCTGGTCAATCAAATAGGCATTTGAATTTAGATCTTCCTAAACAATTGCTACATTATATGCTTAAGTATCTTATTGCTACTGCCAATTAGTGTAATAACACAGTCTAGGAATTGGTTAGAGAGTCAATCTGTCCAAAGTGTCACAACTGTTCCTGCTATTTTCCAAACCCCAAGGATCAAGACTAGAAAACCTATTTATCTATAATAAAAAGGTCTTCAGAACAAACTAAGTAGAGGAAGGATTCCACCTGTACTGCTATGGTAGAAAATAACTTTGGGCAATGGACTAGCAAATGAAAATTGAAAGGGTCAAAGTACAGTCAAGAACAAAACTAAAGAATCAAACTTGGAAATCATGTAGCATCTTGCACATCCCAAACTGAAAGGCTAGAGTAGACTATAGAGAAACATTTGAGTAGACATATACATACGGAAGGAACAACATAGCTATGTGAAATGTGTCCCAAGCTTCACAAATGATGTATGATAGACTTCAAAGTTCAGAGGGAGAGAGAGACAGACAGAGATAAGTTTGTAAAAACAAAACATGCAAAATATGCAAAATTCAAAGCACTGAAGAAACCATGCTTCAAATCACAGCAAAGGTAATATGAAAGATTGGGTTTAGAAATCATCTATAGTCTAATATAAGATTGGGTTTAGAAATCATCTGTGGTCTAATACAATGTTTTTCAATCTTGGCAACTTTTAAGATAGCTGGAGAATTCTGCAAGTTGAAGTCCACACATCTTAAAATTGCCAATGTTGAAAAACTCTGGTTTAGCATTTCATAAACCTGAGAGCATAATGTACAGCACCATTCAAATAATTATTTGCATTCGCTGAGATCCACATTAGCTCCTTTCTAATAGCATAATCTATTATTAACATTTTACTTTAAAAGTGTCATGCCAAATTATTCTTTCTACTTTCCATATATATTTCTGACTTAATGCTTTTTATTGTCTAATGTTTACTTCTAAATTATCTAGGGAAATTACATTATGAATTAATAGTAAATTTAAAAAATATTATCAAATGAAAATAGAGAAATCAGCTTTTTTTTAATCCACTAAATGCAGAAAAATAGGAACTTCCATTCTAGATAAAGGATTCTAGATAGGTTTTTAAAAAATACTCCATAAAGAACACAAAATGAAAGCTTGAAGAACCAAACATGATAACAAAGAGAAACTATATTAGAAGAAAAAGAGGAGAAAGGTAGATATCACCGAGGAGAAAAAAATGGAAAGATTCTTCAGACCATATTCATACATTTATTTCCTGATAGCTATAACCTCCTTATATACATTATCATATTTAGCATATTATAATCTTGTTAGGTTAGCTCAATTTTTTCTTCGTAACTAAGAAAAAATTACATTGTGATTGTTCCTGATACAGGAAAATGAAAAATACCAAACCAAGTGAAGATTTGACAATAGAAAGATATACTTGCCAATGGTTTTCTTATGTACAATCATCAGAAATATTTTAATTGATAAAAGATTTTATGGTTTTGAACAATGTAAGACTGAGTTTGAAATAAAACTTTGTACTAATAGTAATCATGTTATTGCTAAAATATATAAACTTTTGTTGAAATATGAGACAGAAGAAAAACAAGTGAACGAATGTATGATAAAATGGGCTAAATTTTTGGCTACAATATACAAATGGATCAATAGGAAAATATGTTCTTGAAAGGATTGAAATTTACATTAAGTTCTAACCTTAAAGAGAATTTTAATAAAATAATGTATTATTGATATTTGTCACCAAATAAATTGTCTCAAATGTACAAAGGCTATTCATATCTTTACTGGAAATGTGAACAGCATGAAAGCACATTTTATCATGCTTGGTGGACATATAAAAAAGGCCCCCAAAAATGGATACAAATATATACATTAATTCAGAAGATACTAAAGACTAAAATGTAATTGAAACCAGAGGCCCTTTGGACTAACGGACAGGCAAGTAGAAAAAAATAATCAAACTCCTTTTTTAATGATAACTGCAGCTAGAAAGCAGGAAGGTTCAACATTACCCACAATGAAGGAATGGTTGATGAAGATGGATAAATCTGCAGACATGGCTAAATTAACTTCTTTGATTAAAGACTGTATCTACATTTCTGGCTGACTGGAAACCCCATATAGACGTTTTGCATTAAATAGAAAAAAGTGATTTATAACTTGTGGTTTTGATAATTAGGGGGGAAAATGAATAATAGAAAAAAGTGAACTTTTTTGGTAATCATAGAGCAAGAGATTGTATTTGCTGTAAAAGAAATTGGAAGCTTCTTTTTCTTTTCTTTTTTTCTTTTTTATTTCTCTCTGTTTTCTTTATTCTGTATTAGATAATGTTAGTTTTTTAATATGAATATATATATATTCATATTCCTCAAATCTTTATGTTAAATTTGGATTCCTCAAATCATTTGAGTATTACACAATGATTTGTGCACCTTCCATAGGGAGAAGAAAGGGAATTGTTGGCATGGATGCAATGAAAAGGGAGTATTTATGCATATGTTTTGGGAATGCGCTGAAGTTCAAAAATTTTGGAAGCAAATACAAATTGAGGTAAATAAGATGCTAAATATTAATTGGAGAATAACTAAGGAAGTGGCGCTATTAATAAAAAATAGTGAGGTAAAGGAATACAAGGAAATTAAAACTGCAGCAATAGAAAGCGCACAAGCAACTATAGTGCTTGGGTGGAAAGATGCGAAGAAATGGAATATACAAAATTGGTGTAAGTACATGGTAGATCACATTCACTATCAAATAATGGAAATTAGATTACACAATTATAATGAAGGTAAATTGGTGGCAACGATGAAGCGGTGGGAAAAGGTAAAAAATTATATGTTGAACTTAATAGGCGATGCAAAAATAAAGAATAAAATTCAGTCACTCTATAAAGTATGAATAATGTAACCCAGAGTTGAGAAGTATATATGTAATAGAAATTGAATCTTCCATATTGGTGGTGGGATTAATGTTTGTTAATGTTTGTATTTTGTCTGGTGGAGGGCACTTTTCACAGTGCACTGTTTTATGTGTTCAATTAATAAAAAATTTTAAAAAAACAAAACAATGATTTGTGCACTACAAAGGACCAAGTGGGAACATGTAGAACCACAAAAGATATCAAAAAGAGCACCATATTATAAGGCAAAGAAAAGAAAGCTACCTGTAGATTCAGTATGAGTTTCCAGCTATTAAAAATAAGTCATTTTTAAGAAACAAATTTTAAGAAATTTAAAAACTGCTTTTAGCACATTAGCACCAGTTTATTGCTTCAGTGCAATATTATGTATTGTTGGAAGTCAGTACCCATCCACCCTCCTAGAGAAGGAAATATTTTGGGGGATATTAAATAAGGCAGAATATTATATTTCCCCAAAGGAATAATGGAGAAAAATCTTAGGCAGAAACCAGCCCCCAGTCTCCTTCCCCAAGCAGAGGCCAGCTTTTAGAAATGCAGATTTGTGGTCACCTATTCATAAGCAAAATGTCTTCAGCCATAGCCTCAGAGTAGGTTTGAGCTGATGGGATTAGAAAGACAAAGACTCCAAGGACAGGAATATGACCTTTAGGATGTAATAGGATTAACCCACCACCAATAAAATACCAAAAGGGCACACTCAAGCTCAGGTCAAAGTACATTGCAGAGGAACAGGAAAAACCTCAAATACAAAACGCAAAGAAGGTATAAAAACCCACTCATTTTGTCAGCCACCCCAGAAACATACTGTGTCATTGAAGCTTCTGGCAACTAAATAAAGAACAACCTTTTTTCCCAAGCAGCCTCCATTTTATTTACTCCCGGCTTGGACTGAACCTGAAGATTTTTTCTTTCCACAGCATCTTGATGTAATTAAGTATAAAACCTGCACTATTTTTATTTATTTATTAAATTTATCAATTTAACAGGGTTTATTAACTCTACCTCCTGTATCCCTTGAGGTAGAAATGATGAGCCATGAGGAGTTTGCACTATCTACTCTGCAACAGCACTTAAGGGGGTGGTGTGTGCTAGAATGAGTCTTGATAAAAAAACTGGTGATAGTCTGTGTAAGTCAGGAAGAAAATATAGGGAGCCATGCCTTTTCAATGTATTGCTTTTGGTAACATACAAAAAACTAGGCAGTTGATTCAAAATATATTGCAGCTCAATTTGGAATGATCATCACACACTCAGTTTTTTTAGAGATCAGCCAAGTTTACAAAAATGATCTGAGAAAGGCCACATAAAAGAAGCTTCTGCTTAAGGGACTTCTCATTTTAAAGGACTGAAAAGGTTCACTTAAAACACCATATAGCAGCCAACTGGGCTATACATATGTGCTTTTTAATGCATACTCTTCCATTCTACCATAATCTCTTTTCCTGTTCTTTTGGCTACATATCTGGAAACTACGAAGTAACATGAACAGTACCCAGTTATTTAATATGTCTGGAAGCTGAGTAATGGACTTTTTTTATTAGTTTGAAATGTTTTGTTGTTTATCCAAGTAGCTTCTTCTAAGCAGCGAAATATTTTGAATCAATAAGAAGTCCAGTTGCCATGACTCAACCATCAGTCAATTCTATTGAATGACTGAGAATCTTCATCGACAGTTATTTAATACCAGCATGAGCTGGTATGAGCTACTGAAGTGCTTCATTTTAGGGCAGGGGTCCCCAACCCCCAATCTGCGCCATGCCAGCAACCGGTCCGCACAAACAAGCAAAGTCCCATCTGTGGGATGCAGGCAGCACACAAAACCACACACTCTCCAGTCCATGGAAAAACCTTTCTCCATTGAACCAGTACCTGGTATCCAAAAGGTTGGGGACCTCTGTTTTAGGGTATTATAAGTACAAAGTGCTGAACAAAATAGTGAGAAGCTCAGAAACAGCAAAGAAGTACAGAAATGCACACAGATAAAGAGAAAAGTACCTATGTAGCATTCTATTCAAGCACACAGGGAATATAACTCAGAACATAAACACTGTACAATTTGTCATGTAATTCCACATGAATTGAAGACCACGTGCTTGCTCTTAAGAAAGTTAGACTGCTGAATGTATTAGCTTGAAAACAATATTCATAAAGTGAAGGAAGAATAACGAATGTCTCCAGTGGATAAAATTGGATCAAGAATGAAGGAAGCCTGGAGCATGTATTTGTAAAGTAGTTCAAAAGAAGACTAAAAATAAACCTGATTTATTCACAGGACTAGAAAAATGTAGAAGTTGTTAACAGACGGAACTGGTACATCATACACACTGTTTGAATGAAAAGGTTATTCACATCCTTATGTGCTGATGAATGCATCTTGCAATACATCTAAGGAGATCCAATATGAATCAGTTTGGTTATCGGTCCACTGTCCTGAAATTAATATTTTCACATTATCTCATGAAAGCTGAATTTATAAAATCACTAGTTTGACTCAAGCATAAAATTTCTATGCTAGCAAAACAGAAATTAGTTTTACCTTCATGTCATTATTTGCTTTTTTTAAAGTGCAATCTCTCAGATTTTTAGGAATCCTTGGTGCTCTCTGAGCTTGGTTTTCTTGCAGACATTTCATTACCCAAACTACATAACCTTATCAGTGCTAGAAAGGAAGGGGTTTGCTCTTAGTTTATATTCTAGTGCAGGAGTGTCAAACTGTCGGCCCACAGGCCGGTTGTATCATGAGAATGCCGCGTCCACCCAAGCAACGGCGAAGGGTGAGGGGACCCCCCTCCCCTTCGCCTCCCCCCTTCCTTCCGCCCTCCCCGTGCCAACCGACGTTACCTACCTGGCTTGCTGGTTGCCGGATCATGAGTGGGGGAAGGGAACCAAGTGGGGAGGAGGAGAGAAGGAGCCCTTCCCCCCCGTTTAACTGCAGCTGCTTCTAGCTTGCTTCTTCTAGGGGAAGCTAGGAGACAAGCTCCCAACCCCTGCTTAATCTGGAACAATTTCTTAAAACCTGTTCTAATCTGATGAAGAATCCACCAATAGGTGACTGTATCTGCCTAGGAGGCACACTTCATGTCCGTCCTGGGCCAGATCAAGTCAAACCTGGGATAAGGTCCAGGAAGGGGCGTGGCAGCTTTGGCTGACTTGATCTGATTGGGCAGGAATACAGTCATAACCCATTGGTGGATTCTCCATCTCCTAGTGCTGGAGAAAAGTTGTAATACGTCGCGACACATCACATGACGCAGCGAGTTTGACACCCATGTTCTAGTGGCTTGTCCTGCTGGTGTTGGTGGGAGTGGTCTTTGATTGTGATGACTGCAACAGCCACAACGTAGGACAACAGGCAGAAAACTGGCAGAACACATCCATGAACACCAACTTTCAGTTAGAAGACATGATGAAAATTCTTTAATTTCACAAAATATGACACAGACTTAACCATTGTTTCAGTTGGGAAACTGTGACTATCCTACACCAAGCCAAGTCCAAAAATGCAAGGGCATTTCTAGAAGCCTGGCACTCTGACAAATTATAGGTAGTCCTCAATTTACAGCAATTCATTTCATGAACGTTCAAAGTTACAACGGCACTGAAAAAAATGACGTGACCATTTTTTCATACTTATAAATACTGTAGCATCCTCTTGGCCACATGATCAAAATTCAGATGCTTGGCAACTGACTCATATTTATGACGGTTGCAGTGTCCTGGGGTCATGCAACCTTCTGACAAGTGAAGTCAATGGGGGAAACCATATTCATTTACCAACCATGTTACTAACATAACAATTGCAGTGATTACTTAACAATTGTGGCAAGAAAGGTCACAAAATGGGGCAAAACTCACTTAAATGTTTTACTTAGCAACATAAATTTTGGGCTCAATTGTGGTCGTAAGTCGAGGAATATCTGTATCTATTAATAGACACACAGACATAAACAATATCTAAATACTACGCAAAAGAGTCCATGGAGATTCTCAATCATCCCAGTTACGGTTTTTTCAAAAGGCAACTAGACTATGTTTTTCTTAAGGAAAATGTTTAACTTCTCATCCAGGAACCTACTACCCCACCATCCAGTCCAAACTGAGGAAGCTTCTTGGATGAGAAGCGAAACATCTTCCTCAAGGAAAAAACATAGTCCAGTTGCACCGCTTGTAGGATTCAAATATGTGTGCAACCGGTTCTCTGTGTGGATGCCACTTCCGGAAGTCCATTCTGGGCCTGGGCAACAAAAAATTAGCTACCGGTTCTGCCAAAATGGTGCGAACCGGTTGAATCCCACCACTGAGTTGCACCTTTGAGATATGTAAAACAGATAATCAACAAGTCAAAAAGGGAACAAAAAACCCAAAACGCCTCCCCACCTGCAATCAGCACCCAGATGAGCATAGATTATTTCCAAGATTAACATCAGACCAACAATCAAGTAAACAATATCCCAATCAAGGAATTGCCAAACAAGCCAACAGTAAACAGCCCAATCCAAGAACCTGCAAGACCACCCCCACCAACACTGCCTACCTCCAAGATCATCATCAGTTATTCTTCATAACTAGCTTCAATGACCAGAATGCTCTTGGTGGTTCTTGTATAGTGTTAACCTACTTATTCTAGGCATGATCCTTTATCCTACAAAATTCTATAACCAAAGCCCTTTAGCCAACAGATTAAAGTGTTCTTTATAAAGAGCTAATGTCTTAAGATACTAGTTTGTTTTTCAAATTGCTGCTATGAGCAGTCTGCTCTGCTTATATGCATGTAAGCTCACATTTGGGTCTCCAATTTTCATATATTTAGGCAGAAAGTCCCAAGACAAATGACAATTGTATTCAAATTATTACAATTAACTGAATACAGTTAATGGTCTAGTCACTTAGTCTAGGATCCTGTCTTATTGAACCATATCTCTGGAAAACCTTTACAAAAAAAGGGGGCGTTGTCCTACCTGAACGCCTTTTCTCAGCATGATGATGTAGAATCCACCTGTGGGTAATCACAGCCTTCCTGCTCAGATGAGACTAAGTCAAAATTAGCCACGCCTCCCTCTGGGTGTGTCCTTCCAGTTTTTGACGAGGCGAAGCATCCATGACGAAGTCTGACGCACTGGCTCCAAGAAACCTGCCACTGGCCTAGACTGCTCTGAAGAGAGGGTGTGGATTCTACATCATCATGCTGAGAAAAGGCATTCAGGTAAGACAACGCCCCTTCTCCAGCATGATGGATGTAGAATCCACCGGTGGGACATACCAAAGCCACTCATGTCACCACTGGGAAGGAAAGGTCTAGGCTTGTGGCCCCTGAGAAGACACTACCTGCTGCAGAACCCGCCTAGCAAATGCGGCATCTGACGCTGCAAACTGATCAATCTTATAGTGCCTTACAAAGGAGGAAGGGGAAGACCAAGTCGCTGCCCTACAGATCTCTTCTACTGATGCCTGGGTGGACCAGGCTGCCAATGTTGCTGCGGTACATGTGGAATGAGCAGTGATGCAAGTAGGAATTGGAAGAGATTGAGAAGTATAAGCACAAGCAATACATGCTCTGATCCATCTACCTATGGTCGACGAGGAGACTTTCTGGCCCATGGCCGAAGGTTGAACAGATACGAACAAAGCTTCCAATTTATGGAAAACCGAGGTCCTCTTAATATAAATACGCAGGGCCCTGCGCACATCTAAGTTATGCCCATTTCTCTCCAATCGATGAGACGGATTAGGACAAAAATTTAGAAGAACCAGGTCCTGAGACCTGTGGAACCAAGTATTGACCTTTGGAGTGAATGAAGGGTCCAAATGAAGGACTACCCTATCCTCAAAAAAGATACATAAATCACTCCACACTGAGAGTGCCACCAATTCAGAAATTCGCCTAGCAGATGTAATAGCTATAAAGAATGCCACCTTAAAGGAAAGAAACTGAAGAGAACAAGACCTGAGTGGCTCAAATGGTGAGGAAGTCAGAGCTTGTAAGACCTTAGGTAGGTCCCAAGATGGATAACGATGTATGGGTGGTGGTCTGTCATTGACGCCCCTTTCAGAAACGCGCTGACTGCTGGATGTTGTACCAAAGGAACCGTGTTATCGCAAGTCAGAACCGTTGATAAGGCCGCAACCTGTCTACGGATAGTGTTGGGTGATAATCCCTTATTCAATCCTTCCAAAAGATAATCTATTAGGTATAGTGACCGAAAGTGGATTGAGATGTTTGGAGCACCATGTACAGAAATTCCTCCACGTGGCATCATAAATTCTGTTGGTTGATGGGCGCCTAGAAGCCTGGATCAATGAAATCACCCCTGATGAAAAGTGTTGTCTGGTTAAACCTTCCCGCTCAAGTGCCAAACGGCTAACTGGAGCCACTGTGGGTCCGGATGTCAAAGATTCCCCTGGCTGAGACCTACTCGATCCTGGGGAATCTTCCACAGTGGCGAGAGTGATAGATCCACAAGGTCGGCAAACCACGGACGCCGTGGCCAGTGTGGAGCAACTAATACTATCTCTGCCTTTTCCTGTAGCAACTTGCGAATGGTTGCCGGAATCAAGGGAAGGGGAGGGAAGGCGTAAAGCAGATCCTCCGGCCACCTGCAACGGAGAGCATCTGTCCCTTCCGCTCCCCATGAAGGAAACCTGGTGAAAAACCTGGGAAGATGCGAGTTTTGTGGAGAAGCAAAGAGATCCAGTTGAGGATGACCGAATCTCATTGAGATCTCCCTGAACAGTTCCGGGTCCAGGCTCCACTCCGAGTGATCGACCGTGACCCTGCTCAGGGAGTCTGCTTGCTGATTCGCCACCCCTGATATGTGTTCTGCCTTGAGGGAATCCAGATTGGACTCTGCCCACAGACCCAGAGCTAGGGCCCCCAACATGAGTGACCAAGATCGGGTCCCTCCCTGTTTGTTCACATGAGCCTTTGCGGCTATATTGTCTGTCAGAATGAGAACATGTTTTCACTACCGAGGAAAACTGACGGAGTGTCAAGAGTATGGCCCTGAGTTCCAGCCAATTGATGTTATGAGTTAACTCTACTCAAGACCACTGACCCTGCACCAGATGAGTCTGTGAATGTGCGCCCAACTGAACAGACTGGTGTCTGTGGTCAGAACGAGCCTGGGAAGCTCCTTGAAGACAGCCCCTTTGGTCATCGCAGAAGAAGCCCACCATAGGAGAGAGGATAGAGTGTGGTGAGGGACTCTCACCTTCTTTGTGGATGAACTGAGGTTCTGTTTATGGAAGGGAAGAAGAAATCATTGTAGGTGTCTGGAATGAAGTCTGGCCCAAGGAACTATCCCCATGCAAGAGACCATCTTCCCCAGCAGTTGAGACAGCTGAACCAGTGGAACCAACCTTTCTCTCTGAACCTGATGTACAAGTTTCCGGATTCTTGTCCGGCACTCCTGTGAAAGGTAGATCTTGCAAAGGTCCAAATCTATTATGGCCCCCAGATGGAGGAGGCGCCTTGTGGGGGTGATGTGACTCTTTTTGAAATTTACAGAAAACCCGTGAATTTGTAGGGTGTTGATTGTCACTTCCAGGTCCGACTGAGCCGACCTGAAAGAGCTGGACAGGACCAGAATGTCATCCAGATAACATTGTACACGCACCGGAATCATCCTGAGATAGGCCACTAATACGGCCAGGACCTTCGTGAAGACCCTTGGAGCTGATGAGAGACCGAAGGGAAGAGCCCTGTACTGGTAATGCCGGTGCGCGTAACAGAACTGGAGGAATCTGCGGTGTAAGTCTCTGTCAGATCTATGGAGGCTAGAAAATCCCCTTTCCTGATGCTGGCCAGAATGGATCTTAGGGACTGCATTTTGAAACTTTTGTATTTTATGAAGCGATTTAGACCTTTTAGATTCAGTATCACCCTCCAACCTCCTGATGCTTTGGGTACCACAAACAGGATGTTCCCTTGGTACCTGTTCTATTGCCCTGATTTCTAACAGATGAGACATAGCCATGGCTACCAATGTTTCCTTTGACTGATTTTTTGAAACTGGACACAGTATGAAGCGGTCCGGGGGATTTGAGATGAATTCTAAGGTGAGACCATGTTTTATGGTCTCTCTGACCCAAGCATCGGTGGTGGTGGCCTCCCAAATGTCGCTGAATAGCCCCAGCCGAATGCCTATGGGAGACCTGTCCCTGGCGTCACTTAGACCGCCCCGAAAGGAACACTTAGACTGGTATTGGCCCCTGGCTCCCGAGGTCTGGCGGTCCTGCTGGCGATCTTGTCTAGGGAAAAAAGATCGAGAGCTTCTGGGCCAATCCCAGGACTGCCCGGGCCGAAAGGGCTGCCTCCATTCCCAGGAACCACTGGGATGGAAGGCCTGTCTACGGAAATCCTGTTGCAGTCGTCTATCTGTCTATCTAGAGGGGTGTGCCAGGACCTTACGCTTGTCCTTGCTCTCAATGACATGCAGTTCAAGGATTGGACCAAATAAATGTGTGCCACTGTATTTGGCTATCGACAGACGCCACTTGGATTTTAAATCCGTCCGCCATTGTTTGAGCCACAGTAACCTTTGAGAGGCAACATTGGCTGCAATGGACTTGGCGGAATACCTAGTTGAATGAAGTGATGCATCTGCCGTGTATTCTGATGCTGCCACTAACCTACCGTTTGATGTGTGCGAACCTGGTCAGCAGGAACAAGAGCCTGAAGTTCGCGGAGCCACATGATTGAAGTTCTCGCAAAAAAGGAAGCTGAAGTAGCAGCCTTAATGGCCCATGCCGAAGCCTGGTGAGCTCGGCACAGAGCAAACTCAAACTTCTTATCCTCCGCCTTCAGAGCCTCTGCCATATCTCCTGGAATAACAGATGTGGAAAAGAAGCGTTGGCTTACCTGAACGCCTTTTCTCAGCATGGGGGGATGGAGAATCCACCAATGGGGTATTCACAGCCTCCTGCCCAATAGAAGACTAGGTCCGAAATTTAGCTCCGCCTCCGGCTTCCTTCCCCAGTTTTTGACAGGCGAAGCTCATCATCAGATCGTCCGTGTAGCTCCTTTTCAGCATCCTATAAGAGAAGTCCTGCCTAGCCTAGCTAGAGGAGGGTGTGGATTCTCCATCCCCCCATGCTGAGAAAAGGTGTTCAGGTAAGCCAACGCTTCTTCTCCAGCATGGGTGGATTCCGAATCCACCAATGGGACGTATCCAAGCCCTCATAAGTCCCTTTGGGTGGGAGTCTAGGCTATCTCTTACTAGGACTCCACTATCTGCTGCAGGGCTCTCCTGCCGAACGAACCCTCAGCTGCAGCAAATTGATCAATCTTGTAATTTTTAACAAAGGAGGGCGGAGAGGCCCACGTGGCCGCTCTGCAAATTTCCTCCAGTGATGCCTGAGTGCGCCAGGCTGCCGATGTGGCCGCGCTCCTTGTGGAGTGAGCCGTGATGTTAGCTGGTACCTGCAGATCCAATGATTCATAGGCCTTGGCTATGCATGCCCTGATCCACCTGCCAATGGTCGAGGATGATGATACCTTCCGACCCTTGGACGAAGGATGGTAGGAAACGAATAAGGCCTCAGACCTCCTGAAGGCCGCTGTCCTGTTGACATAGTGGCGCAGAGCCCTGTGCACGTCCAGTGTATGCCATCGTCTCTCCTGACGGTGTGTGGGATTTGGACAGAAATCCGGAAGGACCAGGTCCTGGGACCTGTGGAACCATGTGTTGACCTTAGGTAGAAATGATGGGTCCAGCCGCAGAGTCACCCTGCCCTCTGCAAAGGTGATCAGGTCCGGATGGACCGAAAGGGCCAACTCCGAAATCCGTCTTGCTGAGGTGATCGCCACTAGGAAGGCCACCTTCAGCATCAAGAAACGGAGTGAGCTGTCCCCCAGCGGTTCGAAGGGAGCCTCAGTTAGCGCCTGGAGGACCGTATGCAGGTCCCAGGACGGGAAACGGTGAACAACAGGGGACCATCTCGTGGCTGCGCCCTTTAGGAAGGTGCTCACCGCTGGGTGCTATGACAGGGGACCCCGGTCCTCGCAGACTAGGACCGTTTGTAGGGCTGCTACCTGCCTGCGGATGGTGTTGGTCGCTAGTCCCCTGTTCATGCCCTCCCACAAATACTCTAGGATGTTGGGAATGTTGACAGACAGGGGATTTAACCCCTGCCTGCTGCACCAGGAGGAAAGGTTCCTCCAGGTGGCATTGTAGATCCTGTTAGTGGAAGGTCGGCGAGCATCCTGGATAACCGAGATGACGCCCTCTGAGAAGGCCTGCTTGCTCAGGCCCTCCCACTCAAGTGCCAAGCGGCTAGTTGGAGCCACTGTGGGTCTGGGTGTTGGAGTTTCCCTTGGCTCAGGGATACCTGACTCGGAGGGAGTCTCCACACTGGCGAGAGCGATAGGTCTACCAGGTCTGCAAACCACGGACGC
The DNA here is from genome assembly GCA_034064705.1 of Bothrops alternatus. Classification (NCBI taxonomy): domain Eukaryota; kingdom Metazoa; phylum Chordata; class Lepidosauria; order Squamata; family Viperidae; genus Bothrops; species Bothrops alternatus. The sequence continues at coordinate 8,178,416 of JARGCV010000079.1, read as the reverse complement.
CTCGGCCAGTATGGAGCAATTAGTATCACCTCTGCCTGCTCCAGTATCAGTTTGCGGATTGTTGCCTGTATTAGGGGTGGAGGGGGGAAGGTGTACAGTAGCCCCTGGGGCCACCTGCATCTGAGTGCGTCTGTCCCCTCCGCTCCCCGGGTCTGGAACCTGGAAAAGAAACGGTGAGTCTGTGCGTTTGCTGGTGACGCGAAGAGGTCCAGGCAAGGTCGACCGAACCTGTCCGAGATTGCCTCGAACAGCTCCGGGTCCAGCCTCCACTCTGCGTGGTCTACCGTGACTCTGCTGAGGGAGTCCGCCTGATGGTTCGCCTACCCTGATATGTGTTCCGCTTTGAGCGAGGCCAGGTGCTGTTCTGCCCAAAGGCCCAGATCCCTGGACTCCTGCATGAGAGCCACTGCCCTGGTCCCGCCCTGCTTGTTTACGTGCGCTTTTGCTGTTACATTGTCCGTCAGGACTAGCACGTGACTCCCTTTCAGGTGGGAGGAGAATTGGCGCAGGGCCAGGTGGATGGCCCTCAGTTCGAGCCAATTGATCCTGTGGCATAGGTCCCCTGGGCTCCACCTTCCCTGGGCTATCTTGTCCATGGAATGGGCCCCCCACCCGAACAGACTTGCGTCGGTCGTGACTGTGATCCTGTCGGGTTCCCTGAGTGGAGTGCCCCTGCTTAGGGCGCCTGATCTCCACCATCTGAGGGATGTTATGACCTGGGGTGGGACCCTGACCCTCTTTAGCGAAGCGCTCTGGTTCTGCCTTTGATAGGGGAGCAGAAGCCATTGGAGGCTTCTGGAGTGGAGCCTTGCCCACGGGACGATTCCCAGGCATGATATCATCTTTCCCAGAAGCTGAGAAAGTTGTACTATGGTGACCACCTTTCTCTGTGTTACCAGAAGCACTAGCTTCTGTATACTCTCCCGACGCTCCTGTGAAAGATACACCATGCCCTGCTCTGAGTCTATGATGGCCCCTAGGTGTAGAAGTCTCCTTGATGGTGTGAGTTGACTTTTCTTGTGGTTTACTGAGAACCCGTGAGACTGGAGGGTGTCTATGGTGATCCAAAGATCTGGCAGCGCTGCCTGGTGCGAGCATGACAGGATCAAAATGTCGTCCAGGTAGCATTGGACTCTTACCGGTATCATGCGTAGATGTGCTCCCAATGCTGCCAAGATCTTTGTGAACACCCAAGGGGCTGAGGACAGGCCGAATGGTAGGGCCCTGTACTGGTAGTGTCGCCCCCTGTAACAGAATCTGAGGAACCTTCTGTGGTCCAACCTTATTGGGATGTGTAGGTAGGCCTCTGTGAGGTCTATGGATGAAAGCAGATCCCCTCTTCGGATGCTGGCCAGGATGGACCTGAGGGACTGCATCTTGAATTTCCTGTACACTACGTAGTGGTTGAGTCGTTTGAGATCGAGGATGGCCCTCCAATCCCCAGATGCCTTTGGCACCAGGAAGAGGATGGAGTAAAACCCCCGTCCCTCCTGTTCTGGAGGAACCGGCTCTATAGCTCTTATTTCCTCCAGGTGCTCTATGGCCCGATCTAGAAGACCCTCCTTGGTCTTGTTGCGGGATACCGGGCATCCTATGAAGTGGTCTGGTGGAATGGAATAGAATTCTATTGCTAGGCCCTGGGCCACTGTCTCCCTGACCCAGGCATCCGTCGTGGTCGCCTGCCACGCTTCACTGAACAGCGCCAGGCGGCCCCCGATGGGACAGTCCCAGGCGTCACTTGTTGCGTCTATAGGGCCGGCCTCCCCCCTTTAAAGGGGCATTTGGAAGGTTGGCCCCTGCCAGATGTTGGACGGTCCTGGCCGTGTTCCTGCCTGTATGGGAAGGTGCGCGGAGTTCTGGGCCCCTCCCAGGACCGTCCCCCTTGAAAGGGCTGTCTCCATTCTCCACCCCCGTTTTGGCAAGGGGCCTGTCTGCAGAACTCCTGGGTTCCCCTGTCTGTCTTTTTTGAGAGGTGTGCTAAAACCTTTCTTTTTGTCTTGTCCTCAATCACGTAAGGATCCAGGATCGCTCCAAATAGCTTTGACCCTGAATACTTAGATGTGGCAAGTTGCCATTTTGACTTCAGGTCTGTCTTCCAGTTCTTAAGCCATGTAAGTCTCCTAACTGCCACTGTCCCTGCGATGGCTCTGGCCGAGTATCGTGAGGCAGACAGTGTGGCGTCTGCCATGAATTCCGCTGCCATGCGCAGCTTAGTTAGTGTTTGCTGTATGCGTACCTGATCCGAAGGAACGCTTGCCTGGAGCTCCCGCAGCCACCTAATTGTAGCCCTGGAGAAGACCGATGCAGTGGACGAGGCCCTAATGGCCCAGGCCGATGAGTGATGTACTCTGCGGAGGGAGAGTTCTACCTTCTTATCCTCCGCCCTCATCGCCTCTGACATGTCTCCTGGGATGGCTGAGGAAGAAAAAAGAGAGATTAACGGTGCGTCGACCTGTGGCACCTCTATAAGGGATGCCAGAGGGCTACATACATTAAACATCTTCTTTTCAACGCCATTTGGTGAAGGGATGGCGCCCAAGTTAGTCCACTGGGACCGTACCGTTGACCTGAAGACCTTGGTACATGGCACCTGTATTACCTCTGACACCGGTGAGTACATGAGCGGGTCCTTAGCGTCCTCCTCTTCTGAGGACGGTGGTCTGGCCTCCTTGGTCTTAGCTGGCAGATCAAGTGCGGAGCATATTTTAAGTAAGAGAGAGTGAAAGTGGGTGTGGTCAAAAAGACCTGGAACCTGGGCCGTCTGTGGATCTGTCTCCTCATTCTCTGACAGTGGGGCTCCTTCGTCTTCCCATTCCTCCAGCTCCTCGTCTGCCACCTGTGAAGAAGTCTCAGACACATCAGAATCATGGAACACTACCTTCCCCCCCGGGGGGCATATCTCCGTGGTGTGTGAGATCTCTGAGGAGGGGACTCACTCCTAGAGGACCTGAGGTGTTCCAGGGCCTCCTGTAAAAGGGAGTGAATCTGAGATGACCACTTACCAGACCTCGTTCTTTTCCTACCTCTACGTCCAGCCTCCTCCTGGCTGGTTGTGGGTTCAGAGTGTGCTGATGATGATGGCACCGAGATGGGAGACAACTCTCCTTCCATTTCTCCCCTGGGAAGCCATTCCCTAGTCCCCTGTCCGGTGGATTCGGAAAGCCCAAGGGGACTGGGAGTCTCCAGAAGGGCCAGATCTGCTCTCTCTGTTCCACTGGCTCTGATCCTCTGGGCCTTTGCAAACTCTTTCTCCAAGGCCTGGTGTCTCCTTATGGCCTGACGCTCAGCAGCCTTTGATGGCTCAGTTAGATGTTTCGTCTTGGCCTTCTTCTTGCCCCCCCCCCGGTTCATCCGTTCTGTGTGGAGGCGACGAAGGAGGCGCTGAGCCTTGGGCCGAGATGCCATCTGCCATGGCCATGCTCTGACTAGGACTTTGTCCCGGTAGCTGGCAGGCCCAGCTGATGTCGGCAGCGCTTAAGGGAGAAGAAGCGTTGCCTTACCTGAACGTTCTTTCTCTGCATGGGGGGATGGAGAATCCACCAATGGGTTAACACTGTCCTCTGCCCAATGGGAGACTAGGTCCGAACTTTAGCTCCGCCTCCGGCTTCCTTCTTCCCCAGTTTTTGCCAGGCGAAGCACTCCATCAGGTCGGACCGTGTAGCTCCTTCTCAATGACCTGTAAGAGAACTCCTGCCTAGACCGGTTAGAGGAGGGTGTGGATTCTCCATCCCCCCATGCAGAGAAAGAACGTTCAGGTAAGGCAACGCTTCTTCTCCTGCATGGGTGGATTCCGAATCCACCAATGGGACGTACCCAAGCCCTCATAAGTCCCTTCGGGTGGGGGTCTAGAATGTCTCTTACTAGTCCTGAACTATCTGCTGCAAAGACCTCCTTCCAAATGAAGCCCCTGCTGCAGCAAATTGGTCTATCTTGTAATTTCTTATGAACGAGGATGGAGAAGCCCATGTGGCTGCTCTACAAATCTCCTCTAGTGATGCCTGGGTGCGCCAGGCAGCCGATGTGGACGCACTCCTTGTGGAATGCGCCGTGATGTTGTCTGGTACTGGCTGATCCAGCGCCTCATAGGCCTTGGCTATGCATGTTCTAATCCATCTACTAATGGTCGAGGTTGATACCTTCAGGCCCTTAGATGTTGGGTGATATGACACAAAGAGGGCCTCGGACCTTCTGTAGGCTTCTGTTCTGGTGACATAATGGCGCAGAGCCCTGCGCACGTCCAGTGTGTGCCATCGTCTTTCCAGACGATGAGTGGGATTCGGACAGAAATCCGGTAGTACTAGGTCCTGGGACCTGTGAAACCATGTGTTGACCTTCGGCACAAAGGATGGGTCCAGGCGTAGGATTACCCTGCCTTCTGCGAAGGTGATCAGATCCGGTCGGACCGAGAGGGCCCCCAACTCCGATACCCTTCTTGCCGATGTGATGGCCACCAAAAAGGCCACCTTCAGCGTCAGGAAACGGAGTGGGCAAGTCCCCAGTGGTTCAAAAGGACCTTCGGTTAATGCCTGTAGGACCCTGTGTAGGTCCCAGGATGGAAAACGGTGAACTACAGGGGGTCGCCTAGTGGCTGCCCCCTTTAGGAATGCGCTCACCGCCGGATGTTGTGACAGAGGTCCCCGGTCCTCGCAGACTAGGACCGTCTGTAATGCCGCAACCTGCCTGCGGATGGTGTTGAACGCTAGTCCCCTGACCATGCCGTCCCAAAGATACTCTAGGATGGTAGGGATGTTGGCGGTCAGGGGGTTTATGTCCTGTCTGCTGCACCAGGAAGAAAAGTTCCTCCATGTTGCATCATAGATCCTGTTTGTAGAAGGACGTCGAGCGTCCTGTATGACCGAGATGACATGTTGGGAGAAGGCCTGCCTACTCAGACCCTCCCGCTCAAGTGCCAGGCGGCTAGTTGTAGCCACTGCGGGTCTGGGTGCAAGAGTTTCCCCTGGCTCAGGGACACCTGGTTCGGCGGCAGTTTCCATACAGGCGAAAGCGATAGGTCTACCAGGTCCGCAAACCACGGACGCCTCGGCCAGTATGGCGCAACCAGTACCACCTCCGCCTGTTCCAGGATGAGCTTGCGAACCGTTGCTTGGATCAGGGGCGGAGGAGGGAAGGCGTACAGTAGCCCCTGGGGCCACCTGCATCTTAGTGCGTCCGTCCCCTCCGCTTCCCTGGTCTGGAACCTGGAGAAGAAGCGGTGGGTTTGAGTGTTCTCTGGTGTTGCGAAGAGGTCTAGGCACGGCCGGCCGAACCTGTTCGAGATCGCCTCGAACAGCTCCGGTGCCAGCCTCCACTCCGCATGGTCTATGGTGACCCTGCTGAGGGAGTCTGCCTGGTGGTTTGCCTCCCCCGAGATGTGTTCTGCCTTTATTGATGCCAGGTGTCGCTCTGCCCACAGGCCCAGCGCCCTGGCCTCCTGCATGAGAGCCACTGACCTGGTCCCGCCCTGCTTGTTTACGTGCGCCTTTGCTGTTACGTTGTCCGTCAGGACTAGCACGTGCTTCCCTGCCAACAGGGGTACAAACTGAAGTAGGGCCAGGTGGATGGCTCTCAGTTCGAGCCAATTGATTCTGTGCTTTAGGTCCCCTGGACTCCACCTTCCCTGGGCCATCTGATCCCCGGAGTGAGCCCCCCAGCCGAACAGGCTTGCATCGGTTGTGACGGTTACCCTGTTGGGTTCCCTGAGTGGGGTGCCCCTGTTCAGGGCCCCCGACCTCCACCACCTCAGGGAGGCTAGGACCTGGGGAGGCACTCTGATTTTCCTGGGTGAAGCGCTCTTTGGAAGGGGAGCAGTAGCCACTGCAGACCTCTGGAGTGCAGTCTGGCCCACGGGACAATTCCCAGGCATGATATCATCTTTCCCAGGAGCTGGGAGAGCTGCACCACTGTGGCCACCTTCCTCTGCATTACCAGAAACGCTAGTTTCTGTAAGCTCTCCCGGCGCTCCTGGGAGAGGTACACCATGCCCTGGTCTGAATCTATGATCGCTCCCAGATGCTGGAGCCTCCTTGAGGGTGTGAGCTGACTTTTCTTGTGATTGATCGAGAAGCCGTGCCTCTGGAGTACGGCTATGGTGGTCTGGATGTCCCTTAGGGCTGCCTGGTGGGACGCTGAGAGTATCAGGATATCGTCCAGGTAGCACTGGACCCGCACCGGTCTCATGCGCAGGTGCGCTCCCAATGCCGCCAGCACCTTTGTGAACACTCTGGGCGCTGAGGACAGCCCGAACGGGAGTGCCCTGTATTGGTAGTGTCGGCTCTTGTGGCAGAACCTCAGGTACTTTCTGTACCCCGGTCTTATTGGGATATGAAGATAGGCCTCTGTGAGGTCTATTGAAGATAGCAGATCCCCTTTCCGGATGCTGGCCAGTATGGATCTGAGGGACTGCATCTTGAACTTCCTGTATACTACATAGCGATTTAACCGCTTGAGGTCCAGGATTGCTCTCCAGTCCCCTGATGTTTTTGGCACCAGGAAGAGGATGGAGTAGAAACCCTGCCCCTCCTGTCCTGGAGGAACCGGCTCTATGGCCCATATCTCCTCCAGGTGTCCAATGGCCTGAACTATGAGGCCCGCCTTGGTCCTGTTGCGTGATAGTGGGCAACTTATGAAGTGATCTGGTGGTGTGGAGTAGAATTCTATTGCTAGGCCCTGGGTCACTGTTTCCCTGACCCAGGCATCCGTCGTGGTCGCCTGCCATGCCTCGCTGAACCGTGCCAGGCGACCCCCGATGGGGCTGTTCCAGGAGTCACTTGGAACGTCTGTAGGGTCGTCCTCCCCCCCTTTAAAAGGGCGTTTGGACGGTTGGCCCCTGCCCGCGGCTGGACGGTCCTGTCCGCGCTCCTGCCTGTATGAGAAGGTGCGCGGATTTCTGGGCCCTTCCCAGGACCGTCCCCCTTGAAAGGGCTGCCTCCATTCTCCGGCCCCGTTCTGACGGGGTGCCTGCCTACGGAACTCCTGGGTTCCCTTGTCCGTTCTTTTGGAAGGGTGAGCTAGCACTTTCCTTTTGTTTTTGTCTTCTATCAGGTAAGGATCCAGGATTGCCCCGAAGAGCTTTGATCCTGCATACTTAGCTGTGGCGAGTCGCCATTTGGACTTAAGGTCCGCCTTCCAGTTCTTGAGCCATACCAACCTCCTAGCTGCCACTGTCCCTGCAATGGATCTAGCTGAGTATCTGGACGCGGCCAGTGCGGAGTCTGCCATGAATTCCGTTGCCCTCCGCAGTTTGGTCAGTGTTTGTCTTACACGTACCTGCTCAGGTGGAACACTTGCCTGGATCTCCCGCAGCCACCTGATCGCAGCTCTGGCAACTAATGAGTTCGTAGATGCGGCTCTGATGGCCCAGGCAGATGAATGGTGAGCCCTGCGGAGGGAAAGTTCTACCTTCCTATCCTCCGCCTTCATTGATTCTGCTAGGTCTCCTGGGATGGCTGAGGAAGGAAGAAGAGAGCTTAGTGGAGCGTCCACCTGTGGCACCTCTATTAAAGTCGCTAATGGACTGCAAACATTATACATTTTCTTTTCTACGCCATTAGGCGATGGGATGGTGCCTAGATTAGACCACTGGGTCCTTACCGTTGACCTGAACACCTTAGTGCATGGTACCTGGATCACCTCTGACACCGGTGCGTGAAGCAAGGGATCCTTTGCGTCCTCCTCCTCTGAGGACGGCGGTCTGGCCTCCTTGGTCTTAGCTGGCAGTTCTAGAACAGAGCATGTCTTAATCATGAGGGAATAAAACAGATTATGGTCAAATAAACCTGACACTGGAGCCGCCTGTGGCTCTGCATCCTCATTTTCTGACAACGGGGCATCCTCATCGTCCCAGTCCTCCTGCTCCTCGTCTGCCACCTGTGGAGAGTTCTCAGACTCATCAGAATCCTGAAACAATATCTTTTCCCCACGGGAAGATGGTGTGCGTGTTTTGTGAGCTCTCTTGGGAGGGGAACTCCTCCTAGAGGCCCTGAGGTGCACTAATGTTTCCTCTAAGAGGGAATGAAGTCGTGAAGGCCACTTACCAGATCTCTTTCTTTTCCTACCTCTGTGCTCAGGATCCTCCTGGCTTGTGGAAGGCTCTGAATGCTCTGGTGAAGATGGCACTGAAATGGGGGACACCTCCCTTTCTGTCTCCCCCCTGGGGGACCACTCCTGTTCAACCGCCTCTGCAGGCTCGAAGGAGGTTGGTGTCTCCCCGAGGGACAAGGCCGGACTTTCCATCCCGCTGTCCCTCAGTCTCTGCGCCTTGGCAAACTCCCTCTCCAAGGCTTGGTGTCTCCTTGCGGCCTGGCGCTCGTCTGCCCTTGATGGCTCAGACAGATGCTTTGTTTTGGCCTTCTTCTTCCCCCCCCCCGCTTCCTCCGTTCTGCGTCTAGTCGGCGACGGAGGGGGCGCTGAGCCCTGGGCCGGAGTTCCTTCTGCCATTGCCATGTGCCAAGAAGCACCCTTTCCGGGTATCTAGTAGGCACAGACCGATGTCGGCAGCGCTACAGGGAATGCCCCTAACGTGCCTGGTCGAAGAGCTCCTGCGGTCACGAGGATACCTAGCCAGGGAGTTTTGTCCCTATGCCCGTCCAGACCGCCTTGACTCCGCTGGGGAATCTGCTAGGAGCCAAAACACCGAGAACCACACACACACACGCCTCCAACTGGACCCCCCTGGGTGCTCGGCCTCAGTTTCCCTGATCTGGCAGCCGGAGCTAGGCCTCCGCCTCACCGGCAGTCCCTTCCCTTCCCCCTGGGCCCGCAGGCAACTCGACCGGGTGAAGAGGGGAGATTCGCGCCAGAAACAAAGGCTTTCACGCCAGAGATTAAAGGCTTTCGCGCCAGAAAAGCGAGGCCCCAATCAGAGGTCTGAGGCGCTCTGATACGCCCCTTTCCAAAATGGCGCTTCGCGCCAGTAGGCGAGACCGCCCCTTTTTAAAAATGGCCGCCGCGCCGAATTTTCGGTCGGAGCTCTGTGCTCCCGGCCACGCGGTGCCTTAAGGGAAGCTGGCCTCGGCCTACCCCTCCGGTACCGACGGTCCCGGCCTCTGTCCGCCTCCCGGCTGACTGGCTGGACTCCTCCCCGCGCCCCCTTGCCCCACTTGCGTTTTTTGCGACGATCTGCGTCGAGCTCCTCGAAGCTTCCCTCGACGCCTGGTCCCTCGGAGCTTCCTGGGGCGCTGCGAGTCGAATAGCGGAGTCCAGGGAAATTTCCCCCTTTTTCTCCGCTATTCCCAGGCCCTAGGCCCGGGCGGACTCGCTGCCGCGCTCCCAATGCGTGGGGGGGAGGATCGACCGAAGGTCCCCGAAGAAAAAACCAGAAAAAATCTCTAAAGTTAAAAAAATCACACTAAAGTTCGATAACTAAACTTAACTCAAAAACAACCAACAAAAAAAACCTTACTCTACCAGTCCTAACCGAAAGGAAAGGTACTCTTTTCGCGGAGCTACGCAAAGAGCTGTTCCTTGGGCTTAGACTAGGTAAAAACTGGGGAAGAAGGAAGCCGGAGGCGGAGCTAAAGTTCGGACCTAGTCTCCCATTGGGCAGAGGACAGTGTTAACCCATTGGTGGATTCGGAATCCACCCATGCAGGAGAATATCCCTAACCTGCACGACGGCGTTGTGAAAAACGGCCCACAGGACCTCCAACTGAGGATCCTTCTGCCCTGGCCGCCCTGATTTCACTGGGGATATTCCGGCTCTAGTGCTGCTCAAAACTCCAAATGCACACACGTACCTCCGAAACCACACACTCCCCTCAACCACCGGCTCTCGACTGCCCGGTTATCAGAGCAGGCCACTGACTCTATCAACCTCTGCCTTCCGGCAGTCGCCTTTCTCCCTGGGCCTAGGCCCCAGTAGGTAAAACAAAGGAAGTTTGCACGCCCTCCTCTTAGAATGGTTTTTCGCACCCTAGCGACGAACACCAATCAGGCGGCGCGGACAGTAAGGGAACGCCCTCCGTGCAAGATGGCGATTGGCGCCAGTGGGCGGTACCTCCCCTTTTCCAAAATGGCCACCGCGCCAATTTTTCGGTCGGAGCTCGATGCTCCCGACCACGCGGTGCCTGTCGCCCACAGGCCCTGGTCTACCCGCCCGACTAAAGGCGGCTCCCGCCAATGCCCACTGACCCGGTGGTCCGGCGGCCTCCTCCCTGCTACTGATTACCCCACTTGCGGTTAGTAGAGGCGGTCCTCCGCCTTTTCTGCGTCGTTCGTGGCGAAGCCTTCGTCGATCGTCTCGAAGCCTCCGTCTACGTTCCGGTGGGGTCCTGGTCGCTGTCTGGTGGCCAGCCGGGAGTCCAGGAATGTTTCCCCCTGTGACTCCCGCTCTCCCAAGGCCCTAGGCCTGGGCGGCCTCCCTCGCGATCCCGACGGTGAGGAGAAGGGGTTACGGGGAAAAAAAACCCCGTCCGAAAAATCCGGTAACTTTAAAAATTCCCTAAATTTCGTATATCCAATAGCTAAGAACTAATAAAAAACGATAAAAAAATGAAACTGAAATACTTTACCAGTCCTTTACAACCAAAAAAACCTACTTCTCGTGGAGCTATCACGAAGAGCTGCTTTTGGGCTTCAGACTAGGAAAAAAACTGGGGAAGGAAGCCGGAGGCGGAGCTAAATTTCGGACCTAGTCTTCTATTGGGCAGGAGGCTGCGAATACCCCATTGGTGGATTCGGAATCCACCCATGCTGGAGAATAAGGAGGTTAGTGGAGTGTCAACAGATGGAACCTCCAAGAGAGAGGCGAGAGAGGAAGAGACATTAAATAATTTTCTTTCAGTGCTATTGAGGGGAGGAAAAGTGGCCAGGGATGACCACTGCTTTTCCACCGTAGCCCGAAATACATATGGACAAGGGATCTGTTTTTCCTCCACAACCTTGTCCGCAAACAGGGGATTAGACTCCTGATTGGCGGAGGTGGAAGGTTTATCGTCCTGTGACGAAGAAAGGTTAACAGTAGTAACGGCCTTCATAAGTAGAGACCTGAAAACGGAAGGGTCAAAAAGACTCGCGGATTGTGGCTGTTCTGGCGCAGCTTCCTCATCCTCAGACATACGCAAATCGGCTACCTCCTGGTCCACTGACCCTTCCACGCCTAATTGTGAAGAAGTCTCAGAAATGCCAGAATCGGGAACATTAATATGACCCATTTGTGAAGGAGGAATGGATGGAAGAGGTGGAGGCAGTAGAGGTCTTTGACTCCTAGAAGAAGACATAAATTGAGTAAATGCTTGCTGCATGAAATCATGAAACTGATCTGACCACTCCCGCTGTTGGTCCTCTAAACTGGCCCCAGCCGCAGTGGAGGCCTGCATGTCCTCATGACTCTGCTGCACGGAGGAAGAATGGGAGGATGAGCGGGGGGGACCAACCTGTCCGGTTTCCCCCTGAGGAGACCATGGCCTAGGGGCACCATGTGAAGGCGCATATGTAGGCAAAACGGGGAAGTGTCCAGTGGAATGGGGGGAACCATTTCAGCCTCACTGGACATGAGCCTTTGAGCTTTGGAGAATTCCCTCTCCAGCGCCTGATATCTCCTCGAGGACTCTCGCTCGGCTGCTTTGGAAGTCTCTCTGGGTGCCAAATGTTTAGTCTTGGCCTTTTTCTTTCTCCCCACTTCCGAATCAGCTGATCTGCGCTTTGATTGTGCCTGTGCGGGGGGAACATCAGTCACTTGTGTTGCCTGGGGTGAGTCACTGTCTGCCATTGTAATCAGGATATAGCAAAAGGAAATACCCATCAGTGGGGGGAGCCCAAGCACGTAGATATGGTTGTCAGAGAGGGAATGCAACCCACTGTTCTGAACAACAACAATGGCAAATCAGCCAGACAGTTCACTAAGACTGCCTGTCTAGGCCTGTGATACCGCACCACAAACTAAAATGAACAGGTGAACACCAAAATTCCTCCCCCACTCAATACACCAACTAGCAATGACTTAATACCTGATCTTCAGAGCAGAATTGACCAATAACAAGCAATAATGAATCACAACAAGCACAATTAGACTCAGTGACTTTCAAATGTAAAGGAAAATGCTTCCCCCCTGTAGAAGGTCAGCTACAGCAGGCCGGTTAGTAAAGTGCAGGCCCAAAGGGAACTGCTGGAAAACACGAGGTCTTTACAAAATGGCGTCAGTGCCTGAATCTACAATCAAAATGGCGGCCGCAGTCGAAGCACGTGGTCAAAATGGCGGCCATGCCTTGTAAGTTTAATAATTTGCCGGCTCAATGAGGAAGAATCCTCTTCTGCGAGCTAAACTGGGAGAGGAAGCTGCAGACTCTCTAAATTTCTCCCCCCCCCTTCTCCAAATGAAACTTGCAGTTCGTTGTGCAGCTTCAGCTGCGATCGATAGAGAGCCTGCTTCCAAAACCTCATGGCGTCGAAGCAAGAGAAAAGTGAAACGGCAGCCTTTGAGGGGAGAGAATCTCCGTAGCTTGAGCCTCGTAGCGATCACACACCTCTGCAAGCCAGCTGCTTCCTTGATCAGCGGTCCCGCTGATTGGCTGGCTGAGGCAAAAGCCCCATTTACAATCAGCCTGGAAACGGCCCGAAAAAGAGCCTGATAGACTCGTGGAGCCAGAAGGCTAAAGGAGTCCTCCAAAATTGTTGCAATTTGATTCCAATTAATACCACAACGATTTGGAATAATTCAAATAAAAAAGCAATTAAAATTTTTAAGTTCTAAAGTAATTTGAGCTAATCTAGTTGAGGAGCCTAAAATCTTGTGTCCTACTGAGCTGAGACTAAGTCAAAAAACTGGAAGGACACATCCAGAGGAAGGCGTGGCTAATTTTGACTTGAGCAGGAAGGCTGTGATTACCCACCAGTAGATTCTACATCCATCATGCTGGAGAATGTGTCAGTGCCCATCTCTACTGGCTTTTAAGCCAGTTTACAAGGCTAATTTGTTTCAGCAAGTGACACATGGCTTTTCTTAGCTAGACTCAGAAATTAAGGAAGGCTGGGTCTGGTCGTTGCACAAATGGAGAATACCAGGAAATTCCAGGCTTGTAGGCCAGAGTGGAAATTGAAAACACATCCTGAAAAAAGGCAGTGGTAGATGCTATTCATACCGCTGCCAAAGAAAAAAATGTATGAACAAGCTCATGAAACTATTAGATATACAGGTCAATTCCAAGAAGACCTATTAAAACAAGTTATGTGGTCTTCTACTAAAGTTATGTTTTTATAGGACCACAACATTTAATCTTTTGAAGCACAATACTTTATCATCACTGGTTCTTCTTTATTTAAAATTATTGTTTATAAAGCTTAACTGTTGTTTGTTTTGTAGGTACAAAACAACTAGATTAACAGCTAGATTAGAATGCACCATCATGTCTCACAATGTACCTCATTAAATGAACAGAAATATAACACATGCCAATATATATTGTCACCCAGCACAACAGCTCTGTCTTTCGAATATTTATTGTAATTAGGCTTAGAAAAAAAAGTTTCCACTGAACCCAATTGGACCAATAATTTTTTTCAGGTCCAAAGCAGGGCCAAAACCCCACCAAATTTAAAAAAAGCAGGAATCTCATTAAATGTTTTTGGGTTTTCTGTAATCCCCCCCAATGATCTCATGGAAAAACACCAAAATCTCATAAGCTCTCGTGTGTGAGCAAGAAGGGGAAGAAACCTCAAAATGAATCTGGCACAACCATGACTCTGATACAAACATGAAACAACTTTTTTTTTCAGAAATGAAAAGGTAACAAATGAGCTCATCATCATTCTGTGTTTCATGAAATTTAAGGGAAATGGAACACACAGGGACTTTCCAGTTATATGAGGAAGAAAAATACTGATTTATATATGAAATATGAATCACAAACATGAAAAGAATAAAAATTCTCTTTCCACATGAATAGTACTGATTATACAAGATGAGGCACTTATTATGCCTTTCATAGGATAAACCAAGCTTGTTTTCCAAAAAGAAAAAAAAGTAGCTAAAGATACCAGCATATTGTGACAAAACTCTTGTTATGCTTGGTTTCTGAATTCAAGTCTGAAATAATTTTTTATTATTATCTTGAGTACGGTATATGTCAGCTTTATCAGATTTGCACGTATCCAATAATCTTATTTCACCTTTTTAGAAACAACACATAAAAGAAAATGACACTGCCGATTCTAAATTGAGTTACTTATTTTTCATTAATGGCTACAGCTAGATCATGAAAGAATTGTTTTAATATAATTACAGGATAAACCAAATATTTCTGGTAAAGAGATTCAATAAGGGGAAAATCACCTGCACAGTGTTTAGTAAGATTTTATTATAGTGCATTGAATAGCTACAATATTGTCTCACTACTGTTATTATTATTTCCAAATTTATCTCGCACAAGTTTTTAATATTCTTAAATAGACCCAATTACACCCAGAATTCAAACTGGCCTAGGGATATACAATCCTATTTATGTTCAAATGGAGACTTCTTTTTCTCTTCTTTAACATTCCAATATTGGTCACAATGGAGATTTTCTAAATTGCTTTCTCACAGTGTAGGAAAAAACATTCCTCATTCGCATCACTGAGTAAGTTTTTAATCAAATTATTTTAATATACCTAGGAAACTTAATTGTTGCAATTCTAAATAATAAGAAAAATAATAGGAAAAGAATCACAAGATACCTTCCAAAATTATCTCAAAGTTATGGAAAGATTATTGCTTCTCAGGAAACTTTTTTATAATTATATTCATGTTTCTTTACTACAATTTCATGAGAACTGTCACTTTATATAGTATCTATAATACCAAAAAAATCTTTGGAGTTTTCCTATATTGTTCAATGACCCAATATATATGCTTATAACCTGGTATATCATAAAGACCTGATTTAATCTCATGCCATGTTGATGCAACAGCAGCAGCCGTCTTATGAAGTACTTCCCTAGTTAGACGAAAAAGCAAGTATCACTTCTGATCAGTTCTGCTTTGAAATTAGAAATCAGATATCTACAGGACCTTTTTGTTAAAGTCAGCTTTTAAAGTCAAGAGCATGACTGGACAAATGTATATTAAATTATGGAAACTGGTCTTTCAATTTGAGTTTCTGTTTTTAGCTAACATTTGGTAATCAAGACGTTTCCTACTTCAGCAAAATGCTGCTTTATAAAAAATATAATTAAGTCATTATTAAACAGCTCACTTAAATAATTATGCAGACAAATGAAATCAAAAGGTATTCTGAACAAGAGGAGCTCTGGAAAAACATGCTATGATCTAGAGCAGTGGTTCTCAACCTTTTCATGCCGCGACCCCCCAACTGGTCGTAAGTCGAGGACTACCTGTATTTCCCTGCCCGGAAGCACCACGCACGCGTGGTGCCGCCCCTGCGCCGGTCGAGGCGTAGCTGGCAAGGGGCAGCAACGGCGCAGGGCAACCACCGGCTGGGCCACCAGCGGGCCCAGCCCAAGGGAGGTAAGGCACCCGCCAGGCCCCACGTACACCAGCAACCCTCCCTGCGCCTGCCTGCCTCCCAGCTCCCACCGCTGGCCCTCTTTTACTTACATGTTTAGTAGTTGCTCAGCAGGGAGGGGTGGAGACTTCTACACAGCTCGCCTTCGCTGCAGACAACTTGCAGCACCGTTTGCAGACAGGGACTTTTGGCGGGCTCGGCAGGGCAGAGACAGTCTGGACAATTCCTATTGGCTTTTGAAAGCCAATAGAATTAAGACTCTATTCAAGAGAGTCTATTCTATTGGCTTTCGAAAGCCAATCGAATAAGAGGGAGTAGCACAGCTAAGGAAAAGGGGGGGAAATGGCGGATGGCGTGGTTTGGCGACCCCCGTGAAATGGTCATTCGACCCCAAATGGGGTCACGACCCACAGGTTGAGAACCGCTGATCTAGAGTGCTTCTGTTTGAGGTTCTAGCAATTTCTCCTCCCTTTTTTCCAGTCAGTTTTCTGGCTAAAAGTACTTATCCTCTATTAGTCTGTTCTTTTTTCTCAATGTGGATATTATCCTGGAAAGGAATGTTTTCAATTAGGTTTACATATTTGATTTTTGTGCTCTTGTTTATGAGCAGCTAGCATTCCTTTCAGATGGGACATTATGAAGTAATTTCTTAGCTTGAACTAGGCAATAACCTATCCATACAATAGGCATATTCCTTTTGCCTTTCCAGGCACCATATTCTATTTTTCCCCCCATATTACATATTATTTCCTGTCAAACATTTACCATGCTGTGCCCCCAAGATAGAGGATTTCTTACCAAACCAGGATTTCTTATCAAACAGTCTCTGCTTGAGGTTACCTTTGAAGTTGCTGATAATCTTCTTACATAGTAAGAATTATTGTGGAGCTTAGAGTTTTTTCTCTGTATTTGGCCAAAGAATAGAAAGCAATTTTCTTCTGAGTAATCATAACATGTGTATAAGGAAGCATGGCTGACTGAATCAACAAGATCTAGTTTACTCAGATAGGCATCTTCTGAATTTGAAGAACTATCCATTGTATTTGAATTTACAATACTTTTATACCAGATCAATTAATTAGTATATTGTAAGACAAACAACTCACAATATTCTATTCTTCCATTTTCATAACATAAAAATATTAATGGAAGCTTTCTTATCAAGTCATTTCATAAAGCATGTCATGCAGCACATTGTAGCCACCTTAAACTAAAATAATATACTTATCAGGCAGTGCATTCCAGTTGGTCTTCCTGGCTACTACTTGCTATATTTCTGAGTAAAACTGCTGCCAATCTCATTCTAAGATGTGGCAACAAACTATGCATAATTCAACACTGGCCAATGGGTATACTGGGGATGAGTTAGAAAGTATACTCTATAGTTCATTCCTGTTCTACTAAAATATAAAAACCTACTAGATTCTCTTTTGCAACAAGGCATATTCCAGATTCACACAATAGCAGAAGTCATTTAAAACTTTGGACAACAGGGATGGATTAAGACATAGTCAGGCACCTTGAAAAAATTATTTACAGCATATAGTTTTTGAGAAATTATCAACTCACTTCTGATTAAAATATATGACTCTTCCCACATAACATCAAATTGGCTTTTGTTATTGTATAATCATTGTATGCTCCCTCTGCTCAGTTCCCCTTTTGCTGAACAGAATTGATATTTTTAACTGCAGAATACGTTTGTGTTACAACACAAAGGTTGTAGGTTGAGCAGGTTTCATTCCCAAAGAAAAAAGAGGAAAAATCCCATGTTTACACAAACTATTTATATTTTTATACCATGTCTGTCAAGCAAATAATACTTAGTTATATCCCATAAGTTACAAAAAACATCTTGCTGTAAATGTGACATCGTGTGACGTATCGTGACTTTTTCCCCATTGCTGGCAATGGGGTTGGCGCGGTTTCAGTATGATGCATGCAGCCCACGGGCCGGCAGTTTGACATGACTGCCTTAGTGCCTTTAACTATGGAAGAGTTTCTAATGCACTGAAAAAGCTCTTTAAAATTCAGGGAGATATTTAGAGATAAATCTGCCTTTTAAGTAGCCCATGTTGAACTGTACCGCACAATCAAACATCAGCAGTTGACCACAGGAAATGTTTTATGATATTTTGTATTATTTCATAAAATGCTTTAAGATAACCTTTACATCATAAAATGTTTCATAAAATTTGTCAAATTTCAATTCCATGGGAGGCATGGGTCCTGGATTTTGGATGCATTCTGGAAGTTAGCCCATTTGAGGTACCTTTCTTGAAAAAGTTTTGCCCCATGAATGTACTGCTTCACCGGGTTAAAGGCTACAGACATGAGAGTTTACAGACAGATAGACAGACAATGTTGCCCAGCAATGCAAGTTAAGTGCTAATGCGGGGGGGGGGAATTAAGGGGCAAAAAGCTATTAGTGTCAATAAGTTGCTATGCTATGACACTAATTTCACCTTATTTTTTCAGTGTTAAAGTTTAGATAAATATTAACTGATATTTAAAAAACTAAGCAAGTTTATGCCTGGTAAGTATTTGGATGGGAGACCATTAAGAAATCCAAGGGCTACTGACTAGTATGGAAATTAATAAAACAAATTGGGAAAAGTCAATAATAGATAATTTAATATAATAGGATACATAGCCTGAGAACAGCTCTGCTTGTACCAGGATATAATAATGCTCACTGTGAGGATTTAAACTGGAAATCTGTTCGTTCCTTGACAAGGAATCATATGATCTGTACTTCATTTTTTTCTTCCAATAAAATTGAAAACTATGCTCAGAACTGATTTTTAGGAGGAAAAACTGCCCTTATCTTTAAAGTTGTAAAATAATACCTGCTTTCTCACCACATCAACGTATGTTGTTCTATGGAAAACTGGTGGAAACAGTGGACTTTCTTTGCATCCTATAGATGAAACTTTATATCTCAAGGAACTATTCTCTGCTCAGCTACATCCAAAGGTATTTCTCTTTAAACAATTATTTGATTGTGCTCTGATCTCCTTTAATGTACTGTTAGTTGTGGAGGGCGGGTTGTATTGTTGTTGCTTTACTTTAAAGAAGATTATTGCTCTTGTTATGATTACATACCTAATTTAAAAATCTAGAGTATGTCTGGCAGGCAAATATTCCAGTGCAGAACAGGCTTTAATGTTGTTCAAGGTGCTGAAGTATTGAAGAATCTTTATCTATATGCTGCACAAAAGGAAACTGGATCACTTAAGTCCTGGGTGAGAGATAGCATGTCCAATTTTAACTCCATGGAGGAATATGGCAGGGCTTTATTTCCATCACAGCTAGAAAAGTTACCTAGCATTGAGACCTGTCCCACAGGCCTTTAGGGATATTCTTAAAGTCAACAGAACTCTAGATCAGGGAAATAAAACTGATAACCACATTTTTGTATGTCCCAAAGGTGCTTTTTTCACGAGGCAACTGGACTTTCTTGTTTTTCTTTGAAGACGTTTGCTTCTCATCCAAGAAGCTTCTTCAACTCTGACTTGGAACTGTTGAAAGGACTGTGATGTAGACTGGAGATAGATGATGTCATATCCCTCCCTCTCTGTTGAGAGAGGGCTGTTCAGTTTTGATATAGATGGACTCTTTGACCTCTCTTTGACTCCTCTCTGTCCAAAATGTGGACTTGCTATCTTCAAAAGAGTGGCTTTTGTCTGTTAAATGCAGATGGATTGCTGAATCTTGTCCTGATGAGTTTGTTCTTCTATGTTGAGTTGAAGAAGCTTCTTGGATGAGAAGAGAATCATCTTCAAAGAAAAACAAGGAAGTCCAGTTGCCTCGTGAAAAAAGCATCTTTGGGACAACCATGACCTGGATGACTGAGAATCTCCATAGACACATTTTTGTATCTTGCATAAAAGAATGCTGGTTCCTGAATTCAGTATCTATTTTATGGTTAGTTAATAATCCAGTCTAAACAAAATAAAAACACCACCTCGTTTTTAAACGCCTTTTGAGCTGTCAATATACAGCAGTAGCATCTAGCTGCAAAGAACATGAAAAATGGAAGATTTTTAAAGAAATTAGATCAAAGTTCATATTGTGAGAAAGAATACCAGTGTATAATAGATGTTCTTCTATGAGTTCTAAATGCTTGCATTCTAATAATAAAACTCATACTATGAGCACCCATGAAAATTATGTATAATTTAGAATTTCTGGATCTAGCTACAAGGTATCAGAATTTTAATGTCTGCCAACAGCAGTTTTCCCTATTTTGCAGCCCATCAAGAAGACAATAAATAGTCCATTTCTTGTTTTAACTATGCTATATTTCAACTTCATTAAAAGAATCATAGAGCAGGAAACAACATTTAAGATGTGACATCCTGATCAAGCAATTTAATATTATTCAGCTTGATCTGGCAGCTGAAGACCCATTTGGATAACCACTGCTTTTAGTGTATGTAAGACTGTCAAGTAATTAATACGTATAATTCACTGTGACTCATAAAACTTCACAGTAGTTAATTCATTCCCAAATTAGAATTTAAAAGGTCACTGTTCCCATTCAGACATTTTCATTTAAGTTGTACTAATTTCTTATGACAGTCAACTTTATTTTAAGAATCTTTCCCCATTATCAATATATTTGCTTGGAACAAGAAGAGAACATAATCAAAGTCAATAAAATAGTGCATTGCATTTTCTAAGCTTGGAGACTCAACTGCCTAAGTTGTCAATTTTACTCCTAAATTCAGAAGCATTCAGAATTACTGTATGTTCCTCAAAGTAGGCCTAGGGGGAAAAAAGCTTCTATATAGGAATGTAAAAGCACATATACACCGTACATTTTTCTTCACATAACATATAACATCTTCAAAATGTGCTAAGCATCAGTCAGGTAGATAGGATTATACTGGTTTTATTTCTCACCACATTCATAATGTTTCAAGCCACTACTTTATAATGAAGTGATGAAGAGATTGGACAACCATTTATCTAAAATGGTATATGGTTTTCTGCTTCAGCTGAGGATTGGACTGGAAGACCTCCAAAGTCCCTTTCAACTCTGTTATTCTGTTATAAATCCTGCTATTTACATCTGCAATATTCTAGTCCCATTAGGTTTATCATGAAAGTGAATGGCATCATGAAAGGACTTTGAGGCAGGACACTATTCAATAATAAAAAGGAAGCCCAATACTCAAAATACGAACCATATTTTAAACTAAATGAAGTAACCCAACTATGAATCATCCATTTTTCTTGACAACCAGGCAAGTAGAGCACTAGGGTAGAAATATAAGGTCAGTGTCTAAAATTATTTGAGTGGGCCACTGGTATGAATGACCTTTTGGTAACAAAGTTGTGAGGTAAAAAAAATCAAAATGCTAATTAGGCACTAGAAAATATTAACAAATCTTTTCACATTGATTAAATAATTCTTAAACAGATTAATCTCAACTTTTCCCACATAATAGAATTCAAATATTAAAATCTTTCAGTAATAAGTATTGAACAACCCAGTGTCCTCCAAAGTTTTGGATCTGAATCTCCATTTGACTTTCCAGCCAGCATGATCAATGGCAAAAGAATGTGGATGTTGAAAAAGAAATATTAATATTTAATTAATATGAAAGGTTAAATGATCTAGAGGTCCTTTGATTCTCCACCCTTATTTATTCATTTATTTAATTTAATTTATTAGCCACTGAATTTCAATGGACTCGTATTTAGCTCCTATTCTAGCAAGGGCTTTTTCATCAAATCATTTTTAAAAATGGATGTCAGAAGCAATGTTTTAATGTAAACCTACTGTGACATGAAAACAAAATTATAATTATAATGTGAAAGGCAAGCAAGACAAAAACATGTCAGAAGCTGGAGATTTTATAAAACTCAGAAATTAAATTTCCCTGATATAAGCCCAATCTGTAATTCATATTGGCTTCCTTACAATTGCTATAAGTTAGATTTCACTTCTGAAAAAGGTTTGAGCTAAAAGTGGTAAAATGGGTTTATTAACATTTTCTTCATGTTAAAAAGTGTCCTATCTTTTCTGACTTTTTTTCAGACGCAAAATATTTACTTTTAGTGTGAATTAGCTAAATTACATGTTAGTTTTTTGACCTAAAGGAACACTATTTGCCACTAATGAGCCTTGCCATAGTCAAAGTCAACTGGCTATTTGGTGCTTGAGGTTCACGAGATTCACTATTTATTGCACAATTCCATACTCCTTCTCCTTCTGTTTAGTTGTCTGAAAGATGACATCAGTCAAATCCATGATCAAGGAGAAAACAATTAACTTTTTCTATTTACAATAGAAAATAAAAGGAAAAACTAAGTTTGTTATACGGTAAAAGGGAAATATTACAGTTCCTCCAAATATTGTTTTTGTCGACAGATCTACGACCTATCATCTAACCAGCTGATTGGCATGATCCAAGTTCCATTGATTAAATAATGCACTTATCAGGACCCTGGAAGCACACTTGTAGCAGGGCCTGCCCTTCAGAATCAGGTTCTCCCAAAACTTTGAAGGGCCCCCACACATTGGTAGTTTGAAGAGCCTTGACAACACACATTTTTGCCCAGGGCTTTTGACAAAGACAACTGACACCTTTTTCTTTCTTTACCTTGTTCACATCCAGGTTTGTTTTCTCTGTCATCTCTGTTCTTTTGTTTTGAATTGTGTTTATGTTTTTGTAATTTTCCTTGTTTTAAAATGTTTTTACAATTTGTAAACTGCCCAGAGTCGCTGGAAGTCAGGCAGCATATAAATTTAATAAATTACTATTATTAAATAGCATTCAAATATACTACACAATCATCTGGTATGCAAAATTTTCCTTTGACCCATAGTAATGCTTTAAAAAAAAACCCTCTGTATGCCCATTTTTCTTCCATACAGAGAAGGTGTATTTCTTATAAACACCGTATGTGCCATTAACTATCCAATTAAATGCATATTGAATGCATGCTATTAACAAGTCTAACAGTATGAGAAGAATACATTTGTGCCACCTAAGAATAAAACTTTTACAGCAGCAATTTTACACTTTATACACTAATGCTGTTTTAATTGAAGTTTAATTAATCTGTTGATTTTATATTCTGACATACTTGCTGAAAACAGACATAGGCAATTAAAGTATTATTTATTTATCCAGAAGCCTAAGGTTTTGACTCTAAAACCAATGTTCAGCAAACGAGTGTGCCCTATAGCATATTACGTGTTTTTTTTTTAAAGAACCAGAAGTATGCTTTGTCAGCAAGTAGCCTGGTAATTTAACATTTTACAGGGTGAATTAATTGTTTCAGAGGACCCATGCTGTCAATAATTACATTTAAGTATGCATTTTCAACTGAAATACCCTACATTTAGACATTCAGAACTTCTAATGTTATTGCTAACTAATATTTTTTATTCAGCCTTTTAGCAATGGAGTTTGTATTAATGTGCTGAGACATTTACAAAATTTATGAGGTTGATCCTTTCTTTCTCTGAGTAGAAGGACAAGGACTACCACCATACAAAGCAGCCTTTCAAAGTGTATATTCAATTCAGTTTAGGAGAAACAACTGGGTAGCCAAAATATGTGCCCTTGATCTCTCTTTTTAACTTTCAAAAAATCTTGATTACCGATAATAGAGTATAAAAAACCTAAAATATAATGTGCACACAACCACACTACTTAATAACAGAAACAGCAATTAACTAAACTGTGAAATAAAAAAACTGTTTGGCTCAAAGGCAAATTACCTTTTCACTGCTCAGATCCTGGAAAAAAAGCTATCTTGCAAGAACATGAAAAAAAATGTCATATTCTAGAATTACTATAGAAAAATCAGAGAGGCATGCAAGTCAGTGAGAGTTGCTGAGAGAAGGAAGAGAATGACATGCATCAGCCTTTCTCTGTACAGCATATTTTATTTCAACCAAAATCCAGAATAATAAAAATGTTCCAGGTTTTGTTTCTGTCAAATCATGCCTGCTTTTAAAGAATTCAACATAACTTCCAGAAAATGATGATTTCATTATTTCAAATCCAACTCTGAGCAGCTTCTATGTTCAAGGATCATTACTAGGAAAAGATATGACTTTCTTTAATCAAACAGATATTCCAATTGGGAATTTTAAATAAAAAAAATGCTGCCTTCATACAAATCTTGGAGTATCAGAAAACCTTAAGTAGCTTCTCAACATCTCACATTAAGAAGTCAAAATGGATTTGTTGTTGTTGTTCAATTAATGCACAGTCTGCAACACTTCAGTCCAGGCTCACTGGTAAAATGAAGGTGTCAAAAGATGTTCTATAACAGCTTTCCTGTCTCTCAGTTTCAGAGCTTCCCCATGGGTAACAGAGCAGAAATAGTTTCTTGGTGGGAAACCAAAAATAGAGTATACATTCTAATATCTTTTGGAGTTCGGCAAGGTGGGATTTCTGTTACAAAAATAAGGGTAAAGTTTAAACAAAGAGTAAATGATGGTAACTGAATGAAGTGAGCTACAGATGACACAGGTATTTTGGGCAACCAGAAAACACTGAGTACTCGGGAGGGACGGGAGAGAAGTCATGAGGGGAATTAGTCTAGAGCCCTTGCATAGGCACAAAAGGGCAAAGGTTGACCCCTTGAATGTTGTTAATTAGGATGTTGATGGTTGGCTGTTAAGCCATTAATTATTTTTTCATTCTGCTGTTGTTCCCTCAGCAACTAAATAGTTCACTACAAAGATTGAGAGAAACTTCTAATGTAAATTTATCAGATTCCCATGACGGATTGCCTGTCCACTATTTGAGACAGATGGGAAGGAAGCTAACTACCAGATTGTGACAACACGAGCGAACAATTCAACGAGGAGAACCAAACTCATTGGTAGCTTCACACTGTAATGAACAATGACATGTGTTCAATTTCGCAACTACTACAATTGTTGACCGAGCAGGGACAAAAATAGCCAGAGAAATTATTGAAGCCCCTTGTCAGACAATCAGAGTGTTGATTTACTACCAGCCTATGAGGCACTTACGAGTGGAGGGGACTGCAGCACAAGGAAACAACAATTAATAACTTAATAGCCAGCCATCAACATCCTAATTAACAACCAAAAGCTACATACAACCAGGATCCATAGAAATATAATGTGCAGAACAGCCCATTGCACATATTCTGAAGAGAGAGAAGTTCTGGGATGATGGGCTCCAGCACAAGCCCAAAAGCTTGGAAGAATAAACCTTTGGTCCCAGTGGCCAACTCAAATTGGATCGTACAATGTTATAGTATGTTTCATTTTCTACCATATAGAGATTGTGTCAGCTTTTTTTTCCAATTTTTTAAATAAATTTTCTATTATTACATTTGATTAGTGCTTAATAAACATCGTGTTGTCTGGGTTAATTTGTTTGCTTAATAATACAAATTACACTCTTAGTCTCTACCCCTTTTTTCCAACCATTGATAAAATAAATTCCATGTTAGAAAATATTCTTTATCTTCTTTCTCTTTGATCCTCAATGTAAGTCTGTCCATTTCAGGACAGTCCAATATCTTCTTGATTATCTCTTTGTCTAGTGGTGTTTCTTCATTCTTCCAGTGCTGAGCAAATACAATCCTTGCTGCTGTTAGGGCATGCAATGTTAAATATACACTTTGCTTATCAGATTTTTCTGGTGTTATACCTAGCAAGAAAAGTTCAGGTTTAAAATCTACATGTTTTCCTAACATCTTTTCTAACCAAATGTGTATTTTTGTCCAAATTTGTTTTGCTTTAACACAGGTCCACCACAAATGATAATATGTGCCAGATTTTTGGTTACATTTCCAAAATTTACTAGACATATTTTTAAACATTTTTGCTAATCTAACAGGTGGTAAATGCAATCTATAAAACATTTTATAGAAGTTTTCTTTATAAGAAGTTGCCATTGTCAATTTATAATTTCTTTCCCAAAGATGTTGCCATTTCTCTAATTCTATATTATATCCAAAGTTTTTTGCCCAATGTATCACTGTATTTTTCACTTCATCCTCCATTTTCAAATTTAATAGAAAATTATATAGTGTCTTAATCAGTTTTTCATCAGAGGTCAACAATATCTGATCAAACATTGTCTGTTCTTTATAAAAGCCATATATTTTCAAATCTTTATCATATCTCGATTGCATTTGCAATTGAGGCCACCATGATAATTCAATACCCTGGTCTAAAAGCTCTTGTTTAGATGTTAGTTTCCCTTCAGTAGCCAAAATATCCTTATATGTCAAAAAATTTTCATATTGCACTAAGTTTGGGTGAACAAATGCTTCCATCTTTGAAAGCCATCCTGGAATTTTCAATTAGATTTTAGCTTTTATATTTTCCCACAGAGAAAGTAGTGAATTTCTTACATAGTGGTTTTGAAAGTATCTATGAGTCTTATTCTTCTCATACCATAGAAGTGCATGCCATCTCAGTTGCAGATCATGTCCTTCTAGAACAGAGGTCCCCAACTTTTTGGACACCAGGGACCGGTTACATGGAGAGAGATTTTTCCACGGACCGGAGAGGGTGTGGTTTTGTGTGCTGCCTACATCCTGCGGATGGGGCTTTTCTTGTTTGTGCAGACCGGTTGCTTGCATGCCGCGGCCTGGTACTGTTCCACGGACCAGGTGTTGGGGACCCCTGCTCTAGATATAACAGCCCTTTATGTCTGAAAATTATCCATTCTTTTAGCCATGTTAAGACATACGCTTGATAGTATAACACCCAGTCTGGTAATCCAGCTATTGTTCACTTAGGGATTCACTAAAATTTACAGTCTAACCAGGGGTGCCTAAAATTGTGCATACAGCTGAATGATTCAAGTTGATAGGCAGATAAAATACTCAAAACAAAAAATAATTCACAATAATTTTCAGCCTGCCACTAGCAATTCCCAAGCAGATGTGAGAGTTACTTCTCACACAGTAAGAAAATTGACAGTTACCACAACAAATAACAGATGAAGACTGCCAGTATTTCAAAAAAATGACAAAGACATCCAACACTGCACAGAAAAAGGAGGAGAAAGTGGACAAAAGTTTTGTACCTTAAAACTGCAATATATAGATATATGCCTACATATAGAGATAATATATGGGGATCTCATTTGAAAACAATACTTGCTGGAATTCTTGTAATTTTTTACTTTTCCTGTAATAAAGAATACTATTAATTCCAGCTCTTGGATTCTAGTTCAAATCACTTCAATCCAGACAAGAAGGGAACTCTGACTGCCAAATGCATAACTTGAGAATCCATTAGTTACAGTCCCCCTGATTCTTTCCAAAAGAAGTTTCCAAATTGTAATTGTTATGTTAAAGAAGGGACATATGTGGTGGGTTATCATGTTAAATTGTCATCTTAGAAAATCAGTTCTGCCTGCTTATACTGTCCATAAATAACAAAGATACTTTATAAAAGTTCATATTGTCAACAAAATAAACAAACAGGTGCCAAACATGTTACCTGATCTCATTGGAATACACAGTATTTGCAGAAATCTATACATATGTATCACAGAATTGCATCAAATGCAATGACATTTCTGTCTTAAGACACAGTAATTTATTTATCTCCAACATGTAATGTTGACAGACTGTCTGGATTTTGGCAAGCACAGACTTGCACTGTCACATAACAGTCTGACAAATCTATCATTTCTTGCACACACTGCTGCTTTAGTGAACCAAAGAAATTTCAGTAAATTCTTTGTAACTTACATTTGTGATTAGACAAAAGCATTAGTCATGGAACAGAACATTGTTTTCAACTTGGAGTAGCCATAGCACAAGTAGAATTCAGAACTAGTCTAGGTGGGACACAATGTCACTGAAACGTTATATAAGTAATAACAGAATAGGTGTAATTATATGAATGTCCTTCCTGTAAAGCAGTGATTGTTTCTATCATCAGGAGAATCCAAGTTCATTGACAGTGACCACTGAGAAAAGTACTGGTATCTGTAAAATGTATAAGTGTGTCTTCCCCTCTAGTAAATTCAAATTTCTTTACCAGTCTAGTAAATTCCCTCTCAGCTTCTTCAATCTTTCTTCAACCAGATCCTTTCACTTTTCTCCCCAGCAAACACATCCCATGCTCTCTTTTAGTTAACATCAGGGCTTTTTTTTCTCATAGAATGCCCAGAACGGAGTTCCGGCACCTTTTTTGGATGGAACCTTGTAGGGTAGGCAAGGTGGGTTGTATGACGTGTGTGAGTTTCGCCACCTTTTTTTTTTTTTAGAAAAAAAGCACGGGTTAACATGATCCACTTTGACCACTGTTTTACTATTGCTATCACCAAAATGTTTTATTTAAAGCAAGAATTCATACTGACTTGAAAGCACTCTAGCAATAAAAGCATTTCTGCTTCTTTTCTAAGGTCTATTTGCTTCTCTGTCATTATGATTTCTGAACACTGAATATGATGAGGTATGATAAATTAATAACATGCCCATTTTAACAGTTTCTATCTAAAATCAGAGATGGACAGGAAGAAGCCTCATAAAGTTTTAGCCTGCCCAACTTTCATTGTACCTAGATTTGCACTGATCCACCTCCAAATCCCAAAGAGAAAAATCTGCTTCTGTTTTTTTGTAGACTACACATACAGTACCATAAACATCAAAGGGAGAGTAGTTTAATTTCTTCAACTCTAGGTATAGTTAGTTCTCAACTTACAACATTCATTTAGCGACTGTTCAGAGTTACAATGGCACTGAAAAAAGTGACTTACAACTACTTATTGCACTAATTACCGTTATAGCATTCCGCAGGGTCACGTGATCACCCTCTGCAACTTTTGCAGCTGGCTCCCAACAAGCACATCAATGGGGAAAGCTGAATTCACTTAACAACCACCTGATTCACTTAACAATTGTAGCAAAACAAAAAAGTAACTTCACAACCGCCTTGCTTAGCAATGGAAACTCTGGTTGTAAGCTGAGGATTATCTGTATACAGATACTATTTTTTGGATTCTTTGTTAAAGCCCCCTTTTCCACTTTATAAATTAGAGAGTAAGGAAGTTTGTCTTTCTGCTGCTCCCTCAATTAACACACAAATAAGGAAGGCTTTACTTTTGTAATGTGAAAGGCTGAAAAGTTGCACATTTGAATCGTACTTGATAAATTAAGCCTGTAACTAAATATTGGAGGACATTCACATATAGCCCACATACTATATCAAATGAACAAAAAAATGATGTATGTAGACAAAGAAACAAAAATATGACAAGTTACTGTCATTTATTTTTATTCTTATTTTCATCACAAAGCTCTCTTTAGCCGCTATTGTTGATACAACCATTGTTTCATAAAAATGGAGAGAAAATGGAACCTTAAAAAGACTAGAAATATCAAAGCCTCAAACACAGACAAGAATTAGAATCACAGCAGAACACAAAAGTGAGAGGTCAAAAACAGACAGTAGTGCTATTGAAAGCAACTATTGAAAGCAGTTATACTACCAAGACCTACTTTAAAGCCGAAAGCAGAACCAGAACTGACATTAATAAGACATAATTCCCAAGCAATTTGTGATATAAGCAAGCATTTTTTTCTAAAACCGTTTCCATAAATATGGCTTTGTGCATCTTGTAATCATAATGTAAATTACATAAATTGGCACAGGTGCAACATAATTTTACACTCATTCATAGATAAAAAGGCAGGATATTAAAAGTCAACTTATCTCTAACTTTCTTATCTTGCAATTCTGTATGTGACTTCTCAAAAGTAAGCCAAATTAAGTTAAATTGTTTAAAACTAGAAGTCAAATTATGCAGCATGACTGCAGCCTTACAAAATAAACACAAATTCTGTTCCCTCACAGAGAAATTATTAAGCAAGATAGATGGAGAAAAACACACTCGTATTGAGGACATAACAGTCTATAATCAGTCAATCAAACTGAAAAGATATCTGCCCATCTCGAATGGAAAGTACAGCAATGAAAAGTTAATTTTGGCTATTGATATGCAGTTTACAAATTCTCTCTTTTTATGATTATTTTGGATTTATGGAGACATATGGCAAACATTCTGTGTCCTCACTAAGTTTTAGTGCATTCTAAGAACACCACCAAATTAATTTTCATGTACTTTTTGAAGTTTTTTTCCTTCTAGAAAAGTCAATCACATTTCATCTAAAACATTGACTCTACAGAGAAATTTTACTTCACTTCTTCATAATTTCAAATCCTCTCTGGGCAGCAATTCAGTATAACCAAAGTTGCATATATAAATCACATCTCCAAATAAAACTACTGTACATTATTATATATACCATAGGTTCACAAGAAATGAAACTGAGATATGAGTATGACCATATTCTAAGAAGGTAGAGTTTTCATGTGAATATTATTACATTTCTCATGAATATATTTGTGCAAATAAACAATAGATCTATCATAATAATAAACTTGTACATCAAAACCAGTTTCTTCTATATACCCATGCAATTTACCCAATGTGCAATTTATTTAAATAAAATTTGAATTCTACTTAATAAAAATTATAATTAAAAAATATTTGGTTTTAAAATGTTACTCATATATGAACAGCAGTGCATCATTAAAGAATATCAAAAATCAAGATGAAAATACCTTAAGATACAGAAAATCCTTTTGATTTTTTTCTACTATAGATAAGATCTCTTTCACTCTGGCTGTTTAATATACTCATATGTCTCAAACATCTCTTAACAATGTCTTCTTACACCTAGCATAATAACAATCTTCATTTGTAAATTATATCCAATCATTTCCATAGTTCATTATCAAATGGCATGTCAGAACCAGTAACTAGGAAGCAATATGGTACCATATATATTGGTACCAAATTTTTAACAAGAGCTGAGCTAAATGGGTGCCCCTGGCAAAAATTAGTTTTCAAATAAATATTTTTGCCAATAATGATTGAGTTTCTAGGTATTCTCTTCCAGACTGATATTCCAGATGTGTTGGTCTATAACTCAAATGACTAGCAGCCAGTATGACCACTATGTGGTAACAGACATGATTAGAATTGTTATCTATGACATCTGGAACAAAACAGATTGCAAAAGGCAGGTTCATGTATAGGAAGTATTCATTCAGTGGTAATTATTAAAGAAGAAATTATTAAGTAAGTAAAACTATGTCTTTCCTCTGAAACATGATTGTCTCCTGAATTTATAATAGTATAATAGTATTTCTAAGAAATCCAGGTTGTTTCTAAATTTGTTTATGTATTGCTATATTAGGCATGCAACTCAAGGCATACAAACGCAAATACTTAATTCTGCTAAACATAGACATATCTCAAGTATTTCCAAAACATCCTGGACATTTGCCTTGAAAGCTAATTTGGCTGAGGAAACTACAAATAAGCCTGGAAACTGAAACACTATTTAAAAACGATTATAATAAATGCATAGTTAAAACTCTCAAGTAACTAACTGTGCTACTAGGATGCCACAAAGCATTGATAAGTGTATGCAGTACTTAGGAGATCTATATTCACAAATATTCAAGAATCTTTGAAGGAAATAAATTATGGTGGGTGGTAATAAAAAACATAATTGTCTCATTGTTTAAAGTAAGCATTGTGTATGTATACAAGATCAAGAACTGAATAATTAAATTCATAAAAGCTTTATGAGAGATTGAGAAACGTAAATTAAAAAGCAGAAAACTGTAAGATAAAACTTACGAAGAAAAGCTGTAATGGGAAACATGCTCAAACAGTAGGGATCTCTTTCTAGTGATGAACCCAGATTGGCCTCAGAACAATCAAGATTCTTATCCAACACTCTAAAGAAGAACAATTAGCTATTAGTTATCAAGAAACAAAAGTCATGAACTTTTTTGAAATTCACAAGTGATGGTTAGATGATCATGGTATAGAGCAGATAACATATCTTTAATATCTAGGAGTTTTTCAAGCCTCCAGAATGAAAATTTCCATCAATTATGCCTCCCAAAAAGTGTCATAACAATATTAAAATTTCTTTGGATGCAGAGATGGAATTTTATTCAAACTGACATAAAATTATTAATGGTAAAATTTGTTGCACAGTTATTCTATGGTTAAGCCTTTATTTTAACTTCAGGTCTCTTGAAAAAATAAAATCAGTGTTTTTAATATTCTTTTTCTTGCCCCCCAGATGTATCCCTAATGTGGCACAGAGATTGGAAACCAAGCTGTTTAGTAATGAAGCCAAAATCTGACTAGATATTTTATTTGTTTGAGTAAGGGTCAACTTGGCTCCAAATGGGCTGTTCCCTCTAGCATCACAAACAACTATATGTCTAAGGTTACTATTTCCTACAGTCCTGTGCCTAAGCAATTATATTAGTGGTAGGTCTAGACAGCCAAAAAAAGGAACAGCAGACCTGGGACAGATTAACAGAACAACCTAAACTGAATTTTTAAAATCTGTACACCGGGAATCCAGAGATATTCTCCATTATTTTCACTTGCCTATGCCAAATTTTCATAGATATTTATTAACATTCTCTTTGGCATTTTTAGAGAGTAGATACCATAATATTCCAGTCCTATACCTTGGCAACTTTAGGACTTGTGGACTTCAACTCCCAGAATTCCTCAACCAGCCACATTGGCTGAGGAATTCTGGGAGTTGAAGTCCACAAGTCTTAAAGTTGCCAAAGCTGGAGAACCCTGTTCTAGAGGCTTTGTCCAGGTAAACCAAGAGACACTGAAACAATGTTCTATATGGTAAATTTTATTTCGACTCTTCTAAAAATAAATTAGTCTTATTTTTAAAATGTCCCAGGCTATCCTGATAAATTTTCTATTCAATGTCTATTGGCAGATAGATGTTCTAAAGGTATATACTGTACTCAGTTGCAACATTTTATTTTAGTTAGGAGAACTCAACGCACACAAGATACCTCAAGGTTTGAAATAGTTATGTGGAATTTTAGGCCATTTTTTAAAAAAAGCTTAAATATCTTGATTTCTAATTATTTTACTATATATCTTACCTTATATTTACTATATATTTTACTTTATATCCATTAATATGTATTTTATACTGAATATATTTTAGCTGCCTACTGATCTAAGACCATACTAAAGTATTCATTCATTCTTCCTAGTAATGAATTATCAATTATTATAATTTTAACTTGACAACTATAAGAATCTGAGATCCTATCAGGGGATATATCTTAGAAACTGTTTGGGTTTAAACAAGCTATAATGTGTTTCATTTGATTTTGGCAGAGAAGGTTTGTAAACTATGGTTTTTGGCCAACTGAGTGAGTATGCTCAACCAATAGTGTTTTTTTCATGTCCAAGCAAACAATGTTTTAGGACCGTATATAAACCAGAGCATTGATTTAGATGTGACAATGTTTTTTTTTGTTTTGTTTTAAAAAATATTTTATTGATTTTATGATTTTAACAATAGATGCTTAAAACACACCGTGGTGATTGGGTAAAAAAAAATTCCAGAATAAAAACATATATAAGCAGCTCAACTTAATACATTCACTTTCATCTTTCTATTTCCCTCACCCACACAAGACAAAAAACCAAAAACATATAAATTTAATATATTCCATTTCTGTCATAAATTTCGGTTAAACCGATTTTAAGACTTTGTCAATTTCATTCCAAACTCTCCCCGATACATATACCATGATATTTATAAGGTGTTACCATACATTCTTTTACATTCATACTTTTAATGAAATGAGGTAAATACCTACACGTAACTTTTGGTGTTGCTCGCCCATTTCCCCTTTCACCGCATCCACACTCTTTCTTCTCTACCTTCTTTCTCCCTTTCTTCTCTTCCTACTTCCCTCTTCCCCCACCCCTCTCCTTCCCTTTCTCTCCACTTCTCCTCTTCTCCTCCAACCTTCCTACTTCCTTCTCCCCTCCTTCACTCTTTCTTCCCTCTCATCCCTCTTCAGATGCAGTCCAGGGGTAATGTAAATGTGACAATGTTTTTATGCCCCTAAGGAATCAGAGCTGCACTAAAAAGGTGATGAGTCAGAGGAAGTGGAACAGGTTTTTTTTAGGGATTTTTTTTCTTTTTTCCTTAAACTGTGTTATGCCTCTATTAGAACTCACACATCATTTTCATGTGCTCGTCTCACAATATAAGTTGCACTGTCATCAACATTTAATTAAAGAAAGTTTAGGGAAGGCAAAAAAAAAAAAGATACATGTTGTCCACAAGGACAGGGCACAGGTGCTCACACCTTTGACCAAACTGTTTCTTCAGCAGATCAAGAGAGCAGCATAGCCCCAATCTTTGTATCACTAAATGTTTCCATTCATAAGTACAGCCATATAGCTACTGCTGCCATTAAAATGGGAGAGTGGAAAAAGTACACTAAAAGAAGTTTCATGCCAGATTTTGCTCACATTCTTAAGTGGAGAAAAAGATCTGTAGACTCAATGCACAATTGGGGATAAAGAAAACAATATTTAGAAAAGATTATCATTATGATAAAAATAAGTCGGTTGGTATGCAAAGTTACTGGTTTGTATTCCTCCTCTCCTATCCCATTGTTAATATTTAATAACAGAAATGTCTATCACCTGTGCATATGTAGAAATAATTATGTAAGGCGTATGGTAGGGTTAAGTACAAGTAGTTCTTGACTTACAACAGTTTATTTAGTGACTGTTTGAAGTTACAACGGCACTGAAAAAAGTGACTTGTGACCATTTTTCACATTTATAACGGTTGCAGCATCCCCATGGTGATGCTTGACAACTGTTTCACATTTATGACAGTTGCAGTGTCCCGGGGTCATATGACAAGCAAAATCAATGGGGAAACCAGAGTCACTTAACAACCGTGTTACTAATTTAAGAACAGCAGTGATTCACTTAACAAATGTGGCAAGAAAAGATGTACAATGGGGCAAAGCTCACTTAACAAATTTCTCACTTAGCAACATAAATTCTGGGCTCAATTGTGGTCGTAAATCAAGGACTACCTGTATATGTCAAAGAACAACATATATATAAGGATATAGGATGTTTTGCAGTTAAGATCTTTCCACTATACAAATTTGTGGCTCATTCAAAGTCAGTAACTTAATATCTGTACTTTACAGACACAGATATGCAGAACATTTTGTCACTATTTCAGCTGGCAATGAAGTTGGGACATTCACCAGTTTTAATTATGCCATCCTTCCTAATGTCTTTACCAGTAACATATCTCATTTATTTCCAGTAACAGGGAAGCCATAATATTTACATGCTTACTAGTAGCTCCAGAATAACTGTATCACCTGCAAAGAGTTGTGAAGAGTACTAAACATAAAATTTTCATTAAACAAGATTTATATCAGATTAGACAAATATAAATCTGTGCTTCAAGAGTAATTTTGAAATGCAAGGACATTCAAAATGCTAATCAAGAACAATTAGAAACAAGAAACTATTAAGAATCATTTGCTAAAAGTCAGTATCCTCTTTACACGGACTTTCAACTGCAAGTAATTGTAAGCTATACTGAACATGGAGGGGTTTACATCTAAGTAATATACGTATACATATACATATATAAATCTTTCAGACAGAATTACATGGCCAAACTTTAAAGGCCTCATATCTGTCACCCTAACTTAATCTACGTAAGACAGTTTCTGGGCTTTTCTTTGGGGAAAAAAAGGTCAAAATAGGAATCTGATTGGTTCTATGTTCATTACAACTTTTTAAAAACACCCTTGACATTAAAGTATTTTGACAATTAAGGAAGCAAAATTATACATATGTAAGATAAAATAAACATGTATAAATTTATAGTATAATTTTATCATCATTTATAACAAAACTGAATTTTTAAAGAAAATTTAAAGAAAAGTGTAAGCATGTATAAACAGAAAGATATGTACGAAGAAGAAAAAAAGATTTCTACCAGTATTGATTTACCATTAATTCAGCCTTAAGTGGACACTTGTCACCTCTCCTATGAAAGGTGCATACATGATTCCATAATATAGTTTACAGCACACAGACCCCTTTGTGATAGTTTCTTCAGACCATTTGGGAATACACGGTCAAGTGGATATGCATTTTTA
Organism: Bothrops alternatus; assembly: GCA_034064705.1. Lineage (NCBI taxonomy): Eukaryota > Metazoa > Chordata > Lepidosauria > Squamata > Viperidae > Bothrops > Bothrops alternatus. The sequence continues at coordinate 8,142,926 of JARGCV010000079.1, read as the reverse complement.
CTGTCGGGGGATTTAAAACTTAACTATTCCGAATAATGACAAGAATATTCACATATACTTTAAAAACTGATCTGAAAAATAATTCGTCAATTCTGCCTTTTCTGTAGTGCATTTCATTCTTGTGAAACGGCCCCATGCCGTAAAAGAGTTACTTGTAAACTACACGAGATGCAGCTCCCATTCTCTCACGACCCTAAAACGACACCTAGATCTCCAGAACAGCCCATCCACGTTACAAATTCAAGCCTCTGCCTTTCGTCTTTTTAGCTTTATTTACCATATAAGGATGAGACAACAAAACAGTATTTATCAAGAGCGGGCAGATGCCACGCACGGAGAAACCAAAAGCCCTTGTCAAAAGCGAGCAAAACCCCATTTTAACTAAATGAAAGAGCAAGAGCGCGGGGCTAACTTCTTGTAAGCGACATGCCTCCAAAAGGTAACGGGGACACGGGCGGGTAAGGAAGCCCCAGGGTTACTCCGTTCTAGACTTCCTGCTCTCGTTTTGTCTCCTGAAAGATAGACGAGGAGTCCAAATCTGGCCAAGTTTCCCGGGCATAGGCAGTTTGGAGAAGTGCGCCCGCTGTCAGAGCCTCAACATCAGTGCCCTTGATCTAACCGGCGTTTTCCGATCGCATCTTTCGCTGCGGGAGACCTGCCGGCCAAGCATCCGCGCATCCCCTCGGCTCCCGCGCGCATTTTGCCTGCCCAGCCAGGAGCTTGGCAGCAACCAAAGGCGCAAAGGAGAAGGGGAAATGCCTTTCCCCCCCCCCCCAGAGCAAGCCCAGCAGCGCCTGGTCCCTTTAAGAGCCGCCGACCTTAACTTGGGCCTCCCCCCCTCTTTGCCCGACACTTAGTTGCTAGCTGTCTAGGTCTGTACCGGAGCAGCAACTCCTGTCTCCCTTCGCGGAGAGTGATACCCGCATCCCGCCAGGCAAAGGTTGCAGAAGGAGGGGAAAAGCCCGCCGGGCTGTCGACACTCACCTTCCCTCAGAAAGCCCCTCCATCCCATTCGCCCCAGGGCGGGGGGCTCCCTTTCGCAGAGCAGCTGAAGACCCTTTCAGCCTCAGCCGCCGCCGCCTCCTCCTCCCTTCAGTCTGTCTCCCGAGCGCGGAGGCTACGTCTGCTGCTCCCGGCTCCTCCGCTCCCTCCCCGGCTGCTGCCCGGCTGCAACTAGTCTGGCTCTTCGTGACAGCAGGCGGGCACCCGGAGCCGCGGGAAGAAAGGAGCGGGGCTGCGGGAAGGGGGGGGGAGGGAGGATGAGCTTCCTGCCCAGCCCCTCGCGCGCCTATTCGCAGCCTCTACTGACACCTGCAGGGTCGGATGTGCAAAGAGCCGGCCCGGCCTCTGCCCGCCAACTGGCCCAGCGGCCAGGGAAGAAAAGTCTTCTCCCGCGGAGGGGCTTGTCTGGGTTTTTCCGCGGTTGCAGGGCCCCCCCTCTTTGGTCACATTCCGGCGGAGGGCAACCCGCTGCTCTACCAGCCTGGTGCGGCATCCTCTGCACGCTTACCGAGGCTGCAGACCTGTTCTATTCGGGAAGCTTTGCTCCAAATGTCTAGGGCTGCACCCGCCCCCCCCGACCTCCTTCCTCCCCCCCGGAAAAAAAAATCCCGTCGAAAGGGAAGGCAGGGACTTGACCGTAGATCATTAACCCACTTTAAGTTTGCCTCCGCATCAGCCGAGGCAGAAGCGAAGACACAGGCGGGGATCCAGGTTCAAAGTCTCTACGGCTGGAAGTTTAGAATTTCTTACATGGCGGGGGAGGATTTGTTGAAGAAATCAGCTTCCAAGCCTCCACGTTAGAGGCGGCTTTAAGTGCCTTCACGGAAAGCTGGGAGATGCCTCGCTTCAGTTTCGACCTTCTTGCTGAAGGCGCGAAAATCTGTGGGGCACTTTGGGGAGGCGATTGTGCGCGCAACTCCTCGGCGAACGCTGCCCTCGGCTCTTCCAGCCTACCTCGCTGTGTTTTAAAAAAGACCGTATGGAGAATATCATCCAATTGCTCATATAGCACATCACCAAATAAGGCACTCCTTAGGACTTTGCCCATCCCGCAAGACAAAAAGGTTTTGTAGCTCCAAAAGAAGCCAGTCAAATGCATATTTCTAGAGTTAAGGATGACCCTCACTAAGAATAACTTTCTACAAAGGCATGTTCCATATCTGAATCCTTCAGGTGTATTTTGATTTCAGTTCACACAATCGCCAGCCGGCACAACCATAAACAGTACATTTCAAATTGTTGTTCGACCCAGCAAACTAATTTCACCTTCTTGAACTAAAACAACCTAGTTTAGAAAATAATAAACTATTTTTAGAATGTTCTTCCTTGTCGGCCTTTGTTACCTATTAAATAAAACTAACCTTATTTCCACTGATACATTTCTATGGGAGGCAACTGCAAAAATCTATTGCATGTGCCCAGTGGTGGGATTCAAATATGTGAACAACCGGTTTTCTGTGGGGATGCCGCTTCTGTAAGTCCATTCTGGGCCTCGGCAACAAAAAATTAGTTTACCAGTTCTGCTGAAGTGGTGCGAACCGGCTGAATCCGATCACTTCATGTGCCCTAGACCAGAATTTTGGGTCTCTTCACAAGGTAAAAAAATCAGCAATAAACACACCAAAAAATGAGGGACAACATAAATTTTCAACCCAAAGCGGATCCATCTAGCATCCTAACTTAAGGCTAAGGGGAAAAAACAGGTTTTTTTTTTAAAAAAATCATTCAAAGGTGGGCTTCTACTTCATATCACTAATTACAGAATTCCTGTATTGCTGTCATTTAGATTAGTCCTCCAAGCCAAGTAAACTTTTGGCTATGCTGCTCAGACATTGTAGGAATTGCAGCACCAAACACATTAGTGATACCAACCTAGAATAAAATGAAGTCTTCTTAGAAATGAGATGCATAATAGAGAAATGGTTTGCCACTGCCTTCTTCTAGGATGCTGTTTAGCTTTCCAGTCAACTACTGGAAAATCCTGGAAGTCATCCATTCACTTACTAACCAGACATAGATTAGCCTCTGAGACCAGCCAGATGCTGCCCTCTACTGCAGTGGCCCCGAAATCTTTTGGGTACCAGGTTCCATGGAGAGAAGGTTTTCTATGGACCTGAGGGGGCATGGTTTCATGTGCTGTCTGCATCCCATGGATGGGGCTTCGCTTATTGTGCAGCCAAGTGTCTGGCATGCCGCAGCCCAGTGCTCAGACCAGGGGTTATACTGAAACAAGCTTGTAGTAAATTATACTAAAGAAATGTAGAGACATCAAAGACTCTAGCTTGGTAGACTAAGTTCTTAATAAGCTTTATTTAGGCTGGGTTGCTGACCTGTGATAAAGAATTTGAATTTTATTAAGAAAGCTCTTCTTCGGTATATATAAAAAAAGACTTAAGTTATTTTCTACTTGTCATTGTTTTTTGAATGCTAGAAAGGTTACTGATTACCAACACATTGTATAATACACACAACAACAAAAAATCCTACAAATCTTTCTAATATGTTAAATGCAGTCTAAGAATTGTTATTAATGTTTTCAGCTTTGAGAGGTACAAACAGAGCTAGGAACATGCAGGGATTATTTGATCTAGTTGGAAGTCCAGTCAGAATGTCTTGAACTGGTGCCATTGCATAGGGATGCTCAGATCCAGAAGAAGAATTGGAAAAAACTTCTGTTATATTCTACCCCAATATAATATAGAGAAATTACCGGTAGTTGCAAAGTTTGAGTTTTTTGCTGGTACTATGATGGTGCTAGCTATTGTAGTGCCCCAGAGCTCCACAATCAGGACTGGAGCTTTGTTGATGCTCAGGACTGATTCAGATCAAACAACTTGCCACTATTTTGTATTGTCCTGCCTCAGGCCAGAATTTGGAGACTTGGCTGCATTCAATGAGCTCTTATAAAAATGTTCACCACCAGGAATAAAGGAATTATCTTGTAGTTAATTATTGACACAATCCTCCATTTATACCACATAATTAAAAAAAAATCATTGAATAAATAATTTATTCTTCTCAGAATGATTACTCAAACAATGGTTACATGTACAGCACTTCTAAATGAAGGACACAACTTTTCAGGATGTTATGAACATTTGGAATGTTAAGAGCATACTATGGGTATGCTATTAAAATGATATACGTGCTGGGGTATAATACACATTTCCAATCCCCCCTCGACTTATAAGACTGTTCCTCACTAATAAGATTCTCCCCATATCAGATGACATAGGGAGACAGATGGGTCCCATGTGTTTACTGCTTTTAGTTTAATAAAAGCAGTTATATTCTCATTTTCATGTGGCAATTAATTGGAAGATGCAGTCATTTTTCAGTCTAGCAGAATATAGAAAAGTTCTATGAGTGAGTGAGCACAATCAAGGTGATGTTAAATGTTGACATAACTTTAATATTAATAGAATAAAAACACCAAAGGAATGTTAATCATAAGTGCAATGAACTTATCTTACCTAATTTATTATCTTATTACATTGTTATTATACCAAATAACCTGCATTGTTTTTTAAATAGTTACTACACTATAACCTATTCTTGTACTGAATAGACTGCAAGTAAGACAATAATTACAAAAAGATAGTTGAATAGTATACTTTAAAAAAACTGAAATTGCTATCCTTCTTATAATCAACTAGAAAACAGAAGTAGCAACAACATTTTTATTACTTTCTGAATTTCTAATTAGATTGCAGGCAGTAACAGCTAGTTCCCAACTCAGTTCACTTTTTCAAATCATGAGATTCTTTCACCAAAGCACTGATAAATATTCACCAGCTATTCTTTGACAGGCCATTATACATGCTAAAGAGTACAGATAATTTATCTACATGTGATTTGAGTGATTAAAATGTCAGATTTTGTGTAGAGTATTGTTTTCGGAGCAGGGCTTGTGCCCAACATGAGTAATTTACTAAGATGGCATGATAAGCTGCCTGAGGCATTTTGGAAGTTGAGAGTAAACAAAATAGGTTTTAATACACTTGTAAGAGGGCACTTCAGTTTTAAGTCTCCCACCCAGCTCTCCCCCCCTTGTCTTTTAACTATTAGGTGGATAAATGGAACTCCTGTAGTCTTTTGTCTAAACCATATCAGAGTACAAAAGCTTGGAAAACCCAAAGGAATTTTGAAGCCTATTCACACTACTGCATTGAAAGCGTGGGTGGTTCTAAAGTTCAAATGGTGCTTGTCACCAGGAGCTAAAAAAGTAATAATAAAATAAAACAATTTGAAATAACAAGAGGCACTTTTTAAAAGGCAGCTTTTGCACAGAAAATATATGAAACTGAAACTTGGCAAATGCCATTTGTGGACAGGTTTGACTCAGAATGAAGGTAATTTGGACAGAATATAGTAAATACAGTATTACATATGAGAGGTGCCTGTAGTCTGTCTGCTCAACTTCCATATTTTGCAAAGCTTTCAGAAAAGTAGGTATAATCTGAGAAAATAAATCAAGATTAATTAACATTAAATTGCTGCAATGGACCAGGATACTTGCGGGACCGTTTCCTGCCTCATGAATCCCAGCGACCGGTCAGGGCGCATAGGGTTGGCCTCCTACGAGTCCCGTCTGTTAAACAATGTCATCTGGCGGGGCCTAGGGCAAGGGCCTTCTCCGTTGCTGCTCCAGCCCTCTGGAACCAGCTTCCCTCAGAGGTTCGTACTGCTTCCTCCCTCCTAGCTTTCCGGAAAGTGCTGAAGACACATCTATGCCGACAGGCTTGGGGCATATGAGCTGTGCTCTGCCCCTCCGCCCTAAGAGTGTCCCTCCATCAGTGACTGCGAACTGATTGTGTTTGTATGTGGTATGAATGTGGTTAATTTAAAAATTGTTATTGTATTCTTGTTGTGAGCCGCCCTGGGTCTTCGGAGAAGGGCGGCATATAAGTTTGAATAAACTGAACTAATAAACTAAACTACCTCAGTGTTTTTCAAACTTGACAACTTTAAGACATATACGCTTTAACACCTAGAGTTCCCCAGTCAGCATACTGCCAAAAATAGAATTTTATTTTTTATGCACATATTAAGATTCATCTTATTCCAATTTGTATATTGTTTAAATATTATTCTAGCAGTATGAGAACTACTTCAATGTAAATATATCCCATAGACGTGGGGGGAGAAACATACCAATATAATCCAATATCCTCTTATTTGAAGTGGAATGTGCATTCCCACTGATTTCAGTATAGTCTAGATAACTACAGTACATATATTGGGTTATGATCTGGATGATCCAAGTAATTTATGAGTGTTGCTATGCACTGCTGGTTTGTATATTGTTATGGCAACATCTTGCACTTCAATATTTACCAGTATTCCACAACTGGGCTCCATTCAGGTACAGGTGGCTCCCACAGCGGAAAATAATCTTTCAAATGCACTTTAGAGATTTTAGTAAGAGTACTGAGGAAATTATTTCCTGCAAGTACGGAAGGAATATGTAATCTGTTTCTTTTATTTACATACCTAGAGAAAATAGTTTAAATTTATCTGAACGATGCATAAGTACTTTGTAATGCTTTATTAATTACATCTGTGGGAATTTTTCATTGGAAAGTTTATTTAAGTTGCCTTTCATTTAAATATGTAAGATGAGAGATTGCATTCTTTAAATGCATATAAGCAAATAGGCATTTCCTTCTGGTAAATGATAACTGCTGAACTACAAAATAACTGGTACTCTATGCCCAGGCTCTAATCATTCTGTTCTGTCTATGCAATATCCATAACACACAAACAAGAGAAAATCATATTCAGGAGGGAGAAAAAAAATCTGAACCAAAAAGAAATAGATACTTCCCATTAAAGGCTTGGATAGCTTTTCCAAGGAAACTTTTGTGAAAATGCATTTTAGGGACCATTTAGTACAAATATTCCTTGTGGGTGTTATAAAACTGTCCCTAACATTGCCTGGCATAGATCTTACATGTTCTGAAAAGATTGTGTTATATTGTGAATGTGCTATCTAGCACCTACAATGCAAAATAAGCATATGAATATTTCTTGTTAGTATTAACCAAGTTACAGAGAACACCCAACAATCTCTTTCAAAATATCTTGTTCCAGCTGTAACAGACCTTTTGATAAGTTTCTTTAACATTTTTCTCCTCCCAAACACTATTTACTCCCCTGTTCTCAGTTCTTTGTAGCCTTCTAATCTCTTGTTTATTTCTCTGACACAACCACAATACTCCATGACTGACATACTGGACAGCTTTGACTGGTGACAGAATGTTCACAAAGAGACAGAATTCAATGCAAAATGAGTATTACCTACCGCTACCCTATAGGACATGTGAAAGGTAAGAAAGGAAGTAGCCTAGTAACCCTCTTACTGATTTTATTTCATTACAAAGGACTATTTTCTTACAATTACTTACCTAATGAACTTACTGTTTATTAAAGACTCAATATGGCCCTCAGCATTCCAATTTGGAAATCATACAAATTAACACAAAGAGTTTGAAGACTTGATTCCCAAGTATGTTCCGGAGAGCTCCTTCCAACTTCACAGAGTTTTTGCCAGAGAACTTTTCAAGTTTCCGCAAGGAACAAAGGACATTTCCAGTGTATTAATGCAGCTAAAATCCACACAAGCTCTTTGCTGAAGAGGAAAAAATTTAGAGTTATATAACTACCTCATACTCATATTATGGAGTGGGAAAGAAGAAGAAAAAATAGGAGTCACAGCTATATACTACTGTTTTGGAGTTTATATTACTGGTGATCTCTTATAACACAATGCAGAGATGGGTATTATGAAGGCATGAGCCCCAAGCATCTGGAGGTACTCCAAGGTTGCCCATCAAGGATAAAAATTTATTTGCAGCACGATCTTCGGTAAGCCTCTCAGAAATAAAATTCACTAAATTCAACTGGGCTTACTATATCTGATTATAAGCTCAACTTTACATCTGAAAATATAAACTCCTTGCCCACATTTTACTGCTTTTAAAAACATCTAAAACAGGGGTCCTCAACCTTGCCAACTTTAAGACTTGTGGACTTCAACTCCCAGAATTCCTCAGCCAGCTTTGCTGGCTGAGGAATTCTGGGAGTTGAAGTCCACAAGTCTAAAGTTGCCAAGGTTGAGGACCCCTGATCTAAAAAAATAAGATTATGGTTTCTACCAGAGTACAAACTTGAACACACTTACAATGGCTCTTTTTGTGGCTCTTAGTTTTTCTCTCATGCTAAGAAGCAGATTCTCAAACAGCTGCATAGAGGTAGCAGCCCTTGGCAGGGTGGTCTAGTACTCTCCTCTCTGTTCCCTATATTGAAGCCAGCGTTCTCCACTGCACCTAAATCCTTCAGGTTTACTTAGAGGACACCTGGCTGAGATGCTGTTGCAGTCAGACCGAGATCAGAACATTCCCTGGGTCCCTGAAATGTCATTATCCCAACAAACAATTTAGTGCTACTGCTCAAAGCAGAAATAGTTGGTTATCATGTGGTTTGATATCAGAGGTCTGTTTTTAATTGCTTGTGTGGCACCCAAGAAAGTCCTGCCACCATCCTCCCCTCCAAGGCAACATACAGAGACTGAGAAGAATATAACATCTATTCTTTTTTTTTTAATATAACATCTATTCTTAGAGATGAGGGGTGAACATGCAAACTACTGTTAATGCCATAAGTAGCAGATTGGGTGCAGCTGAAAATAGTATCTCAGCAGGAAGATTGTGGGAAACCTGTGGATACCTCTATAGCTGATTTAATAAAATTCTAATAACACCTTCTAGGATACATAATACACATAAACTGCAGCTAGATCCAAACAGAACAATATACAGAGATTTCTTATAAGCTGTATATCCGTAGTAGAGACTGTAGCACCAATACCCATTACTACAGTAGTCAATGATCTGTTATACAGTAATGACTGCCAAGAGTTTCAACACCAGTCACACAATGAATTTAATGTTCTTGAATCAGCTGGAATCAAGTGGTCTACTTGGAACCATTACATATTACTCAACTTCTGGACAGATACTTCACTTGTGAAAGTATCCAGGACAATTTGGTTGCTCATGAGAAAGTTATTGTATTTTATAAATGCTTTGTAACAATGTTATCATTTTCAGTCCATCTGAAATAAATGATTTAACTGAAAACATTCACAGAACCTTTGCAACTTTTAAACATACAAATTCTAGTTCAACCTTTAACATTCCTAGATGAGATTTAATAACACCATTGCCATCTGGCCTAAACCCTTATTATATGAACTTGCACTGCAATAATGAGCAAATCAGATATGGATACATAACTTTGGTAGCAACTGTCAACAACAGTTACCTTATACCACGCATGTCAAACTCACGATGTCACGTGACGTCACGCAATGTATTGGGCCAGTTTTGCCATTGCCGGCAATGGGGTGGGCGCGGCTTCCATGTGATGCATCAGCCCGCGGGCCGGCAGTTTGACACCCCTGCCTTATACAGTTTGACTATTAGATAGAAAATATTCATGTATAACAGATATAAAGGAGAGTTAGCAATAAACACAATAAAAGGGAAAATATTTTTTAAAGCTTTATTTTTTTTAAAAAAAATGAATTCATACACTGTCATTTGAGAAATCATAATCAAAACAAAAATTACTTACACTGCTGCTTTCAACAGCCAAAGTGCACCGGTTCCATGATAGCATACATTAATAAATTTACTTTATTAAAATTTACAAATACTTGAGTTACCTATAAATTTATTTTGTATACAAAAAAGGAAATTTAATAATTTAGTCATAGCGTGCATGGTTAACAACAGTTTTAACTATTTTCTGCCAAACCCTCACCAATTAGTTGAATAGTAAGAGTTCCACTTTTATCTGTCTCAACCACCAATAAGCATTTGAAAATGCCTGGGGACATTGGTTTGAACTGGACTGGTAAATTGCAGTAGTGGTGACATCTGTGAGAGAAATATATAAAAATTAGATGAGCATTTAACAGACTTCTTCAACTTATTTAGATTGAGAAAAGGAAGTTCTAAAGCTCTATTAGCAGCAGAGTATTTTCTTATCATAATAGCATATTACAACTTGTCAACTGGTTGTGCTATTTTGGACACTAAACAGAAATTGCCTATAATATGGATTACATTCTTAGCTGTATATAAGTAGCCCTTGGGGGTATGAGGCAGTTGGAACCAGGATTGCCATCACTAAGCAATATGTTTGTAAAGAGTGTTGTCACGTGATTGTTAAAGCTTAGTGATAACAATTCCTGCAGACTCCGTTGCTGTTGTAACTCCAGGACATACAAACTATTGTGTGGGAAGTAGTGGCAGCCTGAGGGAAAGACTGTGGGGTTGTAAAGAGGGGGTAGGGGGAGGCTTGGTGCAGGCTGTGCATAGGCAAAGGGAAGCTGAATAAAAAAGTATCATGCTACACCACAGGAATGATGTGAAGCCAGGGAAGGAGGGCATTATGCCATATGAAAGGAGGCCAGAGGAAGGAGGGAGCTATGCGAATACAGGAAAGATGAAAGAAGCAGGACACCACACTGTACAAATGGAGGGAGGCCAGGGCATATACTAGAGTGACTTGCCACCTTCCCTGCTGGCTTCTGCATTGATTTTGTTTGTGGGAAGATGGCAGAAAAGATACAAATGGCAATCATATGCACATAGGCTGCAGCTGTCAAAAGTATGAACTAGTTGTGGAGCACCAGTATCACAATTATGTGACTGTGGGGGTGGTGTAATGGCTGGAATTTTTAAAATTAGTTATAAGTACCACTCATTCAGTGCTGTCACAACTTAGAACTGTGACTGAACAAGACACCTTTAAGCGAAGACTACTTGTAGTTCATAATTACAACACTTTCTTCTAAACACCATTCAAGACAACCTTATCAATTAAGGGTGCCTAGGGCCATCAAGTAAGCTAAAAAGAAGCTGTAATACTTAATACACAGAGTAAGCAATCTGTGGGTCACAAGTGGCCCCAAGCACATTACCAGACTGTACTGCCAAATTTTGGCAGCAAACTTTCCCGTTTATCAATGCTAAGATTTTCAGTTCAGTTCCATTTACTCTGTGATGTTGTTATACACCACCTTAGCCATGAAAGGCAGCTTGAGTGACCTTGAGCCAGTCACTCTCTCAGTCCAACTCATCTCACAAGTTGTAGGGAAAGTAGGAGGAGGAAGGTGGGCTGGATATGTTTGCTGCCTTGAGTTATTATTATTTAATAATAAAGGTGAAATATAAATAAATAAAATATTGTGAATCTAGTACATGGACATTAGTGAAGTGCCCACAGAACACTATGACCAGTCATAAAGCTATCCTGAGAGATTATAGGGAGTGATTATGCTAACTCTCTGTCTCTGATCCACCTACAAGTTGTGTTGTTTTCTGTCTTGCTCCCCACCTTGAAATGTATGTTCCTTTCCTGCAAAACTGCTGCTTCCATGTCGTTCATCATACCACCTCCCCCTCTGTAGGCACCATGATCCCATCTGTTTCATGGGCCATGAGGTAACTATTTCGTGGCCATCTTAACTTCAAACAGTCATAAATGATAAATTGTAAAGAAAGGAATACCTGTATGCCTTCTAACACCTGTCTTAAGAAAAAAAATACATTTTCACTCACCTCAAATTATAATGGGAATGCTTGATATAAAAAGGCTCTCCAGGACTTCTAAAGTTGAGCTGTAATTTAATAATTGTTTAAAATATTTGTGTTATTTTATTCATTACCCAGCAAGTATATAATCCCTTAGGAGACATACATTTCAATTATGCAGATTCCAGGGGAAAAAAAAATATAATAGCTAAGCCTGGCTTACAAATTTTGATATACATTTCAATATTAGGATTTAAATTTCATATGGTTTCCAATTTTAATACATATTACTTTTTACTGGAAAGTAAATTAGCAGCAATGATCCAAACAACTTTAACATCAGAACAAGTATTAAACATTGGGTATGTTAGTTTGAAGATTTATCAAATGCAACTTTAAACAATTCTTAGAAGTCAATATACCTGACAGGAAGACATAGAATAATTCTTCATGCTGATTTTTAATGTACTTGATTCGCCAACCCTAGTTGGAGGAAATGTATAGACGTCTTCTTGGGCATACACCCCTCTCCTGGTTTAAAAAAACAAAAAAACACTACTAAACATAATCCTGTTTTAATCGATATTTGTAATTGGGAAGTTACTTAAAGTTACTTCTGTAAGACCAAAGCATGTCACTGTTTTAGTTTTAAGAAACATCTGAATTATTTTTCTTGCTTGCAAAATAAAGCTGCATTTCCCCCCAATTCTTGAACAGTACTAAGATGTTTAGTTGAGTAAGGATTATTTAGATGCAGACTGCTTCATAGTTTGCATCTTGTATTTGTTAAGGGTTCTGAATGTAAAATATCATTCTTCCTCATAAGAAGATTGTTCTTTGTTTCGGTAAGTCTATTCCCCGGGGAGGGGGGAACTGTTTAGGATTACATACTCAATAAGCTTTGATTTTTAGAGAAGCATGACTGAAAAGCACCATTTATATTTTCTCAGACATTATGGCAAGAGTCATGCATCATGCTAAGCCATATTTAACCATGGTTTGTAGAATAACCATGTAGTAGCTTGGCTTGTACATAATGTTATATCATAAATCAGGATTCATGAATCATAACAGTAGATCACACAACACACTAAAAAGCAAATCCTTGTACAAGGCAAATCTATGGCCTTGATTTTATTACATAGCAGTTTGTGGATCTCATAGAATGCTACTAAATAGAATGTATATTTAAAACATTGAGAATTTATTTTCTTTACAAATAATGAATATGCAGAAATGTATTTTATAAACCGTTCAATTTACATACCATATGTTGTGATCAAATATACTGAGGTATTCTTTTCTTTGTGTTACATCTCGAATGTTGATTTTTACCAATGATGATGTTAATACTTTGTTTTTTAACTGTTTATTGCTTAGGATACTCTGTTACAATATATAAATTGCAAAATGTAATTAATTAGAGAAGTGTTATGCTTTTTTACCCATTAATTATGCAAAAACAGAATCAACCAATTAATTTTATTCTACAGAAATTAAGTAAACCAGAACTGCTTCTTCAAACTGATTATTATTATTATTATTATTTATTTAATTTCTATGCCGCCCTATTCCAAAGAACTCAGGGCGGCTCACAGCATGATAGAAATTACAATAAACACATATCTATAAAAAACCCTTGAGCTAAAAGAAACCAATCACTCCACAAACATACACAGAAACATACACTGGCTAGGGGCAAGGTGTTAGCTGCCCCAGGCCTGCCGGCAAAAGTATGTTTTAAGCAATCTACGAAAGGCGAAGAGGGTGGGGGCGACACGGATCTCCGGGGGAAGTTGGTTCCAGAGGGCCGGGGCCGCAACAGAGAAGGCCCTTCCCCTAGGCCCCGCCAGGCGACACTGTCTGGCTGACGGGACCTGGAGAAGGCCCACTCTGTGGGCCCTAACCGGCCGCTGGGATTCATGGGGCAGCAGACGGTCCCGTAAATAACCTGGTCCAATGCCATGTAGGGCTTTATAGGTCATAACCAACACTTTGAATTGGGTTCGGAGACCAATTGGCAGCCAATGCAGCTCGCGGAGTGATACCGAAATGTGGGCATTTCTAGGCAAGCCCAACACTGCTCGCGCGGCTGCATTCTGCATTACCTGAAGTCTCCGAACATTTTTCAAAGGTAGCCCCATGTAGAGAGCATTGCAGTAGTCGAACCTCGAGGTGATAAGGGCATGAGTGACTGTGAGAAGAGACTCCCGGTCCAAATAGGGCCGCAACTGGTGCACCAGGCGAACCTGGGCAAATGTCCTCCTCGCCACAGCCGAAAGATGATGTTCCAAATTTAGCTGTGGATCGAGGAGGACGCCCAAGTTGCGGACCTTCTCCGAGGGGGTCAAAAGCTCCCCCCCCAGGCTAATGGACGGATAGATTGAAATATCCTTGGGAGGCAGAACCCATAGCCACTCCGTCTTGTCGGGGTTGAGTTTGAGCCTGTTGGCACCCATCCAAACCCTAACAGCCTCCAGACATCGGCACATCACTTCCGCTGCTTCACTGAAATGACACGGGGTGGAGATGTAAAGCTGGGTATCATCAGCATACTGATGATATCTCACCCCGTGTTGTCGGATGATCTCGCCCAGTGGTTTCATGTAGATATTAAACAGCAGAGGGGAGAGGACCGATCCCTGAGGGACCCCACAAGGGAGGAACCTAGGGGTTGACCTCTGACCCCCTGCCAACACCGACTGCGACCGACCAGTGAGGTAGGAGGTGAACCACCGCAAAACAGTGCCTCCAACCCCCAACCCCTCCAGTCGGTGCAGAAGGATACCATGGTCAATGGTATCGAAAGCCGCTGAGAGGTCAAGTAGCACCAGGATAGTGGATAATCCCCTATCCCGGGCCCGCCAGAGATCATCCGTCAGCGCGACCAAAGCAGTTTCCGTGGAGTAGCCGAGCCTGAATCCTGACTGTTGAGGGCCCAGATAATCGGCCTCATCCAAGGACCGTTGGAGCTGGAGTGACACCACCTTCTCAACAACCTTCCCTATAAAGGGAAGATTGGAGACAGGACGGTAGTTGTTTAAAACAGCTGGGTCCAGGGAAGGCTTCTTGAGGAGGGGGCGCACAATTGCCTCCTTGCAGGGAGCTGGAAAGGACCCCTCCCTCAAAGAAGCGTTAACAATCTCCTGAACCCAGCCCCGCGTCACCTCCCTGCTGGCCGAAACCAGCCAGGAGGGGCACGGGTCCAATAAACAGGTGGCGGAGCTCACAGCTCCAATGGCCTTGTCGACTTCATCAGGTGCCACCGGGTCAAACTCCTCCCACACAACAGGATCAAGACGAGTCCCTGTCATCTCGACTGAATCATTATCAGCCGATACTGCATTCCAATTGGAGTCAAGGTCCATCCGAATCTGGGCGATTTTATCCGCGAAAAACTTATTAAAGTCCTCAGCACTACCCTGCAAGGGTGCATCAACCCCCCCGATTAAGGAGGGAGCGAGTTACCCTGAACAGGGCGGCTGGGCGGGATTCCGCAGATGCAATCAAGGCGGAATGATACGCGCATCTTGCCGCCTTGAGCGCCACCTGATAAGTCTTGATATAAGATCTTACAAGTGTTCGGTCAGATACGGATTTGCTTTTCCTCCATCGCTTCTCTAGGCGTCTCTTCTGGCGCTTCATCCCCCTGAGTTCCTCAGTAAACCAAGGAGATCTCCTGGGTCTGCTACCACAGAGAGGTCGTAGCGGCGCAATCCGGTCAAGAGCCCCCTTCGCAGCCATATTCCAGGCCGTAACCAGGGACTCTGCCAAACTGTGAATGAGAGAATCCGGTATTTCCCCAAGCGTCCTCTGAAAACTCTCTGGATCCATCAGACGTCTGGGGCGGAACCACCTAATCGGTTCCGCCTCCCTGCGGGGGAGGATAGGAGCCTTGAAAACAAGCCGCAACAGAAAATGGTCTGACCATGATATAGGCAAAATATCTAAGCCCCTTAAATTCAGATCATTGCTCAACTGTTCTGAGAGGAATACCATGTCGGGAGTGTGTCCCCTCTCGTGAGTCGGACCCTGAACTACCTGAGTCAGGTTCATGGTTGCCATGGTGGCCATGAACTCCTGCGCCAACCCAGAGGATTCGCCGAGCGATGGAAGATTTAAGTCCCCCAAGACAATAAGCCTGGGGAACTCAACCGCCAGCCCAGCAACCCCCTCAAGTAGCGCAGGCAGGGCTGTTGACACGCAGCTGGGAGGCAGGTACGTGAGCAACAAGCCCACCTGAACGCCTAGGTCCAACTTCACAAGGAGCAACTCACAACCCGCAATCTCAGAAACAGCGAGCCTGCGTAGGCTAAAAGTCTTCTTGGCTATAATAGCCACTCCTCCCCCCCTTCCCTGGGGTCGTGGCTGGTGCCATACCTGAAACCCGGCTGGACACATCTCAGAGAGAGGAACTCCTCCCTCCGGGCCCAGCCAGGTCTCGGTCACACATGCGAGGTCGGCCTCCTCATCCAGGAGAAGATCATGGATGAGGGGAGCTTTATTTACAACCGACCTGGCATTGAGCAGCAGCAGCCTGAGCCCAGGGTCCGGATTTCGCCCATTACCAGTACTTCGGGTTGAACTCACAGGGTCGGAGCAAGGGATCGCTTTTAGACAGCGAGCTCTTGTTCCCCGGGAATGGCCTACCCTATGGCTCCCACCATATCTGCCTCTCCCCAGCAAGACCGGTATACTTTGGCCCTCTATCACCCCAGAGCCAGCGTCTCCCCTCCCCTCCGCCTCTGCCATGCCAGGCAGGCTAGCCAGTTCATCACATTCATTCCACTCAACCACAACTCCATCCATATCATTAATTTATCTCTCCCACTCTTTAAACTAAACACATTAAAAACAATAAACTAACCATCCATTCAACCCGATTCACTCCACAATCAGTCAATCCCCCCCCACATCATTCATAACATCCAACAAAAATAAGTTAAAGCAGTATTAAACAACTTGAATTATTTAAAAATTTAAACAAATAGTAATTAAAACAATTTAAAAACATAGTAATAAAAAAATAAAAACAGGCATGCCAGATGTTAATCCTGCCGCAATAACTATAGCTGTGCCTGTATTAGTCCCTCCTAAGATAAAACTTGTAGTAGAGTCCAAAACAGAACCCACAGGAGGAATACTTTGCTGATACTTTCACAGCAAAGTTAGTATCATTATACTTGCTAGAGTGTAGGAAAAGATGTAAGAGTTAAATGCTAGTGTTTTATCAAGTGCTGGTATTTTACAAAGTATATAATATAAGACTTCACAAAAATATTCTATTTAAATAGTTCATTTTAAGACTTTAATCAGAAAGCAATAAACACAAATTATTTATCACAGAGGTGTTGTTTCATTCTTCTTCCATTCTATGTAAAAGAAGTCTATTAATTATGAATCTAATTTAAACAAAAATTAACTACATCATTCATATTCTTACCATTCCACAAAACTGAAGCCTGTATTTGTCTGTCAAATGAGGCTCATGCAATGGGTGACACTCAAGATCCCAAAACTGAGAATAGTGTCCTTTGTCTCTAGGAAGAAAGGACACTATAATCTGTCAAAAAAATAGAAAATCATAAATGTATATTTTACCAAACTTGATTGCATTACTAGAATGATGAGCTACTGTATATTTGAACATTATGACATTATGATTTTATTAACAAAACACATTGCAAAACTTAATTCTTTAAATAAGCAACCATTAAAACCAACCTCATCTGTACTCCCGCTAACAACACATTAACCCCAAGGCTGAGTCCAAGCCAGATTTTAAAGGCTTTTTGGAATCACAGGAGACAACATGCTGGGGGGGGGATATTATAGCAGAGGATGGGAGCAGAGAAGATACACTTTATAGGTTTTATAAAGTGACAACATTTAACGAAAGGATCTGGAGTTCATCAACTGGGCCCAAACAAACTGGGTAAGCAGAAACCTCAGTAACCAGGTCTTATGCCATAAAAGGGGTTTAAAGGTAACCAGCAGCATTTTGACTCTACATGGAAGCCAACAGGCAGCCAATATAGCTTGCAGAACAGTAGTGATATGTATCAATAATATTTGCAGAAAAAAATCTGGTCTTTAGTATGATATTGCTATTCTCTTTTCCATCATGCATTACTAAATACAGACTTTAGTAGAAGCCTCATATGAGATATGAAGGAGAACACAGCCCATACTAGAAGAATTCCTCTGATCTGCTGATACTCCACACTAATTTGTTTTAAGCAGTTTGCAACATAGTTGCAACATGCTAAGCTATAAACCATGCACTGGGGAGTCAGAAGGCATATACATTTAACAAATAAATAATGCCTGGAGCACATAGCTAACACTGAAGCAAAAGTAATTCAATGTTAAGAGTCTATCTTGGCATTCCTTTTTCCTGACAACCATCCTATAATGTAGTTTGGACTGAGAGACAATGAATTCCTCAGTACATTTCTGTGCCTGAGGATGGACTTCAACCTGGGCTGCCTTCTAAGCCAGAAGAACATATTCATTACTAATCCCACACTGACTCATTTTGGCAAGGGAGAATATGTGAACTAGACTGTATTCACAAAATAGCAGAGGGTTGATAGTGGTCCATGATCATAATGTGAGTTTGTATGTTAAAAATAGATCATGCCAATTCAATTTTGTTTCATTCTTTGACAAAATGAGTAAATTAGTAGACTAGTGAAATGCTGTGGACACAGTATATTTAGACTTCAGCAAGGCATTTGACAAAGTAGACCACAACGTACTTCTTGGTAAGCTAGAAAAATGTGGGATTGACAGCATCACCACCAGATGGATTTGTAACTGGCTAACAAACCATATTCAACGAGTAGTCCTTAATGGTACTACATCTACATGGAGGGAAATAAGCAGTGGGATACCACAAGGTTCTATCTTAAGCCCACTACTCTTCAATATCTTCATAAATGAGTTAGATGAGGGAATAGAAGGGGATCTCATCAAATTTGCAGATGACACCAAGCTGGCAGGAATAGCCAAAACCCCAGAAGACAAGCTCAGAATACAAAAAGATCTTGACGGATTTGAACAATAAGCTCTATTTAACAAAATGATATTTAATGTGGAGAAAACCAATGTTTTACAGCTGGATAGGAAAAATCAAAAGTACAAGTACAGATTAGGCAAAGCCTGGCTCAAAAACAATAACTGTGAGAGGGACATTGGAGTCCTAGTGGACAATCACTTAAACATAAGTCAGCAGTGTGCAGCAGCAGCCAAAAAATCTAATACAATCCTTGGTTGTATAAACAGAGCTATAGAATCAAAATCATGTTAACGTATTAGTACCGCTTTATAAAGCCTTAGTAAGGCCACATCTGGAATACTGCATCCAGTTTTGGTCACTACATTACAAAAAAGATGTTGAGACTCTGGAAAAAGTGCAAAGAAGGGCAATTAAGATGATTAAAGGCCTGGACACTAAAACATATGAAGAACGGTTGCAGGATTTGGGAATGGCCAGTCTAGAGAAAAGAAGGACTAGTGGGGACATGATAGCAGTATTCCAGTATTTGAGAGGCTGCCACAAGGAGGAGGGGCTCAATTTATTTTCCAAAGCACCAGCAGGCAAGACAAGAAACAACGGATGGAAACTAATCAAGGAGAGAAGCAACCTAGAATTAAGGAGAAAATTCTTAATATCCTTCAGATGTTGTGGGTGCTTCCTCACTTGAGGTTTTAAAGAAGAGATTGGACATCCACTTGTTTGAAATGATATAGGAACTCCTGCTTGAGCTGGACTAGAAGACCTCCAAGGTCCCTTCCAGCTCTGTTAAGTGATTTATAATAAAACTTTCCTTCACCTAGAAACCTAACAAGCCTTTCTATCTACTCTGCAGAAATATATATTAAAATATATACATCAACTTTGTTTAGGAATTCCCCCCCCCCTCATTTGGGAGTATAAAAGCTGCATCTGTTGTTCTTTACTATCACCTAGTGGTCACCATGAAAAATACATTACACAGAAATGGTAAGTGTGGGATGGGGGGGAGGGGGAGGAAACTAATTGTGGGCAATAGAGACAGTAACAGCCTAATTTCCCAGAAAGAGCTGTCCTATTGCCTTATCTTATACCTCTGACCCATTCAACTTGCTTATAAATTTGTGTAGAAAACACTCTTCACTGTTTGAATCAAGAAAAGGAAAATATGCCATAGAGAAAAAGGAACAGATTTTTTTTGTGATGGACCAAGGACTTTAAAATATCACTATCCTCTGAAAACAATAGAATGAAAATGAACTTTTGATAAACATTTGGAAATAAACAAACAAAAATTCTTGTATCTTAGACATGTATTTCACCATTCTTTTCATTTCAACTGCCAGAATTGCTACAACATATGGTAAATGTAACAAAGTTAAAATTAATCTTGCTAAAATGGATGGCAGATGAGCCTAAAAAGGCTGCATGGATACAACGTAGGGTTGTGTAGACATTCAAAGGGCAAGGTGTGATTCAGAGCACCCAAAGAGAGCATCTACTGGAAACATCTTAAATTAAGCACATCTTTTCTAGGGTTTGCACCTCAGCTGCAGAGCTTAGTCATGTCAATTTAAAGACATAGTTGCTTTAAGGTGTTCCTGTTTGTACCTAATCACATTTTGCCCATGAAAATCTGGCTTTCTATCACCCCTAGTAACATGTGAAGGAAAAAGGGAAGAAAACTATATTTCCTGAATGCATAAGGGACAAAGATAATGGAATAGCAACTGCTTCAGAATAATTGGAAATGTGAAGCATTCATTTTGTGCAATGTACTAAAAAAAAACAACCATTGCTTTCATATAAAGCAGGGGTTCTCAACCTTGGCAACTTTAAGACTTGTGGAACTTTAAGACTTGTTGAAGTCCACAAGTCTTAAAGTTGCCAAGGTTGAAAGTTGCCAAGGTTGAGAACCCCTGATATAAAGGTAAAGGTTTCCCCTGTCCAGTTGTTTCTGACTCTAGGGGGTGGTGCTCATCTCCGTTTCTTAGCCAAGGAAGCCAGCGTTGTCCAAAGACATTTCCCTGCTCATAGGACCAGCATGACCAGCCAAGGAACATAGAACTCTTACCTTCCCACTGAAGTGGTACCTATTTATCAACTAGCATTTTTATGCTTTCAAATTTCTAGATGGGCAGGAGCTGAGTAAGTAACAGGAGCTCACCTCTTCGGATGGCACTTAGGTCTTGAACCTGGGCAGACAAGCTCAGGGTCTTTAACTGCTGAGCCACCGCACCCTGCTTTCATATATTTAAGACTAAATAATAAAATCCTATTGATATTCTTGATTTATTTTCAAAATAGAAGTTTTCACAACAATCTGTCTTTACTGAGGAACAGTTTTATCAATTATCTTGTCTTCCTTTAAAGTAAAATCATCTAAAAATGCAATGAATTAACATGAACATAATCAACTGGTGACTTACTTTTTCTTTTCCACAAATTTCAAGAGTACCTGAAAGATAGGAACATTGGAAAGCAGCATATGTAGCTCTGTAAACATCTCCACTTTCATCAGCTCCCTAAAATTAAACAATTATTAATCAAAACTATTAGTTATATAAAGCAGTGCTTAAATCATATTTAATTACATTTCTTTTGATTGACTAGAGATGATGAATTTCAATAATATATTAATTTCATGGTGTAACCATTATGTGAAAATTGTTTTTCTTGTTTACCAATACTATTATGAAACATTTCAAATTATTTCAAGTTTTCACTAAAAGTACATTTATCTAACATCTGTAGATTCAATAGATGAATTTCATACAACAATGTATGTGAACAAATTAAGGCTGATGGTTTTAAACCCGATATACACTGTCTTTAATTAGCACATTTTCAAAAGCACTGAATCTATATACTGCAATATGTTTTTTTTTTAATGAAAGTACCTCAAATGGGCTAAGTTAAAGAATGCATCCAAAATCCAGGAGCCACTACTTCCACAGGAATGAAATCTCAAGGACAGTGTTGGCAAAGTTGTGCAGTAGCACCATGCCACCGCAGTCCCGTAGCACCATGCCACCGCAGTCCCGTAGCACCATGCCACCGCAGTCCTGCAGTCCTGATTTCCGCCACTCCCTGTCAGCTTCCCACAAGCAAAATCAAGGGGGAAACTGTCCCAAAGTCAGAACTCACTCCCTTTCCCATTGCTTTTTTGTCCACCCATGGTCATTCTGTTTACCAGTTAAGAAAATATCTCTGCAACAATAACAGAGTGGATCATGGGTTGTCTAGTCAATTCTGAAGTGTGTGTTTTTTTAAATAAAAAGCACGTTTTTATTAAACAGAACTTTACAAAACATTCTACCCACACCTGCTGTTCTGATGATATAACCGATTTTCTACATATGTAATTTAACAAACTTTTCTTGTACGTATAAGAAAACACTTTCTTATTAAAGTAATCAATATTATTGAATGAAATATAAAATTGTTTTCTGTAACAATATGGAGCATAATGTTTAATACAAATGATTTCACTTTCTGATTTGATCCAAACTTTTATATCAGCAATATGTAAGTTAGCAATAGTTAACCAGGCATGTCCTGGTTAACTAGTTTTTCAGCTGAAGAATGGAAAGCATGTTAACCTACTGTACATGGTGCTTTGAATAAAACATGTTTAATAAATAGTTGCAGCCATTCGCATGGCTGCAAAGAGCAATAAAAACACAAAACAAAATGCTTAAATGAGCGGATTATTTCTTTACTAGATCTTATCTAGAAATTTTTCTTCTAGAAAGTTTTCTTGTCCCAATCTTTGAAAACTTTTTTTACTAACCTTGACATACGGTGGTGCAAAAGAAGTCAAAAACCACTTCAAATTTTCATCTCCATTATTTTCAATCTCTAGATATTTTTCTGTAAAATATAAAGGCCAAACAATAAAATGATAATTTTATTTCACAACAGTGCACAGAAACAAGCAGTTTGTTGAAAATTCTAAGTTGCTTATTTGGTCAGGAGTGATAATAAATTATAATTATAGTATTGTTGTTTTCCTACAGAAGACCAACAATGATACAAGTAGTCTCTTCTTACTCCAGCATTTTCTTTTTTTTTTTTTTTTAATAAAAATTCTTTTATTAAAACAATTAACATTGAACATAAAAACATATTATGCAGCAATCATCATGACACCTGGTATACAATACTAAGTATTAGTCTTTGATAACTGAAGGCTGAATCTGAAGAGTCGCACAGCAGCTCATGCAAGCAGTCCTCGATTTATGATCACAATGGGATTGGAATTTCCATTGTGAGATATCACATGACCATAATAACTTATAATGGCAATCCCAGCACTCACCATTGAGAATTGTAGGTCATTAAGTCACTACCCATCCCAAGCAAAGTCATTCCATGTCTGGTTCCTCCCAGCCCTGAACCTCAGTAAGCTAAGGGGCTATCTTCAACTACCTTCTCCCAACCTCTGTCTTTTGGGCCACCTTGCACCCTGCCTTGAGGGACGACAAGAAATACCAGACTTTCATGATTCTGGGGCTGCTTGCTACATCCCGGGAAGCTGCAGCTGCCCCAGCAAACATAACTTGCCAGCTGCCTTCTCTCCCAGTACCCTGCACCATTCTTTCACCTTTTGCACCTAGCTGCCATGGCTGAAGCAGAAGCACTTGGCTGCCCTTGTTGTCTCCTTTTTGCTACCTTTGCTGTCTCCTTTTCAGACCTAGCTTCTCCCTCGAAAACTTTAGCCATATGTAGGAAATGTTCCTGAGAAAAGCTGGATCAAAAAAGAGACAGTAAAGACAGTGAAAGGATTCTGCGACACTAAAATTGAGTTTCTTCTTTTTTTTCATTCAGTGTCTGTCTGTGTCTGAATCTCTCCCTCTCTTAGCACTAAAAACATGTGCCACAAGGATACCAATATATTAGAATTTACCTGAGTGTTCACCAGATTTTGTCTCAGGAAAAAATATAGTCCGATTTTTTACTTCAAGTTTGGTCAGCTGTTTTTTCTGGCATGGTTGTATGTGAGAAACAGCTAGTTCAGACTGTTGTTGATGAGCACCCATTTTAGCAGTTAGTGAGCTCTTTTCAGATGATTTCTCAGTGATATTTTCCCGAATTTGAACCTGAACAAGCTATACATAATAGAAAGATATATAATTCATAGCTTTTTCTAGGATTTGTCTCAAGTTAACATATGGATTCCTATTTAGAACTGACATCTAACACACACACCCTAACGTATTAGGGAAATAATTACTACAATTCAACTGCAATGTGCAAATAATAAAGGTAACTAGCTAACAAGCAATCCTATCAACAGTTTATAGAAAACATGAATTTAAATCTTTTAAAAGTATTTATTGCCCCACAGAAGAATTTATAACATAATTTGTAGACTTAAGGATTAAAGCCTTCTGCAAGTTCTCAGGACAGCATAGTAAAATATCTTGATTCAGATGCTATTGAAAATGTTTGTTTTTTTAAAAAAATATTAATTATTGTGTGGTTTTGTTCTATTTTTTTAAATGAAAAATTATTAAAAGTATCAGAAAACTGAATAATTTTCTCTATTAATGAGTCCGTAGACATAAGTAAAAACTATATTTTACTAAATATGTATTTTATTTATAACATTATTGTTTTGTGGAAAGTAATAGGCATTAATATTTGTTTAAGAAATGAAGGATACTTTCTTAAATGGATCACTTAAAAAGGGAATATTTCAAGAAACCTTCATTTCCATTTTTCATTTTTCCTGATAAGGATTTCGTACTGGGGAGATGGACCATTCATCTATGGTAAGTTAAGCTTTGTTAGAAAACTAGACACTGTTAGAAAAGAGTAGCCTCAGTCTATGATGGCAAATCAGAGGAATTCTGGTAGCATTATTTTCCAACTAACAAGTTTTATTAAAAGCTGTAAAGTTTCTTGCTCACTTTGTCAATTACTAGTGTCTAAGTCAGCGGTTCTCAACCTATGGGTCGCGACCCCATTTGGGGTCGAACGACCGTTTCGCGGGGGTCGCCGGACACCGCGGTCCGCCATTTTGTTTTGTTTTTGTTTTTTTTGTCGCGCTCACGCTGCGCATGCGCGGATCGGGCCGTCGTGTGCGCGCCGCGTATGCGTGGATCGGGCCGTCACACGCGTGCCGTGCATGCACAGATCGGGCCGTCGCGCGCGCACTGCGCATGCGCGGATCGGGCCGTCGCGGTCCGCCCTTTTGTTTTTGGGGTTTTTTTGTTTTTTGTTTTTGTCGTGCGTGCGCCGCGCATGCGCGGATTTGCCCGACGCGCGTGGGCGCGCACGCACGCCGGGGTCACGCCGCGCATGGGCGGGGCAAGTGGGGTCTCAACCTGAAAAAGGTTGAGAACCACTGGTCTAAGTCAGGGGTATGCAACCTTGGTTCTTTTATGACTCATGGACTTCAATTCCCAGAATTCCTGAGCCAGCTATGCTGGCTCAGGAATTCTGGGAGTTGAAGTCCATGAGTCATAAAAGAGCCAAGGTTGCCTACCGCTGACCTAGGTACAGCTCAAGAATGCTGATGTCAAAATAATAATTTTGATTAATTTTTTTATTTACTTGTAGAACCAAGATATAGCTGATATTTTTTAATTTGGGTGATTATATATTTGAACAGATTAATATTTTTTTATTTTAAAAGATACTTTTTACCAGGTAATTATAAAAGGTGGTTTTAATCATTTTTAATGGATCATGATACTATTACAAGTACATTTATATCACATACATGGAATACATTTTAAATCTATATGATTACATTTGAATCCATTTCTAAAAGATTATATTTTTCTTCAATCTCTTACAAGAGTTGCTCCTGATCTCAATCTTTAATTGATTAATTAGATAACAGTAATATAAGTCCTATTGTTATATCTGATGAAGCTCCCATAACATTGTTTTTGGGAAGTTTGTACAAACAGAACTTAATCAACAATCTTTCCAACAATTATATTTAGCATAATAGACTCGATTCATTGGTTCCAAATGAGCAAGTAAAGTTTTTTTAAAAAAACAATAAATCTAAAAATTTTGCAAGATCAGAATTATTTGGCTGCACTGCTATTATTACAAGAGATGTTATTTAAACCATTCAAAGAAGGAATTCTTGCAATCCAGATTAATTTTTTTGTCAATGGCATAATTAATGTGAGTTTCTTAATCCCGTTCTAATCAAAATATATCTGAATCTTTCATGAACAGATTTTTCTCTCTTATTTTTATGGGAGATATAAAACAATAATACTAAACCCAGGTAAAGACAGCAAAGATGACAAGATATGATTCAATGTTTTTGTAAAATATACAATTAAGCTATTGCTTACAACCACAATTGGGACCAGCAATTCCATTGCTAATGTCACAGTCACTAAAAGTAAAATCACATGACCATGGTGGCTTTACATCACTTCTCAATTGGTCATTAAATAGTACGTAATTAAGTGAAGCATCACTGCAACATATGACTTTTACTTCCATATTCTCCATTAAATCTGCTTATAGCAAAATAGTTGGAAAACATGCAAATTGTGATCATGTGACCACAGGATGCTGTGATGATTGTATATGTTTGCTGGTTATGAAGTACCTAAATGGTGTTCACATGACCATAGGATGCTGCAATGGTAATAAATGCAAGGTTTGGTCACAAAGCTGTCTGTTTTACACCACTTCAAATGGTCACTAAGCAAAGTAGTCACTAAGCAAAAACTACCTGTAAATGCTAAAAGTTTGGTTCCACTTTTTATTAGCTGAATTAAAATGTGAATTATGTCCTTTGTCTTGTCTTACATACCATCTGGTTTTGCAGACAGTACCCGATTTCTCAGGCAATCAATATTTCAAATATATGTCTTATTGATACTGATGAAGATTTTCATTTAAATCCGCATGTATTATGTAACAATTTAGAATAGTCTCAATATACTTTTGATTTGCAAAATATGCTTACCATCTTTCATATTATCATTGTTCCTATAATATTGCCATATTCACTGGAATAAAATTCAACAAGCTGTGATGAGATTAATGGGGTTTGATAATCAATAATTTTCATGTTGGAATAAATCAAAAGTGCCGAGTACATGTGTACCTATTTTTTCCACCGACAAGTACAAAGCTTTAGATCTTCCAAACAGAGTTCAAAGATTCATATTTGTTATTCCATTACAATTTTCTCTGCAGTCCCTTCCCATATCTTTCAAAAAATAAGGATGCTTACAATATTAAAACTAGGTATGGTATCATGAATAACACTTTATTTTAAAACTTTTTTGAAGCACTTACTTTTTGACCACCATCACAATGTATATATATAAGGCCACTCCATGGAAATATTGATTTATTATCTGCAAGTGATGGGTTTGGACTCACATGAATTGAAATATTGCTCCTAGAAAAAGAATTCAATATTTAGTTCTGAACTCAAGTGAAATGAGAAAATTTGATGTACAAAATAATATTATTTTGACTTGTATAGAAAAATCACAAACTCCACTGTGGTTATACATAATAAAAATGTTCATATGCTGATGGATCATTTAACAAAACATCCATAAAGCACTAGAACACCACAGACTTTATAAATAAAATAAAATAAATCATAAATAAAAAATAGCTTTAAAATATCCATAAATTATGTTCACATAACCTGCAGTGTGGAAAACGTCTTTCACTATATACCCTCTATACACAAAAGACATCATGTGAACAGTAGAAAGGTATTAACTTTTTACTGTTAGTTTGTAATGGATTCTATTGCTTTCAGATTATTAAAATGTTGTCATTTCTATAAGACAAAAAAAAACATTCTTTCCACAGCACAATTGTGTTCTCTTGAGTATTAGGAAATACACCTCAGTGTTGGAGGAATAAGACAAAAACAAAATTTGCAATGAAAATGCAATTAAAATGTAATTTATTGAAGTCAATCAAAGAGTTAATTTCCTCCATACACAATGGAGAAAGTGACCCCGTTGTCCCTGGAGCCTTCCTCCAAGCATGCCTGTGGAGGCTTGGATCAGGCCCTTGGAAGTTCCGTTCCAAGTAGCAGCAGTTTGAAGCAGTCCTCTGAGGGCTGGATCCAGCCTCCGGAGGCATGCAGAAATCCCCCCAACCTCCATTCCTGGAGCAAACTACTGCTGCTGCCACCTGGAGCAGAACTTCCAAGGGTCTGATCCAAGCCTCGGTGGGGTTTTCCTAGCCATTTGTGCCAGGAATGAAGGTTGGGGGGGAGGACTTCTGCATGCCTCTGGAGGCTGGATCTAGTCCTCGGAGGACTGCTCCAAGCTGCTGCTGCTTGGAACGGAGCTTCAAAGGGCCTGATCCAAGTCTCGGAGTTGTTTTCCTAGCCGTTTGCACCAGGAATGGAGGTTGGGGGGGATTTCTGCATGCCTCCGGAGGCTGGATCCAGCCCTCAAGAGGACTGCTCCAAGCTGCTGCTGCCCAGAACAGAGCTACCAAGGGCCTGATTCAAGCCTCCAGAGCTGCTGCGGCCCGGATCTGAGGCCGGGGGAGGCTTTTGTGCCCCTCCGTGGCCCGATCCAGGGTCCAGAGACCTTTTCCAGGGCACTGCAGCCTGGATCTGAGGCTGGGGGAGGATTTCACGCCCCCCTCCAGGCTCCAGAGGCCTTTTCCAGCCTCCCCCGGCCTCAGATCTAGGCTGCAGTGGCCTGGAAAAGGCCTCCAGAGCCCAGATTGGGCCACACTGGGTGTGCCGAACTGTTCCCCAGCCTCAAATCCAGGCGGCAACAGGAACCACGGCAGAGAGGAGTCGGGTCTTTTCCAGGTGAGTCCGGCGCAGCAGGAAGAGAGCGGGAAGCATGCGGTATCTTAGTGGGTCGGGGAGGTCTTGGGGCCTGCTCCAGCACTAGGCTCTCCGTGGCTTTCCCCACCCTGAGATACCTCATGTTTACTTAACGAGCCGTGTGCGTTTTAACAAGCAAGAGAGTGATCTCGCTAAAGGAATGAGATTCACTCTATGCATTTTCGAGTTATGAGTGGAATGGGCAGGCTCCATTAAACTTGTAACTCTAGGACTACCTGTATTCCAAATTCAATGACCCTTTCAAGTAGGTGAATACAGTATGAAATGGTTCAATACAGTATCTGTCTGTTCTCATTAAATATTCAGAAACAACAGAAGTACCTACCCTGGTTCAATAGTTCCATGTTGAGGAGTTACTGTAAGACAATGAGCAGGCCATGATAGTTCAAATTTCAATGATCGGTTTGAGTTATTTGTTACTTGTGTATATTTAGTAACTGTTGCGCCACCTTTTGAAATAAGAATTGTATGAGTTTTCAGGTATCTGCCACAAATATCTGAATTATAAACATTTTATATACTTGCTGTTAACTTAAACTTGTAAATTTTGACAAAAAATGGTGATATCCATTTTTTCTGAATTGGTAACTGATTATTCAAGATGGAAAATTATATTGTGTGATTAATAATTTTCAAATAAAAATAAGACTAAATCAATAGGGAGAAGGTTGCAACAATATTTTTATTATATACTAAAGCTTGCTAAGTTACTCACTTTGAAAAGGGGCTGTGAGAATCAGAAATTCTGGTTGAAGAGTCCACGTTTCATGAGAAAGAAGAATATTTTCATTTAGGCCATCATTTTTTGAAGATAGGGCACAGCCATGAGGCCCTTTAACGGGTAGTACATCCAGAGTCATAGCAGATTTCTCAGGAATAGCAGGTCTTTAAATAGTTAAAAACTAGTTAATCACTAGCTATTAAGAGAATAATGAAAAGTATAACTGAAAGACAATCACCAAATTTTATTACTGTTATGATGCTCATGGGCAGGCTCCACTAAGGTCATAAACCAAGGACTTTCTGCAAAACATTTAGGGCTCATTGTAACAGAGCGCAATATCAATGAGCTTGTAATGGAGGCTAAAGGGTAAAGTGCCTTGGCTTTTCTATGTGTATTTATTGTGTCTGTTTTTATTTAGATTTTTCTTTTTTTAACATTGTGTATAGTGAGCCTTCCAGAGTTATTTGCTTAAGAGACAGCCACATAAATATCAAAGAAAAAAAGAAATGTCCTCCCCTTCCTTGAAACTCCATATGCTTCCTTTTTCCCTCCCTTCAAATTTCTCAACTTCACACATTTTCCAAAGGAGAAAACAAGAAATATAGACATTTTCCAGCTCCTAGGTAAAGTTTTTCAAAGCAGTTCAAAACCATAAACTGTTTTTTCCCTGGAATCCCTGAGAAAGAAATGGACTTTAGGACCATATCCATAATATGGTGTCATATGAGAGTAATTTACTCTTATTCTTGGGCTACATTTTTAATATTTTATAATTTTGTTCTAAACAAAATGGAACAAAGAGAAAAGATATCAGGAATACATGTTAAAGATACGTTTTATTCAGATACATAGTGTTAAAATTTACTGCTGCATGTTAATTGGCCACTTTAACTTTTTTACTTAATCTGTAATTCACTTATTTAATAAGGAACTGCTTATTATCAATTTAAAGATTTCGATTTTATTTCATTAGCAATTTAAAGCATTCTTTTAAAAAAAACAATAAATAAGCCATTACCTCTCCAATACCATTTGATGTACTGAAGATGGGGTGCTAGCAGAATCAGAAACAGTGCTAGCAGAATCATTAATAACAGAGAGTGTAATCTTTCGCATGTTTGTCAAAAAATACTGGAGATCATTTAGCTGTTGTGGAAGGTCATATACTAGAAAAAATTAATTAGGCAAATTGAATTAATGAAAGAAAAGATCCACTGTTCCAATATTAAATATAGTTTTGCATCTCATTAATCTTTATAGTTTCACCATATGTGGAACGTGTTCTCAAATAATTTCACAGACAGATTCAATGATAATGAAAACATTAACAAATGGACTCTACATTCAGGGTTACAGGAATCTTCTATTTGCTCTGGATTTTTTGGAGAGGGATTGGATCATCTAAATAGATTTTTCTTAAACTTTTGTCCAAGTAATGAAAATGGAAAAACCAGCCAGTGCCATTAAATATCTACAAAAACTCTTAAAATAATTCGCTCTATTGTACATGGTAAGTGAAGTAGACATACAGCAATGTGGTATGTTGGGTTAAAGTATTGGAGTAACCAGAATATCCAGGTTTGACTTCAGTCACAGAATCTCAGTGAGTGACTATAAAGGAATAAAGAGCTAACCACAGAGAAGGAAGAAAGGAACCAATGGAGGATTTGGAGAACCAATTACACAGTCCTAAGATGAAGCAAGTGTGAGAGACAAAACTCAAAATAATACCATCTTAGTACAAGATAGATCAAGAAGAAAAATAATCAGGCTTTCAAATTTGGTTCCTTTATTATTAAAGGACAATAATAATAATGCTGACAATAAGCAGCATTCCTAGTATCCCTTTCATATCTATTTCTTGACCTGGCTTGCCTCGAAGGGCTGAAAGTGGCTTTGGTCCAGCCAGTCTCCCTCAGCCCAACCTACCTCACAAAAGGGTTATTGTGGGGGGAAAATATATTTAGTTCTGAGCTTAATTTTTTATTTGCATAGCAAATAAAAATACTAATACAAACCAAAAGTAAAAATATTAATAAGCTACTCAGTGCTACCTAGGAACTATAATTTAAGAAAAATCTTTTGGCTAAGATCAGAAATTAATTTCAGAAATAGAGGAAAAAAAGACAACTATTAAGACTTTCAAAGCAAATTAGTAAAAATGTCTGATTGACAATTCATTCAATCAAATACCAAGGATATATAGAGTGTGTCAAAAGCCCAATGAATGGGAATCATAGCTAATATCTACAGAATCATGACACAAGGAGCAAGAAGGATATAATCACCCTGGAGGAAGTAGAAATAGAATCAATGTTAGTAGAAAATGATCACTGCATCTGCATTGGTTTTATAATACAGTGGTATTTAGAAAGTGAGAGAGGAATGCAAAGAAAGCAATACATTTTAAGTATATACATATAATATGAATTACATCTAATTTCAGAATACCTTCTTCTACCAGTTCTTCTCCAGGAAATTCTTCATCAAATTTAATATTTACTACCGGATTATCAGGAGAAAGTATTTTTTGCAATTGTTCAGGTTTATGCTGTATCGTTCTAAGTAGAAAATTTTAATATGATTTTAAACATACCATTAGTTTCATGAAGTTGTTGATAAAAGAGAAATACTCCATAAAAATAGTGGTTCCAGTTGTACCAGTTCAAAAGTAGCATATCCTAGAATACTAACAAACTACTGCTGAGCTACTCCTTGTTATATATAAACACAATATAACAATGGATGAACTTTAAAGTCAATATAATTTTGATTCTATAAGGAAAAAGACATTATCTAATATTTTAAGCATCCATAGTTAACCTAAGAATCTTACTGGCAATTATTTGCTTTAGATGCCTCCCATGGAATAAAACAACACTCCATTTGTTCCTTCGTCCATCTACAAAGAATTCTGAGCAGCAGTAATCTTACTTTGTATTGGTTCCTAAAGAGAATAATCTATTCTGAGTCCTCTGCACGATGCTGGGACTAAGTAAAGCTTTTAAAGACTATAATTAATAAAAATCCATGAAGATGATGTTAAATATTTCTGCAACCAAAGTTAATGTTCTTTTTGTCTGTTAAAGAGGTCATAATGTCATTTAGAATACATTTTTTGTAAATTATGATATGACAGGCCTCCAATATGCATGAACCATAAAAAAAATCAAAATCCTTCAGATTATCAAATACAGTTCTGAAAAATGCAGGTGGGACATAGCCAGCTGGAATCACATTAGTCTAGAGCCTTTCCACTGGAGTCATCTGCAGTATAAAACAGTTTCCAGCTAAGTTTCAGATTAAAAGTTTCAGTAAACACCTGGGAGAATATATTTAGGTTGCTGTGATTCATTGTTCAACAATTTAACAATTAACAGGCACTGTTCAAGACAATTCTTACATTAATTAATAATTTATAAATCTATCTGGTCCTTGTTAAATTGCCCTTTGATGTGAATAGTGCAATTGAAATTGTACTATTGGCATTTGATTAGGATTGTTAGTACCATAAAGAAAAAAATGAAGCTAACTGAAAGGCAATATTAAAAGTCCTCTGAATCTAATACATTTTAAACAATTATAGGTTTAATAAATTGAACCGTTAAAACTCAACAACAGACAAAAATATTATATAACATACATTATAAACTGCATAAATGCAAATTATTCCAGTATATGGAATTTCCTGATATTTGAATTCACTTCTTTCCTTTGAACCAATTATCTTAGACTGTGAACAGAATTGACTCTTAAGACAATAGCTATGAGTTTTTAAAGCTAGTTTGGCTTTCAAAAAAACAGATCTTACCTGCAATATTGTCTCAAAATTTCATCACCATAAAACAAGCAAATTGTAGACAACACAGATGAATTCTTGATTTCTTCAGACGGAATATATGTAATTGTAATTTTCTGAGAGAGATAGTTATTATTTTATTAAATTTCACATGATTTCTGTAAGTGCTAGTGTATTTGATTAAAATATGGTTATAAAGCAAAATTATAATTGATATTTTGAAATGCATAAGAATTTACAAATGTCGTATTTATCCAAGCAATTACATGACTGGCTTTAAATGTTTACCTGCTTTGAACCTTCCTTAAGGATGAACTTTTCTGGAAGGATTCTCATTGTATTTGGATCCATGACATTTTTTTCATAAATGGTTTTAAAACACAATGCTTTTACATAGGCAGCCCGGCAGCCCGTATTTTGTATAGAGAAAGTAGTATGACTTGTTTTACCAGGTGCTAAATCGGGTAGTCCTACTATATATTTGTTAGCTTGTTTTTTAACATCTTCTAATCTCACATTGCTTTTTCCTCCATAACCATACAATGGTATCTGAAAGACAGAGAGAAAAAAAGCACAAACAGGAAAGACATTAATTAAAGAGTCTCTTCATATTGTTTTTCATTTGCTTGGTTTAAGAATAAGGAGGATCCTAAATTATGAAAGGGCATAAAGATCTTCAGGTACACCCACTTATCAAGTTATCAGAATGTTAACACTATAAATGTTTAAACTACTTAGAGGCAACATGTCTGAAAGGTTGCCTTCACCTCTAGGTACTCCACTATTTGCTCCTACATATATATATACTTTATATTGGGGAGGGGTTATCAGAACATAATAAAATCCGTATTGTATGAACAAGATCCGTGCTTATGACACTGAATATAGACCACAAATAGCACAATGGTTAATCAGCAGCAATATTTTTAAAACCAGATTAATTAAATATGTAATACTAATTGAATAGGTTCTTTCTTATTTTTTATTTATTAAACAAATGTATATAGCCGCCCATATCACACAAGAGACTCCAGGTGGCTTTCAACATTTAAAAAAAATCCACCACATAATAAAAACCCATAAAAACTCCATCCCATCCCTCATTGCGGTAACAACATAATCAAATCAGCCATTTAATTTTTCTTAAAGTATATCTTCAAAAAGTCCTGAAGTGGCATTTAAAACTCTTATATCTCTGAAGCCATATTATAATTTATTTTATCTGCACTTTTTTCCTGCTTTTCTTAAGAAAGTTTATAACTGCCTTTCAAACAAATATACAGTTTTACCACTATGTGATACAAGTCTTGTAATATGAAGTAATACATATTTTAGCATAGATGGGGATTATAATTTCCTGGGTTCTCATTCCCCCATATTAATCAGAACAAACACATATTCTTCTTCTCTCTGTCAGGGAACAGCAGCCACAATGTATTACAATAGTGCCACATGGTCAGAGGCTGAATCCAGACAGGCTAAGTAGATTATATTAAAAATAAATTTTAAAATTTCACAGATAATAGTAAATGTAAACACTGGAAAGAACACTGAAAAGTCCATAATGACAAGGAATATCAGAAGTTCAAGGGTATTTTATTCTCTTAGGAATGAGAAACTGTGGTAGTGTATAAGCTTATTCTGATCATGTTGTAATCTTTCCCCCAAATTTATATAAGTATCTTCTAAATTTATTCCAGAACTGAAGAAAACCAATGTAGTAAAAATAATTAAACACCACATTATAAGTAGAGAAGACAACTTACAGTGAATTTGATTCCTAGCTGAGATAAAACGCTAAGCTGTTTCATTTCCAGCTTTGCAAACATGCAAGTTAAACGATATGGTGTAAATGTTAGACAGATACTATAATCGTGCTTTGGTCGGATCTTGATTTCGCAGTTATTGTACATGTATTCTCCAACTTTCAACTACAAATGTAGAAGAAGAAAAAATCATATTAAGTTCACCTAAGTTCTCAATAAATAATTTTAATTTGAAATAATTTGTACAGTTCTATAAATTAAGACAAATTGTTCTACTGACAAAAATATACATAATCTTATTAGCATCAATTCAGAAAATCTTGATAGATGCAATTATTTTCCATTCACACCCAGTTCTACTTTGTTAAACCTGCACATGGAAAATGTTACAGAGTCAAAAAATCTACACGCACTAACTTTCTGAAGAGGTGCTTTGTCACAAAACTATAAGTTAGAAAATCACAACATTTCTCCAAGAGATAGATTTCAGAACTGGCAATTACTCTACTTAGGAATGCTGGTTTACTCTAACAAAATTAGCACTAAACATTTTATCATTGCTTAACATTAAATAAAACCATCATCTTTTTTCAAAATTTTAAAGTCTTGAATCATGTAAGCTTTGTAATTTATTCATATTTGACAAATTCTGCTGAATTCAACGACAATAAACCTTAGGAATTACCATCCTATACAGCAGGCTTCAGTCTGGAAAAAAATATTCTAGAGTTATCTTATTATCACAAACAAAAATAGCCTCATTTGTAATCAGCTTTATTTGCCATTTTCTTGTCTCACCTGGAAGCAGTCTTGATCCTGACCCCTTATTAACAATCTTAACTGCTGAGTAGTTGATGAAGAGTCATTTCGCAGAATTAGTTTCTGTTGCCTAAAAATTACAATAACTTAACATTTGATGGCAGTTTATTTATACTCAGGAAATTTTTAAAGAAATATATTAAATCTATCAAGAAAGAACTGTATCACTTGGAAGCCAAAGCAATCACCAATTTAGCTGTTAATTAAGTGTAGGGTTGTATTTTAATACATGAAGTATTAAGTTACTTAGCTTTTCAAAGACTGAATATTTCAAATATAAAGACTTCAAATGGGACTTCTTTCAATATTCTCACAAATATACTAACAGCACGTAAGAATCTCTTGCAGTAGTAACAGATAGTTGTATGTTTGGTAGCAACCTTTTCTGTGCAATGTCAAGGCATTTTCTCAGAAGAAAATAGACCCCTAACCCATGTATATGTTAGAAAAATCTTGTTTTAAGGTTTCATTTATCATCACTCAGTTAAAATAAACTATTTAAAATGTGGTTCAAGCTTTATAAAGCAATAAAGAAGTATACATTGCTCGCACTGTTCTTGACACTTACATTGTTCTGCCAATCTGTACACCTCCCCATATCAAAAGTTGCTTGTTGGCAAGAATCGGAGGAACTTCTGAACTGGAACATTTTTGTACCAAAGGTTTATTTTCTTCCACTGACACATCACCTTTCACTGTTACTTTATATTCTGGCCCAGATGGTAATACCATTATTTTCACAACACTATTAAAACAAAATTATTGTTAGATGAGCTAGAAAGATAGTAGTTATTTAACATAATTCTTTAAAAAAATATGCTATATTACCTATCTGAATTTTTATAGTCCTTTGGAGAAAATTCAATAGTTACTTCTTGTTCTTCTCCAGGTATAAGAATCAGATCCTCAGGATTGATAGATATACAATTATCTGATTCAACTGACTAGAAAAGAGCAGAGTTGTTTAGAGAAATATTAAAATATAATTGTAATTATAACTATGGTGAAGAATATTGGAAACCACTTCTTTAAATCTTTTCATATCTTTCTCTTTTTTCTACTTACTTCTTTTTTTCTTACTCTATTTTTAGCTTTTTATTTCTCCTCTTTTCATTTTCTCTGCTCTATTTTTTTGCATTAGTTCTTATAATTGCTGTTAAAACTTTCAATAAAAATTGTAAAAAATGGCACATCAAATTGGCACAGATTTTGATCATTGCTTTGTCACATATCTTCAAAAACTCATGGAACAAAATAGATTCTTATAATAAAGAATCTATTTAAAAGAATAAACAATTACATTAATCTCATTCACCACCTCCCTAAACAGTTGATAATTTTTAAGTTAATACCCGGAAATAAAAATTAATAAACTTACCATGATCTTCAAATCAACTTTTATATTCCCAGCATTCTTTAATGGCAACTGCTGCTTTGTTGATGATCCTATTTTTGTACACATATATAGTGTCTGGAGGGGAAAAAATGTACACTTTACTATTAGAAAACAAATACAGAAATAGTCTACATTTTGTAAAAAAAATTTCTCAGAATACCTGTAGGCCCTTAGGAGCATATATCCTAGGGGTTCCAGATCTTGCACTCAAAGGTATACTTTTTAAAACATTACCAGGCTCTGGACAATCAATTTCTACGTCAATTCTTGCAAGGTACTCATCAGCTGGTCCCAAAGAATCTGAAAAAATTCAAGCATAAAATATCATTTCTCATTCTAGAGTCAACTTTGTCCTCAAATATTTCATCATACAATCATATATCTAAATGATACCATTTAGAATACCATTACTAAAATGACAATATTTAGAATATCATTTAGAATACCCAGAACATTTTTTATTTGTTTATATGGTATTGCTTTCAAACAGGATAGCATTAAAACTGACAACAAATAACCTTTAAAATATAGGAAGAGGTTATGGGATACTCATTTTTCTTTCCCCTCACCCCTTAATATCTAAATCAGCGGTTCTCAACCTATGGGTCGCGACCCCATTTGGGGTCGAACGACTGTTTCGCGGGGGTCGCCGGACACCGCAGTCCGCCATTTTTTTTTTCGTTGCGCGCGCGCCGCGATGTGCAGTTCGGGCCGTCGCGCACGCACCGCGCAGATCAGCCCATCGTGGTCCGCCATTTTTTTTGTTTGTTTTTTCGTCACGCGCGCCACACATGCGCGGTTCGGGCCGTCGCGCGCGCGCCCGCATGCGTGGATCAGCCCGTCGCGGTCCGCCATTGGTTTTTTGTTTTTTTTTCCGTCGTGCGCGCGCTGCGCATGCGCAGTTCGGGCCGTCGCGGTCCACCATTTTGTTTTTTTTCGTCGCATGATCGGCCCGTCACGGTCCGCCATTTTTTTGTTTTTTTTGTCGCGCGCACACCGTGCATGCGCGGATCGGCCGGGCGCGCGCGCGCCCGGGTCGCAGCGCGCATGGGTGGCGCAAGTGGGGTCTCAACCTGAAAAAGGTTGAGAACCACTGATCTAAATGAATATGTTCTAGTGACTCCTTTCTATGAAACTGCTTGCCTCACACATCTCGACCACCACTCCCTTCCTGGGTTTTTGCAGGACTGTAAAAAGCTAGCTATTCTGACAGCACTTTGTCTTTTTTCATTGCATTTAATGTATTATCGTTTTTTGTAAACACTTAGCACTGATATGGAATGGAGTGGCATAGAACTCCCAATAATAATTAATGCAGTGAAACACTTAATGAAAGTATTGGTATGGGCACATGCTTAATTTCAACCATACCTCTGATATAGGTATAATAGGCCATAAAAAGAATTATGAGACCTGTGTAGTCCATTCCTGCAGATTCCTGAGGTGCTGTCATGTATCTAATTTACAAATCCACCAGGAGATATGACCAGACTGCCAGAGAGCAGATATAGTTTTCTATGGAGCTCCCGTTTTATGGAATTTGTTCATTAAATGGGTATATGTGGCCACCTTTCATGTTTTGTTTTGTTTTATTTTTACTCCTTGAGATAGTTTTGCTTCCACTCATTTATGATTTAGGATCTTTGCTTATTACTCTTGCTTTAATTTAACATTGGCATAAGTTTTTTTTATTAAGTTACTTTTTAGTTGTTTAGAATTGTGTTCTTTTTAATATATATTCAATAATAGAGGCTTTATCGTATCATTGCTTTACAGTGATTTTTTTTAAAAAAAAATTACAGGTAATCCTTGACTTACAACCACAACTGAGCCCAAACTTTATGTTGTTAAGTGAGACATTTGTTAAGTGAGTTTTGCCCCATTTTACGACCTTTCTTGCCACAGTTGTTAAGTGAATCTGGCTTCCCCCATTGACTTGACTTATCAGTGGTTTGTGAAAGCAAATCACATGATCCCAGGATACTGCAACTGTCATAAATATGAGTCAATTGCCAAGCATCCTAATTTTGATCACATGACCATGGGGATGCTGCAATGGTTGTATGTGTGAAAAACAGTCATTAGTCACTTTTTTCAGTGCTATTGTAACTTTGGACGGTCACTAAATCAACTGTTGTAAGTCAAGGACTACCTGTATTAGTTCCAATCCTTTTGTGCATAAGGAAAGTACTACATTTCTCTGTGCAGCAAGATAGGGAGCAATCAGTCTCTGCTTTCTTCTTCATCGAGTAAAATAGCATTCAAACCTACCCATCCCCCCAAAGCCGTAACTATACCAGTTATATAAAGTACACCCCTTCCCCATAAATGGTGTTTTATATCAATGTGTTCAAATTTCCATACTAGGCTGGTCAAACATTTTTAAAAAACAGATTTATGTTCAGTTAAACCTAGCCACAGGATTTTTAGCATAATTTATTTTAGAAGATAGCAAATCTGTACCTGAATATGTGCACTTTCTTGGTGCACGAAACTGGACCCATATTACTAAAATATCAGGATCCTGGAAAGAAAGAAAGAAAGAAAGAAAGAAAGAAAGAGAGAGAGAGAGAGAGAGAGAGAGAGAGAGAGAGAGAGAGAGAGAGAGAGAGAGAGAGAGAGAGAGAGAGGAGAGACAGACAGAGAGAGAGAGAGAGAGAGAGAGAGAAAGAAAGAAAGAGAGAGAGAGAATTACACAGTAAGTACAATTTGTAAAAGTATTTGCTAAAAGACATCAGTGAGCTACATAATCTTATACAGAACTATGATTTTAAAAAACTAAGCGATGATATAAGAAATCTTTATAATTTTAAGATATATACATAGTGAGAATATATAAAGTACAATTATTCTTTTTTTTTTTTTTTACACAATCTCTTAGACACAACCAGGACTTCTTTATTAGGTATACTACTAAGTCAAATTAGTATCTCCAAATAGAAGTTTGGCATGTGGTCAATAAAATGCTACCAAAGTTTATCATAGCATGTTTTCTCTGGGGTTAACAGTTATACACTTTTATACAAATATATAAAGCTACTTACTTGTGTATCATAGCTTGCATTCATTACATGAGATATAACAGATGGAGCTGCTAGTTGAGAGATGTTGTAAGAGGGAATTCCACTTTTAAGAGATGGATTTACTGGTTCCTTGGAAAATGTGAAACAACGCCATGCTACCGCATTCTGAAATAAATATTTTTTACAAACAGTATTAGTCACAAGGCTTTATTCATGTTCACTATTAACTCCTTTAAGTCCATAATTTAGGTTTTATCAATGGGAATCTTTTTGCGATAAGCTGTGTTATCAAATGCCCATTTTTATCATTGGAAATTTTGAAACCTGTATTAGCCCCTTTAAAAAGGAGATGTATTAGCACTAACTTTCTAAAAAAAGCTTCAGTTTAAACTATACATGTGTTTTGAAAAGCTAGACTGGAAGATAAGCATAACTTTAAAATTGGAGGAAGAAACATCCATAATCAGTACTATGCAGATGACACTACTTCAGTACTTTAAAGTACAAATGATCTGTAAGCAGTACTAATGAAAGGGGCATAATAAAAAAGAAGAATCTAATTGACTAGAAAGATCAAATTAATGATAATCAGTGACAATACAACAACCAGCCTTAGAATTGACAGTGAAGATGCTGAAATGGTAGATAGCTTTTGTCTTTTCGGATTGATTATTAATAGTAAAGGAACTAGCAGTCTGTATATTGAAGAATAGCACTTGGTAGAATAGCAATAAAGATCTTGGAAAGATAATCCAGCTACTACCAATTGGGTTTTGTTCATCTTGGAACAAAGTAAAGTGGACACTGCTTATAATTTCATTCATGATTTGCCATATAATTTTCTATAAAGACAACAGTGAATATAGCCTAACAGTCACTAAGTTCAGAAACCCCATGAAGGGACAAAATATTTTGCATATATAGAGTGTACTTACTGCATGAATAACAAGTCTGATTGGCAATCTAGCACAGGTTTTATTAGTTAATTTCAATGGGAGCGCTTTCCAGCTACCATACGGCAAATCGCCAAAATCGAGAGAATTTGTTGTTCCAGCTTCCACCTTAAAAAAAAAAAATTCAGAGGGAGGGACAGAAAAAGGACTTACCATTTTTGCAGATTGATTGTTACCATGCATCATCATTCAATCAACCCTTCAAGCTAGCATATGTGTCAAAAAAAATAATATACTGATTTAAGCCAAAAGAGCTTCTATTTTATACACCCAATTGTATACAGAAAAAATAACTAATTGTTTTACTAGCTTCAATCCACAGACCAATATTAGTACTTTTTCATTTTTAAGTATGCCATAAGTTATTCTAAATAATATATATCTTAGTTTTTACCTCTATATCAGGATTTTCAGCAACTGCATTCACAACTACCCTAGATCC
Organism: Bothrops alternatus; assembly: GCA_034064705.1. Lineage (NCBI taxonomy): Eukaryota > Metazoa > Chordata > Lepidosauria > Squamata > Viperidae > Bothrops > Bothrops alternatus. The sequence continues at coordinate 8,101,554 of JARGCV010000079.1, read as the reverse complement.
TAAAGCCTCTGCCTGAATAACAATATCTGGATCTGCAGAAAATGGCCAAGAGGCAATATTAAGTACACACTGGAATACTCCAGCTTGACAGGGTAAAAAAAGCATTTTTAGTTCTTCTGCAGCACAAGGTCCTATGACAGTTTTGCTCTTAAATAGTAGGCATCTGTGTTTCAAAGGGTCCACCTATAACAAAAAAAAAAAGTACGTTGGATGACAATTTTCAATACAATTATAAGCCTATATTATAGAGACATAAATAGAAGCAAAAGTCTCCAAGTTGTATGACTGTGCTGGTCACATTAACAACTTTTCTGCTTTTTAGCCTAAGTATATATTTTGAATAGGAACATAAAAGCTTCATTATAAATACCACATAGATGTTTGACAAAGAGTCATAACCAATAGTTGGGAATAGGATATATAGAAGACAAGACTGATACAATTTCACAATGACATGCTGAGATTTCAAGTTAAGAAATCTTCCTAAGGCTGCCATAAAGGCTGCAGCTCCATTTCTAATTGTATTTTTCCTCAATTCCCAAGCACATAAAAATTATCCACTTTTTTTTAATACTAAACAATTTTTTTAAGAACATGCAAATGTTATTACATACCTTTTCACCATCAAGCATAATACTAAGGAGGCCAATATTGACTTGTAGCCACCGTTCAGATGGATTAAAAATGTTAAGGACAGCATGGGATGTCAGACCCACACAACAAGAATTAGGGAATTTTACTTCTTCTGGGACTCTGACACGTTCTAATTTAAAAAAAATACTAAATGTTAAGACATTTTATTTTCGAATAGCCTCTTAATAATAATAAAAAAATAGTTAAACAGTTAATACTTATTCTTTATTTGGTCCTTGTAAGCATACTTTTAAATATAAGACTAAAATTTAAAAAGTTCATATAATTTTAAAATCCATAGTTGTGATTTGCCAATTTGATTTAATACAACATTTTTTAAATAATAATAAACTTTATTACGGTCGTAGACCAGCAATAGCCATCACTTTTTACAATATATTAAATAATAATAATAATAATAATAAAAATAGTACTAACATTAATAGTAAATAATAACATCCCTGTTAAGAAAATACATGCTCTCAAAATTTTAGGGTCACTCCCTAATTTACATGAATGGATAGTCGATTAATGTGTGAGTAAATATAATGTTCCAAACATTATTAGAGATATCTCCAAAAAATTGGCACAAGTTGACGACTATAAATCTGTAACCAATTTAATACAACATTTAATATCAGATATTATGATATAATTATGATATATAAAAACAAATAAACCACAACTTCCAAGATTTTCATTCTATAAAGTATTACTTAGAAATAATTTAGAAAAAAATGTTCACATATTACAAAACTATAGTATAGGTGATGGGGAAAGAGCTTTCTTTCTATCATTTTATGGTTACCTGCTTTTAGATAATTTAACAGAGTATAGCAAAATAAAAGGGCTTTGTTGGAACTATTTGAAAAGATGTTTTAGAATAAGACACTTTGAGTTTCATCAGGTAAATTGTGTGAGAGTTTACTCCACAACCAGATCAACTGGCACACGCAAATTTGATACATCTTTGAGAAAATTATTACATTATTACTGTGGAATCATTCACCCAGGTTCGCCTGCTGCGTCAGTTGCGGCCCTATCTGGATCGGGAGTCACTCCTCACAGTCACTCATGCCCTTGTCACCTCGAGATTCGACTACTGTAATGCTCTCTACATGAGGCAACCTTTGAAGAATGTCCAGAGACTGCAGGTGGTTCAGAATGCGGCCGCGCGAGCTGTCTTGGGTCTCCCAAGACATGCTCATATTACTCCAGCCCTTCGTGAGCTGCACTGGCTACCAATTGGTCTCCGAACACAATTCAAAGTGTTGGTTATGACCTATAAAGCCCTCTATGGCTATGGGCCAGGATACTTGCGGGACCGTCTTCTGCCCCACGAATCCCAGCGACCGGTTAGGGCAGATAGGGTTGGCCTCCTACGGGTCCCGTCTGTTAGACAGTGTCGTTTGGCGGGACCTAGGGTTAGGGCCTTCTCTGTTGCTGCCCCAGCCCTCTGGAACCAACTTCCCTCAAAGGTTCGTACTGCTCCCTCCCTCCTAGCTTTCCGAAAACTTTTAAAAACGCATCTATGCAGACAGGCCTGGGGCATGTGAGCTACGCTCTGCCCCTGGGCCTTTGATTGGGATTGTATGTTGTATGAGTGGATAGTTTTATAGTTTTATATTGTATCATTATTTTAAATGATTTATGTATCTTTGTACTTGTATTCTGTTGTGAGCCGCCCTGAGTCTGGGGAGAAGGGCGGCATATAAGTCAAATAAATAAATAAATTGCAGTACAGCACATTTCACATTGCTAAAGAAAGCTAAAAGGTCCATAGAGTTATTCCCAATTGGCAAGATAATTTTGGTATGGGAAAGAATCACATTCTGACCTGCTGCAGAGATAAATGTACATCTATTCTAATTATACTATTCTTCTTCAAGCTAATCAACACTATATAAAGCATAGGAATAGAATAGAAACCAAAGGAATTAAAGAATGAGGTAAGAAAAAAAAAGAAATATAGCTAAATCCAGTTTACATGATTATGATTCACTATACTGAAATCAAATTTAACTGACTTACCAAACCCAAATGGCATTGATTCTTCCCTCTGCCTGAGTCCCCCAGCATCAGGTACTTGCCCAGTATGCAAGTTACCACTAAAGATATTTTGGCTGGATGTAAGGTTGCAACGCTGAGTTGTTCCTGTCATTCCAGACCCAATGCCTGAACCTACTGCGATTCCAGGAGTTACTGAGCTTTGAATGTGACCAACAGGAATTGTAGAATAAATCAGACCTGCTGGAACACTAAGAACTGGTTGGCAGTACCGAGGCAAAGCAACATTTGTGTGAGATGGCAAGCTTCCCAGATATTGCTGGGCAAATGGAGTTGATTTAAGAGAACATCCTGTTAATAGTGTGGGAAGTCCAGAAGACACTGATGAAAGCTTTGAAGCTGCACTCTGGGATTTGAAATGCTCTCTATTTTGATTTAATGAAATACAGTTGCCTAAATCATTATAAGCAGACAGTTTTTTGGGAGACTGTAAGCCTGGTCCATGTATGGTACTTGTGCAGTACTGCTGCATTGCAGGCATATCAACCTGATCCAGTTCTTTAGTTTTTTTACAGTTCTCTGTGGATTGATCTTTGCTTGTTGTTCGAAGTTCTCCAGTTGATTTTTTCTTATCACATTGACTGTTATGATCTACATTTTCATTTATAACTGGACTCTTAGCTCTTGCATTTTTGTTTAATGATAGAGACTTGTTACTTTGCAAAGCAATGTTTTTTCCTGTTTCAGTCTGCATTAATGAACTTGGACTATTCCAAACTATTGTGGTACTCAACTCACTGGTACGATTACTCTAAACAGAAAAAACATTAAAATTCTGATTAGGATTTACAGTATGTGTTCAGGCTAGTTACATATTTTATTATAGAAAATGAAATATTTTATTGAGGACATATAAGTTCAAATCATCAATAAGTCTGTTTTTAAAAATAGCTAACAACAACAACATTTTTATATAGATAGTCCCCAATTTATAACCACAATTGGGGCTGGAATTTCGGACATTGAGTGAAGTGGTCATTAAGTGAGATGCCCAGGTGTCTGATTCGCTCCATGACCACAACCCTGGCATTTCCGGTTGCAATCGTTAAGTGATTTCCTGGGTAGTTAAGCAAATGGAACAACAAGAGAGGTAGGAAACCCTTTGAGAGCTGAGAGCTCTGCAGAGATTTTGAGAGGAGAGAGATTTGAGTTCCGTGCCTGCTTAAATTTTAGTAGGTAATGTCCAGGCATACACAAAGCTTGTGGTCCTTCTCTCCCTGCCTCATGGAAGTGAGGAGATTTTGAGCTCCATTTCTACTTGGATTTTGGCTATTGAGATCTAAGCAGGTATGGAACAGCAGGGAGCTCTTTCAGACAAAAGAGAGTCTTCTCAACAGGTGGCAGCAGCTTGCAACCTTCCCAGTCAGCTACCCTCCTCAGACTTTCTGGGGAAGCTGGCAGAGAAGTTTGCAAATTGGCATGTGATTGTGGGATGCTTTGAAACTAGTCATAAGCCTGAATAGGTCGCCAAGAACCCAGATCATGATCATGTGATGGGGTGCATATATGACATTTTTTGATAGTCAGAAATGCTTTACATACTGTAAAAACCCTTTCTGAGGCTATCATAACTCTAAGCAGTAGTTAAGCAACTGGCCATTAAGAAGGACTATCTGTAGTACTTTTTGTTATATATTTACTGACATAAAAAAATCTTTGTCAAATATAACATGATCTTTTTGAACTGCAATGTGCATGTGGACCCACCCCAACCTGCACTCCACAGTGCTCTAGCCTGCTTGTGAACCAACAAAAAAAAGGCTTATTGTGCCTGGGCCTTCCTGCCAGCTTCACTACTGGCTTTGCTTATTGGAGACAAGCAAGGAGGCCCCAAACCTTTTGGGCACCAGGGACCGGTACCGTAGAGAGAGGTTTTTCCACGGATCAGCGAGGATGTAGTTGTGTGCTGCCTGCATCCTGCAGATAAGTTTTCACTTGTTTCTGCAGCCCAGTTTCTGGCAAGCTGTGGACCGGTGCTGGTCCACGGATCAGAGGTTGGGGATCCCTGATCTAAGGTCCTGGCTTAATGAAGGCAAATGGGACTGCTAGGATTGTCACAACTATATTGCTTAACAATGGAAATTAGGGTCTTAATTACCATTGTTAAAAAAGGATTATCTGTTGGTTTTGTGAAATGGATATTAAATTTTAGATACAATATCTTCAATTGATACCAGTTTCAATACACTGTAAATCTGAGATTTGAAAAGTTCTGAACTGTGGAAGTCTGTTCATAGTTAAAACAGAAATAATTAACCTTTATGGCAGAAATCAGAGCTTAAGAAATGCTACATAAAACTACAGTGTTGTCTAACATTTTATTCTATTGCAATTCCATGAAGTATAATCTGACAGATAACTTTAAAATCTGTATACAAATAATCATTAGTATTTAACAAAGTACTTACTTTATATCTTGGTGGACTAGATAGAGGTAGACTTTTACAGGTGTTTTCAGTGGCAGAAACAAAAGTCAAATGTTCTAAGCTAGGATCAGAGTATACTGATCGTGGCAATGTATTGTCATTGCAAGTTGATTCCTTAAAGTTGGGTGATGTAGAAGGAAAGACAGACCTAAGAAACAAAGCACACTCTTGAAGAAAAATACCTACATATCTATGACTTATACAACTAGGGAAACTGCAAAGTCTAATGTCAATTTAAATATCTTCAATAACTTTCTGAAAAGTTTATCTTTAAAGATTTTTAACAAAGGAAACAAAGGTAAAAATTGGCATCCCCTAACACAGGGGTCCCCAACCCCTGGGCTTATTTGGAACTGGGCTGCGCAAGTGGTGGGCCAGCTTGCACACAACTCGATTTGCACAAATGGTGGGCTGGCCCACTTGCACACAAGTTGAGCTGTGCATGCGTGCTAGCCTGCCACTCGCATAAGTCCAGCTGCACACACGTGCACACCAGCCCGGCGCTCACGTGTCCTGGTTCCCTTCTCTCCCCCAGCTGGTTGGGGACTGCTGCCCTAACAAACAAAAATAACCTTTCCTATTAATTAGATGAATAAATTCAACTGAAGGACACTTTAGTGATTGAATGCAATATTTCCTTTGTTAAATTAACATGGCTTTTAAAAAAAGAAGGGGAGCACCTTTGCCTGAGACATCAAATTGGTAATAGAAGACATGGAAGCAATACTACAGGATAAAGCATCATAGCAACCTGTCTCTCGTACATACGCATAGCCTATCTCTTAGACATTTACGCATAGATCTCTTACCCTGTAAAGGTAGTCCCTGAAGATTCACTTGGAGATGAATGAGTCAATGGGGAAGTTGAAGGTCGAAAGCTATACTGTTCATCTGAAATTTCTACACCAGGTCTTGAAGTCATAAGCTTTGGATCAATTCTTGCAACAGCTTCATCTGAACATTAGGAAAAATATTTTGGATTCTTTTTAGTGATATCTAAATAGTATTGCCAGTTCCCTAAGTGTTTGATTTTCTTCCAGAATGTACTATTGTGTCTTCTGCCTTTCAGATCAGACAGGAATTTGCAGTGCACCAAACAGAGAGGGAAGGGCAATTTTATAAACCATAACTTGCTGAATTGTCAATTAAAGCTCCATCATGACTACAGTTCATAATCGAAAACTTTTAGTAAAAATCAAATGTAGTCAATTATAAGCTTGAGTAAATGGGGCAGCTTATAAACTGAATAAATAAAATAGACAGATTGCTTTCCACTGTCCACCAAATATTTATAATACAGTACTCAAAGCATAATAATAGAAACATGTAAGATATGTGAACTTATATAAAAAGAAATTCCCAAAGGACAATATACAACCCACTATGCATCTAATTCTAAGAGAGGTTCATAAAAGATATAAGATCCAGAAGAAAGCCAGCTGATACAGAGATACCACAGGTATTAGTTGGTAAAACATTTACTTCTGTTACCTGTCTTATTGATATATAGGAGAAAACACGATCATCTATTTTTCTATTTGAGAGGAAAAAAGATGTTGATAAAGATAGGCAATGCATAGTATTATTCTAAATTATATATATTCTAAATTAATATAACTATCATTATAAAGTATAGCCACAAGTCCATTTGTTCATAAAAGGTAGCATTTATCTTTACAACAACCCTTCAGTACAGAAACTGGAATACTTCCCCATGAAAAGTTGCATTCTTCTACTAAAATTCCTTATTCCTAATAGCATTATACAAATATAAACAGAATGCTCCAAGAAGATGGCAGGTGGATTAGTGAATCTTCCACAGAACTCATAATATTAATAATGATCTGGTAATTAAAATAGTTATTACTTATTCAGTTGTTGCTAGGGAAACTCCTAACTGGTTCTACTTGGAAGCTACTATTGGATTTTTTGAAAGAAACAGAGAAAGGAATTTTTATTTTGGGATTTGTTGATTAGAATTATATGGGATTATGTAAAAAATGTAACTATTGTTAGTTTTAAATAAGAACTGGATGTATTTTTTTAAAATCCATATCTGTACCAAAGAAAGTCAGAAGCCATTCTTTTCCTTTTTTTCTTTATCTTTTCCCTTTTTTCTTTGTACTTTTACCATGCTTTTTATTGATGTTTTTTCTTTGGTTATTTATTTTTTATTCATGTTTAAATTTAATAAAATGTGTTTTTTAAAAAATCTGCGCATTTCTGGCTGACTAAATATTCTAATTTAGTGTAAGCAACTTTTAACTTAAGCTATAGTTATGAAGACATTATATGATATTGAAAGGTTCTTCTTAATAGGTAGTTCCACTCTAGAAAGAGGACAAATGATATGGCTTTCTCACTGTTATTTTGGTTTTCTTTTAATTAGGGTCTTTCTAAACAAGCAACAAATTAAGGAACAACAAAAGCAAATAATTTATGTATAGCTAATACTATACATAACGTTAAACTATAAAGGCAGAATAAGAAAGAGAGAAGACTCTGAAAAACAGTAGTATTCAGTAGAGATGAGTAAAACACCGCCAGAAATGAAGTGGAGGAATCACACCACTATCATAGCAGGTTATTGTCCTCTGAAAAAAGAAATTAAACTGTCCTCAGACCTGCAGAAATTCAGGTACAAGATTTTTAACTTACCCACAATAGTCTGATTATCAACATGTATGTTTTCAAAAGTCACATGTTTTTCATTATAGCATATACTATTCTCTTTATTCGTAGCTTTTTCATTGTTAGGAATAGGAAGAACCAATTTTGGAATAACCTTTAAATCAAAGGGCAGGGTGTTTGTGTTAGCTCTTTCTTCCGATTCAAAATTGGCTGGATAAAGGGAAAAAAGGGTTAAGAACTTGTTCAATTATTTGTGGTTGATTTTTTTTCACTGACACAAATGCACCATTTCATAAAAATAATTATCAGTATTAAGAATGATTGAAAACTGGGCGATCGGAATGGGTACAATAGTAGAAAAATTTTCACTGAACACAATAATTAAATCTGAGGCATAACTAATTTTTCCAGTAACTTTCCCTAGCAAATAAATTATGCATTTAGCTGTACATTAGTGTGGCATAGCTTTCTGTTACTTCAATGTTAATGCATTTCTTTATAGTACTTTATATTAATAGAGTACTGTCTTATATCTCATTCTTGAGTAAAACTCTGAATAGGCTTGAATGTAAAAAAACACACATCATTTTTAGTGAATAAAAATCCAATTATTTAATATTTCAAGTCAACTAATTTTGATAATTAAATAAAACTTTTCAGATTATTTCTAAAGCATGACTTAGTTTTTTAAAAAAGCAAATATGCCAAATACAAAGTTAATGCATCAATCTGTAATAATTAGGATTGAAGGACACTTATAAAAAATAAATAAATTAGAAATGTTAAGAACTTCTGTCAAATTCCCCTTTTTTTAATCTCATGTTTTCCAGAATGTGACTTCCCCATACCTTTTAGATGGGCTATGTGGGGGAAGTACGGGAAGAAAGATCTATTACAGTAATATATTTATTTAACTGATCTTAAGATCCAAAGCACTGCATTTGGGGCTGGGTTTACATGACTATACTATGACATGGTTTCTTTTAATATATTGTTAAGCTAATTGTGATCATTATTTTTATGTGTAAAACCAAGTCACAAACCATGATTTCAAAACCATAAGTACTTGATTGAAATTTTATGCTAAACAAAAAGTAAACAAATTACATGACTTAGCTTGTATGATCCTCAAATAATTACTACACACATTTATCATGTATGCCTATTTTCCAAGGTAAGTCCAAAAATAAATCTAGAACAACAAACTTTCTGCTACATTTATTTCCTTTATTACTTCTTATGAACCAGAGATAGGTTTGCACCTTAATATTTTATTGCTTTCTATATGCACGACTTTACATTTCATGCCAAATAAACCAGGAAACTATAATGGAAAACCTCTGAGACTGCTTGCTGTTTTATTTAAATAAAGAAACCTATTCATTTTTCCATTTCCTTAGTTATTTTTTTATTACCCAATTTCAATCAAACTGGCAAATCATGACTTATAAAAAAGCATTTTCCTTCTTGCTCATAAAATTGCCTTTTGAATTCAAGTCAGATTAGAAGAAAAAATATCAAAGCTTACTTGGCATTGATGGCAATTTAGTCTCTGTAGATACTCCAGCATTTTCAGGTGGCTCCTCTTTTGAATTTTGTAATGAAGTCTGCTCTTTTGATGGAAAATATTCAACTGTATTAGATAATGTTTGTACATATTCAACTTCTGTTTTCTTCTCAGAAGAAATGCTACAGCGCAATCCTCTCACACAGTCTTCCTCATATATTTTTTCCAGATGCTGCTTCTCTTTTCCATGATTGGTACTGAAATTGTTTTTAGATGAATCTCCCAAAAGAGAAGTTTTGGATTCATGCATGGACAAAAATTTGTCCCCTTCTATGGTGGTTTCTTCATGTTTAATCATGCTTTCTTGTTCATTCTTACTTTCAACTTCTTCAGCTCTCCTGAGATACTTTTCTATATCAAATGTACTATTTTCTATATTGCTGGATAATAACTGATTGACAACTGAGTGGTCTGTGAGCTTGTCACCTTCTGGAACATTTATTCCTTCTTTGTTTTTATTTGAAAGTGCCATCATCAAAGCAGCTAGCTGTGATGGTTCGGCACTAACAGAAGCATTTGCAATCGCAGATGCAATTGTGCTCATACTCAGGACAGAGGGCTCAAGTCGAAGGTGCTTTCTTTCAAATTCTCTGTTTCTAAGTTGATTCTGAATGGAAAAATAAGTGACTCAAATGTTTAACATTATATTAAAACGTTTAATTCAACTGATCTGAAAACTCACCACAATCTTACTCAACCCACTTGTCTAGAAAAAGTGATCCAATTATAACTGGACATTATGCACAATAAATGCTACTTGTACCACATCAAATCCCCTCAGAGAACGTTTTATATTCTAATCTCAACATGAATTACTGTATTTTGAAACAAATGACAGACTTATTTTAGTATTTTTATAAAACCAAACCTTTTTTATCAATATTTTTGCTTTTATTTTGGAATCTATTTGCATACTTACAGTTCTATTCTCTCTGTATTGCATACTTGTTTCACCAACAGCAGAAGTAGCAAATGCATCTTCCTTTTTAATGCTTTCTTTTACATCTCCTAAAGAAATGAACAAAAAAGATAAGACAGACAAAAACCCAGCTAATTTATATAGGCTAGGACATCATTTAAACTAGGAACAGTGACAAAAGAGGCCCAGCATTTTAAGAAACAAGAGCTGGTCTCTAGCTTTTCATATAGATTTGAAAGCAAACTTTGCAAATAGTGATTGTGGAAAACTCTCCAAATATAACTTCATAAATTATTATTTAGTTTATGAGAATGCTCTATGAAAACTTATACTACAAATAGTCCTCCACTTATAATCACTATTGAGCCCGAAATCTCGGTTGTTGAGTGAGACACCACATGACCGTTTTGCTTAATGACCACAATCCTGGGTCTCTCAGTTGCAGTTGTTAAAAAAAATCCCTCGGTGCACTACAGGAATGGATCTCAAATCTGGTGGAATCAATTTTCTTATTGAAGACTTTTGCAGATGCCAGATTTTAATGATCTAGCTTCACCCAATAAGAAATAAAGCAAATATCTACATATTTGGTAGTAAGTAGACTTATTGTGAAGTACCATTTTCTACTGCATATCATAGAGGGCACTGCATCTCTTTCCAGTTACTACTGACCTACATATTTTCAATGCTAATTTCTGTGAGAAAAGATAGCTCTTTCCCAATTTTTGGAATGATAAATATGAAAAAGAACTCCAAGGTCATCAGAAAGGAATATATGTGAGAAAAATCTGCACCACTGCCTGCAATTAATAGGGTCCTGAAGGGGCTGGATGCCTTGCTTGTGCTATAAAAAATAAGTCTACATGTATATCCTATGTACTGTTTTCCTATAGCAGACAAAGGACAGCCAGATTCTTGGTGTATGACCACTGAGGAGTGGATTAACAGATCAACCTACTAGGGTTACAAATGTATTGCTCAAAATTTGAGGTGACAACAATAGTCACTATCACCTTTGTGAAATGAGAGAAATAACAGAATAATCTGTTATGAAAACACACTGAATATGGTATAAACCTGTGGGATAGGCACCATTTTTATAGCACAATTAAAATTTCTGGATTATGGTTTTGGAGCCAATCCATCTTAATACTAGAGGAACATGCAAAAAAGTTTAAAAGAACTGTACATTTCCTGAGGAGCAACTCATTCAATAATTGAGTCTCAGGAATTTCCATCATTAGTCTCTATTCATACTGGAAGTTCTACCATCTGATTAGGGAAGGAACATAATACTGTGCACAAAATGACTATAGTCTGGGTCTACAAACTGCAAGTAATATTGATTCTCTTACAGAGAGAGCAAAGACTTGCTATAAATGTCTAACAAATATACTATCTTTTAAATGAAAGTCTACTATAAACTCAAAATAGCCAAGATTCGTTTTCTTCTTCTGGGAAGAAACAACTGAAAACAATTGCACGCTTTTTGATCACTATGTGAACCAATTCTCACAGTTTCTTAGTGTGGATGGCTGAGAGAGGTTTGTTCAAGAGGTTCTGTAACTTGGTTAGAAATTCCATAACCATATCTAGGAATATTAGATGCAACAATAGATAGAACAGTGCTTCTGAAAAAATATAGTACCTAGTGTCCTTTCACTGTTCCTTTTCTAAAGGATCAGAAAGGAGAGATGAGTGGCTGGCACTGCTAGCCTCCATTAATTCCAGTGTCTGAGCCATCCAGCTTCCCAAAGGAGCACTGATGAGCTCACTGCACACCAGGAACAACCAACAGCACGTGCCTAGCAAATCAGCAGGTGCAGCACTAATTATGTTTCCCTGAAGGGAATGAAGCCAAGCACTAAGGAGAAATAACCCTAGGCCACTGGAACCTAGTATCAATGGTTAACTTCAGCTATCAGAGGAATGTGTCCATGGACAGTAAGTTATTATCCATGTGCTTGCTGGCCATAAGAACCTATTAAACACTAAAATAAAATAATAAAAATAAAGCAAAATTAAGAATGGGCTAGCTACTCCAATTGGTAAGGCTATGGGGACGACTGCCCCAATTACTGAATGTTCCTGTTCCCTAGAGCAGCGGTTCTCAACCTGTGGGTCACGACCCCATTTGGGGTCGAACGACCGTTTCACGGGGGTCACCAAACACAGCAGTCTGCCATTTTTTCCCCCATTTTCCCTCGGCCATCGCGCGCGCACCGCGCATGCGCAATTCGGCCCGTCGCGCCGTGCATACGTGATTCGGCCCTTCGTGCGTGCGCCGCGCATGCACAGTTCGGGCCGTCGCACGCGCACATGTGTGGTTCGGTCCGTCGCACCGCTCATGCACGGTTTGGGCCATCGCGCGTGCGCTGCACATGTGCGGTTCGGCCCGTCGCACCACGCATGCGCGGTTTGGCGTCGCGCCGTGCATGGGCGGCGCAGGTCAGGGTCGCGCCACGCATGGGCGGCGCAGGTGGGGTCTCGGTCTGAAAAAGGTTGAGAACTGCTGCCCTAGAGAAAGACAAGGCCAGAACTGAAAAAAGACGCCATTCCCTGCTTTACACAATAAGTAACATTAGAAGAAATCTAAGCTCTTCCTCCAAGGTTGGTGAAAGGAGATATCCAATCCTGGAAAATAAACAGCTATTCAGCAATGAAACACAATCAGTACATCCAAAAATACAATAAATATTATTACATTTAAAGTATAAATTACCTTGACAATTACTAGAAATATTCAAATTCTGTTCACTAGAGTTTGTTGTACATATATCAGATTGCCTCAACAAAGGGACCGGCCGTCTCTTCTTTGGAGAAGTGATATGATAACCAAAAGACGGCTATAAAAGGACACAATGCAAACAATACATTTATTGATGCTAAACAATATCTGGGAAATGTATGGACTAAATCTAACAACATCAAATGTTTCTTGAAGGTTTGTCTGCTAATAGTCAACTGAAGGAAGTATCCCAAATGAATGTTATATCCTATGTAAACAACAGTCATAAAAGTGTCCAATCTTCTCTGCAGTAGTTTGCAGATACAGAACTATCAGGGGTTTTTAAATTAAGTTTTCAGAAATCAAATTGTGTATATAAATTAAATATTCTGTCTTACCCATGATCCTTCAAATGAAACTTCTTTATTTTTAATAAACTGCCCAAAAAAACTATACTAATTTTAACTGAAAACAATGCAAAAACACAATGTGTCTCCTGCATTTAAAAGCAGCTATATATGTACCCGTTTCACGTCACCGCTTCCACCAAGGCAACCAAGAGCTTCAGATCTCTGACCAAAGAATTCTCCCAGAGAAAGTCGTAAATAACTTGCATCTCTATTAAAGTCATTCTGAGACTCTCTTAATATGTTGTGGTTATTAACCAATTTCCAAGATATATCTTCTAATCCAGATGTATTTTGCAGGTCCATTTTCTCTTCCTAAAATTATATAAAATATAAAAATATCAAGAATTCTGTTTAGGTTTTTAATATAAATATTCTAAAATGTATCTTTAATGTTGATGTTACCTACTTGTATAAACCTGTGTTCCTTTTCAAATGCTTCCTGATCTTGGGCAATCATAGCAATTGCTTCAGCTTTTGGGAAGGGTTGGGGGAGGAAGAAGAGAAAGAGGAAAAAAAGACAACATTTAACATAAAATTAAAAGTAAATTATAACAGAAGCCTAAGAGCTCACTCTATATTCTAATTTCTTATAACTTCCTATATAATCTTTGTGAAAAGAACAGATGTTATTTTCTTTCATTTCTACTAGACTATACTAGATATTATATATTAGAATATTTATACTAGATATATTCATTTATACTAGAATATATCTATTGAATAACACCCAAATATTTCAGCCATTTGGAATATCCTATCTGTATGTATCACTATCCTCATAACAAATACTGTGTGCATTTTGGAAATCTAAAGCAAAGTAGTCTCTGCATGTAAACCATGTTTCTCTGTTGAAGAAGTTATTTTAAAATTCATTCTTTAGTTTTAGAAGCAAATACACCAAGTCATATTATTAAAGCTTAGCTTTGAAATTTTGTGATTTTAATTATTTGTTTTAAGTTTAATTATACTGAAAGCATATTTTTGCCTACTATATCTTAACTGACATCTGAATTATATTATCTGCCAAAGATACTATATATAGAAACTCAGTGCATTGTTTCCAGTAATAAAACTTTTTAAAAATTAGTTCAAAGAAAAATTACCAAGTTTTACATGCATAATTTATATACTTTTCATTACTATTTCTAATAACACAGTAATTCTTGATATTGAGAAATTACTTTTCGTGTGAGCTAGCAAATGGATGCTATTTTACAATTATAAATCTACTATTTTACAATTATAAATTTACTTGTAAAAGAAATAAAAGTATAATCAGGCTTACCTCCAGTTATAAAATCTCCACTTATGTCTGAAATATTGGATTTTTGTTCTTTATCAAATGAGGTATAATATGCAAGATCAGTCACCCATTTACCCTCTTCATTTTGGTATACAACATTATGTGACTGGTCTTCTGAAAAATGAATTTTATGTTGTCTTTAAAATTTCATGTTAAAGAATTTATATCATATGTATATGAATATTAAAATTCATATAAGCAAAGTTCACATTAATAGCCCTGATAATGCAGTGGTTAGAATGCAGTATTGTGAGCTAACTCTGCCCACAGCCAAGAGTTTGATCATGATAGGTTCAAGGTTAAGTTAGCCTTCCATCTTTCCAAGGTTGGTAAAATGAGGGGGGCATTACGCTGCTGTTCTAAACCACTCAGAGAGTGCTGTAAAGCACTATGGGGCGATATATAAAAGTCTAAGTGTTATTGCTATTGCTATCTACTGGAAAAAAATCAAGAAAAATCAAGAAAGCAACTAACATGACGATATAACTAAATTCTATTACTTTGTCTAAACTATAATACCAAAGATTATATTTATTGTTCAATTGTATTTTTGTTCATTAGCTTATTAACAAACTTATCTAGACTAAATGAAATATATCATCTAAAATTACTTATTTAAATTACATGTTCCGGTAGTGCAAAGCAGCAGCAGCCACTTACAAGCAGTTTCTTAGATTAGCAGCCAAACCAAAACTAAGAAAGTCTAAGCTACTCTAGTTGGCATGGCAAGGTGAATGGGTGCCAGAATTTTTGAATGACCTAGCATTTTACTAACCTTGTGTTGTATGTTGATCGTGTTCAGATTCTTTGCAAATAGTGGGGGACAGATAAACGTCAGCCAAAGAAATGTGATTTTCATTAGCCATTTGACACTGGTTGGGAAATTTGATTTGTTGTTCTGTATTCCAGATCTCAGAAGCAGCATTATCCTCAATACACTTAAGGTAGAGTGAATCAAGTTTTAGCTCAGAGTTGATGTCATTTGTGGCATTCTTTTATGAAAAAGCAAAAATATATAAAAAGGAAAAGTGGCTTTATGTTTCTAAAATGGTCATTCTTTTCATTTTCAATTAACTGATATATATTCCCAGATTATTATCTAACCAAAACAAAACAGAAATATCCACACCCTTATATAGAAGACTTTTATTAATATTTCAGTGCTTTATCAATGTTCAGATTCTTTGGCTCAAATTCATGATCACCAGAAACAATTCTGCTTTGTTGGATACTTTTATTTGTAAAGAGATTCCATCCATACTAAATAAAGGAGCAAGAGAACAACCAAAGCTGAATCTCTCAAGCTACCAGGAAAAAGATATAGTGCTATTAATAAAAACAATAAACTTATGAACAAGTTTTACATGCTAGTGATACAAACAAGATAGATAATATGGAGTCATCACACTACCCTTAAAATAGTGAAGTGAGATCCTCCTTTTGCTTAGGTGATACAGAACAGCAGCTTTTTATTGCTCTTGACTGAAAAAATAGATGTGAAGATGTTCTGATTAAACTACAGCATGCTGCATGATACCCTGGTGATTCTTACTCAGTTTTACAATATAAAGGTAATCCATACCAATCACTGTAATGAAACCTACCCATTTCGTTCAGCAGTCGTGACAGCCATTAAGTGAAGCACCCATTCCCCATCCCTGCTCTTCCAGATGCAGTTGTTAAACAAATCCATGGGTCATTAAGCTGAGTATAGGGCATCTCATGGGAAGCCCTGAGAGGCCTACTGCAAGCCCTATCTTGAGTCTCTCAAGGCATTCTCCCACACGGAGGCACCTCACGCTCCACTTTCTATCCCTTGGACCCTCCCCACACAGGCCTTGGGCCTACTTCCCAATCCACAGGGTCCTACACCCTTATCCTCACTCTGCATCATCCATTGTGCACTTACCTTTCAAAGATCTTCAGAGGTTGGGTTGGAGAAGGAGAGGAGACCATTCTGTTCCTGAGTGACATGGTACAATCCTGGAAACAGTTACCATTTTTGGAGAAGCCACAGTTCAATGCAGCTGCTCCCAAAATGGCCGAGTTCAGGATCACATCGCACGGTCCAGTAACAGAGTGACCTGTCCTCCTTTGCTAATCCGAGCTCTAAAGAGCTCTGGACTGCTGTGGAGCTTTCCAAAGCTTGGGTTACGGAAGCAGAAAAGGCCTCTTTGTTCCTGAGAATTGCCTGCCATTTTGGGAGCACTTATAATTCAATGCAGCTGTCCCAAAAATGGTGGCTTCTTGCAGGATCGTACTACAAGGTCTGAGAATGGAGTGGCCACCCTCCTTCCCTAACCCAAGCTCTGGAGATCTTCGAAAGATAAGTGTGCAATGGGTGATATGGAGCCTATTGAAATGGGAAACAGGCCCATGGCCTGCAGGGAACACTAGGGGGATGAGAGGAGATAGGTGGAAGACTCCTTGCAATATCCCTGCAGTTGGTCTTAAGGGTTGACTGCAGAGGTGCTATAGTTGCTATAACTATAGTTGCTATAACTGCAGGGGCACTATAGTTGCTATAACTATAGTTGCTTTGGGGGGGATCTGCTATAACTTTGCAGTCACTAAGTGACCGGTTATAAGTTATTTCATACAGAACTATTTTTGGAGATGTTGCAAAAGTTTCAGTGATGCTGCCCAGTACAACACATATCATAAAAATATTGCGCACTTATTGCCTTTGAGGTATTAACTGCTTACTGATTGGATGTATTAATTACTATTTCCAAAGTCTTTTCACTGTAGCTTGTCTTAAGGAATTCCTGTTCCAAATGCTTCTCTCTTAAGAGGGCTGGCTTTTCTCAGCAATTCTAATGAAATTTATATCTTCCAAGGCTTGAGACAACCTTTAGAACAGTGGTTCTCAACCTGTCTCAGGTTGAGACCCCACTTGCCCCGCCTATGCGCGCCGCGCCTGTGACCCGGGTATGCGCGCGTGCGGAAAAAAAAAATAAAATAAAAAAATTTTAAAAATTAAAACAAAAAACAAAATGGCGGCCGCGACGGTCGGATCCGCGCATGTGCAGATCGGCCCGTCGCGCGCGCTGCGCATGCACGGATCCGCCCGTCGCAGTCGCCATTTTTTTTAATTTTTTTATTTTTTTTATTTTTTTAGGCGCGCGTACGCGCTGCCTACGCACAAATCCACCCGTCGCGCCAAAAATAAATAAATAAAAAAATCAAACAAAATAAAAAAACAAAAACAAAATGGCGGCCGCGACGGGTGGATCCGTGCATGCGCGGATCGGCCCGTCGCGCGTGCCACGCATGCGCGGATCCGCCCGTTGCGGCCGCCATTTTGTTTTTTTATTTTTTTTTATTTTTTTTTTGCGGCATGACGGGCGGATCTGTGCATGCGCAGCCGCCCAAAAAAATAAAAAAAATTAAAAAAAAATAAAAAAACAAAATGGCGGCCCGCGGTGTCCGGCGACCCCCGCGAAATGGTCGTGCGACCCCAAATGGGGTCGCGACCCCAAGGTTGAGAACCGCTGCTTTAGAATGATAGTACTTCTCCAGTTAAATGATCTCCACAGTAGGTTTACTAGATTCCTTTGTGGCTTGTTAAATAACTAGACTCCTATTGCAGAAAACTAAATAAAATTTTAATTTTTCTAATTCTGAATCTCATTTTATTTTGGTTTTTAAAATATTTTTATTATGATTAAAACTTTTATGTTTATGACTTTTTAGGGGCATTTTTAAGTTAGAAAAGCAGTTAAACTGTAACTATTTCTCCCCTTTCCTTCTTGTGTGCAAATGCCGTAACTGTAATATATATGACAATTAAGTACATATGTTTGGGGACAAGATTTACATTGCAAAATGTATAGTCTTATGTAACAAAATGAGACACAAACTATTAATTTTAAAATCATAAGAGCAAGAATTTGTATTGAACTTGCACTTAAAATAGATGAGTTTTTGCAAACCAAAACAACAAACACCCTAACAGTCAAAAGAAGATTGATAGGTATTTTTTTCAAAATCAAAAAACTGCATCTAATTGGCACTCAAAATCTTTTTAGACAAGATTTAAAAATTAGTCTATTACAACAGATATTTTAGGATTTTAATCCCAAACTTACATTTCTGCAATCTGTAATAATCTTGAATATTCCATCTTCGTTGTCATAGCTATGATAGTCTGCAATTATATAAATACAATTTTCAGATACACACACACACACACACACACACACACACACACACACGTACCATTTCCATTTCTGTCTTATGAATATACCTAATACTCCTGCATCCTTTTTTCCCTACAATAATCCTATGAAATAGGTTGGGCTGAGAGAGCGTGACATATAACTAAAACAATGCTAAATGAGAGCTTAGGATATCATATGCTCATTTGCTTGTCTTTCCAATTTCAATATATTAATCACAGAAAAGATCTGTGCCTAAATATCAAATATGTACATATCAGTGATGTATGGTTATTTATTTCTTTATGGTAAACATTATTTTTTCATGTACGTTTTCCAATCAATGAGGCGAAATCTGTCTAAGTTTCTGATGTATAGAAATCTGGCTTGCACATATTGGATTTTTTATCTCAGCTTCTAAAGTCCCTTTTTACAACCCTGTAGTCCCTGTTATGGGTAGAGTTGCTCTAAACTAGAAGGCTATATAATGCGCCCTGCTGTAGCTTTGGCTTCACCACTCCTGCGTTTTTAGAAGCAGAAGCTGCAATGTGCCAATATTTTAAAATAAATTTAAGCTATTTTTGGGAATAGAACTACATTGCTAGAGTATTGCTTTTCTGTTACCTATTATTATTTGATCCATCAGTTATCAGTTATCAGTTAATGCTTAAATGCTCATTTCAAATTCCTTGCTTAATTAAAAGTAGCCAGTACTTAGAAGGCAAAATATCCCAACAAAATTCAAAGCATTTTAGGTTTTCTTTTTAAATTCCATACATATATTGTTTTTTCTTACTCAATTTATTTTTATATGTAATGGTGTTTAAAGCTTGCAAAGGCACTACACTGTCTGTTATTTAGGTTTATCTAAGTAATTAGATTAACACACATTCAAAAGAAGCATTAATAAAAATAAAGCTACAAAGTTAGCTTACCTTCTATCTCTGAACAAATATGCTGAGAATCTGTTTTTATGCTTTTGATTTCGGAAAGATTTGCTGCTGTTCCCACAGAAAGTTTACCAGAACTCTTACGGTACTCTGATTTAGGATTAGATTGACAGTTTTCATTTTTCTTCCATAGGAAGGAAATAAAAGACAACTTACAATATATGCACAGTTAATAAATATACTTACAATCTTTTGAAGTTCATAACTAACAAGTTCCAGCAATATTAAGACTGATTTCAACTAGAAATGTAACTAAGTTTAATTATCCTGTACCTCAGCGGTTCTCAACCTTTTTCAGACCGAGACCCCGACCTGTGCCACGCATGCGCGGCGCGTGCGACAGCCCGAACCACGCATGCACGGCGCGCGCCACGGCCCGACCGCGCATGCGGGGCGCGCGCGACGGCCCGAACCATGCATGTGCAGCGCGCGCAACGGCCCGAAACGCGCATGCGCGGTGCGCGCAACAGCCAAGGGTAAATGGGGAAAAAATGGCGGACTGCGGTGTTTGGCGACCCCCGTGAAACGGTCGTTCGACCCCAAATGGGGTCGCGACCCACAGGTTGAGAATCACTGCTGTACCTCTTGCCTTGTAATTGTGGGCAACTTGAATTGTCCTTCTTGTACGTTGTAATGTGTTTCCTTAGCATCATATGATTCTTCATAATTTGCAGTAGGATAATGATTTCTTACTGTTGCTTGATAAACAGTTGGAATCTGAAATTTTTCCTAAAGAAGTTAAAGGTTTAATTTTCAAATTTTTAACCAAAATGTCTAATTTAATTTCTGATATTATTTACTTAATGTTAATCACGCTTGTTATATTCTCATTTTACTTCCACTTTGCACTAATAAAAGATAAATTGAAGCCAGTGTAGAAAATATTTCAATTAAAACGAACAACCAGACATTATTACTTCTTCTAATTAAAATATCAAGCTGTACTCTCTGAAGCCAGCCATGTTCATTACTATACCTAAATTACTCTATTTGACCCAAAGGATTTAGAAACATCTTGAAAATAAAGTAATGCTTAAAAGAATAAAAAGAAAAAAAGATATATACACAGGCAATAAATTATGTAATGTCCATTACTTCACTTTGTAATTCTTCAGCATAATTAATCCTCTCCATTCCAATAAATGTGTGCCCATAATGTACTTGAATATTTGCATGCATGTAAGTATGTGTAAACATAAATGTACAAGCAGATATACCTCCCAAATCCTATATTGCAGCAGTAAAAGCAATAAAATTTATTGATATTAGTAATTATTTATATAGCCACCCATCCAAGGCAGCTCTTAAGACATATTAGACAACTTCCACTCAAACTCCAATCCTCTTTTTTTGGAAAAAGCTGTGGGACTTAAATTGCAAAAGTTCCTAAATAAAGGTAGCTGTCTGGGTCCTTTTCAATTGCGAATTCAGACTCAGATATGGAATAGAAACAAATTTTGTTTCTATTTGTTTTGTTGTGAATAACTTTTGTAGGGACCTGGATCCTGTTCTCTCTCCCAGGTACTTTTAATGTTACTGACTATAGTATCTTTCCAGAGCTCTTGAAAGGAGGAAATGGTTACAGAACAGTGGATATTTTCTTTCCTACTTCTGTGGGACTATTAATAATGATATAGGATGAATACCTATTTCATGTGATATGAAGAACTTGGTTTTCTCGTCCACATTACATTATTTATCATCTACATGAAAGTGCTGGGGAAGGTAATCTGTTGCTTCAAGATGAGTTACCAATCACTATTATACCGATCCACTCAGAGCCAAACAGGAGATGCTTTCGAGATCCTTACTCTGTGTCTAGATCAGCGGTTCTCAACCTGTGGGTCGCGACCCCATTTGGGGTCGAACGACCGTTTCACGGGTCGCCAAACACCGCAGTCCGCCATTTTTTTCCCCATTTCCCTTCGGCCGTCGCGCGCGCGATACGCATGCGCGATTCATCCCATTGCGTCACGCACCGCGCACGCGCAGTTCGGGCCATCACGCCACGCATGTGCGGTTCGGGCCATCGTGCCGCGCATGTGCGGTTCGGGCTGTTGCGCACTGCGCATGCGCGGTTCGGGCCGTCGCGCTGCGCATGCGCGGTGCAGGTCGGGGTCGCGCCGCGCAAGGGCGCCGCATGTCGGGGTCTCGGCCTGAAAAAGGTTGAGAACCGCTGGTCTAGATGCTGTAAAGAACTGGATGGGACAAAGCAAACTGAAGTTGAATACTAAGAAAAAGTGGCTATTAGCCCAGCATCCATGAGGCAGTTGATAGTCTAATAGTATATTTAGAGCTGGAGTAGAATTCACCCTGCAATAGCTGAAAATTCCTCCATTTTTATTTAAGAGATAGCTCCTCATTAGATCATCAGAAGCCATAAACAAGTCTTCCCCCTAAGAAACTGGAAGATAAACTGAATTCCAAGAGGAAACACAACAGATTTGCTGATATTTCTGTAATCACATCCTATCCTCTTTTACTAAGTCTTGGTAAAAATATGTGTGGGAAAATCTTGCTTCCAACGGAACAGCCAAGAACTCGACAAGAGGTTTCCTTGCTCAAATAAATATATCCATAATTTGGGAATTCTTCCGATTTATGGCTCTAAATCAGCAGGTAGACTCTGCAGGCAGTGCAGCTTTGGTCAACCTTCAGAATCTGTACCATTAACCTTTTTTTGAGCAGAAACTCTGGCAATAGCTCCTCAGGTCTTCATTGTTTCAAGACTATATCGCTGCAATGCGCTCTACTTGTGCTGCCTTTAAGGACTATCTGGAAATTGCAACTAATACAAAATGTATCTGCTTGTTTTCTAATGAGTACAGCTGATTCATCAAAATAACATTTCACAACGCAATTCAATGTATTATATATTTTAATATATAAAATCATACAGGCAAGATCCCAACATCCCTACAGCATGGTTTTCTCGAAAACTGTGTTTATCCTGTCCAACAAGGGATGTTCTGGTTTCCCTATGTGCAAGGTGAAGGGACCCCATATAATGGCATGGACTGTTATCCGGCATCCTCTGCAGGAAAAATGATACAGGTAGTCCTCAACTTTCAACCATAACTGAACACAAAATTTCTTTTGTTAACCGAGTTTTGTTCCACTTTACAACCTTTCTTGCCACAGTTGTTATGTAAATCTCTGCCGTTGATAAGTTAGTAACACAGTTGTTAAGTGAATCTGGCTTCCCCATTGACTTTGCTTGTGGAAAGTCACAATGGGGATCACATGATCCCGGAACACTACATCCGTCATAAATATGAGTCAGTTGCCAAGCTAATGAATTTGGAGCACACGAGCAAGGGGATGCTACAAAGGTCATAGGTGTGAAAAATGGTCATAGATCAGTTTTTTCAGTGCCATTGTAATTTTGAAGTCATTAAATGAACTGTTGTAAGTCAATGACTACCTGTATAGAACCTATGGCATGGGTGCCACAGGCGGCACTCGGAGCCCTCTCTGTGGGCACACATGCCATTGTCCCAGCATTGCCTCCGCCCACGACTCCCTCACCAGCAGTGTCCCTGGAGGAGAGTCGCTCAGAGCGTGGCCCACGTGGAGCAGCGCAGCCAAGGACATGGCAGCCAGGCAGTGTAGACAAGATTCTGGGTACAGTTGATGCTGCAGGGCGTGGGCAGAGGGCGTGGCTGCCATGGCGCTGCTGGGCTGCCTGGGCGATCTGCGGCAGGTCCTGGAGGTGGTGAGTGGCCCTGCGGCCAGGCAGGGTGGAGCATAGCGGGGACGGGGCAGGGTGTGGAGCAGGGGCGAGGACAGTTTTTGGGCACTCGTGTCTCTAAAAGGTTCGCCATCACTGTTCTAGGCTGTACACATGCCTAGATGAGGCTATGTTTATTTATAAACAGAATGCTTAGCTTACATGTTTCCATACCTCCAGCAACTGATTTATATCCTTTTGCAAACCTTCATTTTAGCTTCTTATTTAGGCTACCAATTATTGCATCATTTCAGAAGATGAAACTGTCAATATGAAATGTTCAGTATTAAGGGTGACAGATTTTTTCATTTAAGGATACCTGTTCTGGAGGTAATTTCATGCTTTTAATATAGTCACCGTGTTCCTCTGCATCTTCAATTTCTGGCAGTACAAGCTGTTCAAAATATGCTTTCAACTGGTCATCACAGAACTCTTCACTTCCAATATCATAATCTAATATGGAAAAGAAAGGTTTTCTATTAACACAAATGTTTCACTTCGTCATCACTGATCTCCCGAAGATTGTTTGTTTTTAGTAGAATTTTAAATAGATTTAAAAATTAGAATTTAGCTGCATGAAAACACCAGAATATATGAAGTGATCTGTTTGCTGACATGATACACCACCATTAGTAGAAGTAGAAGAAATTCCTCAGATTTCAATTTTTTATCTCATACCTGCAGAACATTCTTCCAGGCTCTCAAAGCTCAGCAATTTCTCATTTTCTATAAATCTGGAAAAGCCAGCCACAGCACTGGTGTCTATTTCACTTGCTATCTCATTCTCATCAGGATCTAGTGAAACAAACTGCAAACATGAATTTGAATAAATTATTTGGTTGATAATCTGCAGAACTCTTAGAAATTAATCTATCAGCAGAAGATCCCAAGAAAAAACGCACAAGATGGTTACAAAGCGCTTATAATAAAAGTTATTCCATTTAAGTTCTCCATGAATGGTGAAAAGTAGATCCAGGAAAATTAAAATCTCTTAACTGTTTACCAAATAAACTAGTGAAAAATATTAAAGAAAAAGAATGAAGTTTACAGAGTTTCAATAATTAAGATGGAAATTCTGATTTATCAAATATTTGGAATTTTTAAAGTGTTAACAAGTACACTTTAGGGGGTAGGCAACCTTGGCTCTTTTATGACTCATGGACTTCAACTCCCAGAATTCCTGAGTCAGCTATGATGACTCAGGAATCTGGGAGTTGAAGTCCATGAGTCATAAAAGAGCCAAGGTTGCCTACCCCTGGAATACAGATGTTTTATATACCAGTAGCAGTAGCACTTAGGCTTATATACCCTCCATAGGGCTTCACAGCACTATACAGGTGTTTTGTGTCTGAACTTCCAAAAAAATTCAACAAAGCTTCCCACCAAAAGATCCTAAATTATAAAAGAACAATCCTTATAGATTAACAACTGATTACAGAAACAGAGTACAGATGAGCAACACAATGAGATCTTCCAAATGTTTGAACTAGGACTAGTTCTGTTTAACTGTTTTATGAATGAACCAGGGGTAAACAGTAAAGCATTGTAGAGTATTAACAACACCTATTCAGGCTGATAAAGAATCCAAAGGGAGCTATCAAAATACAACAGATAATTAAATGGGTGGCAAATAAATTTCATAACTAAATAAATGGCCAATTAAATGCAGACTACCTAAATATAAAGCAGCACAGAAACAGAAGTAACTACAAAAAGATTTGAGGATTATGTTTAGTAACTATCCAGTTATCAAGTTAGTGAACACCAGCTATGCTCAGATTAATTAAGATAAAGATTGAAACACTGGGCTAACTGCACAAAGGCGCTTTTATAGAAGCTAAACAGTGGAGAGCAACTTTTCGAGTGTTCTATAAAATTGTACGATAAAATAGTTTTGGATCATCACAGAGTAAATATATAACAGAATACAAGCAAGCTTGGTTCAATCCTGTATTAATTCATGATTCTTTAAGTTTTGTACGGATGTGCTCCATTTCCTAGTTTTATGTGTTTCATTCCTCAAACCATGGTCAAGAGATTGAACTGAGCATAATGTACAAACCCAGCCAACAAGAGCTAAGAATAACTTCCCAGTTAAAAATAGATGACTGGTTGAATGTATTTTAAAACAGAGCATATGTAATCAATCTATAGGTTCTTATATGTCTTTGTGCTATTGGATGGATAATTTCCTCATCTCCTGATGCCTGATTGGATATCAGGGAAATAACAAGCAGCACCATTTTTCAGGATTGTTGGGATGCCAAGAAAGATACAAAAGCCTCATTTTTGTCCCATCAATAATATATGAATGTCCTGGCTTCATTTAATAATCCTATGTAGTTTCAAAGGGTTGTAATGGTATCAAAGTATCTTCTTACAAATTCTATATATTACCTATTCCCATCTTGGTTCATTCACAAGACCAACATAGATTTACTAGTCACATTTTATGATCATCTAGCAAAAATTTGCATTTAAAAGTAAATATTAGTACAGATTATACATTATGAGCATTTCCAGATCTTCTTTTGTCTCTCTGTCTAAATAAAAAATTGTTGACCTGTTTTGATAGCCTTTCCCCTAAACTATTAATGAAAGATCTAACATAAGAGTTCTTACAGATTAAAAAATGAAGCACTCCATTCACATGTGAAATTTTGGTTTAGTGTGTTACCATATAACTCTTATGTAAAAAGTACACAGCATTTTTGTTATCTCATTAAGTACAAACTGGAGCATCAAATAATCTGAACAGTGCAAAAATTCCTTAGGCTGTTTACAGATATTTGTTTAAATACTGTAATTGTTCAGAAATGGAAAATGAAATTATAGGATGCACAGGTATATATAGTAACATATGTACTTTTACAGATTGTAGGAAAAAGTTACCTGATTTTCATTTTCTTTTTCCATTGAAATATATTCTTTAGTTGTCAAATCTGAAAGTGAAAGAACCATTTGAATCTAACAAACAGATCCATAAAAATGATAAATGACAATCACTTATATTTTTAGTAAACAAGTTTCTCTCCATTGCAAACACATACCATAACCAAGTCTTCCTAAAAACATTAGACATGAGTGTTATTATCTAATTAGAATTTATAACATACATGAATAATCAATTATTTAAAAAATGTTTTAATGGATTTTACATTCATTAATTTATAATTCTATCTCCCCTTTCTCTCCTACAAGATGATCCAGGCAGTTAACAAAATAAAACTGATTAATTAAATATGCACAAAAATTAAAATCTAATTGTTACAAATATATTTTTGGGGTAGTTTACAGTTGAATTGTTCCTGAAAACATTTGATAAAAAATGTTTTATTTCTTAAAAGTTCATCTTCCTTTTCAACTCCCTCCCTTATTAGCCTTTTTTATCCAAAGATGTCATATTACTCTCTTCTGAGCACTTCTCATTATGTGAAGATTCTGTCAGTGAACAGATTTACTATTAGTATGTAGAATAAGATAATAAACTACAGATAGACCTCAACTTACAACCAAATTGAGCCCAGAATTTATGTTGCTAAGTGAGAAATTTGTTAAGTGAGTTTTGCCCATTTTACGACTTTTCTTGCCACAGTTGTCAAGTGAATCACTGCAGCTGTTAAATTAGTAACACGGTTGTTAAGTGAATCTGGCTTTCACAATGACTTTGTCAGGTCACAAGAGATGATCACATGACCCCTGGATACTGCAACTGTCTTAAATATGAACCAGTTGTCAAGCATCCGAATGTAAATCATGTGACCATGGGAATGCTACAATGGTCATCAATATGAACAATAGTCATAAGTCACTTTTTTCAGTGCCATTATAACTTTGACTGGTCACTAAATGAACTGTTGTTAGTCGTGGACTACATGTATAAGTATATTTCTATAAGTTAATTTTAAAAAGATAAAAAAACCCACAGAAAATAAAGTTTCTGGAAATACTGCAAAGTATGGGAACAGGTAACCAACAATGAAACAAAGGCCCTATCTATACCAAGTGAATTATTTCTCTCTGGTAGTCACTTCTGAAATTGCAGAATATATTATTGGATTAGTAGTACTGCTTTACAAAGCCTTAGTAAAACTACAATTTGAATACTGCGTCCAGCTCTGATCACAATATAAAAAAGATGTTGAGACTCTGAAAAGAATGCAGATAAAAGCAACAAGAATGATTAGGGGGCTGGAGGCTAAAACATATAAAGAATGGTTATAGGAATTGGGTCTATCTAGTCCAATGAAAAGAGGGACTAGAGGTGATATAATAGCAGTTTTCCAATAATTGAGGGACTTCAACAAAGACAAGGGAGGTCAAACTATTTTCCAAAGCGCCAAAAGGCAAGACAAGAAACAATAGATGGAAACTAATCAAGGAGAGAAGCAATCTAGAACTAAGGAGAAAAATAGAGCAATCAACCTTGCTTGCCTTCAGAAGTTGTGGGTGTTCCATTACTGGAGGCTTTAAGAAGAGACTGGGGGTAGGCAACCTTGGCTCTTTTATGACTCGTGGACTTCAACTCCCAGAAGTCTATGCTGGCTCAGGAATTCTGGGAGTTGAAGTCCACGAGTCATAAAAGAGCCAAGGTTGCCTACCTCTAGTATAGAGTTTCCTGCTTGAAGAGGGGGTTGGACTAGAAAACATCCAAGGTCGCTTCCAACTCTATTATTCTATGTTCGAATAATAACTTGAAAGCTAGAAATAATTTCTTAATCCCAGACTATGGAAACAGGCTTTAGCTTGAACATTTACCTTGTTTTCTCCTCTATATGTTATTCATTACTACGAGCAAGGGTTTTTAAGGATTTATAGTTCCTCAATACTTCAAATTATTAGACAGTATCATTTCACCCCATTTATACAGCTACCCATCTCTCCTGAAAGTGACTCGACATGAGTTAGCAACTAATCTAGCGCTTAGCAATAATTAACAGTTATTTAAATATTATATTTAGAAAAAAATCTAACAATTAAAAATTAATCTGATTAGTTAACAAAAATTAATCAAGGCTGGAAATTGAAGAAAACTGCTATTTCAATTGCTAAATTTCATCTCCCTACCATATACTTAATAGGCCAATTGCGCAAATGTTACTTTTGCATTTTTTAGATCCATTTTAATTATACAGGAGATACTGTAAGAGATTGTCATACCTTTTTTTAAAAAAAAATCAACATATAGCTTAATTTATCTAGAGAGATTAAAAATGTAAATAAATGAGGGCATACCACTTATTTTTAAATGAAAGAGAAATATTATTGTGTGCTGGGGTCAGCATCAAAATTGACTCTTATGGGAAAGAAGGTAGATTGCAGAGCTAAAAAAGATGTAATAGTTTATACTCCCATTCTGCTCTTATTTATTATCCTTACTTCCTATAGCATCATCTAGAGCTCCCTTAAGATTTATAGATTTTATTTTGAAATTCATTAGCTAGCATGGACACTGCTGAGAATCTGGGAAGCACCATATCTGAAGGATAGCAAAATTGAGAAATATTGTACTATTCATTTCATCTTTTGTCTTCTGTTTTCCATGTGTTTATGTGCAAATCAATAAAGCTGCATTATCATCGTGTTACATTTCAGAATAATTTCGCAGACTTCCCTAGTGGTCTCAAATTTGCCAATAGATTCTTCTCTGAAGCTCTTCTACAAACAATTCCATTATTATTACTAAGTGTGCATGTTTCCATTACAAGTACACCTCAATTTACAATCATAATGGAGCCCAGAATTTAGGCTATAAGTCATTGCAGCTGTATGTCAAAGCAATCTGTGATTGGACTCATTTTTATCACCATTTTTACTATAGTGGTAAATGAGTCATAAGCAAATCAATTCTTCCGAATGGGTATTTTTTTTGTCAGAAAATGGCAAAAAACACAGGAAACCAGCAAAAAATATTGCAAATTGCAGTCACATGACTGCAGGACACAACAACTGGCTTTAAATATGAGCCAATTGCCAAGAGACCAAAATGCAATCATGTGACCATGGGGGGATAATCATAACTTTGAGAACAGGTCTTAAGTAGCTTTTCTGAATCCTGTCTTAACAGTCATTAAACAGCAGGTCATAAGTTAGAAACTACCTGTATGCAGATGTTGGAATTTTTATTTTAGAAACAGATATTATTTTCAAATGATTTGATGTTACTTAACTGACAAATAAGATCGCAATTACAATGAATATAGCATATATTCGTTATTATACTAATATTTTTACAAATTAGAATAAAACACCATTATGAGCAGAACTTTAGGAATTTGGTTTGTTGTGGATTTCTTGATAATGCTAAAACTCAACAGACATAGCTGAAACTACATACCTTCTAAATGTTTTTCATGGAAGTTAGTCGGATTTTTGTCTAAGCAATCATCAGTAGAATTTTGGCTTTGTCTCTGCAAAAAACTATATTCATTTTGGGGTGGCTCCAAGATAATCTCAGCAGCATTATCACAGTTTTCCCTGTTAAAATTAGTTAAAAAGTTAAAATTAGGTTTTTAATTATGAATTTTGAATTTAAAAGCTCAAAAAGTATTTTTAACTAAGTATCAATGATTTCTTTTTTGTAATAATAAATCTGTTTCTTTTTAAATGGTAACGTTAGTAGCAAAGTAACTTAGATAATTAGACTTAGGCAAAAAAATTGAAAAAAATAGATTTTAAATACATGAAAGTGTATTTCTATTTAAAATATGTAACCAATCAATTGTTCATATTACCTACTTTCAGAGTTCAAAAAGAAAATATAAAGTTGATTTAACACAGAATTGTTTTTCAACTATAAACTCATTTCTCCCTCAACATATCATATATCTGGATGATAAGTATACAATTAAAAGCCACATTGTTTAGGAATTACTGTATAATCTAGGGAAGGCTGAGATACCAGCCTTCCACCAGATTTGTGGAACAAAATCGAAACATCACATAAGACTCCTCCTTAGAGAAAAAAATGAATTTGGTAACCATACTATATAATAATGATACTCATAAAATTCAGACTAATTATCATACATATTAAAGTGTTACAAGTCTGTATTAAACTACTACGGTAGCTTATTTATTTGAATTAGAATATTTAATAAGAAATTTTGACTACAGGTAGTCCTTGATTTAGAACCATTCATTTAGTGACTGTTCAAAGTTACAAGCATTGAAAAAGAGACTTACGATCATTTTTCACACCTATGACCATTACCATCACATGACCAAAATTCAGATGCTTGGCAATTGACTCATGTTTATGATGGTTGCAATGTCCTGGAGTCATGTGATCACCTTTTGCAACCTTCTGACAAGAAAAGTCAATGGGGAAACCAGATTCATTTAACAACTGTATTATTAACTTAACAATTGCAGTGATTCACTTAACAACTGTGGCAAGAAAGGGCATAAAATGGGACAAAATTCACTTAACAACTATTTTACTTAGCAATGGAAATTTTGTGTTCTTTTATGATCATAAGTTGAGGACTATCTGTAATTTTTTGTAAAACTTACTTATCAAATGCATTTTGAGAATTATGAATAGTGTTAATTTATTCCTAAAATTCTAATCCATAAACAGACATGGTTCTTTGGAAAATGATAGGAAATATAGAAGTACAACCTATTCTTATTAATTATGCCAAAATTATGGAGTTTTGCATCAAAGAATGTACCATTCGTTAATATAAATCTTACACTGTATCGTGAAAGTTAGACATAAGATTTTTTCTTGGATCTGAATCATGTTCACCACCGCAGGAAGATGCTAACATGGCCAAAAATTTTCTTTCAATATAAGAAGCATGATCAGAAAGTCTGCATGAAAAGAAATAAAATAGTTACTTGTCCTTCATGTTCTCAACTTGGAAAAAAGAAGTAGCAGTCATTTTTAACAGAAGATTATATAAAATGTTATAGTATAAAGGAGGATAAAAACAATTTTCATGTTTTTCCAGCCACAAATTTGATTAGGCATCTGTATTAAAAGATGCCAGTAACTGGAAGATCAATTTATTTATGTATCCAAAAATACGCAAAGTCTAAGCGCTTCCCTACAGAGTTTTAAGAAATATAGGGATTATCTAGTTCATGCCACAACTCATACAGTATGAGATAGCATTATACACTAGAAAAAAAAATATAGCTGGCTAGTGACTTTTTGTTGAGCAAACCAGTGCTGTGATTAATTCATGGTTTGGCTTGTGCAAATTTAGGAATTCAGTATTACTCAATGGGCTAGCAAGTTATTTAAATAGATACTCACTAACACCTTTTGATCAACTAGCAAACTGCTCTTGCTCTTTCATCTAATGTTTAGTCAAGATATGTTTTTCTGAAATTTTCATTCAAAATGGCATTCACAATTCAAATTTCATTCACAATTTCCTACTAGAAAAAGAGAAATACTTTAATTCTATTCCATTTTTTTCATGACAGCTCTTTCACCTCTCCTAACTCTTCCCCAGTCTAAGCACAGAAGTTGTGCTTGTCATTCAGCAAGACACACAAACTAGCCAGCCCATTTTAGCTTACATTTTAGAAATTCAACCTACACCATTAGTATCTGATTTACTGCCTTAATGGAGTAATTTAACAGACCATGGTCAAATCAACTCTGAATAAATATATTGGGCAAGACAGCCAAACTATGCACCAATGGAATTTTCTAATGGTTCTTGCCAGTTCACTTGCATTATTTAACTAGCTCACTAGGCATGTTATTATGAATTATATTTTAAGTATTTAGCAGCCGTTAACATTTTGTCTGCACTATTTTTCTAAAAAGTCTAATCAAAATAAAGAGAAATAACCATGCCCTTATTTAAAAAGCATATTAGACTAGAATGCAGTAGGCGAATTTGTGACGTCATGCAAATGAAAAGAACTGGATTAATAAAATAATCCCTGGTCAAGTTAACAATGGCTAAGCACATTGTACAAATACAGTTCATCATTTCAGAATGAAAAGCTAGGTCTGGAAACAATTTAAGATTCATAAACTAGT
Organism: Bothrops alternatus; assembly: GCA_034064705.1. NCBI lineage: Eukaryota > Metazoa > Chordata > Lepidosauria > Squamata > Viperidae > Bothrops > Bothrops alternatus. The sequence goes on along the minus strand of JARGCV010000079.1, from coordinate 8,069,023 downwards.
AGCCATGAAAAATCTTTCAGTTTACACATTCTACTAAGTGCATTACCTGCTTTGAGAACCAGCTTTTTGTCTGGTTTCTGTTGAAGCAGCAACTGGAAGACCAAGATTTGATGGAAGTGTGATATTGTCTAAAATTTCATTGGTATGGTTAGCTGTAGAGTTGACCAAAACACTTGGAAATGTCTCATCCCCAATATGTTTGAAGTTTTCCATATTACTCTTGTCTCATAATGTCTGAAAGTTTTAATACAAACATAAACAAGAAAATTTATAATTTTATAAATTTTAAATTTATAATTCTAACATTGCTATATATTACTTTTCTACTGTACCATGTATTTCTGTTACCTAAATGTTGAATACATGAAAGTTATCTTTCATAAAACTAAAGTAACTCAATCAAGTATAATTCTGAACATTGTAATTACATTTTATTTGTATTAAATATTTTACCAAAGAGATAGCCTTATTTAACTTTTACAGTAACAAAAAGCATGGTTAATTCTTTCCTAGAATATTCTCAGTCTATTTAATCACCACATGCATTGATTTAACTTTAGCTTTTAATTCAGATTATTATAAAAAGTTTTGTTTGAGAGTTCAGCATCTGAAGTGTGCTAAAAATGAAGGGGAAATGTGTTTTTTAAACCAATCCTAACTTGTACAACTGCTGTAGTGAAATTGTCATCAATGACTTGGGTACAGAAAAAAACCTGAAAGTGCTATTCATACTGTGCATTTACATCCTGCTAAACAACGTATTACCTCCCTAACATCTAGACTTCAATTGCCCCCAGATCCAGCCAACACCTCCAAACACAAAGGAGTGCAAAAGTTGTGATCTAAAACCAAGAGAACAAACTAAACTGTACATACCTGTCTTCTACCAATAAAACATTCAGCTAAAATCTTCAACAATTTTAATTGCAATACAGGTAGTCCTCGACTTACAACAGTTTAGTGCAGTGTTTCTCAACCTTGACAATTTTAAGGCATGTGAACTTCAACTCCCAGAATTCCACAGCCAGTCCACATGCCTTAAAATTGTCAAGGTTGAGAAACACTGGTTTAGTGACTATTCAAAGTTACAATGGCACTGAAAAAAATGACTTATTTTTCACACTTAATGACCATTGCAGATCCCCAGGGTCACATGATTTATATTCAGATGCTTGACAACTGGCTCACATTTCTGACGGTTAAAGTCGTGTGGTCATGTGATCACCTTTTGCAACCTTCTGACAAGCAAAATCAATGGCGAAGCCAGAGTTACTTAACAACCGTGTTACTAATTTAACAGCTGCAGTGATTCAGTTAACAAATGTGACAAGTCATAAAATGGGCCAAAACTCACTTAACAAATTTCTCACTTTGCAACATAAATTTTTGGCTCAATTGTGGTTGTAAGTCGAGGGTTGCCTGTATCTCACGTTTTTGTAAAAACAAAACTAGCCTTTCTCTTAAAACTTCTAACAATTCATTAAACAAGGATCTTTTTTATAGCAGGCACACGAAGAAATAAACTGTAGTTCAGAAAAGCTCCTTTATTCACTGTAGAGAAAGCTTTTGTGAACTTGTCTATTTCTTCACATGCCTGCCATAAAAACACCTTTGTTTAATGAGTTATTCATACTAATCTTTGTTAAAAACACTGCCTTAAGCAGACAAGTAGATTATCAGGAGGAACACCCAGCTATTCACAGTAGTTGGGATTGTATCTAACTTAACAACTTAGGCTCTAGTGACTAGTCTTCTGATCCAGGAGGCATAAACAGACCTACTGAGCAAAATATTAGTCTGCAACTGGTTAAAAACATTATAAGGTGAGGCTAATCCTTCCCTCCACCTGGTGCCCTTTAGATGAGATAGGTCTTAAACTCTATTTCACGTAGTCTCACAGCCCAACGCAACTGGAAAGCAATAGGTTGGGTCCTTCGCTAAGTTAGGGTCTCAGTGCTGGCAAATGTTTACCCCATTTAGTTTGACACAGAAGTGGCCCTTGCTCCCTTTAGGCAGGGGAAGGGCATCCAAGCAACTAAGAGCTGGGATGCTCCCAGGTGTTCGAAAGCCCCTCCGCCCCAAAACAAATATTAGGATGAGGAGCACAATTTCATCTCCGTCCCATGGCCCAGAGCTCTTCCCTATCAACGAGCGAGGTCCGGCTCCCGTCCTGCTATCTCAGCGCGTCGCTCGCACTCGAAACTGGCTCCTCGAAACGCCCGTACCAACCCAGCGGGAGTAGTAAAACGGGGGGGGAGGGGGGGAGAGAGACTTAAGAAGTTCCGAGCGCCTCGCGACGAAGAGCGGGAACTGACTGAACTTCGCCTCCGCCCCTCCCCCTCGCATTTAGCCGCCTTCAGGATGTGCAGGAAACAAAGCGCTCACCTAATCCCAGGCGAAGCGCAACAGCCAGCCAGGGCTCGCGGGCGCCTCGAGGAACGCGGGAAACCGCTCCAAGCCTTCCCGGAAGTCCCCAAATCCCACCACTCAGAAAAAGAAAATAATCCTCTCACCCACCCCACCCGCCCCCGCCCCTCTCCCCGCCCCCGTTTCTTCGCCAGACGATGCGCACGCGCACCTTCCCTTCAGGCGCCCAGCAAACCCGCTCAGGCTTTCGTTCAAGAAAAAAAGGCGGAGATTAGAGGCGCAGAGACGCGAGCGCTATTGGATTATGAGATCACCCACAGAAGAGAAGGGCTGCGGGCCCTTTGATTGGGCGAGAGGGAGTGACGCGCTTGCTTTCAAAATGGCCTGGGATAATCAAGGCGTTGAATCCTGGGGAAGCAGCGACGGCTGGATGTTCTGTTAAAACTGCGAAGGTGTCCAGCGCTCTAATCCTGATTCACAGGAAGTCGCCCACCGACACAGAAAAGTAACGATGTTGGGGAGATAATGGAAGCTACTATACATTTGAAAGGCACCAGTTTGGGAAAAGTTGGTACTGTGTATCTAAAATTGCAAAAGCACTTTTGTCAAATTCGCCGCGTCACGTGACGTGTCGCGACTTTTTTTTGCATTGCCGGAGCTGGGTGGGCGCGGGCTCCGTATGATGCAACCGGCCCGCGGGCCGGCAGTTTGACACCTAATTAGTTCCTCCCGCAAGGTTGCATGGAATCCGCCTTAATGCTATTTGCCATGCTACAGAAGTGCTGTTAATAGATTTGCTCATTGATTTTGGTATAACAACACACTAGGGCAGGGGTCTTCAAACTTGGCCCTGTCGTGTCTGGCTGAGGAATTCTGGGAGTTGAAGTCCTCAAGTCATAAAAGGGCCAAGTTTGAAGACCCCTGCACTAGGGCAAGACGGAAAAGGCTTCAAATACATTATTACTGGTGGGGGGAGAGAAGGGGTTATTAACATACACAGCATTGGCTTCGGTAGCAGCTAGCAATAAGTTTTCAGCAATTTACTGAGACCTCCAGTTCCTCAGCTGTTGAGCACCCCTTTCAGTTTACCCTATAAAGAAAACAGTGTGGCACACTTATATTTTGAAGCTAATCTGTTCATCAGCCTCTGGGAATATTAGTCTCTGGATTTTTCTTCCCAGGTATACACACTGGCAGGATGTCTACGGAGATTCTCAGTCATTCAGGTCATGGTTATCCCAAAGGTCCTTTTTCTTGGTTTTTTTTTCCCTTTGTAAACATTTCACTTCTCATCCAAGAAAAAACTTCTGAAAAAGTAGAACTGAAGAAACTTTTTGGAAGAAAAGCAGAATGTTTTTAAAGGGGGAAAAAAGTCAAGTTGCTTTTTGGAAAAAGCACCTTTGGGACACTGGCAGGATTCACACTATATTCACAAAGCAAAACAAGTCCCATTATGGTTTACTAGATATAAAGTTAGTTGGATTTAAAAATATTACTTCATTTGAAATGTAGAGATGCTAGATATGTTTCTCTCAGGAATGCAAATATCTGGACAATTACTGGATCACAGCAAAGAAAGGCTTTTATACCTCTTTGGTATTTACAAATTGTCTAGATTTTTCCTGTCTGATATAGCAGTCATGTTACTCTCACGTGTCACCCCACTCGTTTTCTATCACCTCCTGGCAATTTCTTTTTCAAACATGTCATTGGCCATTAAGATAAGACAACAAATAAATAATGATAAATAAAAACAAAATCTTTAATAAGGTAAAACACCATTTCCCAAATTTTTCCTTATACTTTAAAGTAAATGAAGGCAAAACATTACATATTTTCTCAATGTTTTATTTTCATATAACTGTAGTGGATATCATTAAACAATGAGAACATTTACACAAATAACAAATATTCCTATTTTGTTGTAGGGATGTATACTTTATTTTTGAAGTCTCAAAAAATTGCAAAAGATGGAAAAAAGCTAAGAAATCTGATGACCTGAAAGATTCTTATGCTAAAAACGTAAAGAGTTTTTAATTTACTTCTATACTATGGGGCAGTTTTTCCAATCTGCATTTAATTTTAAGAAATTATTCCCAAACAATACAAAGTGAGTCACTAACAGATTATAACAAACTGAATATTTTTAAATGATAAAGTACTCTTTCACATAATTTATCCTGAATGCTGCATTAGATTGTTGAGAGTTAATAGTAGAGTACTAGTTCTTATTATCTGCAGAACTAAACATAGTAAATTTGAAATATTGTAGTTTGCATTACAGATCATGCCTTTAAAAACTCATTCTGAATTATGGTTGGAAAAAATGTAAAAAAAAACTAAATGAATAGCCAAAAGAAATAGATTTTTTTAAAGCATGTGAGTTAGGCTTTAATACAGTTTTAAATATGCATTAAACCCCTTCATGTTCACGTAAGAGCTTAAGAGGTTGAGAGATATATCGTCTGCGAGGGTGAGGATACCGGATATTGGCAGTGTCAGCATCACAAGAGTGCTCTATCAGAGGAGGAAGAGGAGGAGGAGGAGGTGGTGGTGGTGGTAAGAGCTGGGCATAACTGGACCATCTTGATCCAGCCCATGGGGAATCCAGAGGGGGAAAAAAATACCTGAAAACAATTCAGACAGGAACACCACACAGAAGGGAAAAACAGAAAGAATAATGGTAAATATAAGAATCAGAGAGGAGAGACACATGCTGGGACAAAATGAAAGAAACAAAATCAAGTTCTCAGCTCAAGTTTTTAAAGTCTAGAAACTATTCTGAAAGAAAATTATCATAGGAGACAATAGAAAGTGTGCCTTACATTCATTGTAAAATGAATATACTACATGTAAGTTAACTGATTCTGAACTATCGCGTGCCTTCTCATTTATCCCTACAAATCATGCTGTTTTAATGCAATGACAGAAAAACAGACACAAATTATTTATCCAGATTGGTCTACTCATTTGCATCCCATTTAGATCACCTCTACTCAGATGAATACATCAAATTTAAAGACAAAGATAAAAACACAGTTTTACAATGTTAAGATTTTCACAATATACAGAGTTATTTTTTTTCCAATGCAATAACAGTGTGTGTGCTTATATACATCCCTCTGGAAAAAAAACACCAGATAACCAAAGATTTCTGAATTAATGGCTTAAAAGATCATTCCATATCTCTTCTTATGACTTACCCGTAATTGAAGAAAACTTTGTAATCTTTATAATCTTTGGAAATGTACATAAATTTACAGAACAGAAAAGTTAGTAAATTTTGAGACAAGACATATTTAAAGCCACACTGACATGCCACTATATAAAACAAGCTATTAATTGAATGTTTGCACTAGGACACCACTTTGGTTTATTTCAAGGCAACTGCACTGCACAGTGCAGGGTGTAAATACTTGGTAATGCAGGAACTAGTTGGGGTCACAAGGTGATAATTCCCATACCAAATTAATAATACCTTAGAACAAACATTCATTTGGACTAGATTTCCATCACAAAACCAAGAGGATGAAATCCTACTAATTATTGCATGATTCATGCCACTATAACATGCAATTATCAGGTATGTTCAGATCATTATTATCAAGACAACAAAAATATGTTACTAATAGTTACTAGTTACTAATAAGTTTTATCATTTTCATTTGATGTAGTTCAGAAATAATACCAAAATAATCTAATATCAACTCCACAGTTGCCAAATTACAATGTGCCCACATTGTTTATGACTAATTGTTTATTACAATCCATTAGCAAACTAATTGTTAAGAGTTTATGTGAACACTTCAAAAAGCCAAACAAAGTTAAAATATTCAAAACAATTTTAATGAAAAACAGTTACTCCAATTGTTTTACATTAAGGATTTATCTCCTAACAAGCTTAGAATGCAAGGACAATAATCCTCTTTACATTAGTGAATTCCATCTTTCTCTAGCAACATATCTTTTTGAGGGGAAGGAATGGAATCCATAAGAGAATCCTGTTACTTTTTTGTTACAGATTCCAACAACATCATACTGTGCTGGCTAGTAGAGTACATATGTAACATTTTTTAAAAGAATGTTTTGATTTGCATTTAGTAGTAGACAGATTGCTGATGTCTTTGGAAGAGGTCGGACGCCGATGGGGAGGGGGAAAATATCACTTTCCATTCCTGTGTGCATGCAACAAGCAGTAAAACAGCAAAGTTACTCCAGTTAGCTTGGTATCAGCTGTGCTTTCTGTTAAAAAGGACATAATACAAATGGGGAAAGGAAAATGCATAACAATTTTAGACACACATGGTTATAAGCACAATAAGAATACTGTAAAGCAGTAGTTGGTAGGTTGATTAATTCTCCAATCACTTTTCAAACTTATCACTTTTATGTTAAATATAAAATAATTACTTTGATCTTCTAACACGTTAGTAGTGTTACTTGAATTGATTAACAAAGTACCAAAACACTGTGCCCTAGAACCAGTAAAGCACCCATCAACTTGTTTCTAAAAGCTAGAATTTGCATTCTAGTTCTCATAAAATCTTTAGGAAATAAATTACATGTAGCTGGTTTTGTTCTACTTTCAAATAGCTAACAAAAAGCAAGATTATTTTCCAATATTTTTTCTCATAATTGTTCTTATTCCTGAACCTAAATCATGATTTGAAATGAGAGCTTTGCATAATCTTCAGGGGAAAATATAAACAAGTATCCTGCTTGATTTAAACTGGTAGTTAAGACTGGTAACAAGTTAAAAGAAGTTTAATAAGCACAGGGACAAAAGGTGAAAATGTTTAAGAGCTGGTTCCATTACTAAATTTTTATTTTTTTTCTTATTTTTCTTACGGATACATATACAAAATAAATTCGCTAGCTAGTCTGAATAACTGCAGCCCCAGAACTTCTTCAGGCTCATAAGCAGCAGTTAGGTACTTTTATTTTTCTCTTTCCTCATGTTTGATCAACCTCCATCATTGTGACATGATATACCGCAAGGAAACCTATAGCTAAAATATAGAAATGTTACCATATACCAATTGTCTTATATCTCTTGTGTTTGTCACCTGCCTTTTTCCAAAATCCAACTGAGAAAGCAAATATAAGGAAAAGTGTACATATTAGGACAAAAAACATTATGAAATAAGGATGTATTTATCTTAAAAAGTGCAGCTGTATTTTCTGAATGCCATAGAAAACTGCCCAGTCACTTAACTTCATCAAAAGATATATACTATATTTAACAATACCTTGATTTTTATAAAATATCTCCTCCTTGTATTTGTATAAAAATGGCAATCTATCATACGTGATTGTAACTATCAATGTAGCTATTACAGCTATATCCCATTCTAATGGCAGTCCTAAAAATTTAATAAGCCAATGACAACTTGTGTATTGAAAATTTTTAAACAAACTGATTCGCAGGTAAAAAACAGAACTGAAGAAAAATACTATTCCCAAACATTTCATGATGCAGGAATATGGAAACTATGAAGTCAAAGGATCAAGCCAAAGTCCACCTTATATTTTTTTTCTCACAGTGGCCAACCATGCCTCTGCAATGCTTATAAGCAAGAGATTGAGACATATCCCTCCTCCACTGTTGTTCTCCTACAAGTGAAGAGACACTTGTAGCTATTGGCTATTACATCGTCTAATGAATTCCACATTTAAGTATATGTTGTGTGAAGAATTAATTCTTTCATCTGTACTAAATCTCCTTTCAGTTATCCAGTCAGTGTCATTGAATAACGCCTTAGGAGGAAGAGAAACATCTCCCTGCCCGTATCTTTTACATCTTATATAATTTTACCCACCCTAATCATGTCCCTTTAAGTTGCCTTTTTTTCAGGCTAAAGAATCCTAGAATTCCTTTCACTTGTCCAGTTGTTTTTCTAATTGTTTGATAATTTTTGGTCACTTTCTGTATCTTTTCCAGCTCTGACATTTCGTTTCAAACCTCATGGCCAGAATGCAGCCAGACCATAGATTTGAATCTAGGTATTAAAAGGCTGGCAAATTTTATTTTCTCTCCCTTCAGTATGTCTAGTATGGAATTTGGTTGAAAGATAACAAGGTAATTAGTGGTCAATTATAGGAAAATGAGATTATAGTAAACAGGAAAAAAATAGAGTGGATAGTGCTTCCTATCCCTACCTATTCCATATTACTGCATATCAGCATTTGAAATAGAAGATGAATGATAAATGAAAGCATTTGTTCATATTTTGTCCATTATGTATTTAGAACTGGTCTGGTGCAGCACTAATAGAACAAGCATAATTGAACAACTGAAGTGATTTTTGTAATTAAACAAGAATAAATATGAAAATGATAGACATGGTCAAGTTTTCAGTGAGATCAAAGGAGATATTTAGAGAATTAAGAACTAACAATGTGAAGTTCTCATAAAAAGAAACCTACCTGCCAACGGATGCTCCATTGGCTGAATTCTGGAGAATTGAAGTTGCTGTGCCAACAGGAGCATTAAAAACTCCCTGCTGTGCGGAACTAGCATTGACTGGACTTCCATTGCCTTTCAGTATCCCAGTGCACTTCCAATTATCCATATAATTAGCTAAATGGAAACACACAAATCCCATTTAAATTTTTACCAAAAAGTTCTACTTATGTAGTTACAGTTAATATACAGGCTGTCTGGGAAATGTTGGGAGTTGAAGTCCACACATTTTAAAGTTGCCGTGGTTCAGGAATACTACTATATAGAATATACAGATTATAATATACAAAAGAGTAGAAATAAAAGAATTTGCCATGAGAAAAATCTAAGCCAACAATTAATGAATATCAATTTATTGAGTTAGATGACTCTTAAAATTAAAATGAAATGTAAGAGAATGCTTGTAGAGCAAAATTATTAAGTAGAAGTTGGAGAGATTGAGCAAGGATTATTGCGATTGGAAAAGAGATGTTTTTGCCATCACTGGTCTCAGAATTAACTGGCAATCATCTAGACCAGGTCTGCACAATTGGCCTGCTGGCATTTTTTTTTAGAAGTCAGTAAATTCACTGTTCCTGCTCTTAAAGACACAGCCTTATATTACTGAGATTGGCTATATCAACAGAATCTTTCAAATCTGACTGCATTTCCTTCCCTTCCTTACATCCCAGAAAGTTGGGTGGAGGTCAATCTGAATCCCTTCATCCTGGCCTCAAAGCATGCTTTTGCACATATTATCTTAATGCTTTTTTGATAATTTCTCCATGGCCATCGCCTTTCAGATTTATCTTTGGATGGACCACAACTAATCAATAAATGCCTCAGGTTGCCTTACTATATACTATCCAATTCCATTATTTCTTTTGCAGTCATTAGCTACCGGTAGAAGTTATTGGTTGGCTGGTGGGTGGTTTGATTTCTATAGTCACCTACCTCAGCAAATGATTCTGGATGGCCCACAATTCAAAAACATATATTTAAATCTTAAAAACATTTTAAAATAAAAACACTAAAAACCATTAACACAATAAGAACATTAAAACATCTAATTCAAGTATATACAAAGCAAGACATCTGGCCTGTTAATATAGCCAGGAGGTGGAGCCCTTGGAGCAGGAGTATAGCCAGGTTTTTAAAGCTTTATGGAAGGCTAACAGGATTGGGCCCATTCTAATCTCCGAAGCAAGGATGTTCCACAGAGCATAGGCTGCTGCTGAAAAAGTTCGCCTTCCAGTCCCCGTCAGCCGACATTCTTTGGTTGATGGGATCTGCAGCATGAGCATCCTATTTGATCTCGTTGGATGAGTAGAAACTCTGGAAAAAAGGTGACCCCTCAGGTACCCTGCTCCCAAGCCATGTAGGGCTTTATAGGTAATCACCAGCATCTTGAATTGCACCTGGAAACACACTGGTAATCAGTGCAGCTCACACAAGAGTGGCACTGCATGTACTGTATATCTTGCACTAGTTACTTCCCGCGTGGCTGCATTCTGTACCAGTTGAAATTTCTGAATGATCTTCAAGAGCAGAAGAAATATGTTGTAGGTTTCATCTGCTAAGGAGTTACAACTAGCAGGATACAGGAGATGGGCCATTTCTGCCATGGCATCTGCTCTGTGTAACATTATCCCCCCACATACCCACCCAAAGTGAGAATGGACCTTTCCTTGCCATCCTTCCAGAAATCTCTCAAAAACTGGCTATGTCAACAGGCCTGGTGTCTCAAGGGAATGGTGATCTGCTGAGGTATGTTTGAAATATCCAATGCTCTTGCTTAGTCTTTTTTAAATAACCAATGTAGTGTGTTTAAATATTTTAAGGAAGGAAGGAAGGAAGGAAGGAAGGAAGGAAGGAAGGAAGGAAGGAAGGAAGGAAGGAAGGAAGGAAGGAAGGAAGGAAGGAAGGAAGGAAGGAAGGAAGGAAGATGCTTACCCTTCCAAAGCCTTACACATCCATCATCACCTGAAGATGCAAGTACTGTGCCAGTTATATTCCAGCTCACTCGCCAGACTTGGGAATTGTGATGATCAAACTGGGCCACTAACTGAACTTCAAATTTTGTCAATCCAGATGAAGTACTCAGTTCTTTTCTGTTAAAAAAAAGTATACAACTGAATTGTACTTTAGTCTACTCAATACGTGCTACTTTAAAAAATATGTTTCATTTTAATGTATTAATAAATCATTTGAAAAAATCAGAGTAAAACACTGAATAGAACTGCATTATCCCTTTATGACTGTAACAAAATAATTATTAAAGAGCTAATTGCCAAACAAAATTACTAGGTTCTCAACAAGAATAACTTATCCTTGAGAACAAAGTTATGCACAAATGTTTTATATTAAAGGGCTTGCTTGAAAAACTTACCTTAGGGGTTTTAATGTGAATATTCGTACATCTTTAGTAGCTACTGCCAATATATGGAATGACCTTCCAAGGTTTGGAGCAAATGCAATGTCATGCACGGGATCTGTGACTGTCATAAGAGTTTCTGCTTTTGCATACTTCCTGAGTAACACATAAACAGAATGTTTATTCTCTTATATAACATATATTACACTGTCTAATGTTTCCTTTTGAAAAAAAATAAGCATTAACCAAATTCTTTCATGTAAGCTTAATTTTTAATTCTACTTAAGACTTTATGCTAGATTTGATCTTTTTTTTTACTGATTCCAACCAGTATCAATAGAATAATGAAGAAATCTTGCCTAATTTTGGATACTATGATGGAGGACCACTCTTTATGAAAGGGCACTATTTCTTGGCTGTATTGTTAACTGGCCAAGTATCTTTGTTACCATGTATATTTTGGATGTTTCTATTTTTCTGGTTATAAAATGTTTTTAGTATTTTTGATTTTCTTTTTGAATTGTAAGCTACCCAGAGTCATTGACTGAGATGGGTGCCTATAGAAATTGAATGAATAAATGAATGAGCACTCGTATAATTATATTTGTAGAATTTGTTTTACTTGGATTCTCACTATCGCTATACTGTAGAACAGGGGTCCCCAACCTGTGGGCCGTAGCTTACTACCGGGGTGTGGCTGGTCAGTGCGCATGTGCACCTGGCCCCTCTCACACAAGCATTGAAGCGCTCATGGCCCCACTTGCATGAGCAACAGGTCCCTTTTTTTCCCCCTCCTCCCCTCTGGGCCACCAACCCCGAAAGGTTGGGGAATTCTGCTGTAGAATCAAAAACCTATCAAGAATTAATGCATGCTAACCATTTCATATATTTCATTCCCAAAATGCCATTTTAGTCATTTTTATTCGTATCTCAATAAAGTTTCAGCAAATTCACAACACATTTAATTATAGAAGTAGCTGTTTTTTCCTCTCACCTGGTATTTTCGTTGTATTCATATATCTGTACTTTAGCTAGTATATTAGGACTACCATCATCACTTCCTACAGCTATCATAGGAGCATGGGCACGCGAACTACAATTAAAAATGAAATATTCTTAGATAACTTTTTTAACAATTAGAACTATAAAAGAATTAGTCTAAAACAACCATGGATAATAAATCCAAAATTCTCCCTGTGTCCAATTCATAGCTTATACATACATACAGGAATGAAATTCAATATGGTTTTTTTTCTTACTAGTATATACTGAAATATTTTTGATTGAAAATAACTTTCCAGAGCCTCAGAATAAGTCATTTACATCTCTGATTGAGCCTTCAATTATAAATCCAAATTTTCTTCGAGTTCTAATACTTCTATAGTAAAAACTATGATTTTATATGCCAATTGCAGGAAAAAGATGCATATTAATTAGTTTCAAATTAAGAGAGATGTTTTTCATGATTCTTTTTCTAAAGAATTAATAACTTACCTTGAAGGATTCCAAGAAATACAACTGCAGCTTAATTTACATGAAATTTCATGCTGAAGTGACCACTGACTAAGATTCATAACATCCGGAGCTTCATATATTCTAACAACTCCATCTGCTGAACATGTTGCTAACATGAGGCCCATATGTTTGGGAGCAAATTTGACATCTGTAACTGATGTCCTACTATCAACCAAAGTAGTCCTCTTTACCTAAAAATACAGCAGTTGTAAGAAGGAGGAAAATTATAAAGAGATGATTAGAATTATAGTTATAATTACACATATAATTTTATAGTGTTGACAAATAGGGATTTTGTATTAGAAATCTTTAAAGCTACAAAGTCACAAAGAAAAATATATGATTGCTTAATATTTCAAAATGGCTAATGGAAATATACTATTCCCAGAAGAGGAAAAAAAATAGAATGCTAGAAAAGAAAATGAGTAATATGAGTATATGAGTAAAATGAGTAATATTGAGGGATTTATTGAAAAATAAAATTCTGATTCCCCTGCTCAGGCAGGAAACCCAATACCATTTCAGATAAATGGTTGTCCAGTCTCTTCTTAAAAACTTCCAGTATTGGAGCATTCACAACTTCTGGAGGCAGATAGATAGGCAGGTGGGGAAGATACAGACTGCACAGTGCTGTCATAAATGTGAACCAAATTTTCATCACATTAATGCAGGGGCACTGCTATAGCCATAACTTTTGAGAATTGGTCATAAGTTCCATTCATTAAACACCATTGTAAATGGTTGCTGAATAAATGGTTGTCAAGTAAAAATCAACTGTATGTAAAAACAAAATTCTGCTAGGATTTTGGCTTCAAGTCTAACTTCTTCCATAAATGAAATAGAGCCTGAATGTACAGATCATAGTGACCCATAATGGGATTTGTTTGTGTTCTGTTTTAGAAAGTTTTATGGAGCCAACTTTCCCAGTTGCTTCTATAGCCTTCTGTATCCCTTTCTAATGTTCTGAGAGTTCAAAAGCCCCTGTGATGATTTAGGTCAGTGGTTCTCAACCTGTGGGTCGTGACCCCTTTGGGGGTCGAATGACCCTTTCACAGGGGTCGCCTAAGACCATCGGAAAACACATATTTCCGATGGTCTTTGGAACTGAGACACTGCTCCTCTATCCGTCTCCGCACGGCTTCGAGCTGGGGGCCGTTGCATCGCTGGATTTGTTTCTGTCAAGCATCTCCTAAGGAAGGCTGCGCTGCTTTGTGGCCCTTTCCGTGGAGGAGGCTGAACTAAGCTCTGCCGGCGCTGTCGCCCTCTTGGTGCTCTCTCTCCCTCTGTCTCCCTCTCCCTATCACCGCCTGGCCCCTTCTCCAACCAAGTCAGGCGGAGCCGGTGGAGCGGCCTTCCTGCCCCCCCCTTCCCAGCCAGCTGGAACTGGGCAGGCTGGCGACCTTCGGAAGTGAGGGGAGGACAGGCGAGGCGCGCTGAGCCCTGGGCGTGGTGGGTGAGTGGGTGGTGTCAGTGCACGCTTGGAGAGCCCTTAGGATTGGGGGTCACCACAACATGAGGAACTGTATTAAAGGGTTGTGGCATTAGGAAGGTTGAGAACCACTGATTTAGGTAGTTGCAGAGAAGACTAAACTCAGCAGAATTCATCCATCTTTTGCAAAAGAAACATGTAAGAAAATTATAAATATAAAATACATCCGTTGTTCAATAAATATCTTGAATATTTTGTTTGCCAAATTTCATCGTTATCAAGGATATCATAAATAAATTCTAAAAATTCCAAACTATCTATTTTTCAAAACTTACCCAGTGGCTTTGTCCCCGAAGTTTATCATTTGATTCTCCTACTATTTCTTCCCAAACAGCAGCTGTTCTGTCAAAAGAGCAAGAAGCCAAGACCTGTCCAAATTCCGGATGTGCCCATGTCACACGCCACACAGATCCACTGTGTGTCTGCAGAATTAAGATAAATTAAAAAGTATAGTGAATGAATGATCTAACAAATACACATAATTATAAAAGGAAGAATTAGAATCAGCCTTTATTACAATAATTAAGCAAAGTAGTGTGCAAAAGAGAAAACAAAGATAAACAGACAGCAATAATAGACTATGCATCTAGACCAAGGGTTCCCAACTGGGGGTGTGATACAATATTCCAGGGGATGCAAAAACTTGGGTTTTCAAAATTATAGTGTATATGCGTAATTTGTTACCGTTATTTTGAACTTTTATAAGGGGTGCGAGAATGTATCAGAAGTGTTCTAGAGATGTGGGGTATAGAAAAAGTTGAGAGCCACTGATCTAGACTATACCTAGTCAATGAATAGGCTACACATTTTTATCCCTCATGCAAACAATATTATGAAAATGCAAGCTCTAATAATGGCAGCCATTATGTAAAAAAATCTATTTGAACCCACTAGTCCAAAAATTAAAATGGGCAACTTTCAATAACCACAAGTAAACAGATAACCAAGATCCAATAAAACCACTTTTAGGAATGCAGTTGCCCCCAAAATATAGAGCCACCTGAATATAATCAGGACATTCCAGAACTAAGGCAAAGCTGTTTAAGTGGGGAATGGCTGACAGCCCGCAATGTGACTGTGGTGCACCGGAACAAACTATAAACACATATAATTCAAGAATGCCTCCAAGGAAATTTCAAGGCAGTCAAATATCTTTCTTAGATATCAAATTATAACCTCTGTCCCATCTCTATTCTATTGCTATTCTATTATGGTGATTTTATTAGTTTTATCTTAATTTAATATTTTATCTCCTATATTGTAATGTCCACATATCTTATATAGGTAGGCCTCAACTTACAACAGTTCATTTAGTGACCGTTCAAAGTTACAAAGGCACTGGAAAGTGACTTATGACCGTTTTTCACATTTATGAACTTTGCAGCATCCCCATGGTCACATGATCAAATTCAGAAGCTTGGTAACTGACTCATTTATGACAGTTACAATGTCCCAGAGTCATGTCATCACCCTTTACAACCGTCTGACAAGCAAAGTCAATGCAGAAGCCAGCTTCACTGAACAATCATGTTACTAACTTAACTGCAGTGATTCACTTAACAATATGGTAAGAAAAGTTGTAAAATGGGGCAAAACTCACAACAAATGTCTCACAACAGACATTCTGGTCTCAATTGTGGTTATAAGTAAAGGCATCCCTGTATATATTTGCTGATGCTTTATTTAAACCAAATTTGTATATCAGTGATTGCATGACTTCTGTAGATGCCATATAATAAATTAATAAGTCCCAAAATTCTGCCTCTGTGTTTAACATTATCCCCAAAAAGTGCAATCCTAAGCACATTTAGAAAGACCTGAGTTCTATGTGAGTATTGCAGTTGCAAAAATGTGGTTGTACAAGATGACAGCAAAGAGTAAGAATTTCTGTATGTCTTTGTTTCCTCCTTGTGACCCTCCAGATTTTTACAGGTCAGACATAGCAGTCCTAGTCCCACTGAGAACAAAGAAAATTATCTTTAGGTAGGTATCACTGGATTTTAGAACTCATTGTTTCCCCTTTATTAAGGTTTTATATGTCAAATAATATTCTATGTAAATTGTTTTAGATTCAAATTCTTACCTTCCAACTGGCAGTACAATGCCATTCTCCATTTTCACCTTTGTCCCAAACCTAGTAAGGCAAAAATGTTTCATTTAAAATGAAGACATATATGATTGTTCATAACAGTTCTTGTAGAAAATCTTATCAGAGACTCCTTAAGCACGCCAACTAAAACCCAGGTCACATATAAGACAAATAAGAAACTGCACGTATTCTTAATAGATACAAATAACATAATCAAGTTAATAAGTTTTTCCTTCCAAGCAAACAATCTTGTGACTAAGAAGTAAATCAAAACAATATCTAACCATATCTGACTTCATAATAATTCTGCAACTATTTAATTACAGCATAATTTGTAGCTATTTAAACCTCTCCAATTATAAAAATTAATTTGGGTTTCCGGTCACAGGAATATTTTGAGACTTACTTTTGTTTTGTTACCTCAACAATCTCTTTGAATTAAGGACATTAAGAATACAATTAAGGTTTGTTAATATATTACTCTAAGGAAAGAATAAAACTATCCACCTGATTTCTATGTAAGATTTGAGCTTTACCATTCCATCTGAATTTGCAAAAACAGACTTTGAAATAAAAGTACATTACAATTACAAACTCCAATTACTGTATGTACATGGGAACTGCAGGGGAGAGCATGATTAGTGTAAGGTAAGAGTGTCAAACTCAATTTCATTGAGGGCCGCATCACCATTGTGGTTGTCCTTGGGGGGGACAGGTGTGTGTGGCCAGGGTGGGTACAGCCTACTGGGTGGGCATGGATGGAGTGGGTGTGGCCAGCTCTACATCATTCACATCAAGGATGCCTGTGGGGGCCTGGGCAGGAGTGGGACAGATCTGAAGGTGTCTGGCAGAAAGGGGTGGGACCAGGGCAGAGCCTATCAAGCCTGATATGTGAAGTAGGCGAGGGCCATTTGCTGGCCACTTCCAGGCAATGGTGCATTTCTTCATTCCTCACAAAGGGTGACACCTCCCCAGCATGCACCCAGGGGGTGGGGCTGACGCGGTAAGGGCTGGTTCCTCGCTGTTTCCAGATGGCCTTTGTGGAGCCAAGACTGAATGCATTTCAGCATAGATGGCCACCACAAAATTGTACATTGGCTCCCAGCTGGCCTGGGCCAGGGCCAAGGCAGCAGGGGCCATTCCCTCACTGTTTCCAGGACGGCTTCGCGGGCCACATGAAACCACTTTGCGGGCCGCATCCAGCCACCGGGCCTTGTGTTTGACATGTCTGGTATAAGGGAATGTACACGTGCAATACTAGGTGAATACATTATGCTAAGCTGTGGGTTGCTTAACACTGTAAATCATAGTTGGGAAGATTCAAACCTACCTAACCACAAACAGTGGCTTCCAATTCAAACTGCAATGATTAGGTTCGTGCAATATACCAAACCGAAATGCCACCTGCACCCTAGTTCAGTTTAGCATGCTGTGCAAATCCAGCCAAAGTGATCTCTCCTTTACCGATTAAAACGCTGTCCTGAATCGTGGTTCCCAACATAGAATTCCGTTATTCTACTCCCAGCAATTGCATTTTCTACCAAACCCAGTGGGGGTGAAAGGACCCTATAGGAAAACTGCGACTAGCCTGAACGAGCATGTTGACCGACTCATCTTCATAGATTAATCAAAAAAAAGAATAGTTTCGCCCCGAGCCTTCCCCACACCTTAACACTCTGGTCACTAGAGCAAGTCGCCATGCGCCGTCCATGGAAGTCAAAAGAAACATCGTGGATGAGGTCGCGGTGATCAGCTGCGATGCTTCGCGCCACGAACATCCCGGCGGCCTCGCCGTCCCAGTCAAAATATGTTTCTTTCCTCGGCAAAATCAGCAAAACCTTCTCTCACCGCGCCACCCTCCGCGAGAAAGAATTCTCTTTCGCGCAGCTCAAACAGCCGCGCTCGGCCCTCCCCCCGGAACTGGGGTTAGCGTCGCGCTGTCGCCAAAAGAAAGCGACCGGTCGCTTTCGTCACTAGCGCTTACGCTCTATCCCCTTAGTCTTGCTCCACTTTAAGAGACGTAGACTTCTACCCCCAAAATTCCCTAGTTCCAATCCCGGAATCTTGGGAGTTGAAGTCCGGGCGTCTTAAAGTTGTTGCGGCTAAGAAATACTGCCTTAAACCAGGGGTTCTCAACCTTGGCCACTTTAAGACTTGTGGACTTCAACTCCCAGAATTCCTCAGCCAGCTTTGCTGGCTGAGGAATTCTGGGAGTTGAAGTCCACAAGTCTTAAAGTGGCCAAGGTTGAGAACCCCTGCCTTAAACGGAAACAGACACAGCCCCGGAAGTTTATGATAGAAATTTAGTAGAAGTCGAAGTCCTGGTCGAACCGAAAAAAGTACGTGAAATTTGAGCTGATAGGGAATGAAGACTTTTCTGGCAGCTAGTGTTATAGCTGATTGGAACCCTCCTCTCAAATCTGTATCATAAACTTATGATCTGCTATCATAAACTTTTTTTTTTGTCCTAAGGAGACGAATCCTATTTAAAATAATCAAGATTTTTTTTAACGGTAAAACAGGCTGGCCTTCCTGAATGTACTTACCAGCGAGTTAAATTTATTTGAACTCAATCCGGCTTACATATGTACTGAATAAAAGTGCACTCTTACCCAGCAATCTTTTGTACGTTTGTATTCAATGAACCTTTTAAGTAGATTAATGAACAGTGACACTGCAGTATATTAATCAAATGTATATAGTCACCCATCTCAAGAGAAGTGTATTTATATCAAACATTTTAGTCATCTAAAGTATATTCTGCAATTTAATGTTTAAAATGCTACAAATCTTATTTTTCCTGCCACAGAATAATAGTATCCCTCTAAAAAGCAGTGAATTGTAGAATCAATAGCCCTGATATTTATTATGTGGCTGAATTACAGCTGAAGGATGTCCCACTAAAGATATGCCTGGGGCAAAAAAAAAGTTGATACTGCATGAATATATGATTGATATATGGATGTGGTCAGAGGGGAAAGATGATTAAACATTGGGACTTTGGGAGAACTGAAAAGAGACATTATAACAACAATATGGTTTTCTCATATATGTCTGTGAAAGCTGACACTTCAGAAAAGTGACAAAAAATATCTTTGAATGTGGCGCTGAAAAAATTTGTTGAAAAAATTACTAGTGTTAAGAACACAAGAAGACCAAGCAATGCGGTCTTACATGAAGTAAAGCTACATTACTCACTGGAAGCACTATTGAGAACTAAAACTTAAAAATTTTGGACACATAATGCAAAGGAAAGTGTCACTGCACAAGATCTTGATATTTAGAAAAATGAAAGGGAGTCAAAAAAACCTTAAGGAAACAAATATGAACCTACAATACAGTTGACAGATAAGCCTGGCAAAATTGGTTCATGTCACCAAGCTTCAGAAGTGACTCAGTGGCATACAAAAGAGTTTACAAACAATGTAAAAAAAATTATTCACCCACCACCAGACTTAAGTTTTAAATGTATACTATCAGATTCAGTTGCTAGGCCTGTTGGTGTCTACAAAAGGCAGCCAAAAAGCCTTATAAGGATTCAATATAATATGTTGCTTAAGTTGCTTAAGTCATGCGCTCATTCAACATATTAAGCCATAAACCAGGGGTTCTCAACCTTGGCAACTTTAAGACTTGTGGACTTCAACTCCCAGCTTTGCTGGCTGAGGAATTCTGGGAGTTGAAGTCCACAAGTCTTAAAGTTGCCAAGGTTGAGAACCCCTGCCATAAACCAACGTTTACAAAGCCGCTATATTTGCGTTCACACAATTCATTTATCCGAATTGTATTTATAATTCGCAAACTCTGTCATTGTATGCGAATGATGTAGCTTGAACCTACGGTAGCTAACTTGGGCTTCAATAAACCACAATTAAATCGTGGCTTAGATCGACGCAAAAAACCCAGCCCCAAAGTCAACCTACTCCGGGAACTTCCCCACACAAAGCGACCAATGACCCAAGCCCAGCTACGCATTCTCTCTCCCCCCCCTCCTCTCCGACAATGGGCGGAGTTTAGCTCTAATCCATTGGGCGACCAACGCGCATGCGTCCGCTCAAGAGGCGCCGCTGAGTGCTCGTTGAAGGTAACGCGAGCGGCAGAGGGGCGGGC
The DNA here is from genome assembly GCA_034064705.1 of Bothrops alternatus. NCBI lineage: Eukaryota > Metazoa > Chordata > Lepidosauria > Squamata > Viperidae > Bothrops > Bothrops alternatus. The sequence continues at coordinate 8,048,637 of JARGCV010000079.1, read as the reverse complement.
TCGCCGTCCTCGCCCTGTCAGCAGCGGGAGGTAGGTGATGAAGTTGCCGATTTCCAGCGGCTCTCCTCCAACCTTCTGGATCTCGCCGCCATTATGTCCGTCATCGCGACGATAGAACAGGAGTTTCAGGAGATCGACGAGGCTAATGACTGGCAGCCCCGCTACTTGGTGAGTGAAGGGTGGGGCGCCGGGGGAAAGGGAAAGTTCAGGAACCCGGAGGCCGCTTCAAGCGGAAGATGAGAAAGAGGATCGCCGGGCCCCGACGGGCACTCTCAGCTACGCGCAGAACCTCGGGGGAAGGAGTGCGCATGTCGTGAATTTCGGGAGGGGGCCGCGAGGAGAAGAGGGAGACTGAGGGCCGCAAAGGAAGCGGGCGAGGGGTTTCTAACTACGCGGGTTCCGTGGCCAGCTTAAGCGGCTGGCAAGGGCGGGGAGAGTAAAAGGCGTCAGTCGGCGAGGAAGTTTCGCAAAGCCCGGAGCTGAGCTGAGCTGCTCTGGCTGATTTATTCCCACGTGCTTGTCACGCTGTCTTGCTGGACTCCTTGGGCTCCCGAACGTAACTCGGGAGCAGAATATGTTTAACGTGGAATGGCCCATCTAAGAAAAGGTTACTGTTGCTTTTGAGGGGCCGCTGCGAGCGATCCTGGTGTGAGGCGATAGTCATAAGGTTGAATTGTGTTTTGTGCTCAGTGTTGAGTTACCCAGCTTAGAGCAAACTGCCTTGATCGCTTTCCTGATGCTTTGGTCAGCCTTAATCCTAGCTTATGCGAAGGGGACTGTTGGTTAGGGTTAGCCTGGAATGGGTTTGTTTAAAAAAAAGGAAATATCTCACTATAAAGTTGCTTTATAACATTAGGACAGGGGTTCTCAACCTTGGCAACTTTAAGACTTGTGGACTTCAACTCCCAGAATTCCTCAGCCAGCAAAGCTGGCTGAGGAATTCTGGGAGTTGAAGTCCACAAGTCTTAAAGTTGCCAAGGTTGAGAACCCCTGCATTAGGATATTCAAAAACAGCATATGCGTTGCCTTGTAGATTTCAGTTAGATCTTATTGAATGGACACAAAATGTCGAAATAACTTTCCCAAGCTTGTATGGCAGCCTTATCACCGAAGTTAGATATGAAACCAGGCATTACAATATCTTCTTGTAGCCAATGTTATGCCTCTTTAATACTAATAAGAACAGGCTTTATGTCCTCACAAGAATAATTGATGCTAGAGTTAGTTGTTAGATTTAACAGTTAAACAGATTTAACAGCACACTAAAATTATTTTTTTTAAAAAAGGAATAAAAAAAACTTCCGTGTCTTTTTTGCATAGGACTTCGGGGAAGAGGCTGTGCACTATGCAAGCATGACCCTAAATATTAAGCATACAAATACTGAATCTTCATGTCTGAACAAGGTTAATGACAAGGATATCCCCCCAAAACTGAATAGGAATGAACTGGTGGAATAGTATTAAAAAAGAATATATTTACAATTGAGTAGCTGAGCTGCTTAAACATTTCCAAAGAGACATCTATATTGTATTTATGTCTATATATTTTTTGGCATCTTAAACGGTACTCATTGTGGTTGCTCTTACATAGGATAATTATCCATAGTTTGTAAGTATTCATGTTCTAGTTGAATGACCACTTTCTAATCTCATTGCTTACATTGCACCCATAATTGGGGGAAAGTAATTAACATTAAAGGTATAATACTTTTAACAAATAGAAAAGTTCTCCATGGTCTTCAAGAATCTGTATGAGTAGAATTGGCAGCATGTTATATACCAGTACTAGTTACTCTGGATTATAGTTTTACCTGTTCTTGGCAGTTGGACATGCTAGCTGGAGGTTGTGAAGTTATAGCTCTAAATGACAACTGAGTATTATCTATCTCTGTTTGAAGATTGCAAATACAAATCAGAAAGGATTAATTGGTATCTTCCAGTCAAAACTGTGATAGGTAATTTGTTTGATGGTAATATTAAAGTGAACCCCAGCAGAAATAGTATTAATGGTGACTAATCATAATTCAGTCTGAGTTTTTGATATAAAATAGCAAAAGATTCTAAGAAATTCTGTTTTCAGCTAACCATTAGGAGAATCAAGTGGATGTCATTTGAATTATTTAATCAAGAGGTTTTTATTGACTTGGGTATACAGTAAACCTTTTATGCTCAAGGTTACTGGCACCTTTTTGATAACAGTAAAAATATAGCTTACCCTGTTTTTAATAGAGTCCCATTGTGTAACTTTCTAATTTCACAATTAATGTGATGAATTTTTATTGCTGAGTTTTGCTCCTCCCTTGGGCTTTACATCACCAGGTGCTGAGCCACAAACTGATAGGAACTGAAACTTCAAACTGAAATTTGATTCAGTTTTAGAGATAAATCTCAATGCTAGTATTTGAAGCACACCATTTTTATGGGTTCTTTTTTTTTTTTAAGTTTTAGGTGTTGTCTGTTTTAACCAAAGGTCTGACAGCAGCTGAGTTGATAAAAAAATGTTCCTAAAATGGCTGCAGTTTGCAATGTGTGAAATACCACAATTGTGCAAGCATAATAAAAATGTGACTACCATGCACACAATCCTGCGTATTTGTATACTCAGTATAGTATGATTTTAAGTAACTTAGCAATCTTATTTGTAATTAACTATTTTTCAGTGGTAAATAAAATGCTTTTTAATTGGGTTTCATGAATCTTGTATTAGGAATTTTACTTAACTAAGTTATTGAATGTTAAGAAGTTTAGTTAAGCATGGTTTTGAAGTTGGAACTTTTTGGAATCTGATTGAAATTGTCAAACTCTATTGAGAACCAGTGTCTGTATTTGCATATGCTCCCCTATAATTAACTGTACCATGTTTTAGCCCATTCAGTTTTAATGTAACATACTAGCATAAACAAGCTGGATTCATGCAACATACTAGATGAAACTATGGGGGCTAGCTTGTGACTCAGTGTATCAATCATACAAACACAGTCTATAAATCAGATGTCAAGTATGATTAGCAAAATTACATACTTGCTGATACTATTTTCCATATGCCTTAGAAAATATTAAGACTAAATTGTTATCCTGATAGAAAAAAATCAAGTTGTTTTTCTCACTCTGGTTTGATTCTTAAATCAACATTTCTCTATATGAATAGCCAAGTGTTGATTTTATATCTGTTGTTCAAGCTTTCTGCTATAATTATTTAATTTTTCCTAAGGTAAGGGTTGCCTTGCTAGGTCAGAACAAAAGATTCCAAGCTCTGTACTGTCTCAAAGAATTATCTGCATGGTGTTCTAACTGAAATCAAGTATAGATAACTAACTAGTGATTAGCAGCATATATCTCTGACCATTTCATTTTTAGTTACTATTATGAATATTCATTCAATGATATAATTTTTATACTTCTCTGAATTCTTTTAAAGCCATATATATTAACAGTGAGTTGAATGCAGTTCTGCTCATTACAAAGGATGAGAAATAGGGTATTTTGCTTGTAATTCCATCCTTACAATGAGTTTATAGCTGAGCATTCAGGGGGACCATCTATAGCAGCGGTTCTCAACCTTTTTCAGGCTGTGACCCCGACCTGCGGTGCGCATGCACGGTGCGAGGGCGCGCGTGGATGGCCCGCATCGCGCATGCGCAGTGCTAGCCCCGCGCATGCGCGGTGCTGCCCCCTGCGCCGGCCGAGGGGAAAAATGGCGGACTGTGCTGTTTGGCGATCCCCGTGAAATGGTCGTTCGGCCCCAATTGGGGTCGCGACCCACAGGTTGAGAACCGCTGATCTATAGCAAGAGACGAGGTGATACAACAGGAAATGGGTATAGGATCTTCTGTGAGTGGAAGAAGCTTTTCTATTAATAAAATGGACAGTGTGAAACCAAATCATTAGCTGAGCTTGTTTAAGCATGTCTTCATTTGGCTAGGTTTGCAGAACATTTCAACCACAGATTAATCATACTAGTTAAATTTGCTTCACATTCAATGTGGATGGATAAAATATATGTAATGTTATAAATACTAATTTTACACCTAGTATAGTTTTTCTTCTCCTATGCCCACTTTGGTTAAACTTAAATTCTAGTTTGAACCAATTTGATTAAGGCATCAGCCTAAAAACTGGGAGACTATGAGTTCTAGTCCCACTTTAGGCACAAAGCCAGCTGGGTGACCTTGGACTAGTTGCTTTCTCTCAGCCATAAGAATGTGGCAATAGCAAATCACTTAAGAAAAATCTTGCCAAAAAAACTCGAGGGATTTGCCCAGGCAGTTGCCAAGAATTGTACTTGAGAAAACAACTTTAATCTACAAAAGGAAAACAACATTTGTTTTTCCCATACAGAATTATAACTATACTAAATACTGTTATACGTCTACGTATGGATGGGTGATGTATTGACAGTGATAATTATGACAAAATATATATTTGCCCCAAATTTACTCAGTTAAAATATGATTGATTAGTTTTGGATGGGTGTGTGCTGTGGCAACCTCTCAGTGTGCTTAATTTATGGATCAGCTTTCTATGTAAAACTAATGAGTTGGTTAACAAAATCATTGTTATACTGATAAGAGGCCCCTATGATATACAGGAATAGTTAGTGTATGAGGTCACCATGGTGCTGCTGGGCTGCCTGGGCGATCTGCGGTAGGCCCTGGAGGCGGTGAATGTCCCTGCGGGCAGGTGGGGTGTGGGCGGGGCAGGAGGTGGAGCAAGGGCGGGGCCAGTTTTTGGGCACTCGGTCTCTAAAAGGTTCCCCATCACTGCCATACATGATAAGTTCTCCTCTCTCGTGCTTGAGTTTTCAATCTATGAAAAATGAAAGATTAAATAACTTCATCAAATGTTGTTAGTTGCGAAGTCGCGACCTCATGGACAACGTTCCTCCAGGCCTTCCTGTCCTCTACCATCTTCTGGAGTCCATTTAAGCTCATGCCTACTGCTTCAGTGACTCCATCTAGCCACCTCATTCTATATAGTGTCTTTTAAAGAATGACTGATTTGTTTAATACCTTTTTATTTTCACAATATCTTATATTTTCGGACAAGATTTGTTAACTGTTGCTATTTTTTCAAGGATATCCGACATCAATCCAGTGATTATCCTCATAAAGTGGCAAAGTCTGCAGAAAACCGAAATCGGAACAGATATAGAGATGTTAGCCCTTGTAAGTAAGATTTCATTTACTGTAATTCATGTGTGTTCAACCTTCAATTCACAGGCTGCATGTGGCCCTGGACAGCTTGTAATGCAGCCCCATTAAATAATAATACATTAACTGTATTATATATTTTATATGTAGCCCAAGACAACTTCTCTTCACTCAATGCAGCCCAAGCAAGCCAAAAGGTTGGACAACCATGGTATAGTTTATCTTAATATATGGCAAAGAGACACTATTTATAATCTGCTACATTTTCATTAATATTTAGTGAAGCCTTGCACATTGAATAGACATTGGTCTGGTATTACAAATTTAAATAGCATAAATAAATAACATAAATATTTAAGTATGTGCTGCTAAAGGCTTGAATATTTTTTCCTTAAAAGTTTTGTTTCATTTTGTTTCATTTTATCTCTCTGGAACTCAAAGTAGTGTGACTGAACATAAGACTTCTAAGCAGTATTGTTTTCTGAAGCAGATCAGACTCAACAAAGAGGTTGCTGCATTCTGTGATCACATAATGAAATACGATAATTTTAAATTAATTTTTGAAATAAATCCAGAATTATTCCCCCAGATATTTGAATGATTTTACCATTTTTATTGTATCTGCATCTTTTGTATACAACTAACACTACCAGAACTTGCCTTTAGAGTGTTGTAATAAGAAAGGGGGATACATTCTCTGCCCCCTTTGCTTGTTAGCATCTTCTTTAAAGCGAACAAGCAGAACTGTGTTGTGAGATGTATGATTGATTCTGTTCTAAGTGTTTTGTATTTGTGAGTGTAATGCTGTTTGAATAGAGTTAAAGTAACTAATTTTAAAGAATTGAACAAGCTTGGAAAGTACAAGACTTTTCCAATGTTTTACTTGAGTTTTATTACTCTCATTTTGATGTATTTTCAATTTCTTTTGGAATTACCGTTCTATTTTTTTTAAACTGTTCGCCACTGTTAGTGGTATAGAGGTATTAGAAGAGGTAGATACAAATGTTTACATAGAATCAAAGGACAGAAGGAGTTATTTGGCCCCCTGAGTCCAACTTCTTGTTCTGTGCAATCCCCAGCAGATAATTGTCCAGTCTCTATTTAAAAGTATTCAGCAGGAGACCAAGTCTCCAGGTAATTGGTTCCACTTATGAACTGCTCTTACATTTTTCTGACAGTTGTTACTTGTCTGTTTCAGTCCATTTCTGTGTTGTCAGTCCATTTCCCTTAACACATTAAGATAATTTTGAATTCTGTTCTTAAATTTTTGCATTTTTATCTGCAAATTTAAGGAATATTTACCCACAAAATTTTGAACAATACAGGATTCAAGATTTACCTCTAACCACTTAATATCTCTCTCCACTTTGAAGAAGAAACTATTGATGAACACTCTTGGGAGATGATTTTTGAGTTAGCAATATATTTTGTTGCCATGCTATGCAGCCCACACATGACAGGCTTGCTTTTTAGATTGCTTAGGAATACAGGTAGTCCTTGACTTACAACAGTTCGTTTAGTGCAGCGGTTCTCAACCTTTTCCGGGGCTCAACCCCGGCCCGCATCATGCATGCATGGGGCGCATCGCGCATGCGCAGCGGGGCGCATCGCGTGGCACAGGCGCGGCGCATCGCGCGGTGGGGCACAGGCGCGGCGCATCGCGCGGTGGGGCACAGGGGCGTGGCGGGGCACAGGTGCGGCGCATGCCGGGCGCATCGCCCATGTGCGGCGCGACAACCCGCATCGCGATAGGGGGAAAAATGGCCGACCAAAAAAACGGCGGGCCCGCATCGCGCATGCACGGCGCGACGAGGCACATCGCGCATGCGCGACGAGGCACATCGCGCATGCGCGGCGCGACGGCCCGCATCGCGATAGGGGGAAAAAATGGCCGACCCCAAAAAAAATGGCTGACCCAAAAAAATGGCGGGCCCGCACATGTGCGGCGCGATGGGGTGCATCGCGCATGCGTGGCGCGACGGGGTGCATTGCGCATGCATGGCATGATGGGGCGCACGCGCGGCGCGATGGCCTGCATCGCGATAGGGAAAAAATGGCCGACCAAAAAAAATGGTGGGCCCGCACCGTGCATGCGTGGTGTGACGGGGCGCATCGCGTATGCACGGCGCGACGGCCTGCATCGCGATAGGGGGGAAATGGCCAACCAAAAAAAATGGCGGACTGCGGTGCTTGGTGACCCCTGTGAAATGGTCGTTCGACCCCAAATGGGGTCGCGACCCACAGGTTGAGAACCGCTGGTTTAGTGACTGTTTGAAGTTACAACAGCACTGAAAAAAGTGATTTATTACCTTTTTTCACAGTTACAATGATTGCAACATTGCCATGATCATGTGGTCAAAATTCAAATGCTTAGCAACTGGTTCATATTTATGACCATTGCTCTGTCCCAAGATGATGTGATCCCCTTTTACAACCTTCTGACAAGCAAAATCAATGGGGAAGCCAGTTTCACTTAACAGCCGGCTTACTAACTTATCAACTGCAGTGATTCACTTAACAACTAAGGCAAGAAAGGTCGTAAAATGGGACACAATACACTTAACAAATGTCTCACTTAACAACAGAAATGTTGGGCTCAATTGTGGTCGTAAGTTGAGGACTACTTGTACTTCCATTGAATTCTTTGCTGGAATCAAGAGTTATTCTATCTACAGCATTTCCACAATCGACTAAGCTAATCAAAAAGTGAAATAAAATTAGTCTCACATATTCATCCATGGTGACTTCTAATTAATGCATTGCTGTCTAGCTGCTTATGGGTTGATCCCATTATAAAATGCTCTAAAAGATTTTAGTATCAGACTGACTGATCTGTAGTTCCCCAGACCCACTTACTTCCCATTTTGAAGGCAAGGAGAACCTCAGTTTTAGTATTCTTGATACAATCTCTAGAATTCGAGGCTACTTGCAATTTTTTTATTTTTTTATTTATTTATTTTATTTGTAATCTTACCATTTTTCTGTCCCATGCTTTTCTGTCCCTTTTTGGATTCTCACTGTGTAATTTAAAAAAAAAATACTCTGGATATTTTCTGTTATATTATTTAGTTTCTAAATGAGGATTGTAGGTGATACCAATCTGAGGTTGTCCCACTGAGACAAAGGATTGGATCTATGCTATTTGAGGCAAACTTCTGAAAACATAATTCTTTCTATATTTGATTATTTAAAAACTAGACTAAGTTTCCCCGCCCCCCCCCCCCAAAAAAACTTAGCAAAGATATGGATCAAGCAATAGTCAAATCAATATAGCAGGTTTCCCATAATCACCTGGCTGAAGTGTTAGTCATTGGTCAGAACACTAAGGAGTTCCTGAATCAGTTTTTTTCTTTTGCTCAGTAATAATTTCCTAAACAAAGGGGTCCCAAGCTTTATCGGGAATACACTTTCTGAAAAAGATTGGTTTTCCGTATTTGAGAAAAACAAAAAGTTCTTCAATGTTTTGAGTTACAGGAACTGTTGTTGAAAAAATACTTTGTTTTAAAGAGAAGGGCCCTTTCTCTTTCACTGGATAGTTGCGTTGGTATCTCTTTCTTCATTAGCTGTATGTGGTTTTGTGTATGTAGAACTGCAGATTGACAAGATAGAGGAATTTTGTTCATTGACATTGACATTGAAGCAATTCTGTGTTATATGAAATCAAACAGGAACTTCTTGGTGATTCAGTGGTTAAAACTATACTTGCTGACATCATATTTCCGAGAACATTAGTACCAGTATCTGTGATTTACTATAATAAGGTCTTAAGTTTTTCCTGTTGGCAAATGTTATCTAGTATTTACAAAAGCTTTGGTTTCTGTTCAGTAGAAGCATTTGAGTTCCAATAAATTGAGATACTAAACAAGAAACTTAGTCATTCAGGTCAAAACAGTTGAACTTGAAGGAAACACTATTTAAAGTTTGAATATTATTTTAATGTATTCTGAAGATATATCCTCACTGGAATAGATTATCTTTATTGATTTCACTAACTAGACATAACATGTTTTCAATATTTCTATGCATATAGTTTTAACATAGGGATAAAACTTGTGTTTATGTCTACTTCTGCAGTGAAGGAAAAGGGCAGTGTCTTTGAGCCTGAGCATAAAATTTAATATATCTTGATTCATTTTTAACCTGTCTTAGTATATTTTAAGGCAGACTTTGTCTCTGCCACAGATTAAGAAACAAAGAAAAAATTAATTTTATACAATAATTAATCTGGACTTGCAAATGATTATTTGGAACTTGGACCTAATTCTTCAGTTGCTGGAATTTGTTTTTTTATGTCAGTAGAATGTTAAAGCTACCATCCTGAATTGATTTTCAAAAAAAAACAAAACCTTTGTATAGCAGAGGTGTCAAACTCAATTTCACTGAGGGCCGCATCAGCATTGTGGTTGCCCTTGGGGGGCTGGGTGGGTATGGCCAGAGTGGGTGCAGCCTACTGGGTGGGTGTGGATGGAGTGGGTGTGGCCTACTGGGTGGGCATGGCCAGTTCTACATCATTCGCGTCAAGGGTGCCTATGGGGGCCTGGACAGGAGTGGGACAGATCTGAGGGTCTCTGGCAGAAGGGGGTGGGACCGGGGCAAGTGCCAAGGCATGGTCCACCGGGACAAGTGCCAAGATGGCCACCACAAAATTGTACATTGGCTCCCGGCTGGCCAGGGCCAAGGCAGCGGGGCCGTTCCCTCACTGTTTCCAGGATGGCTTTGTGGGCCACATGAAACCACTTCGCGGGCCGCATCCGGCCCCCGGGCCTTGTGTTTGACATGTCTGTTTTATAGGTAGATAAAAATGTTTATCAACATGGTATTTTCTTCTGACATATTTTCTTCTGACATTTGTGAGAAGCATACATCTTGAGATGATCAATTAACAAGAAAGAAGTGAGATTATGATATTGCATTAAATGTGATTTGTGAGCTTAAAAATTCCTGTTTTAGAATGTACATATGCTAAAACCATAGGGCAGATTTATGCAAACCAAAATCTCTTTAAATGTAATGAGTGTTACAAAGCTAGACAACTTAAATATAATTGCTAAAAATAATCAAATTATAAATACTGATGGATTTAAATTTTACCTAGTGGAATAAAATGGAAAAAGATGAAATTCAGATTTTCATTCAGTTCACTGAATTCATTTTGTAATTATGTCTTAACCTACCATGACATGTAGGTTAAAAAAAATATGCAGGCAGTATTCTCATGAATAACTTAACAATAGTACACTCGGTTGGTTAAAAAAATATGCAGGCAGTATTCTCATGAACAACTTAACAATAGTACACTTGGTCGGATTTTCTGGATGTATGTGAAATACTAAGTCCACAGTAATCAAACAATGGGCTAAAACGGGTCTGCAACCTTAAACACTCAAAGAGCCACTTGGACCCGTTTCCCAGAGAAAAGAAAACACTGGGAGCTGCAAAACGTATGCGTGCGCGAGGGGAGAAGCTTAATTGAAGAGTTTAATTACAAAGAAATAGAGGCTGCTGTACATGAGTTCTCTCCCTCCCTCCCTCCCTCCCTTTCTTTCCTCTCCCTCTACCCCCTCTCCCTCTGTCCGATCTTCTGCTCACCTGGCAAGCTGGCTTCAACCTGTTCTCCAACAAGCTGACACACATTCTTATTGGGCTGGCTCTCTTCTGCCCTTCCTACTTCCTGCAGAGACGCAGCAAAGGCAGGAGCCCCACCCAATAAGCTTATCAGCTCGTCAGAGAACTACGTGAGGCCACTCTCTTTTAGAGAGAGAGGGAGAGGGAGAGGAAGCACCTCTCTCTGTCTCTGTCTCTCTCTCTCTGCAAATGGCAGAGGAGGCTAGGAGCCTCAGGAGAAGGCTCAAAGAGCCACGTGCGGCTCCGAAGCCACAGGTTGCCAACCTGTGGGCTAAAATATGACTGACTAAGCAAGATTATATAGTATGTTGAATCCACACAATAACTATATATCAGGAAGAAACTATTTTATCTTCAGTTTCGGCAGACCTGGGGATTTATAAAAATAATACAGAATGTGATGCATTATTTAGGTACATATAAAGATCTAGAGACAAATTTGTAGCCTGAAATCCAAGTGGAGATAGTAAAGTGTACTTATAGATAGCCCCTAGAGAAGTTGAAACAATTTAACAATAATATCACTTAAAATTTTACTTGTTTCTGAGAATCACAACAGAAGCCTTATGCTGTTTCTTCATTTGTAGATTACTCAAGAGCAGGGGTGTCAAACTGTCATTCTGCAGGCTGGATGCGTCATCTGGAAGCCACGCCCACCCCATTGCTGGCAATGGCAAAACTGTCCCGATACGTCGGGCGACGTCATGTGGCTTCGCGAGTTTGACATGTCTGCTCTAGAGTTTCTGTGTTATAGTACTTTGTCCCTTTAAAATTGCTTTCATTTCTTTCCAGAAATATTGTGAAAGGGAGATAACATTTAATGGTACAATCATTTTAATTTTCATATTAAAATATTTAATTTTATTAAATTTATACTGCAAGTTATAGTGTACAGGTTATAAAATAAATTGGGATCCATGCTATGGTATTATGCTCAAGGAAGTATTGTATTTTTTTCTTTCCAAATAAACCTGAAAGAGAATAAATTATTCACTATATATTGTTCTGATAGAAGCATTTTGTTGACCAGATGGTCATTCTCAAAGTACAGTTTCTTGACTAATAACATTGCTAATAATATGAAACTTAATGTTTTTTTGATTATATTTTTTCAAGATGATCACAGTCGTGTAATACTACAGAATACTGACAATGATTATATCAATGCTAGCTTGGTGATTAATGAAGAAGCTCAAAGAACTTATATATTAACACAGGTAATTATTAGATTTTAAGGAATATAAAATTTGATTATATTATGTTAGATAATCTCTTCTAATAGTCAGGGCCTAATGTTGATTCCTTTGACTTCTCTATTTTTCTGATTTCCTTAGCTGTTTCTTAATTAATTCTTTTCTGTTGGTGCATACGTGGTGAGTCCTTGAAGTTTCCCTGGCAACACTTTTGGAAGTGCCTTGTCACTGTGTCCTTCCTAAGGCTGAGAGAAAATTACTGGTCCAAGGTCACCCAGCTGGTGCATTCTCCCAAGGCAGGACTAGAAATCACAGTAACCTGGTTCCCAGTCTGAAGCTATTAATGACTATACCAAACTTTCTCTCAACTTTAATCTAAATTTCCCCAATTTGGGTATAGTAGTAGTAGTTATTATTATTATTATTATTATTATTATTATTATTATTATTATTATTATTATTATTAATTTCTATGCCGCCCTATTCCGGAGAACTCAGGGCGGCTCACAACATGATAGAAATCACAGTAAAATACATAAATATAAATACCGGTATATAAATATAAAAACCCCGAAGTTAAAAAAAGAAAAACCAATCATTCCACAAACATATACACAAACATGTATGGGGCAAGGTGTTAGCTGCCCCAGGCCTGCCGGCAAAGGTATGTTTTAAGCAATTTACGAAAGGGGGAGAGGGTGGGGGCGACACGGATCTCTGGGGGAAGTTGGTTCCAGAGGGCCGGGGCCACAACAGAGAAGGCTCTTCCCCTAGGCCCCGCCAGGCGACACTGTCTGGCTGACGGGACCTGGAGAAGGCCGACTCTGTGGGCCCTAACTGGCCGCTGGGATTCATGAGGCAGCAGATGGTCCCGTAAATAACCTGGTCCGATGCCATGTAGGGCTTTATAGGTCATAACCAACACTTTGAATTGGGTTCGGAGACCAATTGGCAGCCAATGCAGCTCGCGGAGTGATGCTGAAATGTGGGCATTTCTAGGCAAGCCCAACACTGCTCGCGCGGCTGCATTCTGCATTACCTGAAGTCTCCGAACATTTTTCAAAGGTAGCCCCATGTAGAGAGCATTGCAGTAGTCGAGTAATGTTTGAGTTAATATAATTTAGGATTTTGTTGTCATATTAGTGCAGCTTTGGAATTAAGAAAAAGGAAACAAGAATGTAATAACTTGATCTGTTCTTTATAAACTATGGTGGATGAAAGGTGAAATAATTTTCTGAAGTAAAATTGAATTTATGAAGAAATGAAGCTTTCGATGATGGCTTAAATAATGTTCAATATAATACAGAGAGGCTGATAACTAAAAGTTACCAAATCTAGATCAATTAATTTCCCCAAGAGGCCACTAGTGTTATTGTGGAGGACCTAGCAATAGGGCTGTCAAGGTGTATAGGCACACAAACATACACATACATAAAAAAAATTTAAAAGTCTCCTTCAAAATAAAAGCAATGCAATTGTATTGAATGCATGGCATACATTTAATTATATTTAATTTTTAAGTTCGGATTGACCTCACACAGGTCGGAAAAGGACAGCCAAAGGGTCGGATATGGCCCCGGGAACTGTAAAATGCCTAGGTGTAGTAGATATTTGAAAATTCTTAAATAACTCAAATGTGAAATTACTAGTCTTATGAAAATATGTAACATGTCAGTCATTACACTAGATAAGTATATAATACAGGTCATTGAAAAAGAGGGCAGAGGGGAATCCAGATAAATCCAGGAAATAAGTTGGTTGGTTGAATATTTGTTGCAGATAGAAAGATAAAAGGTATTATTAGAAATAAAATAAATATGCAAATCTTCCATCTAAAATTCAAGTGCAATTCTTAGCAGCTAAACTAGAATGAACAAATCTGAGATACGTTGAGAGTTGTACTTTAAATGTATTTATTTATAATTTATTTGGATCCAAATTTAAATTACCAATTTCAGAATAATTTCCTGCTAATAGAAATAAGTAGGACAATATTTTTGCTAGTTCTTCTGAATTTGCTAGTACCTTTTGTAATCATTGCCTACTTTTTTATGGCAATAGCACTTTAATCCAATCCACTATCAAAATCTGATAGTCTAAAAATAAAAGCATTTTATACATTTATAAATACATTAATCTTACTGTCAGTATATAGCAGTGATGGCGAACTTTTTAGAGACTGAGTGCCCAAAACCCACCCCTGCCCCACCCTGCCCCCCACCTCCTGCCTGCAGGACCACCCACAGCCTCCATGGCCTGCTGCAGCAGTTCGCCCAGGCGGTCCAGCAGTGCCATGGCAGCAATGCCCTCCGCCTGCATCCCACAACATCATCTGTGCACGACGGGGCACAAGGGCGGAGTCTTGTCCCAGATGTCCAGCTGCCATATCCTTGGTTGTGCTGCTCTGCGTGGGCTGTGCCTGGGGGTGACTCTCCTTCGGGGGACTGCTGGTGAGGGTGCCGTGGGGGAAGTGGAGCTGGGGCGATGACGCACGTGCCTACAGAGAGGGCTCTGAGTGCTGCCTCTGGCACACGTGCCATAGGTTCGCCACCACTGGTATATAGTATACAGTTTTGGCCAACATTATACACTTTTTGTGCTTAACAGAAGTCAGAACTGTGCAAGATTGTTAACTTTCAGTGAAGAGAGAGAAGGGCCCAGGGATTTTTTCTGCTTAGAATGATCACGCATAGGCCACATTTCAATGTGTACTGTGCAGAATTACTTCTCCAAATGATCAGTATTATATTAAGAACTGGTGAGCCAATCTGGCCTAGTGGTTAAGGCACCAGACTAGAAAGCAGGAGACTATGAGTTCAAGTTCCACCTTAGCCATGAAAGCCAACCAGGTGATTTGGGGCTAGTCACTGTTGTGAGTGTCCCTAGACCAGCTTGGGAAGTGTCAGAATATGAGGATCAGCAGCCAGGCCCCTCTGGGTGTTTTCCCCTCCCAGCAGCCGAGGAAGAGCAGCCAGGCCCCTCTGGGTATGTGCCCCTCCCGGCAGCTGAGCTAGACAATGAGGAGCTTTGTATGCATTCTGAATCAGACTCTCAAAATGATGAGTCAGATTTAGAACAAGAAGATAAATGGATTGATCCGAGGTTCCGAAGGTTTGATAAGCGAAGGTGTCAGTTAACTGGAAAAAGGAAGTAATGGGGGGAAGTGACGTATCGGACACTATATTAGAAGGGGAAAGGGAGACTACGCCCTTGTCACGAGCAACGTTAATCAAGGAGAGGCTTGAAAACTTTTGCAGTGCGTTGGAATTCTGGTGTTTTGAAAACCTACCGAAGAATAATGAGGTCTTGGACAATGTGATAAAGAAAGAGTAAGTTAATTGGGAAGTAGGAGGAGGAGAGCATGTTTATCTAAATGTAAATAGATCTGATTTGGTCGTTCCGGCCAACAAAAAAAATGCCAGCAGCTTGCTTTGAAATGAATCCTTTTGAAATGTGTTAAATAAACCTCTTAAAGACATATTTACGTGGATTTTAATGAGCTGAGAGAGGCCAGACATAACAGTCACACTGTCTCAGCCCGACTTACTTCACAGGATTGTTGTAAGGAAAGTAGGAGGGGGAAGGTATGTTGAACATGTTCACTGCCTAAAAATAGGAAAAGTGGGAAATAAAGTTTTTTCCATAATCGGACTTTTTCAGGAAAGGTTTAGTTCTACGTTTATGTGGTGTTTCTTTCTCTTGTATAGGGTCCACTTCCTAACACATGTTGCCATTTCTGGCTAATGATATGGCAACAAAAGACCAAAGCAATTGTCATGCTTAATAGAACTGTTGAGAAAAATTCGGTAAGCTGTCCTTTTTTATTTTAGTTAAAATTAGTTAATTGTATTTGACAGGGTTTCCAATCCTTTTGGAACTGATGTATAGAAAAGAGAATAAGAATTTAATATACCAGTGGTATACATTCTACTGGTAGACAGACATAGCCAAATATGAAATCTGACTGCAACTTAATCCAGTTACATTAGAACAGTGTTTCTCAACCTTGACAATTTTAAGGCATGTGGACTTCAGCTCCCAGCTGGCTGTGGAATTCTGGGAGTTGAGGTCCACATGCCTTAAAATTGTCAAGGTTGAGAAACACTGCATTAGAAGAAAATAGATCCAAGTAAATATAGTATGCTATTTATTTAAAAGATTTATATGGCTACCAATTGTGGACTTACAATTTTTAATTCAAATGCAGGACTATTTATTTTGATATCTAGAATCTAATAGAGGTTGGTAGATTATTTTTGTGAATAAGCCTAGATGATGCTAAATTTGTTTTCAATATGCAAAATAAATTATAAAAACTGTAAATGAATGTATTCATGTCAAATGTGTGTGACAAATTGCAGTATTCTTATTTTACAATGTAGGTGAAGTGTGCGCAGTACTGGCCAACAAAACAAGAGGAACCCATGTTATTCAGAGAAACAGGATTTTGTGTGAGGCTAAAATCTGAAGATGTCAAATCATATTACACAGTACGACAACTCCAGCTAGAATGTATTGATGTAAGTTAGCATTAAAATTGTGCTTACCACACCAAAATAGTTTCATAATATTATGTTACCACTAATTTAATTTTACTTCGACAAATTTCAGTTCAGTAGAATGTTTTCAAATCATTCATAATTGCATAGTTTTTCAATAGTAGTTGGAGTGTGAACACTACTTATGTCAGGTGTAAAAGATCAGGTCCACATATTAATTTTCAATTTAACTGTTGTATTGCTTAAAAGCCTATGCACAAGAACCTGCTCAACTAATGATCAGCACCAGGTTACAGTTAGTTAAGGGTCAATGGCAGTCAGGGGGAAGTTGGACTTAATTTATTTGTAACTACGTAGTAATTTTAGGCTGATCCTTCTTTTAGCAGTCCCCCTGACTCTGCCAGTCCTTCTCTTGCATCTTGGTTCACAGAGAAATGGCTGATAAAAAGCAGGTAGAGAAAGGATTAGATGCTAGTGGCGTTCTTTCAGTGTTTATTATTCAGATGCTTCATTTAAATAACCAGATCTTTTATGGGTCTGCTAGGAGGAAGTCTCATACCATAACATCTAGACCAGTGTTTCTCAACCTTGACCATTTTAAGGCATGTGGACTTCAACTCCCAGAATTCCACAGCCAGCAATGCCTTAATATTGTCAAGGTTGAGAAACACTGGTCTAGAATATGGCAAAAGGGAATCGAGTTCTAAAGTATCTAGAAAAGAAATCACACTGAAAATACATAATTGAATCTTCCTTTTACTAAATAAGTTCATTTTTTGTGTTGCCTTGTAGTTGAATATTAATCAATTGGGTCAATCAATTTTTCTCCAATTGTCTTGTTTTTTTTTAATGTTTTTTTTTCAGAAGGCTTTTCAAGGTGGGGAAACTTCACAGAATTTTACTTTCTGGGCCAGCTAGACCTTTTCATGAAATTATTTCTTTTCCCCCACCAAATTTGATACATATTCTTTTAGTTGACTGCATTGTGTCCTGCTAAATTGCTCTTTTTTTCTTTAGACTGGTGAATCCAGGGTAATACTACATTTTCACTATACTACATGGCCAGATTTTGGAGTTCCTGAATCCCCAGCTTCATTCCTCAACTTCTTGTTTAAAGTCAGAGAATCTGGATCTCTGAGTTCTGAACATGGACCTGCAGTCATTCATTGTAGTGCTGGAATTGGACGCTCTGGTACATTTTCATTGGTAGACACTTGTCTTATTGTGGTAGGTTTACTTATCTGAAAACTCACAGATTTTTCTGAGATAATGTGAAAGAAATTGTAAGAAACTCTATGAATTGTAGCAGGATTGAACTAGCTCAAACTCCTTCCCCAAAAACCAAGTGATTTGCCAGATCAGGGCCACAAATTAGTCTATTCTAGTGTGCCATAATATTTGAAAAAGGAAATGGAATTAAGTTATATTTCATCTTGAGATGTGACCTAAATTGAGATTGCTCAAATCATTTCCATGTTGAGATATGGCTGGATAGTTTCACAAATGATGCCTTTCCTGAAAATGAAGAAACAGAAGACCTCTAAAACTAGCTTGTTATCACTATAACAAACTAGAGGTTGCCGAAGCAGACATAAAAGTCATATTTCTACAGGAAAGTAAAAAGAGCTATAGTAATCTTGGTTTTATCTTATAAGTCCCTATCATCTTGAAAAATTACACTAAGTACACATTATTCTCTTCACTGATTTGAAAATAGTGTATTATAACCGAACTCTTATAGCTCTGTATATTTATAAAACAGTCTCCTCAGCTTCAAGACAGTGAGGTATTGTTTCCATTTTCACTATCATAATAAAGAAGCAGTTTGATGTAGTAATTAAAGTGTTGGTTTTGAAATCAGTAGACTCAGAGGGTCTAGGCCTCCCTTAGTCTAGGTCAGGAGTCTTCAACCTTGGCCCCTTTAAGACTTGCGAACTTCAACTCCCAGAATTCCTCAGCCAGCAAAGCTGGCTGAGGAATTCTGGGAGTTGAAGTCCGCAAGTCTTAAAGGGGCCAAGATTGAAGACCCCTGGTCTAGGTAATTTTGAGGCAGTCCTTGTCTGCCTTCGACAAAGCCTTGGAGACCCACTTCCTTTCATAGACATTAAACTGGAATGCTAGATGTATGCACTATTGAAGTCAAGTATTTTGTACATTGTGATCTCTTCCCTTGAAATCGCCGTTTCATTCTTGCATTAATTGTTATGCTTACCTAGTGCTACCTAGCCAGGTATTGTATAAATAGGCCACAGAAATTAAAATTATTAATTTAAAAATCTCAAGTATCTTGAGACAGGTTAAAACTGAAATCAAATGAAAATTGAAGAGATCTAGTCTGTTAATTTGCCACCAAAACTCTGTATTTTTTTTTCATTTTCAGATGGAAAAAAGAAACGACCCATTTCATGTAGATATCAAGCAAATATTATTAAATATGAGAAAATATCGGATGGGACTGATTCAGACTCCTGATCAACTAAGATTTTCATATATGGCTATAATAGAAGGAGCAAAATATATAATGGGGGATTCCACTATGCAGGTAAATACATTGTCTGCTTTTTAAGTCACACTGGATGGGTCATAGTAAATTTCACCAAAGCAGAATACGGGTAACCCTCCCTTATTAAACGTTTGTTCAGTTACGGTTCAAAATTACAATGGCACTGGTAGTTACTGACGTCCTCAAAGTTACAGTCAGCACAACACGCTTTCAGTGACATAAACAAAATTCTGATGCTTGGTAGTTCAGCCACTGTCACAATTGCATGTGTGCTTTGACTCCCGTGCCTATCTCCTTCCCATCTCTGCCCATTTGGCTGCCCTACATTCCACCAATCTCAGTTGACCTTTACTATCTTTCTACTACTACTGACAGCATCTGGAGAAAAATATGGTGGACACTTCAAACCATTTTGAAAAAGCGTATTGAATTTCTACCTCAGTTGTTTTTGTTAGGGATCATAAAAGACTGTACCACTATAGAGACGAACTTAATTTTGAACTTGATCACAGCAGCGAGACTGTTGGTGGGACAATACTGGAAGAAACCAGAATTACCATCTATTGAAGAATGGACTTTGAAAGTCATAAATATGGCAGAAATGGCTAAAATATCGGCATATTTGAAGGATCGCTCAAATGAAAAATATATGTTGGACTGGAAACAATGGACAGACTACATACAAGAGAAACATCCATCAAAGAAAATGTATCTGGCTTATAGTTAAATCTTGATATACCGAGTGAAGAATGTTTACAAGTTTAAAATGATTGTATTAAGTTGAATAGCATTCAACTTGAATTTTTTCTTTGTTTACATTTACAAATATATATCTAATAAAAAATAATAATAATAATAAATAATAAAAAAACTACTAGAACTGTCACCACTAAGTGGTGCAGTCACGTAATGTTTCTCCTAACAACCACTCACTTAGTAACAGAAATCAGGCCCCAGTTAAAGTAGTTAAGCAAGGACTATCTGTATACTGTTCTTTTAAGATTCAACTAGTGAAGACATTTTTTTTCCCTATTCAGTATCGCTGGAAGGAGCTCTCAAAAGAAGACCAAGCACCAAGTTCTGAATGTTCGCCTCCTCACCCAACTAAACCTACTGCAGAAAAATACAATGGAAATAGCATGCTTTTAGAAGAACAGGAGCCAGGGGATGTTGATCTGATCTCTCCCATACAAAATGATTCAGATACGAATGATGACAAGTAAGTAATGGTTTTATAATAACATTAAAACTGACTGGTGGACAAAAACCAATTTTATCTAATGTTTCAGATGACAAGACTTTTGTCATTTTTTACATACACAAAGCAATTAAATTGGTAAAATAATTTATCCTGGAATTTTGTAGATTTTTTTTTTTTTAGCTGTACTACAGAGTGGTAGTATTTTTCTTTCCCAGGCCCCAGGGATATCTGACAGATAATAATTCTGTACTTAATAGTCCCAACAATTTTGAAACAATTACATTTTATTATTTTTATGAATAGCATCGAGCATTGAATAGTATGAAAATACCCTTTGTATGAGAATCCATTTGCCACTGAAGGAAACAAAAGTTCCCTGCCAGTAGAAATTCTGCTATGGATAATTTATCTTCAGACATCTGAATGTACTTACAGGATGTGAGAGAATAATACTCATCCACTGACAAGTTCAGTTAGCAGAAGAAATTTTTATTCGTTTTTGTTTGGTTTTTAAACATGATCTTATAAATACTAGAGATGTCATCTCAGAAAACATACTGCTGGGTTAAGGGTTGGTGGTATCATACATTGATGGATTAACATTAATTACAGGTAGTCCTTGACCCACAACCATAATGGAGCTTGCAAAGTTTTTTTGTCTGCCTCCTTCATAGACCCTGCTGGATGGGTGATCTCCCAGGGCCTCCCCCACCCAGGAAGCACTCCACGCTCACTTAATGATCTGCATATTTAACAATGGCACCAGGGAGAACAGGGGCATGTGTGTTAAGCCAAAGGTATCTCAATAGTTATCACGTGTGTCCATAATGGAGCTTGCCAGTAGTACGGTAGTAGTAGTAGTAGTAGTAGTAGTAGAAGAAGAAGAAGAAGAAGAAGAAGAAGAAGAAGAAGAAGAAGAAGAAGAAGAAGAAGAAGAAGAAGAAGAAGAAGAAGAAGAAGAAGAAGAAGAAGAAGAAGAAGAAGAAGAAGAAGAAGAAGAAGAAGAAGAAGAAGAAGAAGAAGAAGAAGAAGAAGAAGAAGAAGAAGAAGAAGAAATAATAATAGAATTGGAAGGGACCTTTGAGGTCTTCCAGTCCAACTCCCTGCTCAGGAGGAAATCCTATACCATTTCAGACAAATGGTTGTCCAGTCTCTTCTTAAAAACTTCCAGTGTTGACAAATTCACCGCTTCTGGAGGCAGGTTGTTCCACTGATTAATTGTTCTAACTCTCAGGAAATTTCTCCTTAGTTCTAGGTTGCTTCTCTCTTTGGTTAATTTCCATCTTTGCTTTTTGTCCTGTCTTCAAGTGTGCTGTGATGTCCCCCCTCGTCCTTCTCTTCATTAAACTAGACATACACAATCCCAGCAACCGTTCTTTGTTTTAGCCTCCAGTCTAATCATCTTTGTTGCTCTTCTCTGTACTTTTTCTAGAGTCTCATCATCTTTTTTGTCTCATGGTGACTGAAACTGGATGCAGTATTCCAAGTGTGGCCTTACCAAGGCATTGTAAAGTGGTATTAACACTTCACGTGATCTTGATTCTATCTCTCTGTTAATGCAACCTAGCACTGTGTTGGCTTTTTTGGCAGCTGCAGCGCATTGCTGGCTTATATTTAAGTGATTGTCCACTAGGACTCCAAGATCCCTCTTACAGTTACTACTATTGAACAAGGTATTCTGTATCTGCATTTGGTTTTTCTTACCTAAATGTAGAACCTTACTTTTTTCACCATTGAATTTTATTTTGTTAGATAGTGCCCTGTGTTCAAATCTGTCAAGATCTTTCTGTATCTTAAGCCTATCTTCTGGAGTGTTGGCTATTCCTGCCAGCTTCGGATCATCTGCAAATTTGATGAGTTCCCCATCTATCTCCTGGTCCAAATCATTGATGAAGATGTTGAAGAGCACTGGGCCCCAGAACAGAGCCCTGGGGCACCCCTCTGCACACTTCCCTCCATGTAGATGCAGCTCCATTGAGGACCAGAAGCTGAGTATGGCCGGTCAGCTAGCTACGAATCCATTTGGTGGTGATGCTGTCTAACCCACATTTTTCTATTTTATCAAGTAGGTTGTGGTCTACTTTATCAAATGATAAAGTATTAAAATGACATCCTTCAATTTAATTTGTTAAAACCAAGTATTAAAATGTTTATCTCACTATTTCTTTTCCTGTATTACCAATACAGCTTGGTAATTAAGGGATGCATGGAATAACTCAAAATAGAGCTGACTAAAGTTTTTATTTTTTTTAAGGGCTTTACGGAAAAGGCTGAGAGAAGACAAAAAAGCTAACACAGCACAGATGGTGCAACAGATGAAACATAGGCTGAGTGAATCTGAAAGAAAAAGAAAAAGGTGGTTATATTGGAAGCCTATTGTTATTAAGATTGGATTTGGTTCAGTCGTATTTGTTATAGCTTATTCTTCCTGGAAATTGTATTCCCAGTACATGCTCATGTAAGTAAGTGAGCAGTCTTGCATCTACTATGAATCCTATATCCCATGATTTAGTGGGATTTAAAGTGAATATAAATGAATCCAAGATTGCTGCCACATCTGATGAAACAAATGTGTTTTTACTTTGTCAGGGGCAATTTAACTTGCAGCATTGAAGTCTTGTCATCCAGTGATTGACATGATCATAAATTGGTCTCAGGATTTTTCGATACTGGTACTTCTGAAACCAAATTGCCACTTGAATTAAAATTATACATTTGTTAGATAAATTAATGCACATTTTCAGCAACTATATATATGGTATCTAAATTGATAGTTCAGTAGCCTGAATGGCCAAGTCACCAGAAGGATGACATACATACATGATAGAAGCAATAAACCGTGTGGTGTTATTCTGAATGCAAAGTTACATTTCTATATTAATGTACCATGAACCATTTATACTATGCAGACGTAAAGCAAATTTGATAACTATATAATCATTTTGTAAATAATTGTATTTTTAAAAGCTACATTTGTATGAATTTATCCAATAGAAATAAGTGATTGGTGCATCTACCACGAACTTTTCAAGATTGACTTGGAAATTCACTTTCTGGACCATTCCCCAGTGCAATGATTAATAAATTGTTGTTTCAGAAATTAAATGTTAGCAAATAATTATTCTTCAATTTTTACTTGTAAGATGATGCATATATGTATTTATGCTTAGCTACTATTTTATTTGAAAATATTTAATTTTATAAGGCTACTGGGAGGTTAGATCTTGTGTCTCAAGCTGCCTCTTTGGAAGAAATGCTTTGTTAAGACTGCAGCTACTGTTGGAAGCCATAGCTTGTATTTAAAGCTTAAACATTCCATTAAATGTGAAACATTTTTGTGGGTCTTACTGGATTTGAGTCATATTCTTCTATAGCTTCTTTGTCTATAATTGGAATAGGCAGCACATTGCCAATTTGATAGTAATTTCAGAAAATAAAATTATAGGGAGTATCAGAAGCATTACAAATGGAAGCAAATAACCATAATGTAGATTTAACAGGGAAAGAGGGTGCAAATTAAAATTTATGAAGCTGCTGGCACTGGGCTGCAGCACAAGCTATATATAAGAATCCTCCTCTACATTTTATCACAACATTTGAACAAGAGTAACCAATTATGTTTCACACATATCCTACACAATATTATCATAGCTTTTGGCATCCATATCATTTATAGCACCCCTCTTTATCCAAGTATCTTATAAGCCCCATCTCAGATTCTCTTACTTAAAATAATTAAACTGACTTGACCTGATAGAAATACAATTTTATCCATCTTTAAATGTTCCAAAACATCACTTTGTAAAGTGGATGGATCATCATGATCCATATGAAAATACAAAATTCTGGGCCACAACATATGTTAGGCAGTTGATATGTTTGGGACAGCTGGATCTTTTGCTCTCATATCCTGCAAGCTCTTTAGAGTTGCTGGGAAATCATCTCCAAATCTTATGAGCAGAGCTTCTGGAAAATACCATGTTGCCAGTGAGGATACCTTCTAGGTTTAACCAACAATAATTTGTTTATGGCTAAATAATACAATTTACAGTCTAGTGTTAGTAAATATGTTTCTTATAAATTCTAGTCTTGAAAAAATAGCATCCCATGTTTTGAAAGTATTGAAATATTTAATGCCAAGTTCCTTATGCCCTTTACTGCATAAAAGAAATAGAAATACTAGAAAATAAAATTGCCATTTGTTTCATCCTTCCTAGCCTACAATTTATAATTTGAAAGATAATAAACAATGTATTTTAACTGAACACTCCTTCACACCTGGCCTCAACTCTTCCATTTTATGCTGTAGTATAACTCATGTTGCCATTTTTAAAATTTGTTAAAAAATATTTTCATGCATTGATCCGGAACTGTCGTTACATACATATACACATACTTATCTATTACATAGGAAACATGAAAGCACAGTAAATGTTCCCTCTGAGATTAACCAGTTTCAAGGCTTTGTTTTAGGTGTACATCTATACACAAAGATAATCATTTGAGGCGTTCTGCTCTATTTCTACCCCCAATAAATAATATAGACTTGCTTTACATTGTGTACTGTGTGAATGGCAGCAACTTTCCTAGATTTTGGAAATCTTTCATACCTGGGGGTTACAAAGATAAGGTACAAGAATTCTTCTACTGCAATATAGCCCTGCATTTTTCTGTTCAGCTTTAATGTTCTAGCTCCCTCTCCGGTAAGCATTTGGCTACATTTTATAGAGTGAATTATATTGTCTATTTTTGTTCAGGTTCATTAATCCACATCACACAAATCATAAGCACAAAGTATAATGCAGCTGGATACTTTAATTCTAACAGTTTCCAAAAAATAATTGTTGCAGTGTTTTCATGAATATAAATACATTTTTTAAAACACGCTTGATCAATATACATTCTTGTGAATACATTGATTCAATTAAGTGCAATTATTAAGCATTTTAAAAACACCTTCCTATTTTAAGTTTCGTTCAGTTCTATAACAGTAATGGTTATATTGATTCCTTATATTGCTTCTTGCCCTTCAATGTTATGTAACATTCAGCAAGTTTTTGTTTAGATTTTCTTTCTAAAATGTGATAGCTAGTGCCAAGATATTTGCTCCACTTCCACTGCATAGCCTACTTTTTAAAAAGTATACTTGTGGCTTATTCCAAAGGGAACAGATAGTGAACTGTTTCTTATACCAATTCAATAAAAAAATTGGATTTTTTGTGATTTTATAACTTAGTTCAAGGACACTTTGTTATAGCAAAATGCCCATACACATACGTATATATCCAAGCTGCAGTATCCACTCATTAATAAATTCATCTTTGATTTAAAACAACTGATATATTTACACTGCAGTTATAAAACCTTAAAATTATACTCCTGACTGTACTGAACTTGTGACTCTTTTACATTGTGTGTTTATAGGCCGAGAGTGACTGACGCCTAAATTGCCAAGACTTGAGAATATTCTTCAGCCATAATAACACACTATTGACATGCAAAACAGGACATCACTGTTCTTCAGGAAACAAAAATGAGGTCTGAGCAATACACAAGTGGCCTCATAAATATCTGTTTACAGCGTAAACAAACAGGGAATGAAGTACATCACCAGCAAGAGACTTTGCAAAAGAGAATTTGTCTTACGTGTTTTATGCTTGTATTAACTATAGAGAGTTGTAAGATCACATTTACAAAATCTTTGTACTGCCATTCTTGTATTTTTTTATATTTTTGGCAGCATTAAATATTTTTTTTTATTTATATGCTGTTGTGTGTATATTTTTTAATCCAGTTCCAGAAAGATTAGTGGCAATGCTCTGAGAAATTCTATTTTAATCTATTGCTACTCTGTTTCAGCTGCAATATCTCTACATGATTACTTGTGTTTTATTTGCTCTATTTTCAGTGAGAATTATCATTATCAAATTTATTACAAATAGAGAATGATGTTTAAATGATGACAAAATCTGTCATGGTAGTACTGAATATACATATTTTAGATTAGAAGATGCAGTGGGGAAAGGAGCTCTATACAGAGCACAGGTGTCAAACTTGCCACATGTCGTGACGTCTCATGATTTTTTTTTGCATTGCTGGAGCTGGGATGGTTGCGGCCTCCATATGATGCAACTGGCCCATGGGCCAGCAGTTTGAAAGCCCTGATCCAGAGCATTTTCAAAAGTTCCTTTTCCGATCATTTTGTATTTAAAAGAAAATGATTATCTCACTGATACAAATCCACTCACATTTTTATATCTCTGAGGGAGATGGGCGGTTTAAAAATAGGAAACAAAAATAAATAATTGAAAAATTTAAAGAATTTGGATTTAAAGTTAACTATGTCCAGCTATGGCAGTGCTGATGAATTGGACTTACCATATTTTTACACGTAAGTGAAAGTTGGAACAAATCTGGAGCTTGCGTGAGTGAATTATATTGCTCATAAAGAGAAATACATTTGTTTAAACAGAAATTTAACAAATAAATAAAAAAAATCAGGCACAAGACAAAGGTTTTTTTTGCATCTGGGACACTCCAATATCAGTTTCTTCTTTAGTGACAGAATTATTTTAACCAGCTTAGAAACACATTTACCAAATACTAACATAACTCATTTGAAAACATTGCTGTCCTTTTAAGTACCTACAGCTGCTTTATGTAAGACTAGCAATTTTGGGTACTTACATATGAAGTGTTAAAGCTACAAAGAAGTTAAAAAAGCAACCATTTAAAACTCTAAACCACACGTTCCCATTTTACAGTGAAACCAACCCTCTTCCTGAAACACGAACACAGACCTTTATATGCCTCAAATTCTTGTTTTAAGAAGGCTGAGTTTGGACTTAAGTCAAATATAATACCCATGATTTTCTAAAATCTGCTTCATTATTTTGTACAAAATTTTCTGAGTACATTTAGAAGATCACCACATAACCCATAATGCCTCTTGTCCAAATGTTACATGCATCTAAATGTGACAAAAAATGGCAGTGATATACATGTTGAATATCTCAGTTTTCCTTTATTTACTCTTAAGAAGAAATTAAATATGTATAATGAGAAGAAGCATGGAACATTTTGATATTTGAACCAAAAGTAGGCCAAGGATTTATTTTATGTCCAACTTTATCCAGTTTTGATATAAGTTTGCTCCAGTAAATTAAAATATCCATGAAAAGTGATAATTTCATACAAAATTACATAGGCCTGTAGATGCAAATGGACTATGTGAAAAACAATGTGATTTAAAACAACGAAGATGGGAGACCACTACCAAAAAGTAGTTTCCAGGAACTTGGTACTTTCCATCTTGAAGATTTTGCTTGAGAAGTGCTATTCTATTGATTTAAAAAAAATAAAGCAAATTATTTCCAGCAGTATATAATTCCATTAACCTAAATATTTGTGATGAAATATAATAAAGGAGATGGATCCCCAGGAGGGAGAGGGTGCATTCCAGGGGACTAAGAGGCAACTCAGCCCATAAAGCTTGAGAGAAAGAGAGTGGACACAAAGACCTGCCTAATAGTTTGTAGAGTAGATTACAAATAGAATCTTCTATCTGGCAAGATTTTGTCTAGCTGTGAAACAATAAAGAACTCACCTTGGAAAAACTGCTACGTATCATTTTTGGTTTTGACCTGATATATTTAAAGCCTAGCATTTGGTAACTGTTAGAGTGGCCTAACTGTTCAAACTTACAACAGTGTTGAAAAAAATAACTACCTTCAGGTGTTCCCCCAGTCATGTAATTGGCTAGGAGGCAAACAAAAGTCAAAGATAAGAAACCGAGTTGTCTTGTCTCTTTCCAGGCAGAAAATACAGCTATGTTAATGTGATTTCCCACTTAGTGATGCTTCACTTAGGGTCAGAGCTGTCAGTCCCAAATTACAGCCATTACATGAGGACTATCTGTAGTCCATTATCACCAAATAGTTTTTGAATTAATTATTCCAAAGAATCTTGCAAAATTTGAGATCATTATGATAACAATGGTAGTTTTGAGCTTTGCTATGCTATGCTATGCTGTACTATACTCCTTCATAATTCCATCTTCATTCAAAATTGACCCATCCACAGGAACCGCAGAAAACTTATGAAAATCCTTTATTGCTGTAAAACTGGGAGAGGGAAGAACAGGCAAGACAAGGAAATATTTTTCTACTGCAATATTCATTTTATGAAATAGCTTTCTTTAGGAAGTTCAGCTTGCTGTAATCTTGCTGGTTTCCCAAATATAGGTTAAAATAAAGCTTTCCTAGAGATATTTTAACTAATAAATTTACATAGAATCATTGAAATGTTAGCTATTATTGGGATACCATTATAATTTGAATTAATTTAAATTTAAATAGTATTGTATATCTTTATTTAAATAGTGATGTATATATGTGTATTTCAATGAACCACCAAAGGTCACAAAATTATGGTATTTTAAAAGACAAGTAAGTATATTTTCAACTAAATTCTGGCTCCATAATCAATTGTAAGCAATTTTCTGAAGAACCTTCCTTAACTCCTGAAATCAAAGTAATGGAACACATACTTACCTGAGGTGAAATTAGTGGTAAAACTTCATTAAGGTAATCGGCAAGAGCAAAAGCATCAGGAATATTATCTCCTTCAGAGCAGAATTTCAGCAAAACCACCAGTGGAATTTCTTTTGAACAACTGGAATAAAAATAAAATGAAGAAGGGGTGTGAAAAATTCATCAAACTCGGGTGTAAATTACATTGTAAATTGCGAATACTGTACAAGAGGAACAGGATACATTATATATTTAAAGAATGATTTTATCCCAAAAGAAAACAAGACTGTTAAATTAATCTATCTTTACTTTTCTTAGAATCAACTGGCTTGTCACACATTGTGTAAGTTTTACATAAAAATGTAAAACATTACATAATTCAACAAAGTATTAATGAATTTTCCTGTGTTTCCTAACAATGATACATACATACTGTTTCAGTAAGTTTAAAGGATTGAAACATCTGTTCACATATTAGTCCACATTAACAGTTAATTGGTGACATTAATTATAAAAAAGCATGCTTATATTTTATCCTATTGTTTCCTACACTTCTGATTTAGCACTAAGATAGAACTACTGTAAAGAAGAAAGGGAAATATTACTCATATTTTGCATGAAGCCTGAGAAAAGTCAGTTATTTCTTTTTAACCAGTCAAAAATTGAACATGTCTTATAAATGCCCATTTTGTGAAGTTTTAACAGAGGCTTTATATAAAAGATCTAACTAACTCATAATAATTGTCTTAGAAGTAACTTTTATCAAAATCAAAAAGAAACCAACTGCTATTGTGTACAAAACAGGCATTTTAAAGAAAACTAACAGATTAGGAACATACCAGAAACATTTACTTTTGAATCTAAGACTAAAATCTAAAGAATCATTTTAATTATGGCAAAAAGTTTAGCAGGGACCAGGGCGAATTCAAATCCCACTTGCTGTGTTACTTCCATTTTATTAACTGGGTCAGAAATTTTCCTGTGTTTCAGAAAGCAATTGTATGTACTTAGAACACTATTATTGCAGAAATGAGAGCCAGTTTGGTTTACTACATAAAGCATCCCGAAGACGAAGTATTCTAATCCTGCCTTGGGTGCAAAGCCAGCTGTGTGACCTTGGTTCCTATCACATTACCTCAGCCCTAGGAAGGAGGCAATGGCAAATCACTTCTGAAAAACTTTGCCAAGAAAACTGCAGGGAGTTTTCCAGGCAGTCTCCAAGAATTGGACACCAATGAATGGGAAAAAATATTATTGAAAAATAACACTCTAATGCATGATTGGTCATTTAAACTTAATTTTATGATTTTTTTTTGATCCAAGCAATGATCTATTGACTACTTCATATTTAAAAAAAAGAAATTTCTAACATGATGTTACTTTTCAATATTAAAACTTTACCATCACACCAACCTCTCTGTGAACAATAGTTTTGTAATACCACCTCCTGGAATATAGAACATTTTGTCATCATTTACTCCAGGAAATGCTGATATTTGCTCTAATTCACTGCCACTCAGTCTCTCCAAAATATTTCCCACTGTTTTGTCAACGGCAGGTGAAATCAAGTATCGCAATGCAGTGCTGTCAACAAACCGTAAAATTTAAGTTTAGCTGCAAAAATCAGAACTGTGACCTTTCAAAAGAACCAGTTACAATCTAACTGACATAGCATATTGCAATAAAGTTCTTGAGATTGCTAATAAATGGATCACTGTGACTAGGTTACCCTGTCCAAAAGTGATTTCAGCTGAAAACTAGAAAAATGCACTTGTTGCCCACAGAGTGCCTTGTACATTCTCTCTCTTATTCAAAGCAATAATTTTCAGATAAGAAAAATGTTTATTCAGTGCTTCCATTTTATGGTCTTTAATGATTCTCATCCATTTCATTAGGGTGCGCAGAGACTGTCCTGAGCTTGCATAACAACATATAACTAACAACTAACAACTCCATAAACTAAACATGTTTTTCCTCAGATCATACTGCAGCTGCAAAGGATAGCTATTTAATCTCATGAAAACACATAGATACTTCAAACAGATGCAGGCAGGTATGACCTGAGCACACCCATATACTCCAAAGTACCATTTTGCTGTTGAATCTTAAGTATTGCAAGATCCTAATTAATAAACTGGGCACTGTAGACCCAACCAAAAATTATTAAAATATATACTATACTTGTACTCATCTATACCTAGTCTATAGAGATATGAACTGAACAAAATCAGAACTTTCTTTTCTCCTAGTAATTCATCCGTTTGGAAAATATCTGTCCAGAAAAGTAATTGCGAACTAAAACTGCAGATTTGGAATATACTAAATGATACTTTTCAGCTAGCAGAATACACTTTACTGGGATAGTTCTATTTCTCTCTTATATTCTGGAAATGTAAGGAACTCACTAGGTAGATTTGGAAAGAATAAGGAGAGCTACCAGAAAGAGATGAGGAAGGAAACTTCTTATTAGGTAAGTACATGTCTCTTGCTATAATGCTCAATTGGCCTTATGAATACAATTATATCATCTGTAAGACTTACCCATGAAGCTGTTGGTCATTGCGCTGATAAGCATAACTGCTTGACAAGAGAACAATTTTGGAAAATCCACATTTTTTCACCCACGAGAGCAATATTTGACAAAACAACCTATATTTATTCTTTTATTACCGGGAGGCAAAGCAAGAAGTTAGAATTTTGCATTTTTGAATCTTGTCAATGCATCTATAATTTTAACACTCTGGAATTTGTATAGTTATGCAAATATTTTTTGTTAGTTATTGCCAATGAAAAATAAAAATGATTTCTCATTTTTCAGTTATTTTTCACTCTTATTGAAATAATTTAAAGAGTTAAAACCATTAAGTAAACAATATTGATGCTTTTCGTATTCAACTTTGACATGAAGTTTAATTCATGTCTCTATTGTGGGGAAAATGTCCAATTGAAGAAGAAATCATAGCATTTGGATGCACAAAGTGTCTTTTATCAGTGTGCAAAAAGTACAGTGATCACTTGATTCCCAGCCAAATGAAAGCAAAAGATCCCAAAACTAAGTAAAGTTATAAGTAATACGCTCTCAGAACAGTTGCACAGGAATAATAAAGAAACCAACGTAAATCATACAGTGACTTTACAAGTAGAATGTTATTTCTGATAACACTAGGGGATGACTTTATTTTGACTATCCCAGCATTTCTACATTATTCTCTACTGTTGGGACTCTAATCTGCTGTAATTAGAAAAACTAACATTATGTACTATAAACAATGGCATTTATCGTGCCCATATACTACATCCCTTCTTATTAAAAAAAAAAGACAACAGTCTGGTTTCTGTTATCTTTCGCCTTTCTCTTCAAGGTGTTCAGGCAACTTTGGTTTGTCTGCTCCTTTGTCTTTCTGTGTCTTTCTTTATGCTTATGCCATACACATGCCATTTTACACAACAACCTTCCACAATCCCACATGGGCATACATACCTTTATGAATGGTGATCTGATCTGCAGAACTACCAATTCTTTTGATGATGCTGCATACACTGAAAAAAATAGCATAAGCAACATGTCAGCACTAACATTAAATTATCTTTAATTAATCATATTACAGTTGATGCCAGAAAATTTAAGAAGGGCTCTGCAATCATGCCTCTGTTGCATTTTGACAAAAATCTAACACAACAGATTTACAATGAGAGCACCCCTTTAAAAAAAGAGAAAACATTTTATAAACACCCATCATTTACAGTTTCCAGTTTTCAATATTTCTGAAATCTCATAATGATTTTAAAATTCAGGATCATTAGTATCAATCATTTTGGGAACTAACTGATTAGGGTTTCATCTGTAAGGAAAACATAAGGTAGTCCTTGAGTTATGACTGTAATTGATCCTGGCAATTATGGATGTAAGCCATAATGGTCATGAAGTGGGTCATTATCTGCTTTTTTTGCAGCAGTTGTAAAGTGCTAAGCAAACCCATTGTTCTCAATGGGCCATTTTTTTTGCAGGAAACTGAAGTAAACACTGGTTTCTGGCAAAACCATCATAAATAGCAGGCATATGAGTGCAGGGTGCAGCAAATGGTCATAAATGTGGACCAGCTACAGAGTGCCCAAAATGCAATCATATGACACAGGGGATAGGATAGAACTTCAAAACCAACTCTTAGTAGCTTTTGGGGGATCCAACTGCTCTGCAAACACATCTTTAAATCATATCACATATCTGAAGTGCCTAATCTATACCCAATTTAGTGGATGGCAAGACTATATTTACACTACCTACCTTCAGCATTTATGCATAGTTTGGTTGCATCCTCTTCAGTTGTTTCATATGGATTATTTCCAACCATT
Organism: Bothrops alternatus; assembly: GCA_034064705.1. Classification (NCBI taxonomy): domain Eukaryota; kingdom Metazoa; phylum Chordata; class Lepidosauria; order Squamata; family Viperidae; genus Bothrops; species Bothrops alternatus. Next base: position 8,015,582 of record JARGCV010000079.1, on the reverse strand, counting down.
GGCACAAGGCAATCAGTATAAAAGTAACCAACTCTGGGCATATGAAGTGTAGAAATGACTAAATCTATAGCCAGCTGGCCTACATTGCCCACTGATACAGCTGGCTGAAATTAGATAAAAGGCAAATATCATCTCAAATACTAATTCTATTTCTAATTTGCTGGAAAGAAATATCAAATTAGCTATGTATCTATTTTGTATGGTAAAACCATAAGATTAAATTACAATATTAATTAATTTATAATTAATTCAAAGAAATTTTGTATTTATATATTCACTTGATGTCTTAATCAATTGCAAACATATTGATTATATACTTTTGTATTTACCTACTGCATTAAAATAAAGCTGTTACATTATGAATAATTGAACAGTAGTTTTGAACTGGAAAATTACATGTCCTTCCTTATATTGTACTTCTATTGAACTTTATATGGGGTGTGACACAAAATGTGATTAGTTAAAAATGGATTACATATAAATCTGTCAAAATGTACATAATTACCATATAGAAATAATGTCAAAACAAGCAAAATTATCGAATTCCAACGTGGGATCCTCACAGCAGAACTTAAAGTGACTGTTTATGGAAAGGGGAATTTTAAGAATACCACTGAGCAAGAAATTATTGAATTCGTATACATCAATAAGTTTCAGGCAATTTCAGAAGGTCTCAATAACACAATGGGTTTTAAACACATTACAATTGTTAATTGATAAAAAACCCTAATACAAGAACACTGCTGTACCATATGAATAATCCATTAGTACATTTGGTTTCCTTCAGACAGAAGCTTCAGGTACCACTACAAATAGTCCTCCACTTACAACTATAATGTATTCTGAAATTTCCATTGTATGTCATGACTCCAAAATCAAGGCATGTATATGACCCATTTGTGTTTTGATGGAACCAGAACTAAACACTGGTTTCGGGCAAAAAAAAACCCCATAAATTGCAGTCATGTGATTGCAGGATGCTGCGATCAGCCATAAAAGCTCCTAAAAAGCAATCACATGACTTCAGAAAGGGCCTAGCCATGGAAACTTCAAATCCAGATTGTAAGTACCTTTTTGTGGCTCTGTCATAACTTCAAATGGTCACTAAGTGATTGGTCATAAATTGAGGACTACTTATGGGCTACAAAAATCTTGGCTGTAGTACATCTGGGCTGCAAAAATCCAATGACTAGATTGTCCTAAATCTCTCTGCTTAGTTGAAAGAATGCTTCTACTCCTTTTAAAGAAAATTCAGACAGTAGCATTGTTTTCAGATGATATTTATTTTATAAAACTGGCATGATCATGTCTTTTTGATCACAATGAGTAGAAAAGAAAAAGAAAGACACAGAGAAAAGAACCATGAATTCGAAGCGTGCCCCAAGGATTTCGACATCCCTCTAAAACGGAGGTAGGGAACTTATGTGGCCCCTTTATGACTTGTGGACTTCAACTCCCATAATTCCTGAGCCAGCATGACTGGCTCAGGAGTTCTGGGAGTTGAAGTCCACAAATAATAAAAGGGCCATAGTTCCCCACCCCTGCTTAAAACCTCATCAAGTGGACCCTTGAAGAGGTCAGAGTTCAAAAACGGGCCACTCTCGGTTTTTGTGTGCCGCTCTCTGGTTGCCCGACAACGACCAAACAGATACTTGGCTATAAAACTCAAGAAAATGAATGCTTCTTTTACCATAAGGAGCGTGAAGCCTTTGAAATCGGAGCACGCACAGCCATCACAGGAAACGAACATCCCGGCAAGGATCACACCACAAACCACCCAGGAAATAACACCTCGTAGCGATCCAAAAACAGGGAGAAAAGCGTGCCGGTTTCTACGTCCTGGGGCCTTCTACTGTCCTTGGCAGAAATAGGTGTTCGGTCGGTGCCTGTCAGCCTTTCTCCTTTGTAGCAACAGCTTTACTGAAAACGGGTTGGCGCAGGCGAAAGAACAACTTCGAAACATCGCTTTGACCGAGTTGCTTGCCAGACTGAAATTAGGAGGCAGGGTGTGAGAACAGAAAGGGGCGCGGCTTTTCTCAGGCGACTGTTTAGGACAGACTTTAGCCGACGCACTTTGGCAAGATGGCTGGGATGAAAGACCGCTGCCCAAATGAGGGTGGGGCATCAGGCCCTGGTTGGCTGACGACTGAGCCAATGGGTGCCCGCAGAGCAGAGGCAGGGCGCGAGCGGGCCAGTGAGCGGGAGGGCGGGAGGTGCGGGCGGTTTGGGGCTGCGTTCCTGGCGATGGCGAAGGGATTTTGTCTTGGGAACCGACACGAGTCCTGCTTTCTGTAACGCCAGTTGGGGAAGATGGCTTTGCCGCCAGAAAAAGCCTCGGAACTAAAGGAAATCATTCACCAGCAGCTGACGAAGGTTGAGGGTCTTTATTTCGCTGCTCGGCTCTCCTTTTAACCACCCAAGCTGTAGCCTGTGTGTGACCTCACTGGCACGGGTATTCCAGGGCGAACTTGCCCGTGTTTAATTTAATCATAGTTTTTTTCCCACTCTTGTCCAGTTTCGCCCGACGCAGAAAACGATAAAACTCAGTTCGAGAATTTTGTTCACATAGCACACTAGACAGCAATACAAGCGAATAATGATGCGAATTCATTGTTGCAATTCTAGGGAAAGTCATTATAACCTATTTTTATTTGTTCTCTTAAAGTCTTTATATGCTCTTTAGCTGTTCCCCAAGAGCATTGTTCTGATTCGTAAAAGCAAGGCAATATTCAGGTTTGCTTCACATGCTAAGTCAAAATATGAAACTTGTGGCTTAGGATGTTGTGACAAGTTGTCTGTTGTGGATTGTAAAGGCATCGTTTGTGTTACGAAAAGTAAGCTTGTTTTTTATTATGTTTTGTGATGGATCGGACAACCTTTAACATTTAGGAGGGGCTGATGAAGGGCTGTGGAAGAGGTGGGGAAATAGGGCAGTGGTGGTGAACCTGTGGCACAGGTGCCAGAGGCAGCATTCGGAGCCCTCTCTGTGGGCACACGTGCTGTTGCCCCAGCCTTGCCTCCCTCCCGTTACCCCCTCTCCAGCAGCCCCCCTGAGGGAGAGTCACCCTCGAGCATGGCCTACACAGAGCAGCGCAGCCAAGGGCATGGCAGCCAGGCAGCATAGACAAGACTCTGCCCTCCCACCCCATCATGCAGTTGATGCTGCAGGATGTCAGCAGAGGGTGTGGCCGCTATAGCCCTGCTGGGCTGCCTGGGCGATCTGCGGTGGGCCCTGGAGGCTGTGAGTGGTCCTGTGGGCAGGCGGGGTGGGGGATGGGGGGGCAGAGCAGGGGTGGAGCAGGAGCAGGGCCAGTTTTTGGGCACTTGGTCTCTAAAAGGTTTGCCATCACTGAAATAGGGAATTTGGGCTTTTGCAGAAAAGTTTGTGGAAATTGTTTTTTAATGTTTTTAATGATGATATTTAAGGCTTATCTTGCAACTTTCCTAAATAAAAAATGGAAGGAAACTTTGTGATAACCTTTCATCAGTTACGATTAGAAATAGTTCAAAAATGATAAAAAGGAGATCTTGGGTGCATATTGCTCTGAGACTACATAATGCCAATTTTTGGCATAAGCTCAGTGCTTAAACTTGGTCATTGATTTGTTTTGATGAATTTGAAAAGAGATGATAGAGAAGAAAAAGTGGCATGGTGGAATGACTGAGTTAACCAAGGTGATACATTGTTGTGACCAGTGCTTTTTTTGTAAAAGGTGCCAGAACTCACACATGTCATACAACCCGCCTTGCCTACCCTACAAGGTTCCATCCAAAAAAAGGTGCTGGAATTTCGTTCTGGGCGTTCTATGACAAAAAAAATCCTTGGTTGTGACTAAACTGCGTTAGGACGGTGAAGGTTTAAATTAAAACCTCCCTTCTGGAAAAATGTCAGTTCTAGCAATAGCACTTAGACTTATATACAGTACTGCTTCATGGTGCTTTACAGCCCTCTCTAATCAGCATATTGCCCTCAACAATCTCGGCCTTCATTTTACCAATCTTAGAAGGATGGAAGATTCTAAATGTACGATAGAAAATTTAGAATGCAGCTGCCAGTTGTTGATCAAGTAATAGTTGGAAGGAAAAGTATTAAGGCAGTAGTACAATAAATAAGCTTGTTTGAATCCATTTTATAACTACATATAAAATGAAAATAAAATTGTAAACCTGTGCTAAAAGTTTATTTTCAGTTGTAAAAATATGTGCTTAAAAACGTACAAATCAGTAAAATAACCAGTGGAAGTGTAAATGTATAGTGGGCTATAAATTATAAACTGACTAATATTTAACTTACCTAGCTGAATTTAGGATTTAATTTAAAAAATACACATACGTTTTGAAGAGTCAGCTATGAAGAAAAGATGGAAACACTGAAAATATCAAGATTTAATGCCAATATTTATGAAGCATGGATATACCGTGTTTCCCCGAAAATAAGACCTGGTCCTTTTTTTTCCCTCCAAAAGAAGCACCAGGTCTTATTTTTTTGGGGGGGTGTCTTTTCCACTCATCTCTGGCATCAAGAGCCCCGCCTAGCCAGCTCACTTCTGTGGCCAAATGAGCAGCTTCATTCTGCAACTGAAAATGGAGCTCAGCCTGCATTTCACAGTCAAAGGCCTTTCCGGAAGGCCACTGCAGCTGAGAACCAAGCTATGGATTCAACATTGGCAGGCCTGGGGATGCTGCAGAAGAAGTGGGCCGGCAAGGAGAGGCTTGGCTGCAAGGCAAGTGGGTGCAGGGAGTGTGGGGCAGCTCCCTTCCCCCACCACAGCTTTCTAGTTATGTGCCTCACCCCAAAACTAGGGCTTATATTGGACCAACTCCAAAGTCAAGCTAGCGCTTTTTTCGGGGTAGGTCTTACTTTTGGGAAAACGCGGTAAAAGTGCATTCTAGTGCTGTTGAGTAGTTTGTAAGAGGAGTTATAGAACATTAATATTGCATTTGAAGTTAGTAGCTAAAAAGAAGCACTTATTACAACTTTATAATTGTTTAGATGTTGATTGAATCATGAATATCACTAATGGATTTCCACTAATAGCAGAGTTGGGGATGGTAGGTTTACAATCCCTTTCTGAAAATTTACCAGCTGGGTCCTGCAAGCTGGTATAGATTGGCTCAGCACTGCTCTTACGCTTATGCTGAACAGGTCTGATAGTCAGAAAGATCTTACAGAAATGCTAAAGGAAAAATGAATGGCTAAAAATATTATCCTTTGCTGATAGATGCCTATCCCTTTTGTGCATTGGAATAAGCCCTTCTACTGATGGAGAAACCAATATGGACTTACTTTCATGTAGGAATTATCCTGCTCTTGTTTTGGAATGATCTATTTAAAAGATTGGGTGTAATATATTTTAGGAATTGTTAACAAAATGTTTCCTTTTAGATGGATGTTCATAGCAGAATTCGAGCAGTTCTTGCTGAGACCATAAGAGAAGAATTGGCACCTCAACATCAGCAGTTATCTGAGGAAGATCTAATTAAAGCCTTAACACAACGAGGAATCATTGATGATGTTATGAAAGAACTCAATTTTGTGTCTGTGAGTACAGTTTGCATTAAGAAAAAAAACATTCTGGAGTAATATGAATGTGCATAATAAAATCAGTGCTCTTCTTGAACAAAGAATTTCTGACAGGCTTTTTTGTGATATAAAATTATCTAAAACAATATAAACTCTGATTCTGTTTCTTTACTGAAGTGGAACAAAATGCAGCTTGATTTGGAAATACAACAGCTATAAGAGGTTAGGACACAAAGGGAACGCCATTCCTGTTGTATGTTGCCTCTTCAGTATAAACTTGCCTCTGCCTGCTATGCCATCTCATTTATATCTTTAAGAAGCCACTCTGAGGAGGTTCAAAAAAAGGTACAGAAATTGGATGACAAATTTGGCCTCATTGAGTACTTAAAAAGCTGAGAATAAGCATAATAAATTTCTCCATCTCTGAATTTAATAGAAGTGAGAAAGTTCTACTACCATTACCACTTAATGTCTTCTCACCAAACAATAAAAGATAAATAAACATCCTGTTTCTCCCTCAGCTACAGCCTCTTGTGACCAAATGGATCTGAACTTGATGTATATAATTATTGACAAATATACTAGTTTTCAAAGCAACAAATAAGAGAATATAAATTTTTTTCTTATTTAATGCATATTTCAAAAAATACATACTAAAGAGTTTACTTGCTTATGGATGTTAGAATAACCAGCAAGAGGTAATTTAGTGTTGAATCATAAAGCTATATTCTTCGGCTGGCTATTTTGATAGAATAAAATAAAGAATTAAAAATAAAGATTTACAGAATTGTAAGAAAATCTGATTTGAAAATGACCTTAACATTATTTTAATTGTATCTGTAGGATATAAACGACAGGGAAAGAATTTCCACTCCAAAAGCATCTACACACTTTGTTGACAGGCAACCAACAATATTGAAAAAAAGTATGTTACATATTATCTTGATAAAACTTTAATGATAAGAGTTTCATTCTGTGATTTGTTTACACTTCTTTCATTTTCTTTCCCCTTTATAGATATGTGTACAGATGAAAAATTTATATACGATTGTTAGATCTTAAATAATATAACGCTGTAGTACCCTTTAAAATAAGTCACAATTTGGTCAAAAGCAAACACTATTATAGATGTGATGGGAAAATAACTTAAATATTTAAAATAAATATTAGGTGAACATTGTAAAGGACATTCTTATTTTAAAAGAAGTTTTTTAATGCTTCTGAAGATCCTATTGATTTAAAAAAACATTGCTATCTTTATTTTACGTACCACTTGTATTACTTTATATTTTTCCGATACTTTACAGCAAATATTGATCCAACACGAAGATATCTTTACCTTCAGGTTTTGGGGGGGAAAGCTTTCCTAGAGCATCTTCAGGAACCTGAACCTTTGCCTGGTCAAACCTGTTCTACCTTCACTCTTTACTTACATTTCCGGAACCAGCGTTTCCGCTCTAAGCCTGTTCCATGTGCCTGTGAACCAGATTTCAATGATGGATTTTTGCTTGAAGTACACAAGGATTCTTTAGGTAAGTAAATTTGTGCATTAATCAGAATTTAAACATTACAAAAAATGATGCATTTTTATTTAAAAGACTGAAAACTATATGGACTTTTGGTTGAAAGAAGAAAGATCAAATTGATGACTTTTTGATAAATAAGTAAATAATTATTTGATAGAAGAATGGAAGGAGTAACTATGTTTTTGCTGTTTTCATTCCTTTTCTTTTTTCTATCTTCCTTTTTTATTTGTATACTCTTACTGTCCTGAAATTTAATTTAAGCATTATGATTGATTTCTTTTCAAAGGCATAGATGTGTAATGTGCCTCTCATGTCATGGTGATGTCTCAGAATTATACATAGTCTTTTAACAAAAACAAACCAATAATTTTTCCTGAACATGAGTTAGGTCATAAATCTGTTAACTCTGGCCTTGAAATTAAAGATCAAGCAATGGTTTGTGCATATGATTTGAACAAATTAGTGCATTCATCAAATTACTCAACAGATTTAAAAGTTTACCTGTTCTCCTTTTATATATTCACTTCATATATTTATAGGAAACTGGAAATAATAAAAAAATATCAGTTGTTTTAAAAGTGATTTAAAGTTTAAAGTGAATAATGCTGTTTTATTTACAATTATTTTTTAGAGTCTTGGTCAAAATTTCTTACATATCTTAAATAGATATCCCTTGTTTAGCAATCACAATTGGGGCCAGTACTTGATTGCTAAGCAAAGCGGTTTTACGTGAAGCTGTGACTGTGCTTATGATCTTATTTCAGGTTTCCTTTGCTTTAAGTCATAAATACATACATTTAAGTGCATAAATAAATGTATAAATTAATCATAAAGTTACTTTATTGTCATTGTAATGGTGAACAGTCTTTAAACAAAGCAATCATTAAAGAAGGACTGCCTGTAATGCTAATATTGTATGAAATACCAAATCTATGCATCCCTAAGCATATACTTGAAAAGACTATTGGGGTGGAAGCTCAGATAGTGGTTTGTCCTGGTATAAATCTCGGAGAAAGCGATGGATTTCTGAGGAGAACTGTACAAGATGGCATTTTCAGAGATTTTTTCTTTACATAAAGTTTTAAACATTTTAATGAATAAAGCTAGAAAGCTGCTGTATAAACAGATTACTTGCCTCATATAATGTAATTTGAATTCAAATGAGCTTCTCTTTTTTGAAAGGATTTCTACCATATTTGGTATCTCACCAGTTTTAAAAACTTGGTAGCCTATTTAGAAATACTGTTTCACTATTGTGGATTATATTTCAGTGAAACATCAAGCTAACCAGCTACTTTATTATAGTCAATTTGGTATCTTCCTTTTTATTAATTCAGTGATTTTTGGTAGAACAAATGGGAATAAGGTGCTTTTCTCTACTAACCTGTTTTTAATCAAAATTTCCTTCCTTGCTTCCAGTCCCAGCTGTTTTTCCTATATGATTTAAATAGTTGCTGAAATGTCATGATAATAACTTTCATGTAATTTTATCTCATGTATATGTATATGTTGAATATTATTTATTAATTTTAAGTACTTACATAGATAACAAATGGCAAGCGCTTTTAATTGGACTTTTTAGTTAACCCTAGTTGGATGTGATGTTGACAGGTGAAGGAAGCAAAATGGTTGATGCTACCACTATGCTGTCCATATGTGATCCAGTGCACATTGTCTTGATCAAAACAGACACCTCGGGTGAGACCACATTAGTAGCATCCTACTTCTTAGAATGGCGGTCTGTCCTTAGTGCAGAAAACAGGATAACAAATGTGGCAGTTGAACTTCTTGGTGTAGGTAAGTTTAAAATCTGTTTTAACATTAAGGAAAATGATGTTGGCTGCAACTTTGAAAAGAAGATGGAATTAATATGAAAATGTATTTCATGGAAGAAAGTTCCCAAAAGTACTTTTTCTGAATTTTAGCAATAACATTTATACATATAGGGGGAAACAGAATGGCATCTCAGGTACAACTTCAGAAAGTCTAGTTTCTCTGTTGATCTTCCCTTTATTCTTCAATCGGAGTAGCTGGACTATTTTCTGTTATTCCCTTTGTTTTACTAGTTGCTAATAGTCCAAACTATTCTTATGAAAATTTAAATTTCTACTTTGGGAAAACTGTCTCCCAAGTTACAGAGGAAGCAGTGTAAAATTCTTTTAATTATGATAAACCTAGTTGTAAATGTAAGTAATACTGTATATAGACATTGTATATACCTTGAATGTTTGATCTAGTAAAAGGTTTATTTCTTAAGTTCAAAAGTTCTTCTGTAACTTTTGGTTCAAAGGTTCAGAATCAAAGGTTTCTGTTGGAGTACTTAATATCAAACTTGAAATCTATCCAAAACTTAACAAGACTCTTTCTCAGGAAATAGTTAATACTCAGGTATGTTCTAATTAACAACAATATTAGTACAAGTCAGACTGGTTTTAATGTTAAGCAAATTTTAATATTTATTTCACAAGTTAAAATTTGTTTTTTTATCAAGCATGTAGCGAATTTTGCCCCATTTTATGACCTTTCTTGCCACAGTGAAGTGAATTACTGCAGTTAAGCTAGTAACACAGTTATTAAGTGAATCTGACTTCCCCATTGACTTTGCTTATCAGAAGTTTGCAAAAAATGACCACATGATCCCGGGACACTGCAACTGTCATAAATATGAGTCAGTTGCCAAGTGTCTGAATTACGATCACATGACCATGGGGATGCTGCAGTCGTAAATGTGAAAAACAATCATAAGTCACTTTTTTCAGTGCCGTTGTAACTTTGAACAGTCACTAAATGAATTGTAAGTCAAGGACTACCTATAATCAAAGTTAATGTAATATTAAAATCAATGTGAAACATGGAATGAGCAACTCTAATTTATTTCAAGATATTATCATATATGCCTTCTAATTCACATTTTTGTTGCAAATGGCCAATTTATGTGGGAGGTGGTACTATGGATGAGAAGTCTTCAGGATTACTGTCCAATCTGCCCTCAATAATAAAGTTGTTTCTAATTTTGTATGTATTAGATAAATCTTACCTAACCTTGCAGTAAAAGAAGCTAGAGCAGGTGTAGGCAACCTTGGCTCTTTTATGACTCATGGACTTCAACTCCCAGAATTCCTGAGCCAGCATGGCTCAGCTTGGAAACCTCTTCCTTTCCCCTCAGCAAGGCTGGCTCAGGAATTCTGGGAGTTGAAGTCCACAAGTCATAAAATAGCCAAGGTTGCCTACCTCTGAGCTAGAGCAAAAGCATGGAGCTTCATGAGAAAGAAAAATTCTCTTTAAAAGATTTCTGAAAATTGATCAATATGCTGAAAAATGTACTACTGGCAAAGTATTCTCGTTTTGCTATGGCACAAGTCTGGATCAAACTTTAATCATTCTTGAAATGTGCTACTCAGCCACAAGTACACTATATAGTAATAATGTATCTTACACTTCATTAACCAAGCACATTCTGATTTAAAATTAGAGCTTAATTACAGTACAACACTAGGACATATTATTTATACCCTGAATTATATAAATATTTACTGTATTTTGTTAGTAACAGCCATTAGCTATTTGTTCAATTTACACTAGCAGGGCATATATTTTATGATTTATAATGGAATTTTCTGAATTCAGAAAAGAATACTGAAACAAATAGTAAAGCACATGATTGCTGTTTTTTCAATTACAGATTTCTTTAGAACGGCAGAAAACAGCAGAAAAGGAACGTTTGTTTCTTGTGTATGCAAAGCAATGGTGGAGAGAATACTTACAGATCAGGACTTCACACAGTTCAAGACTAGTGAAAATATTTGCCCAGGTTTGGCCATTCCATATTCTAGACTTTACAGTTCAGATAATTTATGAATAAAAGGTTGTAGGAACGAATTTACCCTGAATTCAGTATGTGTTACCCTTTCAGGTTACACCAGTAAGGAAACAAATACCACAAATTCTTAGGAATTTTAGTTTGTTATTTACTAGATAACCCATGCCAGCTGAGTCATCCTTTTAGAGACATTTCTTATTTAAGCAGGTAAACAAAATGATCCTGGGTGAGCAAAAAAGGAGTAGTATTAGGAGTAACTTCCAGTTTCCTGCTGGCTTCCCCATTGATGTTGCTTGTGGGAAGCCGGCAGGAAGTGTGGGAAATAACTCCTCCCTCCTCAGCTAATGTTTGGAACTGCCTGCTACTATTCAGAGGGGAGGAGGAACAAAGGAGCTGTGGACAGCAAGGAAAAATACACTCCACTTTCCTTCCCACCATGTCCCCAAGGGCCCCCCTCCAGGGAAGAAGAGGGCTTACCTGTCGATCACCAGCACTCCCTAGTTAGCCCTACCTCACAAACAGATATCCAAGTCACGTCCCCAGCCTTTCCTCGTTGGGAGATTTCAGATCTTAGCCTCTAAAGCAGCCAATTGCCACTCAGCCGTCAGGTCCTGCTGCCAGCCAATTGTGTTAAAGGACCAGAGAGAAGTGAGAAAAAGGCATGGACATCGCCTTCCCTTCTTCTCTTGTACCGTGCAACCTATGCATTTCTGGGAAGTGTAGTCAGAAGACATGGTGATGCTAAAGCAACCACAGTTTCCCCAAATTTCATTCCCACAGGTCCTACCGGTAGCATTCTAAAAATTAGCCCATTTGAGCTACCTTGGTTCAATAATTGCTGCCCTATATCTTGTAATTTCACCCAATTAAAAATTACAATCAAATATGAGACTTTTAGTTGTATATAGATAGAGTGTAATAACAAAAACCTCACAGAAATTTGGTACTCCTTTTTATACCAAAAAGAATCAAGGTATGGTGCTCTTGAGATTTTTTTTTTTCTTACCTTCATCCTCATTCCATGGCTAAGCTGGTATTTTTACCTAATGGTTGCTAAAAGCCTTCTCCATACATCCTATAACATAAAACTTGAAACTATAGTATAAAACCTGAAACTAGGGCTGGACTAGAAGACCTCCAAAGTCTCTTCCAGCTCCTTTTCTATTCTGAAATATGTTGGTTTTCTACTGCTGCTATTTGGTTTTATTTTCATGGATTTTATTACCCTGTTCTTTCAAGTGTTCCGGGCTTCAATTCCTAAAGGTTCCCATCAGCATGGCTTTTAACTGTTTGAATGTTTGCATAGAATGTTTTCAGTCCCAAATCATCTGCCCAGTACCAAGTTGGGCAAATAGACCAGTTTAATGTTATTTTTTCTGGTTTCATATGCATTTATACTTGGGTCCCTCAGTGTTCCTAGATAGATAACGTCTGCAGTGCTATCCAAACACTATTTCCATATGGCATTTTGGGGTGCGGGGTTAAAAAAAAATTAAATGGAAAACTGAATTTAGATGTTTCTTTAGGCATTCTTAGAAAATAAAAAAAAAAGTAAGCAGCTTCAGCAGAGTGCTTTGTGATCATCTTTCTATAAAAATACAGTGGTAACTTGGGAAGCCAGCACACCACCTTGAGTGATTATTAGAGTAGAAGAAAACATCCTCAGTGGTTTGCTTTTTAGTAAATGAGTTTTGAGAATGCACAACCACCCACCCAGTAAGACAGCTGATTTATGGAGAGCGTGGAAGGGGCCTTGTGGTCGATATAGCCTCGTTCGGAGGCTCTGAGCTCCAGGACTTGTAAAGCCGCAAAAACAGCGCAAACCAGCTGTTTTTCGCAGCGGGAAAAACCCCTCCTCGGTCGGAGAAGGGGCGAAGAGCTGTGAGTGGGGGTTGAGATCCTCTGAAAACTCCCCGAAAAAACGTTCAGGGGAGAAGAAAGGGGACTCCCCGGGCGCTCACAATAGCTCCAGCCCGGAGCTGCTTCTGTCAGCTGATAGACCAAGACGCTGAGACCAGCCACCGCTCGAGGAAAACTTTTCAAAGAGGCACAGAGATTGACGGACTGAACGCAGGAGCTTAAAAAGCAAGTATTTCTTATATTTTACCTCGGATCAACTACGTTCACAATAAACAAAATGTACCCAAGATGGCGACTACTTTTACTTTAAAGAGAAAGTGACCGGAAGAGAAAGGGGAAAGAGAGACTGCAATGCGAGAGGGACCACTAGAGGGCAGACTAGACGTAAAACTTAAAAACGTTACAAAATAAACCTAAGGAAGAATATAAGAGAGTACATCTTGGCAATATAAGCGTAAGAATTAGTCCTCTGCATAAAGAAGCTTGACTAACAGCGGACTGAAGATAGGATGGCCACTATGCAGTCCAAACTGGTGCCCTCAAAGGTGGCAGCATCCTCCCCAGCCCAGCTCCTTAAAATACCAGGGAACAACCTACCTGCCCCCCCATCTTCCTCCATATCTACAGAATCCCAGGCCCCCCTGCCTACTCAGGCCTCTCCAGAAATGCATATGATGAAAGAATTAAAAGATGCAATGTTAACAATGTTTGGAAAAATAGTGAGAAAGCTAGAAATAATAAAGGACAATTCTGAGAAAAGGTGGGAAAAAATGGAAAGGACGATGGAGACAGTGGAAATGAAGATGGAGGAAATGGATAAGACGATAGAGGGAATGGATAGGAAGATGGAGGGAATGGATAAGGAGATGGAGAGAACTAGAAAAGAAGCAGAAGGAACAAAGCAGAGAAGTGGAGAAGGTGGAAGATCAAAGCAAAGCAGTTATTGAAGACTTAGAGCAAACCAAAGAAACAATACAAACGCACAATAAGAAAATGAGAGAAGATATTGGGAGAACTTTTAAGAGGGTCTGGGAGGAGGTTGAAGAAAAGATGGAAGAGGTGGAGAGACAAGAAGAGAGACAACTTGCTGAGATGAAAAGTGAGGTGCAAGACCACTCAACTGTGATGCACTGTCGCCAGATGATGACAGCAATTAGGGTCAGGGGACTGGAAGAATCCCCAAATGAGAAGCAAGAAGATTTGAAAAGAATTTTTGTAAAAGCCTTGGAAAAATACCTAGGAGAGGAGGCTAAAAATTTCTCTTGGCAAACTGACAGAATCCACAGAGTATGGCTTATATGGAATCAAGTGATATGGCAAGCAATAAAGAGAGACTTATTACTTGGAAGGGAAGCTTTGTTATGGAAATCCACCTGGCAGAAGAAGAAGCCCAGAATTCGACTGAAAAGAAGTGAAATTTAATATTTTCTGCAATGAATTAAAGGCAAAGAATTATGGACTGATTTAAGGACTAGGTTTATGAGCAAGAGACATGAGAGGGTGATTAATGGAAGATATATATTAAATCGACTAAGAATGTAAAAAAAAAGACAGCTGATTTATGAATAAGCAAACACTTTCATCATCAGGCCTAAAAAACTCTTTCAGAACACCAGCTATACTACCAGCTCCCAAATTTAATTTACACATGAAAATCTGCAAACGGTCTGATTATCAGAAAATAGACTCTATGATTTATTTAAAAATGTTTTGGAAGGAAAAGCTACTTAGGATCTAAGACTTCAGTTTCCTTGATTCCAAATTTTTATCTCAACCTGTTTCTTTTAAAAGTAATCACTGTGTTTTATTCAGACTAGTATAAGAGAATCCAGTGATAATTTTTTGACGATTGCTCGGTGCTCTTTCAAAAGATGATCTGGAGATTAGAGGATTATCAATAGTGTGGGGAGATGGTACTCAGACTGTAGGCAGAATTGGCTAAAGTCAACATCTGTCTGTACATTGCCTTGTTGAATAATATTGTCCTTACATTATTTGTAAGGAATCTCTTTAAAAGTGAGGAATAGCAACCATTAAAAAAAATTAGGCTAAGACGTTTTTTCCTGGAATCTATACATATTAAATGAAAATTATAATACAACTACATACATATACACAGAAATAATTCAGCAATTATACTATCTAGTAATGCTATCCTTGAATTCAAATGGCTTTAATTGTTCTTTGGTTCCACAATTGTATTTTTGTACTTTTAAACAAATAATGTGTACATGTGTCACATTTATGTATAATTGCCTGGCCACATTTGTGTATAATTGCCTGACTAAAAAAATGGAATAAAATAAGGTGCCATATTGATTTTGTATACATATAGTCAATTATTCTCTTATTCAAAATAGCCCTCACATTTCCAGCAGAAAAAGCAAAAAAAAAAAAAAAAAGAGGGGGGGAGGGGAGAGAGTATGCTGGGAAGACAGTTGCGGAAATTGAAACCTCTGCTTCAATTATACCAGAGATGGAGGTGAGGCAGGAAGCAAGCAGTTGGATAGAGGAAAAAAAATGAGAAGCTGCATATAGATCTTTTTTAAGGTTTAAAATTAATTAAGATCTTAAGAGGTTGCAACTCCTATCTGACTTTATCTGGATTTAGAAACTAAACAAGGAGAAGTAGTCTGAGAAACATCCTGAAAAAAAGGCAGTAGCAAACAAATGAGTTCCTTAAAACAGTGGGAACTATTTTTCATCCTCGTTTTTCATAATAATTTTTGAAGCATGCAGAAGTTTATTTGATTTAATTCACTTTTTCACACATTTTACATTCAGGATGAAAATGGGATAAACAGGCCAGTATGTTCATACATTAGGCCACTTCGAGCAGGCCGACTTTTGGACACACCTCGGCAAGCTGCAAGATTTGTCAACGTGATCGGTTATGAAAAGGCCGCTATCATTGGGGGAGGAAACAGTAAACAAGAACAATGGTGTTCTCTTCTGGCCTTTCTCTGTAGAAACAAGGTATAATTTAAATCTTAACTCTTCTATATTATTAACTCCTAGTTCAAGCAAAATTGAATATGATGGCTTTCATCCAGATGCCCTGTGAATTATCATGCCACTGAACTGATGAAATGATGCAGTTTAAATGACTTTACATGCTATAGTACTGTATAGACATAAAGAAAACTAAAGTTAAGCAGCAATGTTCAATGTGTGCCTTTTCCTAGTATTACTAAATAAAGAACAAATTCTAGCCTATATTTCCTATATAAAAAAATGAGGTATTTGCCTGAGTTTTCCTTCTCCCATAAATGTGTGCATGTGTCATATATTCAGTAACATCTTGTTAACTAAGGATATGGAAAATCCAATTGTTTGGGAATAAAACCTTCTGAAGAGCATTACAGGTAGTCCTTTGAAGTTCCAACGGATCTACCTGGGGTACTTCTGACCCAGATTCAAAGTTCTGGCAGTTAGATCTTCCCCCCCCCCCAATTACATGGCTGCTGTTTGGGCATTTGGCAGCCAGGACACATTTGCAACTGCCTGCAGTTACATGACCATATTTTAAGACATTTTGCCCCAAACCAACACTTACTTTTGCACTCATAGCGAACCATTGGTTTGCTTAACAACTGCCACTAAAAAAACAACTGCTGCATAGAATCAGGTTGGTCACATGACTGGCCTGCTTTACAACCATGACAAGTTATGACTGTGATGGGCAGGCTTAATTACAATTGTAACTCAAGGACTACCTGTAGAACCTTTTATTTTTCCTTTGGATCATGCAGAAACTATTCAGATTCTACCATTCTGGAAGGGGAAGTAAATTTCAGAAATAAATTCCTCAAAGTGGAAGTAGTTTAAGGTATTCTGCAAATAGTGGAGAAAATGTATTTCCATAAGATGCTGAATTATTTAAGAATGGGATGGTTCAGAGGAGACCTGGACGGTAATAAAATTGTTGGTAATCTATGAGTCTAGACTAATGGTAAATGTGCATATATATTCTGTTCTAGAGAGAGATTATTTTGCAGCCTTTCATTTTTCCTGTAGATCACACCAATCTGGACATTTACAGACATCAACCTTCCAGAATAGGAAATGATTCGTGTATAGAAGAGGAGAACATTTTGCATATTTCTATATATTATAATGATAAATAATAATTTGTTTGACCCAAGAACTCATATAGTTCTTAGATAGTTGCTACATTACTTATGTTACTTATATCTTAATTAGATATTAAGTTTTATTTTATAAAAAAATAAAAATAGTTCTTATGAGTTTCTGTTCTACATTTATTATATCTCTTCTTCAGGGTGATTGTGAAGATCATGCTAACCTTTTGTGTAGTCTTCTGTTGGGATTTGGGATGGAAGCGTTTGTTTGTGTAGGAACAAAAGCTAAAAGCACTCCTCACACATGGGTGATGACTTATGGGATTGATGGAGTAACTACTTTCTGGGAGAGTTTAACAGGACATAGGTAAGAAAATTAGTAAAAGTATGGTAAGTTATGACAATTCAAACATCAGAATAAAAATGTATTGGAAACCATTTAGTTTTGTTTAATCATTCATTGCATTAAATTATTATTTAACAAAAAATGTTTCTGTTCAGACTGAACACACTACCTCATTAAATTGCCATGCAAAATAATTACTATTCTGAACTCAAAAGTCAGCAACTTGGCAACATGTACAATCCATGAGAATAAATGTATAGCCCCAAAAGTTAATTTCTCAGTAATGTATATAAGTGGCAAAATTCTGGTTAGGTGGCTTGATTGTGTACTTGCCAGGCACTTAAAGCAACCAATGTTTCAATGCAACATTCATTTTTTCAGGGTAATTTTACAATGGAAATGCCTGTTTTGTGGTGAAAAACTAGTGGCATAAGAATGAAAGGTGACTAAAGTACAAGGGTGAGGACAGGACAGTGAAACACTGCATTATGAAATGAAGAACAGAGATTCAGGTTTAGCTCTTGAGTTTGCATAGGTATTTATGAATATATTGTTGAATGAAAGAGTGTATATTCTTCAACCCATCCCTGTATTTATAATCATAGCTAAGCAATCAGCAATTCCTCTATGCCAACCTAATGTCAATTAAAAAGCTAATCCAAGCAAAAATGTTTAAAAATATATCAGATGTTGGAAATGTAAACATAACATATGCACATATTATCACATTTGGTGGACATGTGGTAAGGCAAAGGCCTATTGGAGAAAGATACATATGTGATTAGAAAAAATATTGGGTGAACAAGTGGATTTTAAACCTGAACTTTTTTTACTAGGTATTATGCCTGAAAAGACTACTAAGCAGAAATTATATTTAATCTTACACATCACTACAGCAGCGAGAATAATTTTTGCACAATACTGGAAGAATGAAGGATTGCCATCAGAAGAAGAAATAACCAGGAAAATATTGGAATGTGCAGAGATGGACAGATTAACTATGAGGTTGAAAGATAAAAAAGATACAGACTACTATCAAATTTGGAACCTATTTTATTCTTGGCTAGAGGAAAGAATGAAGGATTAGGAATTGAACATTTACTAGAATAGCAAACTCCAGACAACTTGTTGATTGGAAAAATTAACATATGTTGATGGAAAAAAACAAATAAAATCTTTATAAAAAAAATAAAAAGCTAATCCATTTAGATTACTTTAAAATTTAACTTAACTTTTGCTGTATTAAGGCATGCCTTTTGTTCTTTAGGTACATCCACAACCCTGTCAAACCGGATGATCCTCCAAATGTTAAGCAACCCACGGCACTATATCCTTACAGAACAATAGGATGTATCTTCAATCATCAGACGTTTTTGGCAAACTGCCAGCCTTCTGATGCTGTAGAAATTTGTATCTTTGATTTGCATGATGAATCCAAATGGAAACCAATGAGTGGAGAAGCAATCAAATCTGTGTGTTCTCCAGGGGCCACAACTGCACTTCCACCTTTTCCTCCTCTCTGTAGTTCCACAACTGAGGCTGCAGCAGCAAGCAACGAACTAGAATTGCAATTTAGAATGTTAGTCATAGAACATAGGAAGGTAGGTATCATTATTTGGTACGTATGAAATATGTACATTTACTTTTTAAAAATAAAGCCAATTTACTTTTAAGTTACAGCATCCCTTGTAAACAAAAAACAGATTCCTTGAACACTGGTTGGGCATCTTAATCATGAAAGCAATTTGTATAGCTAAAAGTTTTTCATCAAATAATTGCTAGTTTTAAACTGGTAATATTTTTTAATAAATCCAGAGCAACTTTCTGGTAAACATTTGATGTACCGTCATACCTTTTTTGAAAATTTACTTAAAACTTAAGTGTGTGGTTCTTGAAAATTTGCCACATATTTCTTTTTTATTTTTAAATGCTGCATCTAGATATCTTAAATGTTTCTTCTGGTTTTTAAATTGCTCCAATTTCAGCTTCTGTCCTTGGTTCTTCTACAATAATACTGGGTCAGGATACTCCTATCATACGACCTATTTTCTATCAGACTCAGTAATTTTGTTTTCAACTCAGATCTTTTTCATACAGCATAATGTTTAAAATAATATGACTGTTTAGAACAGCCAGAGTCAAGTAGAATTGAAACTAATTCTGGCAGAGGATAGTGAATTTATTCCGTGAGTTGCTTTAGTAAATCGGAAAACAGTTCATTACTGTTAATCAAAAATAAGAATGTATATTTATATTCTAATCAGTTCTGAGTAGAAGCACAGGTACCCCTTGTTTAGCGACCACAGTTGTGACTGACAACTCAGTGGCTAAGTGAAATGGTTGTTAAGTGGGAAATCACGTGACAGCGACTGTGTTTTCCTTTTACCCACCCCTTCACCCTTTACAATGAATTCACTATTTTTCTAAAAATTTAAAAAGAGCACGTGGCCGAATTCCCCTTGGTTATGACATCCATAAGTTTATTTACATAGTGAGCACTGCTTTATGTAGTTATTAATCTTTTAATCTGGATGAATATAGGATTTTCACATAATCCTGGATTTTTCTCCTGAGTATCTTAAATAATAAAATGGAAAAGATGGAAAGGTTTCATTTGTACATAATTCCTGGATAGAATGGTAAAAGCTTGAAGATTTTCTATTAGTCTTAGCTGGGCAAAGTGACCGAAGAGGCTCAGAGGCTTAGAGCCCAGAGGTTTCATGTCATTCATTACACCACTAGGTGGCAGATCAAGACAGTTTAGATTTTGAATTAGTTAATATTACTATTTTTTCTTATTGTATATTAAGAAAAATTACAATGGTTAAAGTACTTATGTGCTAAATGATATGGTTTGTTTCTAGACCATTCTGTCTCTCCCTCTCTCCTTCTCTCAGGAAACATACTACTGGTAGAAAAAAATAGTTCATGGTGTTGTAATTTGTAATGTGGTCTACACCCATTTTGTCCTGCACATTTCCAGCTAAACCTCACGATAGTCAAATAACATAAAAGCTTTGTGTTCTTCAGTCTTCAAGAAAATTTGGCCAACTTTGTAATGTAATTTTTACATTTTTATAAAAGTACCTCTTATCAGAAAAAAAAAGCTGCTGAAGTCTTTCTTAAACATTCGTCTTCTGACCCTTGTCCAAAATGTTTTAAGAAAACCAAGCTTATAAATTTCAGACATTTATAACCTTACAAAGGGAAAATTGTAAATTTCCTTACAATGGCTAATTTCAAGTGACAAAGTTTAATAACATAGTATAAGGACTCGAAGAAATGGTAGTTTTCGTTTTACCTGTTTTCCCTATAGATATCATAGGGCATGTTTTGTAATTCAGATTTGTAAACTAAAAATATTATGAGTGAGGGTAGAATATTAAATTACCTAGCTAAATTGTGGGTGGTTTTGTTTGTAAGCTCTTCTAAAGACAAACCGGCAAAGTTAGTTGTTACTCCATCTCTTATAATTAATGGCAATTATCAACTCATTTTTTGTTTTGTCAACATATAGGATCTTGGTCTTGCAACAGTTTGGGACGACCAGTTATCTTATTTCTTGTCACCAGCTTTGGCAGCCTATGAACTTGAACGCACAACGGGAATTTCTTCAGGAAATGAAGAATTTCAAGATGTTATCAGGAGAGCAGTACCAGATGGTCATACATTCAAAGGATTTCCCATCCATTTTGTATATAGAAATGCTAGGAGAGCATTTGCTGCATGTCTTCGGTAAAACTTGTTTCCTTTTTTCAATATAATTTTTATCTAAGATACTGGTCTGATATTATAATTCTGTATAAGATATCCAGTTCAATATCAGATCAAACAGAATAGAAAATTGGAGAGATTATGAGAAAATTATGAGAGCCAGTTCAGCGCAGTGATTAAGATGCTGATCTACAAACCAGGAGACTTGATTTCCATGCATCCCTTAGGCATGAAAACTGGCTGGGTGACCTTGGGCCCTATGCTAAGCCCATTTCACAATTGGTGGTTATGAGGAAAGTAATATGAGGTATGTTTGCTGCCTTGAGTTATATATAAAAGAGGCAGAATAAAAATCTAATAACATTAGAATAATGCACTAGTCATAGCTAGCAGAAACAAAATCAGTTTGGATGTACTTCCCCATTATGGGGTAATACCACCACCATTTAATGTGGAAAATCTATTTCATTTCTTCCTGAGGTTATTAAGAAGGGCTTCAGAATGAGTTCCTGGAATAGGGCGGCGTAGAAATCCAATAAATAAATAAATGATACTCAGTTTCTGGATCCATTTTAATTAGACTTATTAATGGTGAAATTGCTTTGATTACCTTGGTATATGATCTTTACCAAGAAACTGAAAATAAACCTGCCAGTTCTCCTGACCCTATCATTAGCTTTTGGTATTATTGGACTGTTGACAGGATTGAGACTCTAAAATATTTGCTTCCATTCCTCTATGCATAGTCTGAGTTCAGGAGAAGGTATGGGAGATTACTGCTAGACACTTAAGTTTACCTGCAATTATTTGCACTTTTATTACCTGGCTAATGGATAAGGCCAGAATCTAGACAACTATCATTCTTGCTATTTCAGTGAACAATAATTTATTTAAATAAAACGACCTGATTGGCTATGCAAATCATGTCAACAGCTGCAATTTGGTTTCTGGGGACATAACCTGAGTTATGTAGATGATGGGCTTCTGGCACAAGATGGATTGTAGCTCATAAAACCAATAAATGTGTTCAGCCAAAGCACAGTGAGCCTGGTTAGTAAGGTTTTAAATTGTATGTTAGGAGGGATAATAATGTACACCAGGGGTGTCAAACTGCCAGCCTGTGGGCCGGACACGTCACGAAGAAACCGCACCAACCGCATTGCCGGCAATGGGGGAAAAGTTCTGATACATTACACTATGTCACGTGATGTCGCGAGTTTGACATGTCTGATGTACACTATGATATGCAGATTAGCAAGCTAGTTAAGTATGGTAGATAGGTTAAAGATTATTCCTGGCTTGAAAATCACACTCAACCAAAGAATTACAAAATGTGTCCTTTGAGCAGAGATTGAAGTAGCTGAGTATGTTGAGAAAAGACAACTGAGAGTGGGATATGAGAGTACTCTTCAAATATCTAAAAGTATGTCACATAGAAGATTAATATTTATTCTTTCTAAAGATTTAATGGATTTCAGCTATATTTTTGAATGACAATTAGAGGAAACTTTCTAATAGAGAAGAACCAATTATTCAGAAATGAAGAAGGCTCTTTTTCATTGCTGTGTTGAAGGAGAGGCTAGATGGCCAATTTGTTTGAATTCTTACCTCAATCAAAGAAGGTTGGATTTGGTGGCCTAAATGCCCCCTTTCAAATCTTTTATTATATAGTGTGATTCTAAACTGACTTGAATAAGTTAATATTTTTGTGTAATAATTAGTATTCCTAACATATGCTGGGTGTGTTATTTATTTCAATCAAATTACAGTAGTCCTTCATGTTTCTGCTTCTTCAAATAGATCTCCTTTCTGTGAAGAAATTTTGTGCTGCAGAGGGGACCAAGTGAGACTTGCAGTTCGTGTCAGAGTATTCACATATCCTGAATCTGCGTGTGCAGTTTGGATCATGCTTGCTTGCAAATACCGTTGTGTACTTTAAGAAATTGTTTGCATATTTGGGAGAAAGTGTGTGCTATTCCATGCAAATCTTATAGAAAGTCAAATATTTGTGTGTGTTATGGATGCAGGCTGATCCTGGTCTCAAACATGGTTAAACAGAATTCATTTGGATTGATTTTAATGGACTTAGTTTCTATGTCTACTTAAATGTATACACTAAAGGAGCTATTTAAGGCTAGGGTGGTACATGTTGGAGGGTATTGGGATTGCCATTCAGCTTCCTCAGCTTTCAAAGTGCTACAGGAGGCAGTCTGTGATGTCTGACATTTTAGAGCCTTTTAAAAAAAATAACACCTGGAATCAGTATTTTGGGTCTGTCTTTAAATTAAAGGAAGAATTGGAAATGATTGTCTTCTAGATGCTAACTGTTCCTTACTTAAAATCCTGAAAAAAAAGCCAAACAGCCCAAAATTCAGCTAAAAATGCTGATTTTTATTTTTAAGAGTTAACCTCTTTGGAGGTTCCCCACTTCAACTCACTCTCTGAATAAAAGCATCATCAGTAACAAAAATCATGGCACTTAAACTCAGGTATATTGCCTCTAGATTTTGGCAGCACAATCTTATCACTCCTGATTTCAGGAGATTTTAAAAACAAATATTTGAATACAATATGGTGGATCCCTAATAAAGAATACTGCTATACTGTTAGAATTGGTCTATGAAATTTTATATTGTATATCATGACAGAAATTGTATAATGTATTTTAAATATTTTATTGGAATAAAATCTGTTTTAATAATGTTTTACACAAGTTTAAATTGGTAAAAATCTCGACCAGGTTTCTAACAAAAAAAAAAGAAATTAAAACAGCTAAAATGTACACAGAGTTTCTCTTTTGAAAAATCCACTAAAATGATAGGTGGGAACATCCTGTATAATCATACTGTAATAATTTACACGAAGTCTAAATACTAATCAAATGGAGAAAAGAGATTCATTCTGTCCATAGGTGTTATGGACAATGATTAGTTTGTGATATGATATGCATATTTGAATCGTAAATCAAGAGCAGCTACCGGTAATCTAAAATTCAGACTTTGATTCTATATTGCAACTAAATATATCATTGTTTATGTTGTTGATGTTCCTGAAAATTTTGACGAAGCCGACGCTTTTTATAAATGGCTTTAAGCCAGTCTTCAGCCTGCTTGCGGAAATATTGCCTGTCTACCTATATTTCACATATACATTTCATAATTTAGTGAATATATTCTATATTGATATTCATATGAATTCATAATATAGTGAATATATTCACAATAACAGTGAATAAAGGGATCTCAGATTAAGAGATCCTCAGAATCCAATTGAGTAGATTTTATTGCCTCTGCTGCCTATGTTTCTTCTTATAAGTTGTGTTCATACAACTCGTTGAATCATAGATTAGTTTGAAGCACCTCATTGTGCCCCAATTCATGGTGGGTCCTTCACGATAGCCGAATTACAGAAAGCATGCTACCAAGCACATTTCTTGGGGTGAAGCGACCTAGACAAAAGGCTGCCTTCCCTTTTTATTACCTGTTACAGTGGGCGGTTACACAAGGCATCACATGGTTACAAACAGCCAATGACAAGGTTATACCTGTAGCCAATGACAAAGTTACACTGGCAAAGTTACACCTGTAGCCAATGGCAAAGCTACACCTGTGGCTGGTAGATTCAAATCTTGGTACAACCTCCTCCACCTCTCAGCCCCTCCCTCATTTCCTGTTGTTCCAAAACCTCATGTCAAGCCTCATGGCCTTTTGTGTTCCTTTGTTTCAAGCCTCATGGAAGTTTCTTTGTTCCAGGCCTCATGGTAGTCTCTTTGTTCCACCTATGCTCCGTCCAGCTCTTACACGATCCTAGGGCATAGGCCATCATAGCAACAGAATCATAGATTAACTAATCACATTTCAGTCCAACATGTCTTACAAATCCGGATCATGAGAATAATTTATATTTAGTATGTCATGCAAATTCAGAAATGTGTTGAGTGAACTATGATTAGGTTAATTTTAGGTAAAGACAGTGTGGACAGAGATATGGATTTGGCAGTGTTGTGCTTCAGAGTTTAATAAACATGGACTCTAGACTTATTAATGATCTCATCAACCTTCACCAACCTGATCCAGTCAGGAAAAAAAGTTTGGCTAAAGACCAATCAGAAGCCAGTATTCCTAGTTATAAAAACAGGAGCCCAGTCAATTCCTCTCAGTTGTTTGTGATTTGCATAGCAGACCATCTTGCCTCTAAATATGCAAGCCACAGTTGCTGAGGAAGCGTCAGGAAATCTGTTCTTTAGAGCACAGATTTCACTTTCAAGGCTCACTAAATCTTTGAAGTCCAACACAAGCATACATAGACTGTATTCGTCTGTCTGAAGCAACCTCATTAAACTCATGCCAAGGCCCCTTCTGGCCCAATATGATTTCCTGTTTGGCTTGTAGAAATCTTGCTTAACTGCCTGTGCCAAGAATTAACCAAGGCTGTAGGCTAAATTGGGAAGGGAAAAAACATCCTAAAAGGCAGTGGCAAACTACTTCTGTACTGTTGCCCAGAAAATAACTTGGGTGTGTCAGGATAGTCAACATTTTTTAAATTAAAGTTCATCTACCACTAGGTTGCAGCTTCCACACATATCAGCATGACCAGATTAACTTTTTTAAATGAATAAAACATAAACCAATAAGAAACAGCAAAAGGAAAGCAGAAAAAATATATTAATGAAATCTCTTAGCAGAACACAAACATCTACTCTTTTCTTGTATTGCACAGCAATGGGTTAGCAATAAATGCCTATTATACATGTACTGGTAATTCTGGGAGTAAAAAAAATCTTGATACATAAATGAACTATTAGCATCACACAAGTATTTTAATTCTGATTTTAAATGTGGCCTTGTCTTCACATTGAGATAATTATAATTGATTAAATAAACTATAGTGGCTGAATTCATATGACGCATTAGATCCTAACTCATAAACTAACAAGAACAAAATACAAGTTTGCACATCATTCTGGCACATTATGGAATAGGTTTTTCCTCAAGTCTAGGCAAAACTATTGGAATTTGTAGGCTTCCAAATTGATTTACTGATGCAAAGATTATTTGCAACAGCAAGTACATTTCTTTTCCCTTGGCTTTTATGGTTTTTGGGAGGGGTACGAGGGGGGGAGGTCCCCTGAGATGTTCCAACCTTTTGTCCTGAGGTTACACAATGTAAAAACCCACATTGGTTTTGGTTTTGCCTTAGGTATAGTGTGAATCAAACTCCTGCAGTTTGCAATTCACAAGTTATGCCTTACCAAATTGCACAAATTTAGTCAATTGTTTATTCAAGAACCATAGTTAAATTATGTCTTAATATGTGTATATGTAATTTTATTCAAAACCAGATGGGTTTTGCTGGTATCTCAGTTATCTCTGCAGATGCTGGTAACACTTTCTAGTCTAAAAAAAAATCATTTAAAAATCTTTGATTTAAATATGCATTGATTATGTGGGGCTGGGATTACTGCAATTAAATGAAGATCTTTATTTTCCAACAATATTGTTTTTTCCCTGTGTGATTTCTTGCATACTGATACATTACTGGTAAAGAGTTGGAAGAGCTCAGTTATGACAGCAAAGAGATGGCTGGAGTTGACTGTGGAACAAATAACAAATTGCTTATATCCAAGTTCTCAGTTAAGCTAAAGCAGAATAAAAATATAAGCAGTTTCCATAATATCATCTTTAGCATATACCCACCAGAGGAACTGTAGAATAAACTTAAAGAAATCATTACAGATTAATGTAATAATGTAATGTAAAAAGAAAAAAGAAAGCAAACGATGTCAGAATAAACCATGCAAATTGCCAAGAAGAGAAGCCAAAGCCAAGAAAGGCAAAGATCTCAAGAAGGATCTTAACAATTTCAGAGAGCTTTTAAAGAAGAGACAAGAAGCAGTCTTACATCAACATCTGCAAAGACATCTAAGAAACAAGTATTTTAAAAGATCTCTATGTCTGAGGTCCTTGCCACACTCCTGGCTCCAACAGGAAACAAGACGTTGAGTTCACAGGTAGATTGTTTTTTTGCGGTACATTCTGACATGATTTCGCTGATTACAGCGAAAGCATCTGAACAAAGGGTGAGCAGTGCCAGCGAAAAGACCCACAACCGGGCCTAGGGTTACCCGGCTTTTGCCCCTCAGTTTCTCTGCAGGCCTACATGGTCCCGAGGGCCCATCCCCCTTGGGATGGGACTCACACAACCCTGCATCCAAGTCCACTACCGCTTGGAACCAGTCTTGTAACCTGCCTGGGATGCCACGGTAGACGCATGCTTGACACAGGTCACAGTCCAAATCCGCCCGGAACTGGTGGACCAGTAGGTATTCTGGCCAGGACCGCAACCTGCTGGCTACTCGCTGGAACTCCCATACGTATTCAACCACGGAACAGCCCTGTTTCTTCAGTGCCATCAATTCCCCTTCTGCTCATTGAACATGGGACACATCCTCAAATTGAACACACAGAGCTCCAGAAATAGTCCGGCATCCGCCAGCTCCCTTGCATGGTCACTATGCAGATCTGGCACCCAGCCCATAGCTTCACCCTGCAATACTGCAGTCACCGCCACCATTATCACCCATTGGGATAGGTAAAAGCGGGCATATTGGTCCAGATGACTGATGACCTGGCTTAGAAACAATGCCAGACCATCCGGGTTCCCATTGAACATCACCTGCAAGGGCGGAGGACCCCAGGACATACCCTGGGGCCAAAACCCCATGGGCCATCCAGGACCTTGCAGGTCATCACCAGCCTGCGGAGAGCACTGATCCCCGACACTGGCATCCCACTGAGCTGACAACCCAGCCACTGGAACTGGACCCCTGACAGGGCCTCCGCTTGGAGCCAGAATTGACCTTCTGTCCCACGCAGCCTGCGGTTGTCCTATTGGGATGGTCAGGGATGCTTTCTGATTGGGGCCTCTCACCTGCGGAGTGTCATGAACATGTCTGGCATCCAATTTAAGTTTTGGGCTAGCCAATCAGAACCGGGTCTGCAATGTCTGGGTTGGCTGGGGTCCTGTTTGTTGCTAGGCCACCATCTCAGGCCGAACCTCCCAACGTGGCCACGCAGGGGGATCCTGGAACCTGATCTCTCCAAACCTCTCCCGCAACACATCGATCATATGCCGCCCTGGCACCATGGAATAACTCCCCTTCATCCTCGTCTGTTAGGTGACTCTCTCACCACTCAATCAACGGGTGGCCCAAAACATCCGGTGTGTGTGGTTGGTAGGCTGCAAGACCACACAGCTGAGCTATGCCACCACTCTCCTGAGGCTCCTCCTTCCTGCGCCATTCTGGGGACCGACTATGCATCGATTGCCGGTTCTTCTGGTCTGACCTCATGCACCTTGGGCCACACCACCGGTTGCGTGTCACTGTCCACAGCCTCGGGTACTAGTGCTGTCACCCCAGCCGCAGCTGGCTCCCCCGCCTCACCTACATTCACCACTGCGTCTGTGCCCTCAGCCATTCCCTTGTACTTGTACAGAACACCGTCAAAACACACCAAGGGTAACGGGTAGAGACAGGAAGAAAGAGTGCTGACTTTCTGTCAGAGGTCCTTGCCACACTCCTGGCTCCAACAGGAAACAAGACATTGAGTTCCCAGGTAGATTGGTTTATTGCGGTACACTCTGGCATGCGAGCTCAAAGCTATTGCAAACAACAGGTACAGGGGGGAGGGCTGTTACTGTCGTCCATGCTACTGGTCCCAGCCACTGTTTCCAGACGCCACCGTCTGATGTGCCCTTGCCCCTCCTCCGTCCCGTTAGTGGCATCTGTAGAGATGTTAATATTCAGTATATCTTAGAAGATATTTCATACATATAAAACCTCTAGCACAAGAAGATGAAATTAAATTATCACTTCAGTTATCAAGTCAAAAAGCTACAGAAATTAATCGAATATTTATAGAAATATGGCAAGCAAGAAAAGGAAAAACAGTAAAGATCTTATCAAGCTATGGCAGCAAATCTGGAAAACAGTGCACTAACCAACATATTGCCAAAAAAAGGAAATATTGCACCACAATATCAAAACCAAAGAAAATCAAAAAGAAATCAGTATGTGCTTCATTATTGATTGCATCAATAATGTCAAGTGGTAGAATGTGCTTGGAAAAATAAGATCCTAGAATTATTCATTCTCTTCATGCAAAACCTATACATTGGTCAGGAAACCATCATACAGACAGAATATGGCAAAAAGACTGGCTCCAGATTGGCAAAGGAGTGAAACAAGGCTTATATTTCACCTTACTTATTCAATGTCTGTGCAGAATATATATTTAGGGGAGCTGGATTGGAAGAACATGTTTTTTAAAATTGGAGAATAATCATCAATAACTGCACCATACTGGTGAAAGTGGAAATTATTTGTGAGCTCTAGTAAGTCAAGATATACAGAGAAAAATATGGGGCTAAGATTAAACATAAAGAAGACAAAATTAATGACAACAGGTGTAGTAACTTGCCTTACAACTGACAGTGGAGATACTGAAAGAGTGGGTAGCTTCTGCCTTTTATGATTAATTACCAATATAAAGGAACTAACAATCTCCTGGTAGAGTACAATCAGACAGCTTGCAAAAGATATTCAGGTGCCATGATGTATCTACACCTATAAAGACCACTCCGTTGTGATTCAGTGCCAACCTGTACTCGCAACAGCTGAGTCTGAGGAATCTGAGGAGGAGGTGGAGGAGGCATTTGAAGGGCCATCAGGGGCAGAGGGAGGCTCAGATGAATTACAGGACTCAAGGTTTGATGCAGAGCCTGGGCCCTCCAGTCGTGTTCCTGATGAAGCTCAGCTGTGTGAGGACAATGAGTCAGACTCGGAAGACTCACACCTGATGGACTTGTTAATTGATGCTCGCACACGGCGTCATTTAGCAAGAGAAAATCAGCAGCAGTCAATGAGACACCTCCAGAGTAAAAGGAGAAGGCGATGAGAGGCAACGCCTTGGGACTGCTGAATAAAGGGAGGAGGTATGGGCGGTGCTGGTTGCTGAAGGCAACGGTTTGCAAGTGCTTCTTGGAATCCTGGTCTATTCGTCTTGCTTGTGACTTCTCTTCTGTTTTTTCCTGTGGACTATTTCCTTCCTTTTGGCCTTGAGTTTTTGCTGTTTGTGTTTTAGACTATTTGACAAGTTTGTCACCCAAATTAAAAAGGGTTTTGTTTTGTTTGAAAGTCTCCAGCCTATTGCATCAGCAGGGATTTGGTCCTTGTGCCTTTAACAAGGATGGCAATAGGCTGGGATAGAACACACTCTATGAAACTGAAAGTTGGACTTTTGAGAAAAAAAGGATATAAAGAGTAATTATGCTTTTAAATTTTGGTATTGGAGAAGTTTCCTGAAAATATTAATAGTCAAAAAAAATAAAGCATCATCAAATAAATCAACCTGGAGTTCTCATTCAAGGCACAAATGACCAGGCTCAAATTATATAGGTAATCCTTGACTTATAACACTTCATTTAATGATTGTTCAAAGTTACAGTGGCTCTGAAAAAAATTACTTATCATCATTTTTCACACTTACGATCTTTGCAGCATCCCCGTGGTCAAGTGATCAAAATTCAGATGCTCAGCAACTGATTCATATTTGCAGTGTCTCGGGGTCATGTGATCCCCATTTGCAACCTTCTGACAAGTCAATGGGGAAGCCAGATTCACTTAACAATCATATTACTAATTTAATAACTGCAGTAATTCATTTCATAACAGTAGTGAGAAGATTTTAAAATGGGGCAAAACTCACTTAACTGTTTCGCTTAGCAACAGAAATTTGGGGCTCAATTGTGGTCATAAATCAAGGACTACCTATACTTTGGATACATTATGTGAAGACAAACTCTGGAGAAATCTGTAATGCTGAAAAAAAAAGGCAAGAGGATCAGCAGCACAAAGGTAAATAAAATCAGTGGTGATACACATCACTGGAAGATCTGGAGGAACAGGTTGTGGACAAATGTTCATAGAGAAAATCTGTGATCATTAACTTAGACCAGCAGTTCTCAACCTGTGGGTCGCGACCCCATTTGGGGTTGAACGACCATTTCATGGGGGTCGCCAAACACCGCAGTCCGCCATTTTTTTTCCTTTGGTCGGCCATTTTTTTTTGGGTCGGCCATTTTTTCCCCTTTGCGATGCGGGCCATCGCGCCGCGCATGCGCGATGCGGGCCCGCCATTTTTTCTTTTTTTTATTCGGCCATTTTTTTTGGTCGGCCATTTTTTCCCCTTTGCGATGCGGTCCGTCGCGCTGCGCATGCACGATGCGCCCCTCGCGCCGCGCATGCGCGATGCGGGCCGGGGTCGAGCCCCGGAAAAGGTTGAGAACTGCTGACTTAGACAATATGTGGGAATAATAGGAATAGCAATAGCACTTATATACCACTTCACAGTGCTTTATAGCCCTCTCTAAGGGGTTTACAGAGTCAGTATATTGCCCCCAACAATCTGGATCTTCATTTTACTGACCTCAGAAGGATGGAAGGCTGAGTAAACGGCTGGCAATCGGCAGTCAACAGAATTAGCCTGCAATACTGCATTCTGACCACTGCATCACCATGTCTTTTATAATCTTGGGAGACAGGAGGAGAATCCGCAGCCTAGGTAATGATCTTCCTCCTGTCTCCCAAGGTCACTTCCACTACTGTTATGTTTAGAGTCAACACCAACATAATGGTACATCACTCAACCACATCTTGCCTATATGTAGGGCATGTACTTGTTGAGGATAATGTGTCTCAATCTGTAAACTTTTCTATCTGAACTGGATAACAGGTTGAAGTAATTCATTTATGCCTAATGTTAGGTGAAGTTCCATTTTATTGGTTTGGCTCTAGGGTAGCCTGTAGCTTAGCATATTGTGTGAAGAAAGCTAGCATAGCATAAATATTTATTAACATTCACCCATTTTTCATTCTGCATGTTTCAATTCTAGTTCTTGATAAAAATTATATAACATTCCTTGAGCCAATGCAGTAGGCACATCCTTAACCCTCAACAACAGAACTCCAGTCTTGAGTGGCATTGTTTATCTCTGTTTCCTTATGCAGCTGTTTTTATGGTAGTCATAGTGAGTAGTGTATATTCTTTATTGTTTACTCAGGTTGGTGCCATTTCAAAGGCTTTGGGCAGTTGTCAGGGCCTGGCTGCGTTTAAACAAAAACACTAACCAACTACACTTGATGTGAATTGTGCCAATAGAATTCCAGTCATTTTATGATTCAGTGTCTCATATAAACCCACGAAGTTGCGTTGGAAAAGCCATAAGTAGGTATCAGAAGGCAGGACGTAGTAACCTCGAATGCAGTACTGTACAGCAGAGCTACCCTAAGCATAGGTCAGGATCGTGTGCACTTGGAGGGAAAAGAATTGCAGACTCTTCTTAATCGAGGAATGAAGTCTAAGCGAAGATAAGGCAGACTATCTTCTGAAACCTCGGTGAGGAAGGCTTTGATATGCAGTCGATTTTCTTGATACGGACCGCAATACAGTACCACCTTCCCGCGCAGGATAACAGAGGGCCCTCCTTTGCCCCATCTTGCTGCGCCGGTTTCCCACAGAGAGGGGGCGGCCGAGCCAGCCTAACCCAGCCGGAGAGAATGGTCGGTGGCCGAGGACGCCATTGGATTGCTATGCCGTGAATCCCGCCCTCCACAGTCTCCGCCCTGAAAGCGGATGACTCGGCCGGCGGTCCGCAATTCTTCCCGCTGGATTTCCCCTCCCCGAGGGATTGGGCTGTCCTGCACCGCTCACGCGCTCGGCTGCGGTGGCTGCTTTGGCGGGAGGGGGGGGAGGAGGAGTTTGGGAGAAGATGAAGGCAGCGGGCAGCAGCTGAGGCGAGGCGCGAGGGAAAGAGCAGCTCGCGGGGTTTCTTCTCCAGCAACGGGAATGGCTTACGCCGGGGCGGCGGGAGACGAGGAACCCTCGCCCGGCACCTCCAGCCGCAGAGAGGATGAGGGCTACGGCGGAGGCCAGGCGGCCGCGATGCTGCGGGAAGCCCTCTCGCTGGAAGAGATCCTCAAGCTCTACAACCAGCCCATCAACGAGGAGCAGGCGTGGGCCGTTTGCTACCAATGCTGCGGCTCCCTCCGCGCCGGGGGTCGCCGCCGAGAGAGCCTGACCCGCCGAGTCGAGAGCCCTGCCGACATCCGCATCTGGAGGGATGGGACCGTCACTTTAAGTGGAAGCGCCGCCGCCGCTCGAAGCTCGCCCAGAGCAGGTAAAGGTGGCGCAGTCTTAGCCTCAGCCGGTCCTCGCTGGAGGGAGAAGCTCCCAGCCGGGCGACTGCCTTGCTCGGCGCGCGGCCGCTCTGGTGCTTTTTGCGAGGAGCCGATTCCCTCCCTCTCGCCCCTTTCCCCCCCATTTGCTCTTGTCTCCTGTTCTTGTTGGTGGATCTGGTTAGTCAGTAGTGTATAAGGGGAAATCTCGTCCTACCTTCAGCCCGCCGTCCATCAGCATTTTTTCATCCGTTTAAACTCTTGTTGCTATTGTTGGTTTTTTGAAAGGAATATGGATTGCCTCCATTAGTGAAATTTCCCTCCCCTCCTCTGTCCCTCCCTCTTTTTCTACAGTACAAAATTGTTTCTGTTTATACAGCTTGTACTAAAACTGTTCCACTTAGCATTTCTTCTCCATCCTCCCCCCTTGCTATAATAACACGCCTCTTTTTTTACATGAAAAAAGGAAGATCTCACCATTTTGACATCCCCTCCTCCCTCCCCCCCCCAAGAATGCTGCATTATGGCTGATATATAGGCGAACACTTTTGAGTCTGCAGGGTGGCCTGAGGAAACGAATTGTACATTTTGGGATAAAGGACCTAAACATTGTGCAATTGCAATGCTATTTTCAGTACCACAATATGGATGACTATAGTTGGTTTCAATAGACAGCCTGTATCTCTGTATGTTTACCAGCATTGCTTTGGCTTCTTGTTTAAGCTAGAATTTTCTTTGCTTCTAGTTGATGAAAGCCTGGAAAAAAAGCGATGCAAAGCTGCCCATATAGGTCAGCATGATGGTGGGGGAGGGCACTGCAAAGCAAAACAAAGAGCAGCTGTCAGAGTCCCCGTGTGCTGTTAGCAGAGGTTTTAATGACTACTGGCTCTCTATCTCTGTGTTTGTGTGTGTGTGTGTGTATTACATCCAGGCAAATCAGGTTACCTAATAATTTGAATATACATTCTATGAATATAGCAGACTCTACATCCTGATCTTATAATGTTCAGTATTTCACGTGGAAGAAATTTATCTTCATATTCTAATGTGTATAAATCAGTATTATATATTGAAACTAGAATATGGAAAGCAAGCTGAGAATGAACACAGGAAGTAAAATATGACTTGTTAAATTACTCTATCAAGAGTGTACTTATGGACAATATGCCAGACAGGTTCAGCAATTATGTATAATTTGCTCTTCATATATGTGAGTAATAAAATGCCATGTTTACTTAGTCGTGCTTGGGTTAGCATCTGACTATAGTAGTCATTATAAACATACTTTTAAAAGTCATGTCAACATCCTAAACCAATGCCAACTCAACATAAGATCATGCCTGTTTTTTGTCAATCAGACACCAAATAAGAAATGTGATACATGCTATGTATCATAAAGATCCTAATTTTAAAATGGACAACTAGTGAGCAAAACAGAGCAAGAACTAATAAGATTTCAAATTGGGGGTAACTGAATTTGATATATGGATTTTATGATCTATTTTATGGAGAATAATAGGAGAATTTACTATAGTTAATATCTGTAATATTAGCCCCTCATAATCTTAAAATGAATTAATGAATTCTTAAATTCTAAAACACATGTTGCATGAACATTCTTATATTAACAGGTTAGAGAACATACTAGCTCTACATCACAAGCACAGTGATTGTATTTATGATGCATTTCCATGACTGGATTAGGGCACAGAGTTTTCAGCTGAGGGGTAGTCTCTTCTATTCAGGTTTTTATACTAATGAAGTGTATAACAAAAAGAAGAATTCCTCTTAGAACTGGTTTATAATACTTGAAATAGTGACTATATTCCTTGTGTCTTTTTTCTTTTGGGTATTATATTACTAACTTCCATATTAGAATATCTTTATTAGGCTAACTAAGATTTTAAAAAAACATGGAAACTCTGGAGATGCCCATAACAAGTAGGGCAAAAAAAAAAGTCTGAAGGTGTGCAAGTGATTATTTTTTCATCAACAGACTCTTAAAATTAAATATGGAAGAACACTGCAGGCATTCTAATTAGGCTGAGTTTATGTTATGAGTTTCAATTTATAGTCAGCATTTCTGTAAAGATCAAAGAAAATTTTTCCTTTTTTTAAAAAAATGTAACAATGTGGAATGTTTATGATTGCATTTAACAGAGCATGTTGTTTATATTCTTGTTAATACTTTAAAAATATGTCAGTGTTACTGAGGGAGCTAAACAGATTTTTGACAATTCCCCAGTAAATTGATTTGGTAATATTATCTATTTTAAAGTACTTACAAAGCATTCTAATGTATTACGAGACACTGCAACATCAAATATATTATGCTCTGTATCAGTTAGAAAGATTGCCAGCTTTGATAAATTAGACACACATTACAGGTAGTCCTCGACATACAACAGTTCATTTAGTGACCGTTCAAAATGACAACAGCACTGAAAAAAGTGACTTTTGGCTGATTAACTCATATTTATGAGGGTTGCAGTATCCCCAGGTTATGTGATCATATTTTATAGCAAAATTTATATGGAACCAGATTCGCTTAACAGCTATGTTACTAATTTAACAACTGCAACGATTCACTTATCAATTGTGGCAAGAAAGGTCATAAAATGGGACAAAACTCACTTAACAACTGTCTTGCTTAGCAAGAAAAATTTTGGGCTCAATTGTGGTTATATGTCAAGGACTACCTGTATTTCGTTTATATAATTTATTCAGCATTTTAATTTAGAAAGGTTTAAAAATCTCTGCGATCATCACAGAAAGATCTCAACATTCCTATGCCATTATTAATCCAGGTCCATCAAAATGAAATTTAAGCCACGGGTTGTTTAATGGATTGTTAAATAACCCATAACTGGTTGGGATATTATTGTTTACAAATGGGCAATTCACATAACATACATAATCAGACAAAAGATACTACAAGTGTGTTAACTTAGTCTTAAATTTTTCTAAACTAAAGTAAATATTTTATAAATAATTTCTTTAAAATAAAAATGTAGCAATTGGTAATGAAACCATGTGGTAGTGAAAAATAAACTTATAAAGAATGTTAACAGATAAATAACAACGGCAGTAAGTTTTAAGTTACCATTTGAGTACAATTATTTTTGAGGTTGAATATAAAGGCTTTGGAATAAACATGGAATTGCTCTCATAGCAATGTCTGTATTGGTTCTTTTTCTTAATCTAAAAAAAGGGAAGAAATTAAAATATTCGTCTTCATTTATATTGATGAAAGGAATGTTGTAAATGCTTCAATCTTTTCTTTGAAGATTATATATGTCATAACATTCCACCAACAAGTTAAGTGAATGAAGTAAAGTTTGCTGGGTTAAAGAAATTTAAATACTTCAAATAAAGCAAGTCATGTCATCTTACAAACTTCAAGAGAAAGAAAATTGCCAGGAAATTTGAATTTCTGGGATATATATTCTTTTGAGAAGATGGTATTAACTAAGTAATATAAAACACATATAGCAAATAAATCTCACTTTAGTATAACCATTCTGCTTGGGGTATTTGCCTTTCCAGCTGCCCTTTAGAGAAGGAATTCCACTATCCTGTCCTATCTTTCATGTCTCTGAATGCAAGTCATTAGAATGTGCTGAGTTGAAAGAAAAAAAATTATTTGAGGAAAATGAAGTTCATATCTTTTTTGCATCATTCCCTCAGGTGAAGAATGTTGAAAGAAAAAGTAGGGAAATTGAAAAACAAGAGGTATAAAATGTTTTAAAAATATAAGCTGTACACATATAGTTTTATAGAGTGTTTGCAATAGTTTTAGGGGCAAGCTTGGAGATTGGGGTTGGGGGGAAAATGGATTTTTCATTTTGTACCCTTGACAGTTTATGAATTCTTAGAAGAGAATACGATTGACTGTCTAGGTTTAGGACAACAAAGTAGCGTATATTAGGGAGTAAGAATTCAGAGTCACATTTTCTTGCAAATCCAGTTTCTTTTAATATACTATAAAGCCCAAACTTCTACATGTTACATTTTCTCTCATTAAAATATGTCCAGGCTATAAGCAGAGAACTTGTATAACAGGAAAGATGCACTGCAGTAAATTGCCTGAAGAACAAATTACTGTAGTCCAGTAATTTCAGGATTAGTCTTTTTTAAAATCACCGTTTTGCATTAAATGCTAAAGGTGTTTTTTTTAAAATAAAATACCTGATGTAAAGCTGCAGCATCTCAAATAGATTGCATCTGTATTCATACAATATGCTAATTTATGATTATAAGTTCAGTTCCATGGGATTGCATAATTCATTGAACCATAAATTTATAATAGTCCTTGGATTCACACTGCACAGATTAGTGATCACATTTTAACATAGTGTGTGGTGTGAATACAGCCTTCAGCCTGACTCTTACCCATCATTGCTAAATGAGATAATCATTCAATCTATGAAGTATAGTATAACTACCGGTAGAACAGGGCACCAACTTGGGATAATTGCCATAAAAACTCCCCCATCCCTCCATTTTTTCTTTATGAGGAAATTTATATTTATTCTTTGGCATAGTCTGTCCCTTTTTCTTAAAACTCCTATTTCTTGTTTTTAGTACAATAAATAAGAACATGAAAACTGACAGTTTTAAATGTAGCCAGCACAGTAGATTGCAGACTGAGACAGTATAAATCCTCATTAATGAGATTTGGCCAGTGGTGGGATTCAGCTGGTTCGCACCACTGCGGCAGAACCGGTAGCTAATTTTTTGTTGCCCAGGCCCAGAATGGACTTCCGGAAGCGGCATTCACACAGAGAGCTTGTTTTTCACATATTTGAATCCCAACACTGGATGTGGTCCTTGGTCACGTACAGAATTAGTTTACCGCAATTGTTTCCTCTCCTCTTGAAACATGCAGCTAGCAAAACGGCCCCACAAGATCATAAACTTTTAAAATTATGTAATTTATATATATGAACTATATTATATATTTTATATGCAACCCAAGACAATTCCTCTTCACTCAATGCAGCTCAGACAATCAAAAGAGTGAACACCATGGTTTATAAGTTTTCTGTTTTCTGTATTACTTCTGCAGTAATATGTAAAAATGTCTAATTAAGAATTTGTACTGAGATTTTATTATTGTTTACTGTGCTGTATTAAGTCCTAGATGTTTATTTCTCTGTACGTATTAAAATTGTTTAATGTAAGCCTTCATTCATTCTCACAGAGGTACACATGTTCTTTAAAATCTTCTTGTGATCTTTAAAAATAATTTGAAACCTCTCTAGTATGTTCTTGGTTCTGGAGATTCTGATAGAGAACTCTTCATTTGCAGCAAAGCAATGCTACACTATGGAGTATCTGAAATCTATTTGTTTTGGATTTCTCTTTTTTAATTACATCACCAATTGTTTTCAGGCAATGTAATTTTAAGTCACTAAGCCAGAAACCAGGACACTATGAATTCCAGTTCTTACGCATGAAATTTGGCTGGGTGACTTTGGGCCAATTATATTCTCTGTGTCCAGCCCACTTTACAAAGTCATTGTCTTAAGGAAAAGAGGAGGTGGAAAGAGGATTGTTTATGTTCATCATCTTGAGTTATTTATAAAGTAATAACGGTAGGATAAACTAGTTAAAAAACAGATGTTACCAAAAAAGCATCCTAGGATATATTTCTTTCAACACTGAAGTTAGGAGATGAACGGAAGATAAGAGGATGACAGCAGAAACTACCAATCTGCTATCCCAAAATGGGAAACTTCCTTCTGGAAGAGGGAATTGGAATCCCCCGCCTTCTGCTCTGTGGTTCTCAGTATACTCAGTATGCAGTATACAGATCAGATCTATTTATATTTTGAAGAGCTGTCAAAGTTGTATTTGATGCAGTGTCTGCTAGGTAAAATTACAGGTAGTTCTCAACTTATAACCATGTGTTCAATGACCATTCGAAATTAGGACAGAACTGAAAGAATGATGGTTACAACCAGCCCTAAGAGGCCTGGCTATCCAAGCACCCCACGGACACGTGTTTACGATCTGGGTGCTTGACAGCTGCCTTAGCCTTACCAATTGCAACTTGCACTCTTAAGAACCCTCCCCAACCCTTGCCGTTTCTCCCATGCACCCTTACTCACCCCCTTGAACTTTTGTGTACCTTCCCCAAGCCTAGTTGCATCTCTCTTGCATACTCACACACCTGCTTCAACTCTTCCTCACCTGGCAGCAACCACTTACCTACCTCCCCGTCTGCTTGCATGCTATTTGATACTTGCAACTTCCTGCTAGTTTCCCCACTGACTTGGTTGAGTATAGTTTGAGGAATACCTACACTCTGAACCTATCTGTGGATACTGTATATATCACAACTGAATTGGGAAGAAGTGTTCTTCTATAAAAATTTCCATGCTCTTTTATTTCTACATCCTTCCCTATTTGACATAAACAAGACCTTGGAAATAATGGAGAATCTGATTTTGTTCTACCATTGCTCCACATTGAGGATTATTAAGTATTACCATGATCTTAGGAATTGACTGTTTAAATAATGACAGTGCAGTTTCTAAACTGACTGTGATAAAATAGCAAACATTTTAACTTTTGAGGCCTTATAATCTGTGTAATTTCAGTAAGCTTCAGTAAGCTTTCAGTTCAGTTGATTTTATTGAGTGGTATTTTGATTACTGAAGTTTATTATTTTATTGCTTTTTATGTTTATTTCTGTAGTTGTCTGCCACAGAGTCACTTGGGATTGGGGCAGAATATAAATACAGATGCACACATATATAATATATATTATTTGATGTAAATAGTACATTTTGTATGATATTTACATTTATGAGTAAAGATAAAAAAAGTTCCGGTTATTTCTTGGGTCTGATTTGATATCACATGAAGCAGAGTTTGTTCAGTCATGAGTATAAATCACAATTGACTTTGTAGGGCTGAGTAATCCATAAATCACAAATTATAAACCACATACAACAAAGGAAAAGACAAATCACATTATTGCTTATGCAGACACATTCTTTATTAATATCTTCTAAATGTGTAAACAGGATGTCAAAAAAGAAAAATACTTAGAAACAGTTGATTTTTTTTCGAGAATTGTATATAAAAATAAAGCACAACTTAGAAATGAAAACATGTAGGTTGCATGGGGCAATTTTTGGATTAATTAAAAAGTATTAACAATAAGTGGAGTCAATAATTTAGAGTAAGACTTGGGGAACTTATTCAGTTAAATATTAGTTTCTTTCCCCAAGAAAATCCTGTTCAACTGATTGTGGCCAGAAGAAAAGGCGAAGGGAGGCGAAGGAACTTCCCTCTCTAAAATCCATCCCATGGAGCATTCATTCTCTTTCTCCGTGTCAGGAGAGGTGATTTCTCTGTGCTTCTCTGTAAACAGGAGGGGGTGGAGCAGAAGTTTCTGGGAAAGTGCCCATTCCTGTTCTAAAGAGAACCGCTTGGAAACAACTTGGAAAAAGGCTCTTTTCTTTGAGTCTGACAAAAGGCCATCTGCAAATAGCAGGGTCTTATTACTTTCTTGAGAGATAACGTAATTCCATAAAACCCCGATTTTACCTCTTCCCCTTTCTTATGTAGACCTTTTGGTTTTATTAATTGAATAGGAACTATATGGAATCGCACATGAAATAATGTGAGAGCCATTTGGTCATGTGGTTAAGGCACCAGGCTAGACACAGGAGACTGTGGCTTCTAGTCCTGCCTTAAGCATGAAAGCCATGTGGGTGACTTTGAGCCAGTCATCTACCTCACAGAGTTGTTGTTGTGAGTAAAATAGGAGGAGGAAGGGTATTGGATATGATCATCACTTTCAATAATTTAGAAAAATAATAAAGGCAGGTTTTTTTAAAAAAAATTAAATAATGACAAATGCATGATGGTATTGGACAGCAAACACCATCTTACATATTTGTGTCCTGGTATCTGCTACAAATACATAAGGCCTGCATTATTGTATCATGATGCACATTTTGTTTATGGATTCTTAACATTTAAATCCTCGAAGATGAAATACTCATTTTTAAAAAATAGGTATAATCTGCAACCAAAGAACAGAACAAAGTTTAGTTTTTGATGGCAAAATCACAAAAGTCTTGTTCCTTTGTCTTTATGAGAGCTTGCATCCTTTATCTTAATATATCCTGC
Organism: Bothrops alternatus; assembly: GCA_034064705.1. NCBI lineage: Eukaryota > Metazoa > Chordata > Lepidosauria > Squamata > Viperidae > Bothrops > Bothrops alternatus. The sequence continues at coordinate 7,974,327 of JARGCV010000079.1, read as the reverse complement.
ATATAATAATAATAATAATAATAATAATAATAATAATAATAAAGTTGGAAGGGACCTTGGAGGTAATCTAATCCAACCCCCTGCTCAGGCAGGAAACCCTTTCTGCTATTTCCTTGAAATAATAGATATTGAATTTATAAAGTCTTCCTAAGGACCAGCTTAATTTTTGCATTACGTGTACATTTCTTTAAAGTGTTGTTAATACCAAGCATCTGGGATCATGATCCACAGGGCAAGTGATATATAAGTAAATGACCTATGTTGAACAACATATTAGATATGAAAAACAACTACCAAAAGGAAACATTAACCACTAATATGCTCTCCATATGTGTACACAGAAAGAAGAACTGTAAGAATCCATGTATATTAGTCTGAACATGCAAAGAATATACATGGTTAACGTAGTAACCAATGATCACTAATCTTTTTTCATTTTTCATTTTTGTTTAGCTGAAGAATTTTCATCCTTTTAGTCAAAGATGGCATGTTGAATGACTTTCAAAGGTCACTAATAACACATGCATTTGTAGTTTTCATTTCTAATACATATTCAAATGTCATAGTGTTGTTTTTTTATTTGTAATAGTTATTTTGTACTTGGCATTAGTCAGACTACAGTTGGCTTCCCATCTTAAAAGGACCATGACAACTATCAGAATACAAGGTGTCTATAAACAAATCCGTGTAAGGAATAGTTAAAAGAACTGAATATATCTATCTTGCGATAGAAAAAAAACCTGAGACAAATATCTAAAAAGCTGACATATACAAGAAGGGACCAATCTAGTCATTATGGAAACCAAGGCCAGGACAAGAATCAATGAGATGAAATTACATGAAAGCAGATTCAAGTTGAACATTAGGAAAGATTTAATACAAAATAGATTTCCAGTTACTTTTCTTGCTGGTTTTCAGTGAACAAACAACTTTTGTTGCTTCTAAACTCTTGCACTGATGAATGCAATATTACGGTATGCACTAAGACATGAATAATGCTGAAAGAGTTAAGTCTAATATGCTTAATGAGTTTTTCATTAGAAATGGAACCATAAATAGGAGATACATTATTCAGTATAATAGTTGAAGAGGAAGAATATGCTTTTCATTCTAAATAAGGGGGAACATTTCCTTGATTTGCCTTTACATTAAGTTCAATGACAATACTACAAATGACAGACTACAAATCTTGCTTGATAAGTACTACTAGAAATATGAACAGTAATAAATTCTCAGGTTTGATGAACTTAGTGCTAACTTAGACCAAATAATTTCTTAGCATAAACCAACTCAAGGATCTGTAAGCTTCATTTCTTTTCAGACTGTGTGCATATTCTCTTATGCTAAATATTTTTGATGAATAGCACTAAAGGATATTAAATCATTGAAGTTGTATTGCAGCAAGAAAAAGTTAAAGTAAGCTTCAGTTTCTCAAAGCACTCTAAATTTCATGTTGGAAAAACTGAATACAATACTTTAATTTACAATATATATATACAAAAAGGAAAAAGTTCTATAATGATGACAAAGTCAGGCCAACTTGGATGGAGGAAGAGGAGATAACATCAAAAACTGATGAAATATCTTACTATAAAATAAACACAGTCCTACTTTTCTATCTTTGATTTGGGAAGAAATTGAGGGATTATCCATAGATTATTGTGAGTTTTAGAAATGCTTACCTCAGAAGTTCGGAATAGTGTCAGATATCAACACCTTATCCCTCAAAGTTGAAGGTGAGGGTTTTGTTTTTACCTTTCTTCCCAGGGGAAAAAAAATAGATAGGCCATTTTAAAATAATTTATCTATTTACTACTAAAACTCTTGTGCCTATAACCATTAACTGGGCAAAATGGTGCATCATCAGTGAAAATATTTTCAACCAAGGTACTTCAAATGGGCTAATACTTACAGAATGCATCCAAAATCTGAGATCCATGACTCCTGTGGAATTGAAATTTGGCACTTTTTATAAAACATGACAGAAATTATTATAAAACATTTTATGACATAATGCAAAATGTTATAAAATGTTTTTTTGTGCTCAATTCCTGATACTTGACTATGTTGAACAGTTCAACATGGGCTAATTTCAAGGCAGATACATCTCTGAATATCCCCCTGAATTTTAAAGAAATTTTCCAGTACATTAGAAGCTGTACCATTGTTGAAGGCATTGAGGAATGTGATAAAAATATTTCTGAAATGATGATCCAACAGATTATGGGTTGTCTAGCATATATAATATACAGCTTTTCATTAGTAACACACTACTTACTTATTTCTGCTGGGTTATATATGAGAGGAGTAAGAAGTATCATTCTGCTTAAATGTCATTGTCTTGTTATAAGGCAGGGGTCCTCAACCCCTGGGCAGCAGCCCACTACTGGGCCTTGAGCCCTTCGGAACCATGCATGCACATGCTTCCTCACTTGCACAAGCAGCAGGCAGGCATGTACACATCCCCACTTGCACAAGCAGCAGGCAAGTGTACATGCACCCCATTTGTGTGAATGGTGGGTGTGTATGCCCGCCACTTATGCAAATGAAGCTGCATGCACATGCACTTCCCCACCGCTTATGCGGAACTATTCCCTCTCCCCCCTTCTTCCCAGCTAGGCTGCAAAGCTGTAAAACTTGGGGAACTCTGGTATAAATGTGCTGTACCACTCACGCACACATACACACACCATGGGTGTAAGGAGTCTTTATCAAGGCTTCCGAGCCTGAATTGTATTCCCCAGCAATTCCCTGTGCCGGCATCAGCTCAACCCAATGAGTTCCACAGGCTACTCAAATGAAGCCAACGCTAGTCCTCAAGGCAAGGCAAGTCCAATCTATTAGGCAAAGACAAATTCCAAGGCAAAGGCAAATCCACAGGCAAAGGCAAGGCAAGACAAGGCAAAGGCAACAGTTGAAGAGACACAATCCGAAGTTCAAGGCAAGAACATACTGCAAGGAAATGAACACATTATTCCCAGCATCGCCTCCATCTATCTGCTGTTCTAAATAGCCAGCTTCTGGTACAGCCCATCAAGGAGGTTAAGACTTTCTCCTCACGAGTAATCTGGCTAACCTTCTCTGCTCCTGCCTTTTCTCTGCCTTACATGTTCTCAGATCAGATGAAGGCACTTCCTCTTCCTAATCACGGACTAGCTGCAGCTGCATGCTTTCCCCATCTGAAGCCTCAGGACTGTCCTGCTGCAGCTGTGCTTCAGCTAAATCCCTCTCAGATGGCTGCTTGGAGCCATTGACTAAACTCCATTCCAGACCTGCCTGAAACTGGTTCATCCTCCTCCGAACTAACATCTGGAGAGGTATCTGGGGAAGCGTCCAGGGGAGTCATCCCAATAAGGCACCTAGATGAGATAACCTCTGTGGAAAGATACCATAAACAATTATATCAAACGCTGTTGAGATCCAGGGTTGTATATGTCTAGCATGGTTTTGTTGCCAAAATCAGGCATAAACTCTGAAGGAAATGGATCTAGAAAATCCATTTTCCTCCCCCAAAATCAAATCTGATCACCTATCACCCACCATATTCAAACATCTTGATCTGGAAGTCTATACTGACCACCAGTATATAATTATTTAAATCTTCTGGATTCATTTTTTTTTACCAATGCTTTCACTACAGTCCTATTTAATAATAAGTCTGGGACCATCTTTTCTTAAAACAGCAAATACAATCCCAGCTTGGACATCTTCCTACTAGATGTAATAAGAAGAAAGGCCCAAGTGCATCTGAAAGGATGAATTTATTTATCAAATATTAAGCTAGTTGTGTTTGAAAGTAAAACAGAATAAATTATTGCAAGCTATAGATAAATGATAGAAAAGCAGAACAAGTACACAAATGTATTTATTTTTATCCTACCTTTTTATTTTTATAGATAACTCAAGGCAGCGAACATACTTAATACTGCTTCCTTCTCCTATTTTCCCCACAACAACAACCCTGTGAGATAGGCTGGGCTGAGAGAGAGTGACTCACCCAAAGTCACCTAGCTGGCATTTATGCCTAAAACAGAAATAGAACTCATAACTCCCTAGTTTCTAGCTTGGTGCTTAATCACTAAACTAAATTAGCTTTCCAAAATTATTATCGCAAAAATTATTCATACAATAAATAGTTTAAAGGCAAGAAATATATAGGCAGTCTTCAATTTATGACTGTAATGAAACCTGCCAATTTCAGTTGTAAGTTATGACGGTCATAAACTGGGACATCAAGTGCCTGACCCAATTTTAAAACCTTTCTTTGTGGCAATTGTTAAGCGAACACTGCCATTATTAAATGAATCTATTGTTTGGAGCTATGGGGCATTTTTGCTGAAAGCCAGAAGCAACCACCTGTTTTCAGCAAAAATTGGGGTCCATGTGGGATGTGACCACAGGATGCTGCAAATGGTCTGTAAATGCTGAATGCCCAAAATAGAACATTGGAACCAGATCATAAGTACCTTTTTTGGGGGGGGGATCTGTTGTAACTTTGAACAGTATGATCGGTCACAAGTCTAGGATTACTTGTATTCCCTATTAGCTATCTATATTTCTGAAGGACAGGGGATGAGTTTGCATTCTGCCAGAAAGGCCTTACGTTCTGCCAGAAATGTTTAAAGTCTGTCAGACTATTGGTGGATTTCCCCAGCTTAGTTTCCTTTCACGTTGAGTGTTACAGGCAGAAAAAACACTCATCAACTGTTTTCCCCATCTTGGGCAAGGGCTATCATTGGAAGAAACCAAGTTTTAACACATGGCTAGATCATAGGTTTAGCCATCTATCAAAACTTAGTACAAAGAGAATTGATCTGCAAGGTGAGTAGGCCTGCCCACCAAAGCAGAAGAATATTTTCTGCTTTACTCAGCAGTCCTCCTTCACCTCTGCAGTATAGGCTCTTGGTTTTCATTACATCTCTAAAGCTGCCTGGTAAAACAACAGAGGCGCTTCTGTTTTATTGGATATTTTTTCCTTACTCCTCAAATCAGGAGCTGGGTTTCTCCATCCTTTCCCCCTGCAGTCCTTCTCCACCCTTTCAGTCAGCCACAGATTGAAGACCTGGAAAATAAACACCCAGCAGGAGTTATAAGAAACAAATCAACCCACCAATCACTGTGAGCCAGTTCCTAAAATAGCAAATGAGCACCAGAGGCGTAGTTTGGGAAAGTGAGGGCGAACTTCTGAATTTAAAAGTAGGCCTGAAAAACTGGTGACATTTTTTTGAGAGAGCTATATGGTAAAACAAGATTCTCTGGTTTCAAATCACTCTTTCCCCCAAGCTTTTTTGGGGGTGGGGGGACTACATACATGGGGCAAAAAAGTATTGAGTCAGCCACCAATTGTGCAAGTTCTCCCACTTAAAAAGATGAGAGAGGCCTGTAATTGTCATCATAGGTAGACCTCACCTATGAGAGACAAAATGAGAAAACAAATCCAGACAATCACATTGTCTGATTTGGAAAGAATTTATTTGTAAATTATGGTGGAAAATAAGTATATGGTCACCTACAAACAAGCAAGATTTCTAGCTCTCACAGACCTGTAACTTCTTCTTTAAGAGGCTCCTCTGTCCTTCACTCATTACCTGTATTAATGGCACCTGTTTGAACTTGTTATCAGTATAAAAGACACCTGTCCACAACCTCAAACAGTCACACTCCAAACTCCACTATGGTGAAGACCAAAGAGCTGTCGAAGGACACCAGAAACAAAATTGTAGACCTGCACCAGGCTGGGAAGACTGAATCTGCAATAGGCAAGCAGCTTGGTGTGAAGAAATCAACTGTGGGAGCAATAATTAGAAAATGGAAGACATACAAGACCACTGATAATCTCCCTCGATCTGGGGCTCCACGCAAGATCTCACCCCGTGGGGTCAACATGATCACAAGAACGGTGAGCAAACATTCCAAAACCACACGTGGGGACCTAGTGAATGACCTGCAGAGAGCTGAGACCAACGTAACAAAGGCAACCATCAGTAACACACTACGCCGCCAGGGACTCAGATCCTGCAGTGCCAGACGTGTCCCCCTGCTTAAGCCAGTACATGTCCGGGCCCGTCTGAAGTTTGCTAGAGAGCATTTGGATGATCCAAAAGAGGATTGAGAGAATGTCCTATGGTCAGATGAAACCAAAGTAGAACTGTTTGGTAGAAACACAACTCGTCGTGTTTGGAGGAGAGAGAATGCTGAGTTGCAGCCAAAGAACACCATACCTACTGTGAAGCATGGGGGTGGAAACATCATGCTTTGGGGCTGTTTCTCTGCAAAGGGACCAAGACGACTGATCCGTGTACAGGAAAGAATGAATGGGGCCATGTATCGTGAAATTTTGAGTGCAAACCTCCTTCCATCAGCAAGGGCATTGAAGATGAAACGTGGCTGGGTCTTTCAGCATGACAATGATCCCAAACACACCGCCCGGGCAACGAAGGAGTGGCTTCGTAAGAAGCATTTCAAGGTCCTGGAGTGGCCTAGCCAGTCTCCAGATCTCAACCCCATAGAAAACCTTTGGAGTTGAAAGTCCGTGTTGCCCAGCGACAGCCCCAAAACATCACTGCTCTAGAGGAGATGTGCATGGAGGAATGGGCCAACATACCAGCAACAGTGTGTGCTAACCTTGTGAAGACTTACAAAAAACGTTTGACCTCTGTCATTGCCAACAAAGGATATATAACAAAGTATTGAGATGAACTTTTGATATTGACCACATACTTATTTTCCACCATAAATTGCAAATAAATTCTTTCCAAATCAGACAATGTGATTGTCTGGATTTGTTTTCTCATTTTATCTCTCAGATTTGAGGTCTACCTATGATGACAATTACAGGCCTCTCTCATCTTTTTAAGTGGAAGAACTTGCACAATTGGTGGCTGACTCAATACTTTTTTGCCCCACTGTAGAATAATAGAAGGGACCTTGAAGATCTCCTAATCCAACCCCCTGCCTGAGCAGGAGATCCTATACCATTTCAGATAAATTTCTAGTCTCTTTTTGAAAGCCTCCAATGATGGAGCACCAACAACCTCTGAAGGCAAGCTGTTACATTGGTTGATTGCTCTCACCGTTAGGTAATTTCTTTTTAGTTCTAGATTTAGTTAGTTCTTAGTTCTCCTTAGTTCTAGGTTGCTTTTCTCCTTAGTTTCCATCCATTGTTTCTCTTTTTTTTTTTGGAAAATAGTTTGATTCCCTCATCTGGCTGAAGGATGCTTGCCAATTGAAATAGGCAGCTCTTTATCCAATACATTTCTAGTCCCTTGAAGCTGATCAATGTGTTCAGAGGCCTGACAGGTAAATAATCATCTTTTCCAATCAACAAGTAAATTTAGTATTAATTAATAAGTGGCAGATATGGGGGAGTTGCACCCTGAATTGGTGTGAAAGAGATGGCTTTCTGTGCCCTGCTTCACTGTGCATATTTACCTCTCCTGTTGTAGTCAGCTTCAGCTCCGGCTGATCCAGGAGTCTATTTGGGGGTTCAGTTTCAGAAACCTGGGAAGAACACGGGAAGAGCGCTGCTTGAAAGAACTCAACTGCCAATCCAAAAGCAGAGTGGAAAACAGTGTGCAGGGACAGAGGTAGCAGGGCATAGCTGTCGAAGCCTAGAGAGGCCAGTATAAATAGATAGGTTTCAACTATTGCCCATGTCACTAACTACATTGTTAATATGGCCAAACATATTTTAACTAAAGAGGAAAAACACTACTTTAAAACAAGCAGTTAAAAATGACTCTAAGCTGTCTTTGATGTGTGCTGAAGATAAGATGGAGACAAAGTCATAGGGACATGTTGAATAACCAAAACCAGCAGAATGTGTTTGTCCTGTGCTTAGAGGGTGCTGAGTTTAATGGGCCTTACTCTTAAGGAAATAGACATGGACCTTAAAACCGAAAGAAAAAAAAAAAGCACATGGCACTTAAATGGTGTCTGTTCGTGTATTTTGTTCTGTGTATAATTGCAAAGTAAATTGAGTATGTATGCATTCAAAACTGATGATCTTAAAATGGTTTTGATTTTGAAAGGGATTTCAAGCTTGCCTTTATCGGGTTCATAGAGAGAATGCAATTGAGATTTCCTAATTTTGTTTTTTAAATTGACTGTTTTTTCTTTTAAATATGACAGTAACTTTTCTTTTTACATTTTTAGGTAAATCTAAACATTCACATTTTTCTGAAACAAAGGTAAGAATGTATTTGAAATATAACATGATTTCTTATATATTTTGTCACAACTATTAGTAATTAGTAATATTCTGTAACACAGACATGAGGCAGAGAGTCCTCCCTCCCTCTTAATGCAGAAAGAAAAACAGTTGAAGCGCATAGAAATCTTTTACTAGATCAGATCAGAAAGTTTGACGTTTCATAAAACGTCCAATATGCTTTGATGTCTACAGCAAAGAAGTCATACAGTTTGCCCATAAATGGCCACTTTGTACACCAGTTGAAATTCTGGAGAGCAAATAGAAGCATTAATAATGATTTTGCTTACAGCTCTGATTGTTCTACTTCAGGGACATTTTTAATAACATTGACATAACAATTTCAGTCTGACCAAATGTGATTAGCTGCAATGAATACAGCCGAGGTCAGGAAGTAGTAGAAGGAGTCCTTGCTTAATGTCAGTAATTGGGACTGACAACTCCATTGCTAAGTATTGCAGTCATAAAGCATGACGTTACAGGACTGTGTTGACTTACAAAGGCAGTTGCTGTTGCCATTGTTAGGCAAATTCCAGATGGTCATTAAGGGCAGTGTCACATGATCACCATTTGTAATCTGTTGACTTTCCCAATGACTTTGCTTATTGGAAGTTGGCAGTGGAGGTCACAAATGGCAATCACGTGACTGCCAGACTCTGCAACTGTCATAATTGGTAAAAAGTTGCCAAGTGCCCAAATTACAATTGCATAACTGTAGTACACTGCGATATTCACTACTACGAGGAGCCGTCCTACATCTCATTCAACGTTGTCATAACTTTGAACAGTCCCTGAATGAGTGGTATATGTTTTGGATTAAAGCATTATTTTAAAATAAATGTCAATAGTTATTTTAAAATATGGCAAGAATATGATCAAATATGGACTACATGCAATTAGTCAGCACAAGTGTTCTGGTAAGACTTTAAATATTGGATGTATGTAGGTGTGTATTTTAATTCCAGTAATGCCAGTATTTTTGCCCTAAACTCTTTAAGGGCTGTTATTTATTTGTTTGTTTGTTTATTCTATATGCTGCCCATCTCACTATCGAGCAACTCTGGGTGGCTTACAACACCATAAAAACAAGAATATGTGAAAACATTAAAATTAACAAGAAATTTGGTACACTAGTACATGAATAGGAGGGGGTGGGATGTTCTTAATCCACTAGCCAACTCCAGTGGGGATTGCCCCCATCACAGCCCCAAGCCAGTCGGCACAGTCAGGTTTTTAGGCTCTTCCTGAGGCCAGGGTCGATGGGGGCAGATTTCATCTCCAATGGCACAACATTCTAAAGAGTGGGAGCCACGCCTGCTGAAATTTTTTGACCAATGGGATATGCAGCATGCCCTTCTGCAGAACTGAGTGGGGCAAGGCCAATCCCTTTGGGGTAAGATGGTTCCTCAGGTAGAGGAATCATTTGTTTCATTGCTGCTAGCTCCTTATATTAATTTGTTCAGCTACTCTTTAATTTAGGATTTAGGTTTGAAATATACTTCTCTCCTGCTACATACATGCCTATAATATGCAACTAGGTTATTTATCTGAAATGGTATAGGGTTTCTTGCCTAAGCAGGGGGTTGGACTTGAAGACCTCCAGGGCCTCTTCCAACTCTGTTATTCTATTCTATTCTATTCTATTCTATTCCATTCCATTCCATTCCATTCCATTCCATTCCATTCCATTCCATTCCATTCCATTCCATTCAGTGTATGTTTATTCCAAAATATATCAAAGTGGATTCAATGAATTTATAATTATTATCTGCACTTATTACTGAAGTTTAGATTTCAGTAAAGATCATTGGAAATATTATGAGACAAGGTACAAGAACAAATAGCTTTTTGTAAATCTCCCATATTAATATTAACATTAGACAGATAAACAAACAAAGGATACTGCATTTTTCCTGAACTCACTTCTCTACAATTTATCAATTCAACCAGTGGGACTACTCTCACTGATCTCATTTAATTTAATCTTAGTGAAAGTCTAAATCCAGAATTAGTTGCATGCAAAAAAAGTATGCTCCCAATTACCGGTAGTTAAAATATCCATATTGATTTGACCTATTCAAAATCTGACATGATTTTTTTAAAATTTCACAATACTTTGCAGTCATGCAGATGTAATGCTTTATTCTGTAACTGTAGAATCAGTACAGTTTGCCCTACAAGTTTTTTGTTATAGTCTTGAAATGTGGAGCAAACAGCAATCTAAATACCTTTATTAATTGCATTATCCAATGCTAATTCACATCGCAGTGAACTAATTCAGTCATCTAGAAGATTACCAGTGTAATCAAACAGCCAAAATGTTCTTTCTCTGTAGTTGTTGACATTGAACAATACAACATACAATGAACTTAATATTAGATGAGACACTTTAAAATATCTACCTGCATGTTTTCCAATTTGTTAATATTTATAAAGCTGCAATTAAATGTAAAAAATAACTGCTTCTATTATAATGATATAGGCAATTGATTTTCAATATGCAATTCATGAAAGGTTAATTGTGAAGCTACAATTTTAAATATATTTGGTTTCTTTGTTTGTTGAAGGAGTTCACATATCCAAATAGGAAAATTAACAAACCTTCTGTTTGAAGAGTGAAACAGTTTTCTCTGACCTGTACATAATGTTCTCAAGAATGTTGAAGAAAAGTCATGTGCTAGTAAAGAGAACAATGTATATACTTAAATAACTGCTTTCATTATTAAGTTTAGAATGTTCTAAACTATTATTACAGGAATAGTTTTATATGGAGCGTTATAGTAATTTACTGTTGGTTAGAACCTAATAAAATGGATGCTTTAGTCATCTATTCCTGACTTAAAAATAATCTGCACTGAATTGTTGGTCTAATTCCTTAGTATGTTTGTAGTGTAATTTACACTATTGCTATGAATAAATTAATATTGGCATTATATTTTTATCTGGTAATCCATTCAATTTGAATTGATATGTTTCAGAAGTTTGCAAATCAGAATATTAAGTGGCACCAGAATCTAAGGTTCCGTGATTTTTTGAAAATTTCTCACATGGCAGGATAAACATAATTTGCTATGACAGATGATTTTTGAAGTTGTTTTTTTTTAAAAAACAACAAGCCAAAGGAATAAATAGCCCTAATGAAAAATTAGGGAGGCAAGAATTTTGGCTCAAGACAGCTTTTTAGTGTTTACAAGGAAAAACATGCATTGAGGCTTTGTTATTTTATTTATGATTATGAGAACTTAAGGGAAAGAACAAGTCTATGGACAATGCTGTATTATATTGTTTAAGTGTGGGAGAATGGTATGCATGATATTGTATTACAGCATGAGATGTGAAAATAAAAGGCCATAATATAATTAAAAGGTCTATTTTTTAATATTTGTTTATTAAATATATAACAAAGAGAGACAGAGCCCTTATATTAGTTTTCTAATTATCTGCATTAAAGTTAATTAACTTTATTAAACTAACTAAAATCTATCATTTAAATTTCGGCCCCTTTCAAACATCAAAGAAATAGGGGTAGATATGAAAAAGAAAATGAGAGGAATGTTTGTCCCATTTCCCATCTATTGGTTCTAATTCTGTCCTACATTCCCCCCTCTTGGAACTTTCCCTTTCATCCCCACTTTTCCTCCTCCTATATTATGTGGAATAAGCTTGCTGTGTTCTACTCAACTGAGCTTTATCATACTTATAGTTCCACATGTAGACTTCAAAGGAAGAATGTTTGCATAACATGGAAAGTAATCTGGTTACAGCCTGGTTATTCAAAGCAAACAAACTAAAATTAAACACATCTACGTTATCCAATTTCAGTATTTTGAAAAGTACCATCAGCAAGATAGTTTGTGGGGTAGGGGGCAAGCTGCATATTAGAAACTCATTAGTTAACATTTGGATTATATTGTAATTATTATGTTTTTCCCTTATATAATATTAATATGGTAAGAGATTTTTTTTCTTGTTTAACTACTGATTTAATATAAACTAGTATTTTGCTTTTCAGATATTTTGGACTATAACTTAAATAAGATAGAAGTTGCAAAATGACTGTTTATCTAAAACATGATACAATCCCTTTTCAGGTTATAGAATCACTAGGAATTATTATTTATAAAGCACTGGATTATGGCTTGAAAGAGAATGAAGAGCGAGAGCTCAGCCCTCCCTTGGAGCAACTGATTGATCATATGACTAACACAGTGGAGGCAGATGCGACCAAAGATGAAGGCTATGAAGCTCTGGATGAAGTCATAGATGATGAACATCAAGGCAATATTGAAGTTATACAGTCTTATAGAGATGTCATGAAGGTATAGTTTTAATCTATTTATCCTATGTTAATATTTAAGAAACAGGTAAAGTAAACAGCATCTTTTATGTTTAGATAGAGCACTGACATTGTGGTTGTCTAACAAAGAATATTAGAGTTGACCTAGATATTATAGTGTTAACTTGGTTGACCCTGACAGTATATTCTAATTTAAAATATTATTTTCATCTGATATATGACTTAGCACAAACCTGTTTTTTTGTTTCTGTTTTTACTGCATTTCAGTTTTCAAGAGTCTATTGTCTTCTACTACAGTCATTCCAATGCAAAGCTTCTTGGGAATTTCATCACTGCATTGATGTAATATTCTTCTACAACCCACACATTCTTAGCACATTCCATTTTCATATAAACACATACCAGAGAAATCTGTTTATCTCAGTCAGATTAAAATTTAAATTTTTTTGCAATATGCAAAGTTGGGTATATAACAAGTATTTTTCTGTAAATAGTCCTTTATTTAAACGTATTTATTTAGCATTGTAAATTTACCCTTTAACTCAGCATGAAAGTTTTCTTCAAAATACAATATTCACATCTTAAGTAGTTACTATCTCTAGATAGTTATTAACATAGCCTTTGAGTGAACATTGATTCTTGGTGACTTTCTTCCACACTTAATGATCAGTTGCTTGGCAATTATTTGAAGTTATGACAACACCCCCTCTCTAAGCTACTTACGACTTGGTTCCAGAGTTTTACAGCTGCACACCTCATCATAGTCAATGACTGCATTTCAGGCACAACCAGCTCAGTTTTGTAGCCAATTGCAGCATTCCATGAATCCATGTTTACAATTTTTGACATTGTTTGCCAGTTTCTGACCTCTTTGTCTGGCATCCGCAAAAAAAGCCAATAAGAATATATTGATCCATTTAACAACTTTGGCATTTGTTTAATGACCACAGTGTTCACTTAAAAACTGCTGCAAAAAAAGTAATAAAATCTGGCCAAATCACATGGGTACCTCAACTTATAACCGTCATGACTTACAACAGAAAGTCTAGGCACCATTATGATCATAAGTCAAAGACTACCTATAATGTAGGCGTGATTTTCTATTGCTTTCTCCTTGGACATTTCTTTCAACTTTAAAGGCTATTCAATAGACTAATATCAAAGAGATAAAATCCTGCTTAGCTTGTTGAGATCCACCTGGTTATATGGTATCCAATGCATGTCTATGTAGGAGAAGATTTGGGTAAAGAAATGTCCACTTTCACCTGATCAAAACAACCTTCTACGGTATTATACCATAGATTGCAGCACATAGAATTTGGGTTCATGTGATATACTTGCTGTCTATATGGCTGTGCCACAATTAGAAAAAATAAAATATGCCCATTTATGAGAAAGTCACAAGTTGCTCTTCATGTTTTACTATTCATATTTAGGTATACAGTTCCCACCACATTGAACTTTTTAAATGTTTCGTCTAGCGTACCTAATACTTACTGCAGCACAGTTACACATAGCCATTTTAATATTCATTATTCATTACAGATCACATATTACTTATAACCTTGTGATCAACATTTGCACATTTTAGAATTTCTCCTTTCTTTTTCCCATCTTTGCTAAACATTCAACCAAGCTACACATATTCATCTACTTTCTCTATTTTTCATCATACAACTTCCATCATACAACTCTTTGTCTTTGATTATTGATTGTCTGATCATACCTCATGACATTATACAAAATCATTCAAGTTCTTAACCTGGGTAAATTACTCAGACTTGGGTAAAATGATTTTACTTTAGGTAATGACACACAACCCCATTATCCAATCACAATAGAGACATTTAAATTGACTTAAAAGGCTTTACCTACATTGCGTAAAATACTTTATGATAAGTAGTTTTGGACAATGAAGGGAAAAATTGGTGAAGCATTGTCTTAACCAGTAACACAGCATCATGTGCAAATATTCCTTATGTGTACCACAAATATTCCTTATGCTTTTATCCACAAATATATTAGGGGGCTGTTTGATCTCCGAGCTTGGCGATTTGGCTGCAAATGTTTCATCTCCATTCAGGGGGGACATCTTCAAAGCGCACTGAAGATGTCCCCCCCGAATGGAGACGAAACGTTTGCAGCCAAATCGCCAAGTTCGGAAATCAAACCTACAGCCCAGCTGCCATCCTGAACTACTAATATTCAAACACATTTCACAAATATATTAAACAACCAAGGAGACACTCTCCCCCATCCCTACCCAACTTTCAACTAGTCACTAAGCATTCCTTTCTGACAGATGGTTTATTTTCATCATATGCTACACCTACTGTGTTCAGCAATCAACCATCAGTTCCATATTTATGCAAAATCTGGACTGCAAACTTCTTCCTAGCACAATGACACAAATGCACTTGCAAAATTTTAACTTTAAAAACAGTTATAATTTGCTTTCTTGTTTACTCAAATCATGCCTCTTTTCTCTGTAAGAGAATTTAAACCATTATTGTTTGTAGTAGAAGATGTCTGTATATGTAATGAGTTTGGAAAGATTTGATGGTTTACAAAAATATACTCAGATAAAGTAATGATAAAATTCTTTAAAAATAAAACATTCTAAAGACCTGTTTGAAAAGCCACTTTTTTCTCCATCTTGTATAATAAGAAAATGTTTGCAAATAGGCACTATGCTCGCCCCCACATGTGAACTGAAGCACTTTTTCATTTTTTATTGTGGAACACTGAACACCTAAACAACTACACAGTGCCTGAATATCTGTGTATTATATTTTTCAGGCTAATCTTTCTTGGCAGATGCCATTTTAAATTCAGGTTTGTTTTTTGTTTTCTGGCTTATTGAAGAAAGCAATACTATAGTGTACCGTATTACACTATAGATTTTATAGGTAGTATTTAACTTTCTGCTGGGGA
This sequence comes from Bothrops alternatus, assembly GCA_034064705.1. Lineage (NCBI taxonomy): Eukaryota > Metazoa > Chordata > Lepidosauria > Squamata > Viperidae > Bothrops > Bothrops alternatus. The sequence goes on along the minus strand of JARGCV010000079.1, from coordinate 7,958,887 downwards.
AAGTTGAATCTTTCTGTTATTAGTCAGTAATATTGTAAAGCGAGATACCACATGGCCACACCAACCTATGATGGCAATCCTCGTTACAGGTAGCTAACCAAAAATCTGCAGGTTACTTGATCCCTCCAGCCTCCAGCCTTAGTAAAGTAAAGACTGCTTCCAACTCTCCCCCCCCCCCGTCCTTCTGTCTCTTCCCGTCTTTGCCTTTTAGCCACCTTCTCCTGTGGGCCAGAAAACAGCCTCAGAACCACTCAATTTTGGGTCTACTTGCCACGCTTTAAGAAGCCTCAGCCACATCAGGTGGGCCCAGCAAGCGTTCGTTCTCCCAATTGCCTTCTCTCCCAGATCTTTCGGCTTTTGTGCCCAGCTGCCATGGCTGACGCAGAAGCACCTCACTGCCTTGGTCACCTGCTTTCCACTGCTGTTTCCACCTCCTGCTGCTGCCGTTACTGCCTTCTTTTCATTCCCTTTGACAGAGCAGCTTTAGCCATGTGTATAGGAAATGTTCACCAAAGAATCTGGATCTGACAAAGGCAGTGAAAAGGATGCAGCAAAGGCAGTGGAAGGAGGCAATAAAGGGAGTGAAAGGAGACAGCAAAGGCAGCAGAAGAAGGCAAATGATTTTTTTTTAAAAAAGCAAAAACAGCAGGTACTTCTGTGCCCAGGACAGTTGGGCCCAAAAGATTGCCGCTGGAAACTGGCAGAGGAGGCAACTGGGCAAACAAATGCTTGATGGCACTTACTAAGACAGCTAAGACTTCATGGCAAGCAGCAACAGTCCCAGTTTTTCATGTGGCCCATTGGAAAAATTAATTGCTCACCCCTGCTTTAAAGCTTGTCTTAATTAAGTGAAGATCTGGAACTAATTGCAGACAGTGTACAGTGGACAACAAATCTGGTGAGCTTTATAACTTGATGAAAATTTTGAGCCGATACTGACTATGGAGCAGTTAAAGTACACATTGATCCATATGTACCTAGAGAAGTAAAGTTCATATTGTTAAGTTCATATTGAGCCATATGTATCTAAAGAAGAAATAATCCTCCCCTTGTTTTATTTTATTTTTCCTATTGCAATTCTCACTTTGCCAAGCCTTCGGTATAATTATGGGGTTTTTTTTTTTTTAGTTTTGTTAGGATTTATTCTAGATGAACTGGTTTTATTAATGCATATATTCTTGGGCAAAAAACTCTAGATATTGCTAGATGATGTGTGGTTAAACAACATTTGTTTTTTATTTTCTTGGGTAGCAGAATAATTCAAATATGGTTTAAAATATTTTGTGATATTGAAAATAAAATTACGTTTCTCTGATATTTAAATTATAAATGAAGCATTTGTATTTTTTCTGTAAAACAAAACTCATTATGCTTTTGTAACCTTTTCACATAGCTTTGCGCTGCCCATCTGCCAACCCAATCAGATGCACCAAATCACTATCAAGCAGTATGTCGTGCACTATTTGCTGAAACAATGGAGTTGTACACATTCTTAGCCAAAATTAAAAGTACTAGAGAGGTAAGCAATGTACAAATCACTTAGTTATTTGCCTTTTAAAATGTCATATTTTTCTGTTCTTTAGTATTAATACTCTAAAACAATTGTTTTTGTAATTACAAATACTGTATTTCTATTTTCCTGAGTTATCTTGCCAATTCACTCAAGAGTTCATTTATAAGCATTATAAATCATATCTAATGTACTAAAAATAATGAACAGATTATAATTAAAAGTTTTGAAATATTTAAACAGAAGAATTTATTGGTTTTAGGCTTTTTCATGTTTATAACAGACTCAGTAAAGCCAGTCAGGTGAATTACATTTCTTCTTCTTCTTCTTCTTCTTCTTCTTCTTCTTCTTCTTCTTCTTCTTCTTCTTCTTCTTCTTCTTCTTCTTCTTCTTCTTCTTCTTCTTCTTCTTCTTCTTCTTCTTCTTCTTCTTCTTCTTCTTCTTCTTCTTCTTCTTCTTCTTCTTCTTCTTCTTCTTCTTCTTCTTCTTCTCCTCCTCCTCCTCCTCCTCCTCCTCCTCCTCCTCCTCCTCCTTCTCCTTCTCCTTCTTCGTCTTCGTCTTCTCCGTCTTTGTCTTCTTTGTCTTCTTCGTCGTTTTTGTCTTCCACAAAAAAGTGCTGCTGAGTTTTGTCCAAACCAGTCCTTTAGATTTTAAAGCCATGATGTTCTTCTACCTGGACCTCGTTTGCCTTTAATCTTTTGTCATATTTATTTTGATTTCAGGGGCACCATATAATTATAATATAAATCTGTTAATATTGGTACTGGGCTCTTTCACTACTACCATATTTTTTTGGATTTTAGTTTTTCAATGGTCTTAAATAGTTTTTAATATAAATACATTCTGTGACGTGAAAGAAGATTAATGTATGTTGAACATGAAGTATAAAAATAATCAAATATTATATTTATTAAACTTTGTGTATCATTGATTACCTAAGAATTTTTTTGTATTTTTATACTTTTTTAAAAAAAATACAAACTTTTTATAGGCCAATCATTATTTTAAGTTTTCAAATATAAATCAGAATTACTAATCAGATGTTTTCAAATGCAATATTTATTATTGCTTTTATGCAACTGCAATGTAAGCTAATCTAAGCAACTTACAAATGCTGTAACATAATATTATTATCCCAGTAATAAGAGAGCTGGTAAAATACACGAATGTGTGGAATTTTTAGCATATATTCTGTACATGTTTGGCAACCATATTCTACTTGTAATAAGCAGTCCTGAAAATATACCAGCCCCAAGTAATGTAGAATTTTGAGTGGTGGGTTTGCCGTTATCTCTACCAGGTTTCTACATGGACTCTACATGGACTCCAAGAGCAATCCCACAGTAAGGAAGTACCCAAATATTACTTTAAACAAGGCCCCCTGGCTGTCATTTTGCAGATAACAATAGTTGTGGAGAAATAGTGACACTTTATCTTGCCACTGTGATGTAAACTTAAGCATACCCATGACAAATTTAAATTGCTGCAGGGGTCTCTTTTGGTGCTTCATCTCTTGGAGTCCTCAGTAAACCAAGAAGCCCCTTGCATCAGCGGACTACTTTTTATTTCCCCACCATGAAATCATGTCTCAATTGCTCTGAGGTATACATCAGATGGCCTCTTTTGTGTGTCAGGCCCATGATGATTTGGATAAACATTGGTGACCATGAAACCCCAAGTAGCCTCCAAACCCATTCTAGATAAGGAAAAGGGAAATTGTCCTGCAAAGTAGCCTGGGAATATCAGTCACAGCCCACACAGTGATCAAATAGCTTAGACAGTTATCTGCAGCTGGGAGAAGGGTACATCTTGTCCCTAACATCTAATGACACATCTGTTGTCAGAGACCATCTACTGCAACAGTATCAGTTACCATCAGATTCTCCTAAAGGACTAGTGCCACCTCTTTGCCCCTGAAAATAAAGTGGACACATCTCGCTCAGGAGGAAATTCCCCAGATTTACTCTCTCTACAATTGAAGCCTAGATGAGGATGGTCTTGTGACAGATAAACCTGGCATTTAATAGCATCATCCTGAGATTGTAGTCTTCAGCAAGCTAGACAGCTGATTCTTTTAATGAGAGTGAAGGGCCACGCCACTCCTCAAGGCTACCTGCAGCTTTTCATTTCTCACCTTCTTGTTCCTTCATCACTCATTATATCCTTCATATCAATGTGTTACTACAGGCGTGTCAAACCGCGCCCACCCCATTGCCGGCAATGGAGAAAAAGTCACAATACTCGCAACATGTTACGTGACGTTGCGAGTTTGACACCCCTGTGTTACTATCTTCATTTTATTGTGTTCGTTACAAAATATTGTGTGGAAGTGACAAATTCCAAAATAAACATATGATAATTATAATCTCTTTAAATGTGAGTTTATCTGACAGTGCTGATGTTGTTTCAGGTGTTGCTAAATTATAATGCATAATATCCTTTACCACTGACCATGCTGGGTAGAATTAATAGCTATAGTTCAGCAATATCTCTAGGGCTATATCTTCACCGACCTTATTGTAAACAAATATTTTTTTCTTTTAACTGATAGAATTTAAAGAAAATGCAGGAAATGGACAAAGGAAATGAAGAATCTAGCACTGACCTTGATGAATTAAAAACTGCTGATTGGGTAAGATAACTTTTTGTCATAAAGTAACGGCTTTATATTACAAACTTATAGCCAGACAACACAATCTATATCAAATATTTATATCAAATATCAAATATATACAAAGAAGCACATATAAAAATCTATAAAATCATGGCTAATATTACATCTTTTTCCTCTATAAAGTAAATAATAAAGAATTTATTGTTATTGAAGTTAAGAAACATGAGTCTAGATGCTGTATTAATTTCAAGACATGTAACTGATTATTTGGTTATCTGACAATGTAATTAACTGCTTGCTTGTTTATAACCTTTCCTATCCTGCATACATGCTTACAAAGAAATATTTGGCACTGTGTTATCTAAAATGGAATAATATATGGAAATTAGTTGGAAAAAGATATTAGTTGGAAAAGATTAGTTGGAAAAAGTAAACCCTAACTTTTAAAACTGAAGCACCATTTTGCTTCATGATACATGTAGAAGCTATGACAAGTATTTACCTATAAGTATTTAAGTTTAGTAGAGCTTCAAATACAATAATACAAACTTTGTTATATATATTAACTTTTTATTCTTAACTATTTCAGGCCCAGTTTTGGGTTCAAGTTATGAGAGATTTGCGAAATGGTGTAAAACTTAAGAAAGTTCAAGAACGTCAGTACAATCCTCTTCCCATAGAATATCAGCTCACTCCATATGAAATGTTGATGGATGATATTCGATCCAAGCGCTACACTTTAAGAAAAGTTATGGTAAGCTCTGTCAAAATCAATTTTATCATTTTTTGCATAGCCTTAAATTATGTTAGGACTACCAAAAAGGAGAAAAAAGCAAACTATTTTAGTTAATTTGAAAAACTAATGCCTTCTGGAGGGGTTTTATATTGTTTTGTTTAATTTTTGCCCTTAGAATAATAAAATCTTAGCTAATTTTACAAGCTATTTTGTAAATCACCTCGACTTCAATAAATGTTACTATGTTATAGGATCTGCTATTTGGAAGAAACAAGGACCTTATTTCTTTAGGCAGATAAAAACTAGATGCATAGATTTTTGTATCATATCATATGGATTTAACAAAAATTGCCAAACTGTTCAGCTGGAACACTAGCTTATAAAATTGAAGTTCATTTTGTTTCATTGTATATATAAACATTATAAATCATTTACTAAGAAATTTCCATAGCTTCTAGGTATCTCTTCCTATGACCATTGAGCACAGGATCAGGATAACTCCTAAAGCTAATGCTTTATATATAGTAATCTAAAGAGCAAAGGTACATTAATTCAATTCCCGAAGACCTTTTGAACCCTATAGAATAACATCTGGCTAGCTATATTTTACAGGTTTCAGAGAATATAAAACTGGTTACATAGTGCCTGCCTCCTGGTGGTCAGTCGACTCCATTTCAGTAATCACCACAATTATGATTTTTTAGAATTCATTGCCCTTTTGGATTGCATGATACTGATGTGCAAGCAAAATAATAGATATTTTTCTTTCTCTCTTTTAGGTCAATGGGGACATCCCTCCACGATTAAAAAAGAGTGCCCATGAAATTATCTTGGACTTTATCCGGTCTCGACCACCATTAAATCCTGTATGTAATACAATGGAAAGGGGGGGGGGACAAAGTTAATGAAAATAAGAGATTTTCTATATCTTTTTGCTTTAACTACTTCATATTTACTGCTTCTCCCAGTCTTTTCTAAAATACAGGAAACACAGCTTTTTCTCTTATATTTTGTAGCATTGGCATCCTTCAAATGCATTTATATAAAATACCACAATAGAGGAATTATTTTGAAATAAAATCTCATGTATTTTTGCTGTTTCATATCAGTCATCTCAGCATCCTTTATAGTTTATGCACTATCAACTCGATGTCTCTGCTACAGCTGATATTTCTCTTAGCCTATTGGTTTTGTTATCTATTCTGACATGAAGAGCTGTCGCTTATCTGAAAGTGTGTTTTTGTGTATGTGTGTGTGTTCCCATTTGGATGAATCAGATATATCAGAATAACAGAGTAACAGAATTGGAAGGGACTTTGGAGGTCTTCTAATCCAACCTCCTGCTCAAGCAGGAAACCTTGAAACCATTTCAGACAAATGGTTGTCCAGTTTCTTCTTAAAACCTCCACTACAAAGATGAAGAAGCTGATTATTCATAATAACTGTGGTTCTTTGAGTGATCATCTGTGCATTGATATGACCTTCCCTCCATCTCTCATGTCTCTTCTTTGGTTTACAAGAAAGAACTTTTTGACATCAATTCAAGGTATTAAGCAGATAGCCAGAAAATCTCTCCTATTGCACATGCAGTGGCTAGACAAGAGGTGCTTTTCCCCATTTAAAATGTAATATATTTAAGACATTGTTTAGGCTGAAGAAGAGTTATAATTTATTGAAGTGAATATGCAATAGTCACTTGAAAAACCATAGTTATACCGTAGACAAGCAATCTATTATTTTTAAATTGTAGTTTAGAAATTTATCTTACGGTATTATCTTATTTCAATGGACACTTAATTCAGGTAAAGCTGTGTATCTTGATGAACATCTCTTAAGCCAGTGTATATTTTTTTGAGATATGTTATTCTTTCCAGGCATCTGCAAGAAAACTGAAGCCAACTCCACAACGGCCACGTAGCCTCCATGAAAGAATTCTGGAAGAAATAAAATCTGAAAGAAAACTAAGACCTGTTTCACCTGATGAGGTCAGGCGTAGCAGGCTAGGTGAGTACTTGGATTTTGATGAAACCTGGTTCATCTCTCTGGGCTCAGGAATTGAGTGGAACATGGGTCATTTGTCCTTGGATGACAAATCTCCCCAAAATACCAGTAGGTATAGGTTGGACTGGAAGATGAAAAATACCCCCCCACAAAAGAAGGGAATTAAATTATCAAGAAAATTGTGTGCATATGCAATGTAGCCTCTAGGAATCAAGGTCAACTTGGAGAAAACTTTTCCAAGATGTGTTAACCAAGTCACTCTTCCTTTCTAAAATATGTTAGCCATTTCAAGTGTCTGATTGATTAATCTCTGTTGCTGACTGTACAAAAATATAGTGAAATAGATAAAATTAAAACATGAACACTTATATTTTCTACTAAAATAAACAAAAGTAGCTAATTTAAATTTTAAAAATTAATTTGGATGCAAGCTTTAAGCTTATATCTCATTTTGAAAGAGGGAATTGGCGATGGATTAGTAAAGCCTTAATGCCAATTCTGTTACCTTTTTATGGAATTCCTGGAGTTAAGAGCTTTCTGCCCAATAAGAGTTAGGATTACATAAGAGCACCTACAGAAATCATATGCCTCCCCTTGTTTGTAGTCTTTTCAGTTCCACAAGCAAAAATGCAATAAAAGCAGAATTGCTAATTGTTTGTAATCAAATTTCTAAGGAAGAGACAATATACTTAGTGCTCCTTTTGCCTGGTTTATCAGAAATCAGGTAAAAATAAGATAATACCTTTCAGCAAATAACAAAATGAAGCTACTTCATTCAATGACTCAAGTTGTCTGAATTCCCATATAAATGCTATTATGCTTCCCTGGATATTTCGTGTATATTATTACTATAGCAGAAGTTTTTTGATTCAATTTTTTAAATCTATAAACCATTACTCAAAAATGTAGGCAAGACTATTTCAAACATCAAATGTATTATGTTAGTATCAATTTGTAATAGAAAATACACTGTGCTAACTCAATATTGATACATATTCAAATGTGGTAATCCTTGGTTAACAACCACTGGTAGAGCAATCATTCAAAGTTATGACAGTACTGAATTAGTGGAAATTATGATCAGTCTTCAGAGTTCTGGCTGTCCCAGCATGCTTGCAATCACGTGATTGCAATGTGGATGCTTGGCAACAGGGTCACACAACAGTTGCAACATTCTGCAAGTTACCTGATCACCATTTTCGACTTCCCTGTCAGCTTCCCACAAGCAATATTAATGTGGAAGCCAGCAGACAAGGCTGCAAATCACTCTGGTAAGTCTATCCCACCCAGTAGCAGCCACCCTCAACCCTGCCGTCCTCATGTTGTGCCTTACCAGCCATCTACGCATTCTTCCCTGCCTGGCAGCAAGCACCCGAACCCCATTTGCATTCTCACCACAACTTGATGGCCATTCACACAGCCTCTCCTGCCTGTCAGCAGCCACTTACCTGCCTACTGGCCTGCTTTCAAACTGCCTGGGACTTGAAACTTCCTGCTGGCTTCCCCACTGACTTGGTTTTTTGAATGCTGGCAGGAAATTGCAAGGAGGTCTTTGCTTAGTGATGGCAATGATGCCAGGATTGTTGTTGTTAAACAATACAGTCATATGACCCCACATTTTATGACCACATTAGTTAGTGATGGAAATCGCCATTATTAACCAAAGACTACCTGTATGTTTTCCCATATATTTTTTTTATATCATAGTATATAGGCAACACTGGTATAGCATTTACATAATTGTAATTTTTAGGAGAAAAGACAAATACCACAGTAGCAGTGCTTATTCATGCTCTTTTTCTGCTTTTCCTAGATGTACCCACATCAGTAGCCTCCCAAAACCTATTAGAAAGCTGTATAGCGAATGGCAGCTTGGAATCCAAAGCAAAGGTAAATGGCCGAGGTACAACGAAATTAACAGTGCAGCGGAAGAGACTTTTGAAAGCTCCCACTTTGGCTGAACTCGGTAGCTCAGATTCAGAGGTAAGATGTCTAGCAACAATGCATCCCTTCAGTTTTTAGGTTTTTACAGGTAATCCTTGACTTACAGTCGGTCACTTAGTAATCATTCAAGTTATGACGGACCTCCCCAAAATTACTTACAGCCCAGATTTGAAGTTTTACTGCGGTCAAGTGATTATATTTTGGGTGCTTGGCAGCCAGTCTGCATTTACAATCATTTGCCATATCCTGCACTCACATGACCTCAATTTATGACCTCATTTTTTTTTTTTTTGGCCGGAAAATAACATTTACTTCTGGTTTCTGGCAAAAAACACCCTTGTGGACTATAGACTCACTTAATCAACACCATGTTCACTTAACAACCAATGCATTCACTTAACGATTGCCACATTTGCTTAATGATCACTGCAAAAATGATCATAAAATCAGGGTGTAATTCTAGGCTAAATTACAATCATAAGTCAAGGACTACTTGTAATTGGTTCATTTCCATTTACTGCTTTTATTGGTCACATTGCTTAAAATGTTATATAGTACATTTGATAAAAGTAGTGTTGAAATCATTTTGAACAAAATGTGGTTTTATGCAATTCATCCTAATGACTACTGTTAAGATTAAAATCAAATTATAAAATTAGAGTGCAAAAGCTGCTTGTTTTTGTGATGTCAAATGCAGATTCAGTCTGTGTGTCACTATTCAGTTCTGGCTAGCAGATGTTAGAAAAAACATCTATATGAAATAAATAACCTTGGATTAGGTCATGTTCCTGATGTTGGTAACATTTTACATTGAGTTGGGTCTACTTTGCTCTCACTTCACCCTTGGCTTGTACAGAATCCCAGTATGAATGCTCCTTTAACATAAATACTATTGATATCTATAGTGCACCATTGAATTGCTTTTAGTTTATAAAGCTTGCACATATGGACAAGAAGCTTATGCAGTAGCTATCAGCCTATTATATAGCCTCTATAATATTTTCTGCTGTTTGAAGAAACAGTGATATTTTGTTTTCTAGAAGCATTTTCATTAATATGACTAGGTAATCTTATATAATTCCATATCCTGCATTGTTAAACATTATGCTATATTTTCCTGCATATTGTTTATATTGCTTCCCAGTTAAGGAGAAGGGAGACAACTGATTGCCATATTTTATTATTTCCAGGAGGAGTCTATACACAAATCAGCCAGTAGTGGTAGTGTTTCTCCCTCCCAGATGGAAGAGGTGTTTCTGGAGACCATATCTAGAAAAAAGGGTGAGTACAAATGCTCAAAACAAATAAGATTTCCTGAAACAGTAGAAACATTTTAAACATGATGGATTAATAGAGATTTGTGTGTGTATAATGCTATGCTATGCTATGATATATGATATAATGCTGCTTTCATTCTAGTTGTATAACATCATTACAGGTATTGTTAAAATATTAATTTACAAAATTTGAACCTAATTCATCCTTATCAAATTTACAGTGCCTCCAAAATTCTTGCCAATATCATCCACACCACAGCCAGAAAGGAGACAACCACCTCAGAGACGACATTCCATTGAGAAGGAAACACCAACCAACGTACGGCAGTTCTTGCCCCCCACAAAACAGAGCTCCAGATCACTTGTAAGTATTGCAGTAGATCAAATTTGGCATTGGTTGCAGAATCAAACATAGTGGTTCCAGCACTGAGGGAAGAATATGCTGAATCCTTAGCTCAAAATTGTGAAACCTTGGAACAACTCTTGAATTTTCTTTCCTGTAAGCTGAAAGTAAGATCTAGAATGAAATAACTCTGAACTTTTAAATTCTGGATTTGAATGTTGTGTCTAATTACTGATTTTTATATAAACTTGCTAACAAAATTAATATATCTCCAAGTAAAATGTCTTCTATATGGTACATGAAAATGAATTTTTTTGGCTGATGTTTTTGCGTATTTTTAATATGACAAGTTTTTCCTCATATTTAAAGAGCCTAGAATGCCATGTAGTCATATAGTATTATTGAATCTATTTAAGGATCAAAAGAAAACACAGCACATTCAGTTAGGTGACTTTATCTGAAAATAGATTTCAATAAAACACAATTGTCATAAGGGAATAAAATGCCTGTTTTAGGAGTTGGCAGAATGCTAAATCCTTGTATTTTATAAGAAAGGTCCATTTTTTTGTTAAAAGAATTCTTAAAATTGATAAAAGAGTGAAAGAATTCAGGTTTAGAAAGAGGGGTGCATTTGATCTTAATGAAATGCTTTCTTATTCTTCATTGGCTCAAGAGGTTCTGATTTGGATGCCAATTTTTCAGCATACTGAAGTTAATTTGCATTCCTCCAATAATGTATAGATCAGAGCTGCTTTCTCAAGAAATTAAATGCATTTTGACATATGATTCTAACATGAATTCACTTTCTGATCCTAGATTATCTTAAACTCATTTGTCAGTTCCATATGCAGAGTACAGAAAAAAGCAATTATTTTCCAAGAAATAACTTTAGGAGAATAATGGGTTTGTACATGTGAAAATCGTTTGAAGTATAGCCATGCAGGCAGTTAGAAATATAAAAAAAATTGTGTAGCAATTGTTCATATATATTACATAAAATTGCTTTTTGTGGAGACCCAATTTCAGAAAAAGTCTTTATCATTTCTGAAATATCTGGCATTTCTAATAGATGTGCTCATCTTAGTTTAAAGAAATCATATAATTTAAAAGTTGTTTGCCTATCATGCATTTTTTTCTTAAATGGTCCTAACAATATTATTGCAAGAAAAAGTCAGAAGTTTGTTTTAGCAGAAGTAATACTATTTGACAATTATATTGTTATTTTAGCCTTTGGGATTAAACGTAGAGCAAGAATACTGAATATAATAACCATTGAAAAACTTAAACTGGCTGTTTTCATAATTTTTCATAATTATGGCTTGTTAGAAAATAAGCCACATGATAATATAAATGATTCTAATTATTCTAATTATCTCAGAAAGCAATTCAGGCTAACAAATTATAGATGCTTTCTCCTAGGGTTTGTGTGGCATGTTTTCAGAAACAATTTATTCTGGACTTGTTCCTCTCATCTGTTCTGAGAGGAACAAGCTAGAAAAATCCTTCACTCAGACAACAAAGGATGGCACTGCCATCCACCAGAACTCACTGGGGATCAAGATAAGCCCCTAAGAGCAATCAGAACAGCATCAGTATCACACAAGGCATTTGCTTTGCTAAATCAGTTTCTTGGAATAGCATACAAATAGGGAGGATGTAATCAATGTTAATTAAAAAATTAAAACTGCAGAAGTTTCTGAATAAGAAATAATCTCATATTTTATATCTTGTACTGAAAGGAAAACCCCCTAATTCTGTTGTTGTTTGGTCTTATGAGAATGAGGAGACTTCTTGTAAGTATTTCTTTATTTTAAACATTTTATATATTGGTTTCCTTAAAAACAAGGCAGTTATAATGTGTTAACAAATTTAAAATAGAATGAATGATCACAAAGCAGCAGAACCTATTCAAACTCCTATAGTGATTTGCCAAAATTCCCACATTCCAAGGAGGCAATGACTGAAATGATTGAAATTTCAGCGTACATCAAAAATTTCCTGAAAGTATCAGAATTTTCTAGTATCTGAAGTTACATTGGTTTTAGACTTGGTAGCTCTCTCACCTGCCCACCAATGTCACTGTAATATTCTGTAACTTTATGTTTTATCAGCTCTTAGTAGTTCCCTGCAGATTTCCACTTGGATGTATATGAGGGCCACAAATATGGAAGAAACTGAACTCTCAACGAAGCACATTTATATCCTGCCACAATTCTATAAAGACTCGTAGCATTTCACAACATTAAAAAACAATAATACTGATAAAATTGAAAATATAAAAAAACCAACAGTCAAAAATATGCAAACCTGGTGCTGGAGCCCAAATATCCACTAAAAAAGTTTCAGCTTAAATAGTTTCCAGAAGTTGGCACCAAAATCTACATATACAGAGGCTGTCCTTCCTCTTTCTTCCTCCCTCCCTCCCTCTCTATACACACAAACACACACACACACACACACACACACACACACACACACATATACATATAATACTGGCTGTCCCCCCATATCTGACAGTATATATACACATACTGGTACACATATACACATGCATGCATGCATGTATGTATATGTCAGATATAGGGGGGACAGCCAGTAGGTTTTGAATAAATACATATTATAGTTTATATAATCTATAAAATACTTTTCTTGTAGCCTTTCATTTTGCTATTGCATTTATCAGGCAAAACAATATTTTCTTTTCATTTTTTCTTTCTTTTTCTTCTTTTTTTCTAAACGGAGTTTTATATCCATATAAATGAGGATTCTGTAATATGAAACTGGGGGAGGATCTTTGGAATATACATAAAAAAGCAATACTGTATTTGATACTGTATGATAATGATAATTCCTGAATTAGAATATAGTCCTGTGCCAGTAATTGTGTTTGTTCACAAGGATGAACTTGCTATACAATATGATGATTAAAAAAAATCATACTATGTTGTTCAAAAATAAATATATACTGTTGAGTTTATGCTTTCTGATAATTAATTAACTGATAATTTCATATGTATTTTTTTGTTTTTAGGAAAAGCTATAATCATTTTACAACAATTTGTGAATTGTCATTGAGCAACTGTTTCACTGTCATTTAACAGTACCATTAAAGTTATATTTTAAAAAAGATATAAAATTAATATTACAATTTTAAGCCTGCAGTTTCTCAAAGTATAAAGAAAGTGGCATAAATAAGGTCACATTACCCAATGTAAATTTAACATCCTCTTTCTTCATTCCTTCCCTCAGGATTGATGGATTGTCACTGCTTATCTTCTGGTGAAAGAAATCCCACCTTTAGATAATCCTCATTTCCACTGAAAAGAAAGTTGGTTTCTTCCAGCAGAATTAGCAGGAGCTTTATTATATCATACATTAATTCTGGTTATATTGAGCTGACTTCCTAATAAAAAAGAAAGAAATATCTATGCTGGGGTTATTTTATCTAAAATGGTAGACAGATATTTTATTTATGTTTAGCCTTCCCTTTTCTACTTCCTATCTAATGTTCAGGTTCCAAGGAAGACCCTTTTTTCAACCATACATACAACTTCTCATCTTAGTTCCCATCCTTTTGAAGCAACTTTGTTTGGAACGGCCAGAACTGTGTATTATCTATGTGAAAGAGTTTTTAACCAGTGGAAAGCCTCAAAGGTTTGCCTCCTACTGTGAGCTTCATAAAATCTGTCCTAGGAATCTTTCCTTGCCATCAAATGAGGACAGTTTCCTAAGCCGTGGCAAGACATTAACTTTTTAAGATTTCACTGGATTCTGATTGAAATTGATTTTGGTGCCTGCAGAACTCTTTTGTGCATGCATAGATTCACTGATCAATTTGCCTAGAAGTTGAAATTGTCTGTGAAAGGTAATCAAATTAGAATGTAACATCAGAAATTTATTAGCAGCATTTTATGATCTTAACTTTTTAGAAGTTAAAAAAAATATCAACAGTAGAGAAATAATTTAGAAAAATTAAGAATGTATTTTAAATCAGAGGTCCCCAACCTTTTGGGCACCAGGGACCGGTTACATGGAGAGAACTTTTTCCGTGGACCAGAGGGGGCATGGTTTTGTGTGCTGCCTGAATCCTGCAGATGGGGCTTTTCTTGTTTGTGTGGACCAGTTCCTGGCATGCCGCAACCCGGTACCGGTCCACGGACCGGTGGTTGGAGACCCCCTGTTTTAAATCATAAAATCATGTCAATTTTGGCCAAGTTTTCACATTATAAATTAATATTTCAATTGTGTATTTACATATAGCTAAATCTATTAAATGAAGACTTAACTAAATTAAAATTTACAGATGCTAAAATTAGCATTTACAATTAAGAACATTTATGAGTTCATGTCAACATAGTTGAACATTTTGAACATTTTTACATATTACTGCATTTTTCTCAGTGGATTGGACTAAAAATAAACAAATGCATTGAGTTTTATCATTATAAAGTTTTTTATTTCACTGTAGTCTTCACTTGAAAACTATGAATATATTTATTATGTGTTAATTAATAGAAATTATTCCTATATTAGTCTTGTGTAGTTAAACTAATTCAGAGCCGTCTGAGGATTTTAGCTTGGTAAACTACTGTGTCCATCCCACTAGCAGCTACTTGAGTTGCCTCCAGTGAAAAAGAAACATTAGTTCAGCTAATATTCAGTATCAGGAAGGATCTGTTTATTATCCACAATACAATATTGGTTTAGAAGAAAAGGCTTAGCAACAATACTATCCTAATATTCTTTGGGGTTGGAGAATTTTCTAAGGAATTCCTCTCTACTAGTCTTCATTGTAAAATGTCTAACGTAAAATTCTAGTAGTACTTCAAAATGTTTTTAAGGTATAGCCAGAATGGCTGGATAATTGAAGGTTTAAATATGGATTATTCCTATATGAAGGATTTAGTAGACACATGTACAGATACATGAAGCCACCCAGGCATATAGGTCACTCCTGTTTTGAAACAAGAGTGTCCTTATCACTTGTCTCCTTTCTCCAGTATCCACACAACAAGCGCAATTATTTTTGAATGAATGTTGGGATCCCTTTGCAAACAGATCTGCTCAAGCTTGAAGTACAGCAGGGCTTTCAGTAAGAGAACAAACACTTTGGTAACATGCTATTCAAAACAATGAATCGGTGAGGCTATACTGAGAAGACCATGATGAAACATTTCTTCAAGATTTAAAGACACAATTTAATGTCACAATATTTATCAAGTGGTTTTCCTGGATTGTGTGCTATATTCTGAGAATGCAGAGTCAGATATTACTAAAACATTCAGCAGCATTCAAACTGATAACTGACTTTCTGATCCATCAATAATGGATTACTTGTAATGTCTTGCTAATTTTGCTGTATTCCATTGACATAAAAACAGTTTTCCTCTCAGAATTGTACACTTGATTCCATTTATTCTTCATTAAAGTGGAATAAATTATCATGGAACTGGTAATGCTAAGTGCTACTGTTAGCAAATTTTACCTGAATTATTCCATGAATCAGTTTCAGCTAAAAGATTTTGTTTTGTAGTACCAGGTATAAAAACTAAAATGATGAAACAGTTTTTCTCCTTTTGATCATTCTTCTTTCATATTTTCAAAAAAGGTTTTATGACAGCAAAAACAGAATAATACAATTCTCTACTGTTTATTATAGTGAAGCACAAAGCAGTAGAGTGCAGTTAGAAAACAATACATCCTATTTCATAGCTACAGTTTTACCATTATGACATGAAACATTTCAATTCTTCAGTGTAATATGTAATAAGTATTAACAAAAATTATTAATTGATATTTAATAGGTTATTACATATAATAAGGCCAGGAGAAAGAGCTGAGTTGACCAGTTTGATAGAGAACAGCAACTTAGATTTACTTTCACATGCTGTCTCTATACTAAACATTTCCAAACAGGACTTCTCATTTTCACACTGATGTTATATGTCCCCTTATAGATGCACATTTTAAAAAAATATTTCTAAGACAAAAAGCTATGAATTTATAATTTGATGGTATTTTATGAATGAATAAATTAAAAAGCTAGTAATTTCTCAGTGGTACCATTATTTACATTAGTACAATAATACATTATTTACTTGATGGACTAGCTACTTAGTTATGAAAGTTCTTTAATGAATTTGGACCATGTTGCAGCTTGGGGAGAAACACCATTGGGAAATAGATAAGGGACTAGTTCTTCCCCCCCACATACCTTTTCTAAATTAAAGACTGAGCATAATTAATCAGTCTTTAAAGGCCGTTGGTGTTTTAAACAAAGTTATGAAACAAGCAGCAAAAGGCAAACTCTTTAATAATCTAAACTAATAATTTAAAAACTTGAACATAACTACAGTGTTTAATATTTATGAGTAAGGAAGAAGGATAATGGCTTTTTTTTGGAGAGGGAGTTTTATTGATCTGCACTTCAATAGCCACATGTAGTTTAGTATCAGTGATAGAGCAAGGCATTCAGATGTGGATTGCTTCATAGAAAGGCAACAGTCTTTCAAATATTTTAGTGACAAACCATTTTTGGATTACGGAGTATCAACATTTAATAAAGAATCCTGCCATCATATTCCTTGATTTTTTTTCTGGGTAATCATATATATCATATTATCTATCAACTTTTATGTCTTGAATCTTGGAGCAGCGACCAGTCACTTGCACTGGGAATTTAAAAGACTAAAGCAATTACTATTTTAAAATAAGCTAAATAATTCTGTTTTAAAATAAGCTAAATAATTCAGTGAAGCAGCGGAAGTGATGTGCCGATGTCTGAGAGCTGTTAGGGTTTGGATGGGTGCTAACAGGCTCAAACTCAACCCCGACAAGACGGAGTGGCTGTGGGTTTTGCCTCCCAAAGACAATTCAATCTGTCCGTCCATCACCCTGGGGGGGGAGTTTTTGACCCCCTCAGAGAGGGTCCGCAACTTGGGTGTCCTCCTCGATTCACAGCTAAATCTGGAACATCATCTTTTGGCTGTGGCGAGGAGGACATTTGCCCAGGTTCACCTGGTGCACCAGCTGCGGCCGTATCTGGACCGGGAGTCTCTTCTCACATTCACTCATGCCCTTATCATCTCGAGGTTCGACTACTGCAATGCTCTCTACATGGGGCTACCTTTAAAAACCGTTCGGAGATTTCAGGTAATGCAGAATGCAGCCGCGTGAGCAGTAATGAGTCTACCTAGAAATGCCCACATCTCAACATCACTCCGCGAGCTGCACTGGCTGCCAATTGGTCTCCGAACGCAATTCAAAGTGTTGGTTATGACCTATAAAGCCCTACATGGCATCGGACCAGGTTACTTACGGGACCGTCTGCTGCCCCATGAAACCCAGAGACCGGTTAGGGCCCACAGAGTCGGCCTTCTCCAGGTCCCGTCAGCCAGACAGTGTCGCCTGGCGGGGCCTAGGGGAAGAGTCTTCTCTGTTGCGGCCCCGGCCCTCTGGAATCAACTCCCCCGGAGATCCGTATTGCCCCCACCCTTTCCGCCTTTCGCAAATTATTGAAGACCCATCTTTGCCGGCAGGCCTGGGGCAGTTAACTCCTTGCCCCAGCCAGTGTATGTATGTTTGTATGTCTGTTTCTGGATGATTGGTTGTTTTTAATTAATGGGTTTTATAATGTATTTTAATATTAGATTTCCTTATGTTGGTATTCATGTTGTGAGCCGCCCTGAGTTCTTGGAATAGGGCAGCATAGAAATCTAATAAATAATAATAATAAAAGCAGTAGATAAATATAACTGAAAGCAAAAGATAAAAAGTTAAAAATGCCTATAAAACATGAAGACTTTTAGCATGTGGTGGGGGAAAATAGCATTTTCCAGTGTAATATTAAGGTTAATATAGTATAGCAAACCACTAAATTTTGACTCTGAAGTCACATCATATTCAGTATGAATAAGGTAATGATAGAAAAGGCATAATTTGTAAGCCATCTTGAGCAAGATGAAGTTTGTATTTGAGGTCCATTTTTAGAGGGTAAGACAGCTGTTCTTTAAAATATGGTGGCTCTGGTATGCTCTCTTTACTAGTTCTGCATTGTAATTTTTTTCTTAATTGAAAGACAGAATTATAAACTACTTAAAATAGCACTGTATCTGTTGGTCTAATTGAGTTTTACATTATGCTGCATTTATAGTATGAATTTGTACTATTTTTCCTATGAGCTATAAGCAACATAGATTTGATGAATGTCCTAATTCATCTGCAGACTACTGATTATTTTCCTCTTGTTCCCAACCTTGTAGTCTTTCTTTCACAGAGTAAAAATAAGGTTAGCATGTCATTTTATATAACTTACAAACCAAATTATTTCTAAAATATAATTTAGCTAGGGCAAGAATTCTGTCTTTCAACAAAATCTATGGCAAGAATCTATGAAAGAGCTGAATTTGGGATGTGCATTTTTATTCCGTGGTATCAACAATTCTGATGATTTATTCAATTAGATATTAAACTGTTACAGCGTTTTAGTGCCGAAAAAAACTTTCTGTATATTACTATTATCACAAATTGTAATAGACTGATATTCATACTAACAGGAGCATAAGGTGTACAAAATTGCAATTATAATTGTTTAAATATTCTATAAAGAAAATAATACATATAATTTTGTTTAAATATTCTGTCAAGAAAATAATACATATAATTTTACTGTAAGTTAAAATATACCACAGAATAAATTTTTCTTCTGGATTGGATTACTGTTTCTTCGGCTTCTCTAGGGATCTTAAGGTATCAAAGACACTATCATAATAATTGGCTTAATAACCATCAAAGTCTTTTTCAGGGACAATCTTTTTGGGCTGCATATCTGAAGTCTTTGCTATTTTGATACCTGTGGATCATATAAATGTTCTTCAGTGTTGATGGTAAAATCTATTTCTTTTAAAATTACTAACCTGGTGACTGGCTCTTTACATGGATGAGATGGGAAATGCTCTGAGAAAGACAGTTGAAAAACACTTTTTTTTTTCCGCTTGCAGGAGGAGTTTTGCTACCCGGTGGAATGCCTGGCTCTCACAGTGGAAGAAGTCATGCATATCCGTCAAGTGCTGGTAAAGGCAGAACTAGAGAAGTATCAACAATACAAAGATGTCTATACTGCCCTAAAGAAGGGAAAGGTACAGCTAATTGTGTTGATTTTCCATAGATATGGACAGTGGAGTATGGAAAAGAAATCTGTATATATATCATATACTGGAAGTTAAAATTTGCAGAGATGGATTCAAATATTTGTGCAAAAGGAAAAGGAAAAGAGCACCTTCTTTTAACAAATGTTCAGTAGGGGGCACAACAGTGATTTTTGCAGATTTTATCCTATCTTGCTCTGAACATCATTCAGCTTTCTAGAGTAGCTTTATATATAAAGCACTGGGCAAGATTCACAAAGGAAAGGATCAAAAATCAGTACATAAATCACCAACTTCACCTTCTCAAACCTCAGTAGAATTCAATAGAGTATAAGTTTGAATCCAGTTCTTTTTTGTCAGCATGCTTCTCTATTATGCTCTCAAAATGCTTAATATAGAAGATGATATGTCAGTTATCAAAGGATTATAGAAACATTTAATGAGTATTTTATAAAAAATGGGAAAACTACTTATTTTAATAAATTTAATTAAATGATTAAATTAAGTGTACAACTACTTGATTATGCAATATATATTTGCTGAAATTTGTTATTATTCCCAATTTTTGTAGCTCTGTTTTTGTTGTCGCACAAGAAGATTTTCTTTCTTCACTTGGTCCTATACGTGTCAATTTTGTAAAAGGTAGGCACATGGTTGTCATTAAAAATTACTGAATAATACAACGAAAGAAATGAAGTACTTATTAAACCATTTTAAAAGAATTTGTTACTATTAGTTTTGCATATGAAAGGAAGGAGGAATGATAATTTTTGGAGAATAAAGGAGAACTTGAACAGGTTAAAGGTTTGCACTTTAGAGACATAAGTGGGAAACGTTTACAGTTAACAATGTTAATTATGGTGTATGATGTTCATGCCAGCTAATATAAAATAAGATGAGTAAATAGCAAAAGGCATCTTTACTCAGAAAATAGATTAACGGTCTTGGTCTTGTAAACTTGTATACAAACTGCATGCATGTATACTGTAGATGGATTATTATATTGCTCTGAAGAATAACACTCCTCTGAATTTTTCATAAGGCACGTTTAAAATTTGCTTCATGCATTTCTGAAATAAGAGTCTGCTGTAGTCTCAAGTGAAATCTTTGGTCAGTTTCTAAATTTTCTTAGGAGAATAGAATTGCAGCAAATTTTTGTTCATTCCATTTCTGGTTTTAGATTGTGAAATGCTACCCAAAATCTATATTATTTGAAACATGCTCATATTGGCTTTTGTGATTTCTCCTCGTTACTTCCAAAGAGTTTCTACAAGTTAAATCACCTTAGTGAAGCAGGCTAAGAGAACTAAGAGAAGCAGACAGGAGAACTAATAGCCCATGTGGGAAGCTGGGATGGATCTAGATAGGGCACACAACCTTCTGTATCCAGTGTCAGATTTTTCTGTGTTTTTTTATACATGCTGAAAAAATGAAATAACCAGTGAAATTCAAAAATAGTATGTAACTGTTAAAATATTTTTATAAGGAAAAATGCAATATAGACCCCAGAGACAAATTTTACTTTGAACTAAGAAAGCCAATCTTTTTTTATGTTATAGGCCTGTATGTTCACAGTGCTGTAAAAAAGTAAGTTTAAAAACAAAAATCTAAAATCTGTTCATTAAATTGTTTCTGTTTCCTTAAGTACTTTATTTTTATCTGTTAGTTTTAAATTCTACCTTTTCTTTAGGAATTCAAGATAGTACATATAGCATTCCGTCTCTAATTTTATCCTTCTCCAATTTTATCCTAAGAAACACAAAGAGTTTTTTTGAATGAGATATTGTTAGTGGGCAAATGTCATGCAATGAACTTTAATGACTAGTTGTGAATCTGAGAATCTGCACTTGCTCTCTGAATATTATACCTACAAGATAGATGAAAGCTTTGTTATCATAGCATTGTACTAAGATTCATAAAAGTACAGTATTATTGAGAATATATTGGGGTAGGGTGCTATAAATAGTATGGCATTTACAATCTCAGGGCAATTATATCTCACCATTGTTCCCTTGCTTTATGACAGATGCGCCTACCATCAAAGCCATATTCCACCCTTCCAATTTTTACCCTGGGACCTTCTGCTTTACAGAAAGGAGAAAGCTTTATGAAGCCTGAAAAAAATCCCGTCAGCCATCACAGGCCACTGAAGGGCATACCAAGGTAAGTTATGCTTATAATTAATAATGGGGGAGAAAGACAGAGATTCATTTCTTTCTTCTTTCTCCCCTTTCATCTTTCCAAATTAATAATATTAATGCAACTTACTCAAATTAGAGGTGGAGAAGAAGCTAGAAATACTGAGTTCAAAATGGCTGGGTTTAACCAGAGACTATGGAGAAAGATTCCAGATAAATTCAAACCTTAGAATTTCTCTTCCCAGTATGGAAGAGGCAATTGGTCAATCACTTGAAATGTTCCCAACACTTCAATTCTCCCCCACCTCTAACTTTGGCCCAGTCACATGACCCAGAGAATAGTTATTTCTAAAGGCTGAGAAAGAATTCTAGAGGTTACGGTCTAAATGTTTTCCCTATCTTAAAATAAAGTAATATTTTAACAAACTCCTAGGAGATCCCTTCCCTTCCCATTCCTGTTAACACCTTCCAGAGGAATGTTTTGTGAAGCACAGCATAACATTCTGTGAAGAAGGCAGACAACCAAGGCATCCTTCTTGGGAAGTTTTTGTGCATATATAAACCTTTTTGACTTGTATAAACCCCTGTGCTTGACACCATCATCTCATATACATTAAGACTCCTGAACTATGCCAGTTTTGTATCTGAAAACACTAGTATAATAGTCCTGGATTACAGTCTGTTATTAGCAACCTAAATTTAAGACTTACACTATATTTCCTTATATTATTGGTTCCCAACACATACAATGACCATTATTCCTTCCCGCACTATCTAGTCCAGTGATGGCAAACCTTTTAGAGACCGAGTGCCCAAAAACTGGCCCGCCACCACTCCACCCCATGCCCCACCCCACCCTGCCCCCCATCCCCCACCCCAGCTGCCCGCACGGCCACTCACCGCCTCCAGGGCCCACCACAGATCGCCCAGGCAGCCGAGCAGCACTATAGCAGTCAGGCTCTCTGCCCGCACCCTGCAGCATCAACTGTGCACGATGGGGTATGAGGGCAGAGTCTTGTCTACGCTGCCTGGTTGCCATGTCTTTGGCTGCGCTGTTCCGTGTGGGCCATGCTCAGGGGTGACTCTCCTTCAGGGGGGCTGCTGGAGAGAAGGGGGTCATGGGAGGCGAGGCTGGGGCAACAGCACATGTGCCCACAGAGAGAGCTCCGAGTGCCGCCTCTGGCACCCGTGCCATAGGTTCGCCACCACTGATCTAGTCATTTACATCTAGATGACTCATGATGCCTAGATGTGTTTGTAACAAATAGGCAAGTCATGATGTGATCTATATGTCAAGCTCACACAACTGGGCAAGTTCAGGGAAGCTTAAATAAAGTGTCTTTAATACTAGTATTAAGACTAAATGCACAATTTTGGAAACTGAAGGAGTGATTCAGGTGATTTGTGTAGTTTCTTCTTTATACTCCAGATGTTAACAACTGGAAAAACTTGAAAAGGTTTCTGAAACTCTTTAGAACAATTGGAAAGATGAGTGGTACTAACGAGATCAGAATTGTTCCTTTACTTTTAGGTTGTCCTCAAAGTCAAAGTCTGTAGATAAGTCAAGCGAAGAAGCATTTTTTCCAAAAGAACTCATGGAGGATTGGAGCACCATGGAAGTGTGTGTGGACTGTAAGAAGTTCATTTCGGAAATCATTAATTCAAGCCGCCGCAGCCTCTCTCTGGCTAACAAACGAGCCAGATTAAAAAGGAAAACACAGTCATTCTACATGTCATCTCCAGGCACTTCAGAATACTGTCCTTCTGAGAGGACTATCAATGAAATCTGAGTCTTGTGCCTTTCTCTTTACAGTATTTACTCTTCATGAGATACTGAGAAAACTCATCAAACCAGAGCATCATTCTTTCCTTTGTTTTACTTGATCATTTATATTTTTATTAGCTTATTGGTTTCCCTGCTTTATATAATTTACAAAAAAAATCAGAAATTGTCCTACCCACCAGGCCAGTGAATACATTTGTTTTACTGGAGAAAGCAACTATATTAGATTGTTGTCTACTTGTATATGTTCAGTGTACAAAGAAAGTCTTTACTTGTATTTTTCCCTATTTATCCCTTAATTATTTTTAAGATGAGTGTCTATGTATGTGTATATATATGTAGATAGAACTAAAGAAAAACTAGATTATGCTGTTAGTAGTACATTTGTAAACCATATTGGCATTTGCTACCAATTAAATATTAGTCATATTTTGTTACTTGACATACCTAGTCCCCTATTGTACAGAACTTGATATCTTATAGCACAAGATTAAGAAGGATTTGTTAATATGCTGGAAATGATTGATCAATCCATACCGTCTCAGTCTTAGTATAAAATACTGAATAAGCTGGAAGCCTGAATGGGTAATTATTTTCCTGCAGCTTCTGCTATACTATAATAAAATTAGTGTGTTCAAAATAGTATTTTTTCCCCTCCTATTCGGAATGTACTCTGAATATCAGTGGTAGTGTTACCTGTAGCTTTTATAAATAAACAAAATAAAACCCTTTATAGATGCAGAATGCAATATAAGTTTAGTTTTTAATATGAATGAACTTTTGTAAACTAGTGTTCCTTGGGAAATAATCCTGAGAAAGTAAGATAAATAGTGTATATTTGTTTTATAGAGTAATACATAAGTACTGCTGTAACCAAGAATATAGGAGCATGTCTATTATTAATCCCATTTTTACAGGGGTATGTATCTTGGCTGTAAAGATTTTTTTCTTGAAAAAATTTGGGACAATGTGTCTCAGATTAAGAAGTGTTTTTGTTTCCTTGTTTTTAAAAGGTTGGAGAAACACTGAATGTTTTCAAGTTAAAATACTACTGAACATTACATTTTTGCACTGTTTTATATCAGATTTTTTAAACAAGACTGGCGCTTAGTATGGAATTGGATTATTTTTATATATATAGCAGCTCATTTAAACTGTTTGCAGATCATCTGTGGATAGGAACAATTACTCTGGTATGTTTTAATGACCTAGTTTATCTTTAGAATCAAAATATGAAATATGATGGCAAAAAGGTTGCATTTTCATTTTTATGTTGTAAAGGGAATGAGTGACACCTCAGTTCACTTCCGAAATAGGCAAAAGTTTACCAACCAATTACCAACATTTATTTATGAAATATACTATCAAAATTTATTCTATCATCTTAATCCCTGAATTTTAATATTTTATTTGATTGTTCCTTAAATATCCCAAACAATTTACTGTTAACACTACCTAACTGAAATGATGAGTGTTAAATTTAATATCCAAGGATCACGAATTAATCTATTTTGGGGGTGAATATTGGGCTTCCATAGAAACTATCACAACAAATTGTAGATGACAAACATTTTGTGATGAACTAACTATATAAAAAAAGTAACAATAAAAATAAAAGTCAGCAATCTTTCCAGGAAAGAAGCATGATTATGCAATATCCCAAACACTCTAATATTAAATATATTAGGAATAATTCTAGAAAATTAAATAACTAAAATCTCATGTATAATACAAGAAATCTTGAAAGATTTGATGATCCTACAAGATGATAGATATTTGAAATTTATTGAAAACTATATTTTAGAAGTCGTGGCAACATGAGTGATTACTGACAAGCTCCAAGGTAATTAGTGATCATTTCTGTTAATCAGCAATTTATCTTAGGTTCTTTGCTCTCTTAAAATGTACACACATGTAATATGAAAGCAAAGTATTGTTCTATCATCAAGCTGGTAGTCCTTATTACTCTTACCCAGAATCTTTCCATGTTGTACATTCACTTCCAGTGCAGCTGATCTACTATTCTTCTAGTTGTATCACGTAGTTCTCATTATACAATAAAAATAGGTTATTTTTTTTGACAGAAACCATCTTTTCAAATGTAGGCTAGAATACGTTAATCAGATTTAATAAAATACTACAGGATTTTATTAAATCCTCTTTATTGGCAAAGATTTTCTATGGTTTTCACATTTTTTGTGTGTTTATGTGGGGCCAAGGAGAACACAAAAAATTAAGTATTATATAAATATATAAATTTATTTCCTAGCAAAATAAACTTCTGGTATATGAGATTAACCTGAAATTGTTAGGACAATAGTTGGATAGTTGCCTAGATATATTTGATATTCTAATAAAATGAATGAATTAAAGATTTTGTATTGGGCTGCATAAGAGAAATGCAGGTAGTCCTCGACTTATGACCAAAATTGGGATCGGAATTTCCATTGCTAAGCAAGGAGGTTGTTAAGTGAGTTACACCCAATTTTACAATCTTTTTTGCTCCAGTTGTTACGGAAATCATGCAGCTTTAAGCAAATCCAATTTCCCCCATTGACTTTGCTCGTTGGAAGCCAGCTGGGCAGGTCACAAATGGTGATCCTGTAATCCCAGAACATTGCAACCATCGTTAAAGTCATACTGGCTTTCAGGTGTCTTTGGTCCCATGACCATGGGGATGCTGAGGCAGTCAAAAGGGAAAGGATCCAGTCATAAGTCACTTTTTTCAGTCTCTTTGAAGAGTCCTAAAATGAATGGTTGTAACTTGAGGTCTATCTGTAGTCAGCAGTCATATATAGATAATGTTTTACTAATTTGTACTAAAAAAATGTTTACTTCAAAATTCCATACTTCAAACTGAAAAATGAATAGACAGCTGTAACATTTTCCATTTTTCTGATCCGTTACCACCCGTCATAATTATATTATGCTTATATTCACAATATAAATGTCAGAACTGATTTAAATAGCTTATTTCTGTGAAGGCAAAGCCTACTGAAGAAGAAATTGTATAAATTAAAATCTGTTACTTCCCTTCTCATTTTTCTTTATTGCTGGGCTTATATCTATTTATAATTATCCCTCAGAAATTGCTTATCAGCATCTATGTAATTCAAAATCAGCTCCAGTGTAAGGTCCCATAAATTAAAAAACAAATCCATTCGTAGGAATATGGTCATCTGATTGGAATTTTATTAAACTGAGGCTCTCTTCTCGACCTTAAATTGTTTTGTAATGTAAACCCAAGTTAATCCTTTGCCAAAGCACAGATTCTTTCAGCAGTTTGGCTGCTTTGAAGGCTTGCACGGTAGGTCTCTGCATAAGAAAGTTTTCAAAATATTTGTCCTGAGCCTTACAGAGAACCCAGCAGCTTCAATACAGAAGGTTATTTAGCTTGTACTGGCCCACTTTGTGAAGTGATTGGTTTTTAATGCTTTGCACAAATGTGTGCCTAATTGGTTTGAGAATATGACAAAGCTATTCCACAAGCCAAATGTCCCATGACTGCATGCTTTCAAAAGAAAAGTACACCCCAGGAGGGGAAAAAAAAAAGACTTGGATTACTGTACTGATTCTGAAAGCACATCTGATCATCACATGATGTGTGTCAAAGTTAAATGAACTTGCTAAAACTTATTTGAAAGTTACATATTTCTGTTATTTGCAATCCTATGATTTCCCTTTCCTGTTTCCAAGGCCAATTCTTCCCAAAAGTGGGAAACATAAAAAAACACTATCAGCAAACTTAGATCTGGCAGCCAGCACAATTTCCAGTCAATAAGATAAGAGAACTAGATACATTCTAATTGGATGAGATGAATCCTACAAATCTTGGATGGGTCAGAATCCTATCCTACCAGTCACAAGGAAGGAAAGTCAAGCAAATGTCTTTTTGCAGTTCCATGCTATTCACAAGCAAAACATAGGAAATCTTAAGACATTTCACCTTAAGACAAAAGCGAAAAAATAGGAAATCTTAAAGACATCTGACTTTGTATCACAATGCTGTGATCGGCACTAAGCTTCAAAGCCTATTGGCATGTATAGAACTACACTTTTTAAATGCATGAAGATATGAGAAATAATTAAAATGCACGGCCATTTTAATGACTATGGATTGGATACAAAAGTACTTGATTTGGCTGAATCCATAGGAAAAAGCCACATATATACAGCACAATTCTTTTTGCCAATGTCCATTTTTCAAAATCTAACCTGGAAGACTGGGGAAATCCTAAACCTTTCATGAGAGCTACTATAGAAATTAGGTACTCAGCTTTCCACCAGCAAGAACCCTTTGCTGGAACCTGCTGCTGTCAAGAACAATAATTCTTTGCTTATACAGAGATGACTCCATATTCAAATTAAGGCAATGACATTCACATTTTAGATTTTGCTCCTAACTGAAGATTTTTTTTTGCATTCCATAAATGAAGATATTGCAAAAAAAAAAAGCTTTGTAGACATGTATTTGTAAGAAAATTATTGTACCTTTTTTTTCTTGACTTTCTTCTGTGTTTTAAATCTTGCTTTCTGAGGGCTGTGCTCACCTAGAAACTCATCCAGCCCAAAGATAGAAGAAAATCTTAATATGGTAAAAACAGGAGGAACAAATGAAAATCAAATGCATGAAGTAGGATTGAAGAAAGCTGAGCTTCCTAGAGCTGGATTTAGAATACAGAGTAAAGCCATTGTGTGTTAAAGTAATATTTTTTAAAATGATAAGGCTTCATCCCTTGATTATACTCGGAAACTGCTTATTGCTGCAGTGATGATTTTATCTTGCACTATAAATGAGAAAACAGTGGTAATGAAAGAGAAGATAAATAGGCTTTCTCTCTGCAAGTAGACAATGTGTTTGGAAAAACAAGTCAGAATAATTTTCTTTTTGGCTTTTTTCCTACTATCTTTTACATAACTGTTTTTCTTAAAAAAAAATACAGGTCACCAAAAGTCTGGATGCTTACAAGGAAAAATTTTTAGTTTTCTTTATTGTGTTCCTGAACCTGCAATGGTACCTGGCAATGATTTGAAAAGGAAGCACAACTTTTAAGTTCTTTAAGTCTACCTTTTTATGTCATCATGCTGGCTCCCCTAATGGATAACCATTTGTAAATGAAAAAGTCAATAATTCTTTTTCTGCTTGTTTTCCTGTTACATAATATTCACCTGCAGTTTATGGATTATTAAACTCATAAACATGTTGTAGTATTGTTTGTGTTGTCTTATGAACTGAACACAATTATCTATTCTATGCACATAAACAAAAATTAACATTTAAAAATGTTATAATCTCTAGGACCATTTTTATAAATTACATTTCTGGGAGTGAATAGAGCTGGATAGGATAAAACTCAAGGGAAATAAGAATTACCATTCTTGGGCTGAATGTATGGTTTCTAGTTTTTAGGAGAAAAACAAGATAATAGTTTTGTTTTCCTTTTATTGGTGTTTTAAATATAAACACCATTTTATGTACCCCCCCCCCATTGGTTTAGGTTTCATACCATGGGACATGCAAAATTAAGGAATATGCACTCCTAATTACTCTTGAGTTTAGTGGTTCATTCTAGAACATTCACTACCCTTGCTAGTGATTTTCTATTTTTTAGGACTCAGCATTATATGGTTATCCTGTTCAACAACTGACCTAAAAACAGACTGCTTTCCTAAAGAAAAACAATACTTTTTTGCCATCTCTAAGTGGGTCATATTAATTTATAATTTCAGAAATCTATGACATTTAACACTTGAGATCAAATGATTTGTCACTTAATAGAGCTCACAATCAAATCACAAAATAATGAAGATCTAGAACAGAGTGCATCAATGTTTCCCCTCACTACAGTAATGTTATCTGAAAAATTGTTGCTGCCTTTCATCAATCATGGAATGTAAACCACAGATTTTGATGTTACTGCCCGAAACATAAAACTAAAGGTTTTCCAATAATCAGTCTGCTCATTATTAAAATCAAGATTTCTTTATTCTAGGAACTGGACCCCATTATCAGGGAAGATAATATTTTTCTATTTTAATAGTCAATCAGGTAGAAAATAAAATTTGCACAGATGTCTCTGGTCATGGCATAAACAGTTTCATCTATTCCGAATACTTCTTCTACATCTTTTCAAGATACATAGCTTTGTCTTCATTTACACTGAGGAATTTTTAAATGCAAACAAAAAACACATGCAAATAAGGAAGAGATTACAAGACCAATTAAGGACCAGACTGATTCATGGACAGTATGAATCAAACATTTGAACATGCAGATAACATTGGCAGATAATAAACTCTGAAAGACACCTGCATATAGCCACTATTAGTTGCTGGAAGTGGATGTCAGTAATATTTTGCTTTTCCTTTCTCTTAGTAAAAGGCTTTGTTCATAGGAAATATCCAAATCAGTAAGACAGCAATGCTTCATCCACTATCTTGCGCATTTTGACACAACAGACCCTGTTGGTCTCATTCATACATAAAGAATTATTCCTGCCATTAGTGTTGCTTCCTCTCAATTATATTGTAATGCCAACAAATGAATGTAAATGCAAAATAGTGGTATAGATAAATCTAAAGACTGGAAAACCCTTGGCAACAGAAAGAATTTAGCAGGGATGCGGATAGGGAATAGGATTGTAGTTTTCCTAGTAAAGGCACTCTTCAGCTTGTGTTTCTCTGAAACAACTCTGGAAATAAAACAATTATGTGCCTTACATCTTCCCTTTTTAAAGCTTTGAAATTATTCAATTACTCAGATATACTATCAATTTAAAATGTTTCCTGCTTCCAATTTCTAGAGAAAATATCACAAAGCAGGTTTTCACTCCTTAGTAAATTACTTGTAGAAAAATAAAAACTTAAATTATATGAAATGTAATGATATGCAAACAAAACGTAGCGTTAAAAAATGACTAAAAACTAATTCTATTTCATGGAAGCTTCTTTGTAATATTCAAGCCAATTTCTACTGCATCCTCTCTGAGATATAAAGTTACAGACTCCTGTCATAACTTAAAGCAGTTTGTCTTCATTAAAACTATTTCTAATTTGTATTAGAAAGAACATTCCACTGAATTTTGAAATTCAGAACCAATATTTGAACTAACTTTATGAAGGCTGTTGGTTCCAAGGAACAGTATTTTGAGTTTCACAACATGTGAAAGATACATAGACATGATAAACCCAATTCTCAAAGCAGGATGTGAAATACAGACTGATATAGAAATCTTTTTGCAGCCTTCTAATCCCTGATGTGAAATAATGAGCTAAGCAAGTTATCCTAAATGTATGAACCTATTTCTACCAGTTTTTTATTTCTAGTATTTCCCTCTGAGGTATTAGTTGACTTTTCACAAATGATTAGAAGAAATCCATTTCAAAATAAATTATGCACTAAATATCAGCTGGCAAGAAAATATTCAGATTAATATCTTCTAGCAAAGTATCTGCTCCCATAGTTTTTAGCAGTGCTTTGAATATAAATAAAGAGGTAAAATGTTGGCATTTCTTATTCAGCTTCTACAAACAGTGCAAAAATAATACCACAGAAACCTGCAACAAACAATGTAACTTGCCAAGGAGCACTGCTTGGTATATTCCCAAACAGGCTTCTTTAAAAAAAATGAGGCCATGCTGCAAAATTAAGGAAATTAATCAGAGC
The DNA here is from genome assembly GCA_034064705.1 of Bothrops alternatus. Taxonomy (NCBI): domain Eukaryota; kingdom Metazoa; phylum Chordata; class Lepidosauria; order Squamata; family Viperidae; genus Bothrops; species Bothrops alternatus. Next base: position 7,927,729 of record JARGCV010000079.1, on the reverse strand, counting down.
ATGCCTCTATATCTCTTCCGGATCAACTTGGTAACTTTAAGGTATATGGACTTCAACTCCCAGAATTCTGGGAGTTAAAGTCTACACATCTTAAAGTTGTTCAAGTTTGAAAAACACTATTTTGGACTGTCATTCCACCCCCCCACCCCTCAAATAAATAGTTACTATATGTTGACAGACTCTCCATATTTTTGGTACCTATGTACTTCACCAAAGAACTACAACTGTACTTAAAAAAAATAAATGCTAAGATTCAAAGCAGCAAAAAGAGCAGCACATTCAAAAGTGTATTCGTATAGCTTTTTACCAAAACACCGCTTGGTATTTATGTAGACTAATCTTCAATCATTCTTTCAGTTTGAAATCCATGTAAATAGCTTGAATTTGAAGTCACTGTCTTGCGGGGAATTAACTATATCTTGAATCCATATAAAAACATAAAAATAAGCTTAATTATAATGCAGTGGGTCCCCAAAATGCTTCACTGTTCAGGAAAAAAAAGTGTCCTGTAAAACTGATTATAAATTAACAGTCTCTCATTCTCTCTGCCTGCCTGCCTATTTATGAATATCAAAAAGTAAGGAGTATTTGCCTCAGCAACAACAATAACAAAAAATTCAATGGAAAAATAAAATTGTGACAGTTCATCAGTTTTCCATCGAAGCAGCTGCCATTGTTGATTTCATACTGTCTCGTGTTGAAGTTAGTTCACCAATCACCCATTCTAAAGCTTCACGCCCCTGTAATGGAAAAAGAAAAGGTTATTTGACTGACTGGAAACAATGCTAAGCATGTAAAACTTTCCTCTGTCAGAATCCAAAAAGTTTCAGAAGCAAAGTAATTTGTTTCTGCCTACATGATGAAAAAGCTGCTATATTATTAGTGCTACTGAAACTCTGTTATTTCTTGGACCCAGCATTAATTTTAATTTGTTTTGAAAATCTTTAATTTTTAACCTAATGACACATTTTTTTCTGTAAACAATACCCTCGCCAACCAAATTACAAGATTGCATGCTAATTCTAATGCATAATGCAATGAATTGATTTCTCAATCCAGCAAATCAATTACAAAGTTTCCAACATTTCTAGAAGACTGCTAAAGACAGATTTGATTTACAAATATTCCCAGAACATATCAATGACCCAAATTCTAGTCAAAAAGTTGTGAAACCTTTTCATAAGCCACAATACTAAGAATACTGGAATTATTGCACTATCCATTACCACACAGCATCTTAACAAAGAAAATACAACAGAGTATCTTTTTTGCTTTTTGAGAAAATGCATTGCCCTGATTTCTTTTTCTCCATTCTGGAATTGAAAGAATACTTCAAGGGCTAGTCCTAGAAAATAATACTACATAAGAATTATACAGTCTTTGAGGTTATCTCCAAAGGCAGTTTGTCACCTCAGACCTCAAGAAAAATATCTCTTCCTCTTGCTAGCTGTTTCCAACTTTGAGAAATTCCCTAACACCAAATATTTAAAAAAGACATAAAAATCATGGTAAGGGGCAGAATGGGCTATGAATCTAGAACTTTTCAACATGTTCATAGCCCCTGAGTTGCTGAAATAAATTTAGTCTAAAGTTTTTAACTGAAGAAATTAAAACCCTTCCTAACAAATGACTATTGAATATTCATAGATAGCTATTGCTATTCTACTAATATTTTGATCTTTGAAGTTAAAGCAAATACTTGTACATCAACTGCTTTGGAGGGCACTTAGTAGATTATACATAGTTCAACCAGAGTGTTACTTCTACCTTGAAATGTCTTCCAGGTGGTTATTTATTGCCACTTAGATAAATTTACATAATGTGAATAACTGCCAATTATGTTCAATAAAATTTCAGATTTTTTTAAAGTATCATAAATACTTAGAATCAAATCACCTCAGAGAGTTAAACCTACACCTAAAATCTCATCAACATGAAGTAATAGCCATGTTAGAAGTATACAAACTGCATTAGCTACTTCTCTGGCAACAATTTCTCATCAAGTGCTAACCATATTCAACCCTACCTACTCCTTTTTTGAATGTAATCATGTTCAACTACGTTCTATCTACACCAACTCCAGCTACCAGGTTTACTATAGTTCTGTAAAAATATGTTAGGTAGGAATAGGAAACTTGATCAGAACTGCTTACCTATGCCCCACTTACTTATTATGATGACTACAAAACATATGACTCAAATCAGGAATTTAGCTTTTATTAAAAAAAATAATCAGATGGTGCTTACTCTGTATTCATCTGCTAGGATATTGTACTATTGTATTTACATGTATTGTTCCTAAATTGCAAAAATGTGACTTCTTAATAGAAGTTTAATTATGAAGTAAGGAAAAATGCACCATTAAATATAGGAGATCCGAGGCTGAGCCTTAAGAATTCATACTGCAATGTTAGGCCTGCAACAGTATAATTGATCCTAAATTTATGACAACATAGCTGCCATGACTTTTCCAAAAAGAATCTCAGGTGAGGTTATTATCTAAATTCAGTAGTTATCTCTTGAAAAAGGCTTTATGGTAGAAATATGCCACAAATTGCGTAATTATTAAAGAACATCCAGATCAATTATATATTTTCATAGGTAGTTTCACATTTTTGCACACTGTATTTATTATTAATATTTCAATATTTTTGAAGTCAGCAAACATTTCAACGTTTTTCATTCTAAATCAACCATCTTTAAACTACTATCTGTCTGAACATGCTTCAGTATTGCAAATTACACAGTTCAGATTTACTTTTAAATCTTCTAAATAAAAATCTAAAAAAAATTAATTATTAACATAGAAAAATAACATGCTGAAAGAAGACATTCACTGGTTTATTGTAAAACAGAGCGTGAACTGTTGCATTCTTACAGTGCAAGATACTTGCAATATATCAATTTTCAGAAATCTTAAACATTACTTCAAATCTGACACCTATGTCAACAAAATTCCAGGTTAAATAAAATTTGGGGGTGTACAATTATATAAATGTGTATAGGTGTATAGTTAAATAAATTCTAGGAAGTGAAATAATTTGATTTAACCAAATTCCAATTACACTGATAAATAAGCAAATGTCTGAATTCCCAAGTTTATGTTGCAATGAACAGTTACTCATTCATTTATAGCAGTTGAAGGAAACACATAAATTAGATTACTTTTTATACACTTAGTTATGGATAGAGCAATCCTGACAAATAGTTAGTTTGCAATGTACTTCAAATGGTGTATTAACATACACTGTAAGCAAGCAGATTTGCCAATAGACATGCATCTTTAATGTATTTATGCATATGATAGTAGTACAAAATTGACACAATGTTAATGGTTTTTAATTTAGGGGCAACTAAGAGGATATGGTGACCATGTACTATGTTCATACTATATACACACACTCCAAAAATCAGAGTATTTAAAGATATTGCACCATATTTGTATAAATTTTAATTACCTGTAAATTAGGATATTAAGCAAAGAAATTAAACTATTCTGTTCCAAGACTGATAGAAAAAAATGTAAAAAAAAAAGACCTTATCTAAATGTATCTCTATAGCTAGCTGACAATTTTATCAGAAACTAAAAATGTCCTTTGGAACAAGTTATTCAATTGGAGAAAAACAAAATCAATACTTTTATTATAGGAAACCTAATGACATTATTAGTACAAATTCAAATAACATCCCAGTTAATGAGCTGCAATTCATCACATTCCAATGAAAACCATTGTTTATGCCATTCATTGTTTTCAATCTAGACACAAGCATAATTATAAATTATATAACTAGAAATTTCTCCTTATATGCAAAAGGAGAATGAAAAAGAGAAAGAGCACTTTTAATCTGAAGAATATGCTAATCACTTTAGCTTGAACTAGATGTGAATGGAGCCAAAAGGTGCTGTATGACAGCTCTTTTAAAAAGCACAAAAGCAGTTATGTATCTGTAAACAATGAAGATAACAATATCTACTGCATTTACCCAAAGGAAGACAATCCTGAATTGAAGACAAGGTTCCCCAAGCTTACCAATTTTCAAAATAAGTAGATAGAAAAATATAATTCTGGACAAAATTTTGTGCCTAGGTTTTACATTTAAACCAGGTTAACTCACTAGCTGGAAATTTTCCACATTGCCAATAAATATGAGTGTTTTACAGGCTTGAATATGTGATGGACAAAAAAAAATCACATTCCAGAAATAGTCAAAACTGGGACTACTGAATGAGTAACTTTCTAAAATTAATAGACTATAAAACAAATTCATATGCATATATCAGACATGTCAAACTTGTGACATCATATGACGTCGCACAACACATTGGAGCTTTTTCTCCATTGCCGGCAATGAGGTAGGCGTGGTTTCCTGGTGACGCGTCAAACCTGCAGGCCAGCAGTTTGACACCCCTGGCATATACCAAACATTCTATCACATAAACCACTCTCCAGATGAAGATTCATATTAAAAAGGAAGAAAGGAAGGAAGGAAGGGAGGAAGGAAGGAAGGAGGGAGGGAGGGAAGGAAGGAAGGAAGGAAGGAAGGAAGGAAGGAAGGAAGGAAGGAAGGAAGGAAGGAAGGAAGGAAGGAAGGAAGGAAGGAAGGAAGGAAGAAGATTAAGATGAGGTCAAGGAAGGAGGCAACTGTTTGTGAAGGGAAGAAAAGAAAGACGGTCCATTTAAATATCACAAAAGAGTTACATTCATCAGGCAAGTAGCAATCTTGTCTTTCTATAGGGTAAATATAGTATATATAGTCTGACTTAGATATATCATGACATGTATGCAGTCTGCTACCTTCTTCACTGCATTGTCAAGAAAGGCAAGGCGAGATGTAAATAACCTGAGAATTGGCTGCCCCCTCATGAGGAGGTTTTGGATAGCATCCATCTATCTCTGTCAACTTCTAGCAGCTGGAATCTATATACTTAGCCTGATAATCAGAGTACACTGATAGTATTTATACAGCTTTTAGCACAAGCTGTATTACAATGCATGTATCATGATGCAGAAAAATCTATATGATTGCTACAAGTTGATAATGACTTCTTGGCACGTAATCAATTAACTAAATGCCGTTAGCATCATATTTCTACAGAAATATAGCAGAGTCAACTGAAACCAATATTGACCTCAAGTAGTACATATTAAGCAAGCAAGGATTTGAAAGTAACTCTTCGTTAAACAGTTATTTCACATCTAGTCTTGCAATGCTCAGACCTGAACACAAAATCAATCTGATTTGACATATACTGCTACAATAGAGCTCTTTGACCAATTCAACACACAAATGTTTAAAAAAAATAATTCCTCCAGTGTTCTAATAATATTCTTTTTACACAAAAAGCAACAACAAAATATAAAAATAACATTAAATTGATCCCCTTGGATTAAAAACCTTCCTATGACAAAGCATTTAGATATCAAAGGAGTCCTGATTAAGGGCACTATTCCTCTATATGCAATGTGTGTATATACATATAAAAGCATGCAGCTTTTTAAAGGTACATCACAATAACATGCATGTACTTGCTAGAAGCTGAAATGCTATACCAAGGTAACAAATGCTGACATTACCACTAGTTAGTACAAAATGCAGCTGTAGAAAGACTGCTAGCTTAGAACATTTTCAGAATGTTGAATTGTCCATTCAAGAGCATCCCACCCCTGGAGTAACACAGAAAAAATGTACAACTTGCAGCAAACAATTATTCCATCATCAACCCTACAATGTAAGAGCTTCTAGCAAAAGTAAACATTTTAATTGCATAGATACAGCAAGCAAGAGTACCCCAAAAAAGTTTCTATGTATAGCAAAGTGGGATTTTGACAGCATATAAACATGCATCCCATCGTATTAATACCGAGGAGTTGACTGTGCACATGTGTTGTTGCTAGTTTGTTTTTAACATCTACTTGAGATTACATGTTACCAAATTCTTAAAAAAAATAACTGCCATCTAGACACTTGGTTACAAAATTAAAATGACTGCAGCTGAATGAGTGAAAAATACAGAGCCGCACTAACTGTTTAGTGGTACCAGCATTAGAACAGAAAAGAAGAATCAACTGCAGGCAAATGACGAGGACAAGCAATGCATTGATAATTTTATAAACAGGCAGGGAAATGTAAAAATGATTGTTTATCACATTCCCCAGAAATCTGTGAACAGCATCTCATCTCATCTAATATATATACATATATACATATACACATATATAAACAGGTACATACATACATGTGTGTGTCTCCAAAAATAATCTTTATAGGAGTAAGCTACTTAGTTGACATTTTGCCACTCATTTCTAATTAAATTCTAAACCACATAAGAATTACACTTCAAAGAACCAAAAGTTATATTTTATAACAAACGTTTAGTGGTGCAATTAGGACAAACTGAAAGTCACAGGGAAAAAAGGGACTTGCAGCTTGTCAGACTTGACAACTTACATGAAAATGCCATTGACTAGTCTCCATATTATTATTTGAAATTACTGAAACAGTTGACATACTTATGATTCTAGCTTTCTCTTACTCACTAACCCAGAATGGGAAACCTATACCCTACACATACTGCAAAACCTTCATTTCCAGAAGCTTAAACCATCATACCCAATGGAGCCCAGCGACAGCTAGAGGAGACAGGTTTACCACCAATGTCTCAAACGTATGGACTGTGTGTATTACACCTTATTTTAAAGGCAGCATCAATCATTTAAAGGAACCATTTTGCAACTTTTTTCCCACTTATCACTAAACAGAGCAGTTATTTGCAATCTGACTAATCTGTAAAAGGAAAGAAAATAAAAAGCAGGCAGCCCAACTCTTACTTGACTTCAGTTTTGCCCTGAAACAGCAGACTGTTCTCAATGGAATGTAGTCATAACAAAAAGTATGCCATGTTTTTCATATCTTACTGAATTTAGAAAGCAATAGCACTGGCTATTTCAGATACACCGGATGAGAACTGTCTAATACAGTGGTTCTCAACCTTTTTCAGGTTGAGACCCCACTTGCCCCGCCCATGCGCGTCGCGACCCTGGTGCGCGCGCATGCGCGCGCATAGCACTGATCCGCGCATGTGCGGCGCACGCGACAGAAAAAAAACAAAATGGCGGACCAGGACGGGCCGATCCGCGCATGTGCGGCGCGCGTGCGAAGGCCTGAACCGCGCATGCGCGGCACGCATGCAACGGAAAAAAAACAAAATCAAAATGGCGGACCGCGACGGGCCGATATGCGCGGCGCGTGCGCGCGACGGCCCGAACTGCATATGCGCAGCGCGCGCGTGACGAAAAAACAAAAAAAAAACAAATGACGGATCGCGGTGTCCGGCGACCCCCGCGAAACGGTCGTTCGACCCCAAATGGGGTCGCGACCCATAGGTTGAGAACCGCTGGTCTAATAACACCCTCTCTGGAACAGTTGGAACAACTTCCATATTTAATTGCCAGATTACATTTACAAAGAAATCAGGGGCTGGGAACAAAGTACTACTGGATGGTCCCTACAAGCCTGTAACCTTGAGAAAAACAAGCTTTTGCACACTTTTCTCACATATTCCATGAGATTGGGATAATTTTAATTTTAAATAACTTGTAAATAGTTGCCCTGTTCCCAGATTTCCCTTAGGAAGGTGCCCACATCACATTATATCATGCAATTGTAATTGCTGCCTTAAACAGTTGCTAAGTATAATATAAACCAAAGATATGAATAGATAAACACCTTTCTTTCTCCTCTCTTCTACTTTGTAGACTCAAAATGGCAAGCAGGTTATTGGCCTGCTTCCTCTGTAATTTTTATGTGCTTTCAGAAACCCACTGGGAAAGCTAATTAGCAGTAAGAAATACTACACTTTGATCTATGTTCAGGAGGCCAGCTGCCACATTTCCAATTCAAGTTCAAAATGAAAAAATGAACCACAGCCACACACATTCTACTCTTTTAGCTATGAACATCCATTTTAATCAACACAGAGAGAGGTGGGGTATGCACATATGCACTACTACCTTCATTTTTGAATCAAGTTCTAAATAGTTAAGAATGTTCTCTAAAATACCACTGGTAATTAATAGTCATTTTCATGTTCTTAATCTGACTTTTTAAAAATTATATTGAATGTTTAATATAATGTTTCCCTACCATTCAGCAATTTAGTGATCTTCAGATGGGTTGGCTCTGAATTCCAATAGTTGCCTCAGACATTTCTTTGCCCTGTCCTCAAGCCTCTTGCCTCATTCTTAATGTTTAAAAATAAAATTAGAAGGGAGCTACAACATTGCAAGGCAAAGAAGCAGCCTCATTATTTTAATTTCAAACATAATTTTTATTTCTAAGAATCCCGTGGATTCCATAACTTCCTTTCAAAAGTAAAATGGGATGTAGCTACAGGTCAAAGCTTCTATGATAAATATGCTCCCTGCAATTAAAAAAGAAAAGTCTGAATATTTTAGGAAGTAGAGGGTTCCAGACGCACAGATGGTTTGTGAATGGACAATCACCCAGTCATCTTCCTTGGTATTCACTACATTTTCAAAATGTTGATAAGTGACTTTTGTTCAATTTTAACTCTCATCACTCCCTGACAATTGATAAATTGGATTATAATCCAAAATGTCTAGATGGCATCATACTTGAAAAAACTACTAAATAGTGTTGTATTTTGACTACTCTTTTATTTGGTTAAAAGATTTTTAATTGAGGGCATCTTGGAATCCATCTATCTCAAAAGCCAATGGATTGACAACATATACGGTACTTGTTAAACAGATATCATGGTAGCAACAGTAACACAATAAAAAGATTTTATATGCCTACCTTTCTAGCATTAGACGATATTGTGTTGGCCATTAAGGTTTCCAAGTAACTACTAAGACTAACACCTTTTACCGTAATAATTGCTTCTTGCGTTAGAAGAGTCCTAGGGAAGGAAAAAAATTTAAAAGTTAGATCACAAAGGATTCTTAGTGACAAAATTATGCTTTTGTTCAAGCATAACATCTAAACTTACTTTTCAGGATTTTCAGGATGAGGTGTATAAACTAATCGTTCATCCACTGATACAAGATTCGTAAGTGTTATCTTAGAAAAATAAAGACACAAATTAGTTCTGACTTACTCTTTCAAATTAAATGAAAAACTCTTACAAGTTAGATTCTGCAACACCTTAAATAAAAGGACCATTTTAAAAATGATGAAGGCTAAAATCTTAAACCCGTTGTTGGGGGCAGTAGCTAAAGAGTTTCAAAACTCATATTTTAAGTATCGGTATAAGCAAAATAATTGATCGCGATTCTTTTAGGATGCCCTCCCTATTCTAAACTTACATTTCCCAGCATGACTTTCCTAAGGTTTATTTCAGAGATACTGAATATTATCTAGTGTTCCATTCTTGTTTACACTTTGGTCTTGCAACTATATTTTTAAAGAATCTTCAAACATGGTATAAAAATAAACCCAGAATAAGCATTCTCTTGTCCTGCAAGCAATAAATAACAGACTTCATTACTTACATTTGTGGAGCTCAATATCATTTTCTTTTCCACTGGATCAACTACAGAATGTTCTTTAATGTATGTAACAGTTCTATTTGTCCCCAAAATCTTGAAGAAAAAGGAAAAATGAGAATTAACCAAAAGTCACATGAGCAGAAATTATGCAATGAATATAAATCTTTAAAAGTATGATTCCTCAATATGCACTGTAATTCTTAACAAAATGATATTAAATATCTGTCACTAGAATCATGCAAAGTCAAAAATGATAATTGTATTAAGAAGTCAAGAGGGTAATAATTTAGGAAGTTATTTAATAAAAACGTTCTATTCCTGCTGTTTTTGTTTATTGTTAGTTTTTTACAATGTAACTTACAGCTTTTACAATATTTGGTAGACCCCATTCAGTACTAAGTAATCGATGACTATGTAATCTTCCTTGATTATCAAGGCTTCGGTCCAGGACATCAACTCCTACCACTGATGGGTTCATAGGATTCGGGTATTTTCTCATTGCAGCTTTTATTACAGTATCCCATGGATGCCTGGGAAAAATGAAATAGAACAGAATTAATCGATACACATCTTTAAGCACTCAAAAAGAAGGTTCAGTGCAAGTAGAAATTATTTTAATTTATGTTAAAGAAATCAGTTAAAAGAAATCAGTACCCGAATCTCATGATTTTCTAATTTAGCGGTTCTCAACCTTTTGGGGGTCACACAAGCCTTTCACAGGGGTCGCCTAAGACCATCGGAAAAGACTTATTTCCGATGGTCTTAGGCAGGACTTGTCAACCGCCTTATCTCCTTCCCCCCCCCCCTGCTCCACCTCACTTGTTTGTGGAAAATATGCTGCTTGGTGGAAGTCTGCATGAACTCTACCAAATGTGCCCTGCAGGGGGCGCATGAAGAGCGCAGGCTCAGAGCAAGGCCCCGCCCTCCCCAGAGACTCATTGTTCAGCAACCGGATTGACTTCTTCTCGTGCACACAGGTCAGCGAAGGGGAGGCCACCCAACTCCTGAGCCCGTCACCTGGCGACCCCCGAACTTATACTTGTAAGCCGGGAGGTCTGGCGATGGCTGCCGATCTCCTTTGCCACCCCGCCCGTCCTCGTCTCCTCCTCCGCCCGTTCATGTTGAGCCCGCCGGGGCTTGACAGGGAGAGAGGGAGGGAAGGAGGAAGGGACTCCGACTCCTCTCCTAAGCTTCAAAGCACGACCGGCTTCCCAAGGGCGCCACAATCCTCAAAAAAAGCGGGGGAGGGGGGAGAAGCAAAGGGGGCGAGAAAGCTTGCAGTGGGCTCGAAATTCCCACAAACCCAGGGAAGGGGTGGAGAAAAAGAGCCCCCTTTGGGAGGAAACTGCCACCGTCCTTGGCTTTGCGGTCTTCTGTTCCTCGGCAGCCAGGCTGCCAAGCCTCTGCTGGCTGGAACTTCCTTTCCTTCCCTCCCTCTTTCCCCTTGTCCCTTCTGTCCTTTCTTCCCTCTTGTCCAGGATCGGGGCGAGCCTCTACAGCTGATCCACGCTTCTGCAGCTGTAGCTGCTCTCCTTGGCTCCTGCGCAGCAAACTTGCTCGAGCTTTGCTAGAAAACATGCTGCTTGCTAATTTAGCAGACGCGCGAATCAGCTGTAGCCCGGCGCTGATCCTGGGGCTTCTGCTAACTTAGCAAGCGGCATGTCTTTCGGCGAAGCTGAGTAAGTGAGCTGGGCGGAGCTCTCCTCTGTTTCTGCCTGTGCACAGGCAGGTTTGCATGCAGCAAAGCCCCGAGCCATGCTAGCAGCCTATCCCCCTCCCCTTGTCCCTTCCTAGGCATGGAGGGGGGAGGAAGGAAGGGACGAAGAGGGAGGGAAGTAAGGAACAATGAGAGAGGGAAGGAAGGAAGGAAAGGACAAAGAAGGAAGGAAGGAAGGGAGGGAGGGAGGGAGGGAAGGAGGAAGAGACTAAGGGAGGGGAAGGAAAGGAAGGAAAGAAGGAAGGAAGGGACAATGGGAGAGTGGGAGGGAAGGAGGAAGAGACTAAAAAGGAGGTGAAGGAAAGGAAAGAAGGAAGGAAGGGACAATGGGAGAGAAGGAGGGAAGGAGGAAGAGACTAAGGGAGAGGAAGGAAAGAAAGAAAACAAGGAAGGAAGGAAGGAAGGAAGGGACAATAGGAGAGGGTTGGAAGGAGGAAGAGACTAAGAAGGAGGTGAAGGAAAGGAAGGAAAGAAGGAAGGAAGGGACAATGGGAGAGAGGGAGGGAAGGAGGAAGAGACTAAGAAGGAGGTGAAGGAAAGGAAGGAAAGATGGGACAATGGGAGAGAGGGAGGGAAGGAGGAAGAGACTAAGGGAGGTGAAGGAAAGGAAGAAAAGAAGGAATGAAGGGACAAGGGGAGGGAAGGAAGGCAAGTACCCACCCCAGTCCCATCCCAGAGACCCACAGATTCCCCCCCACAGGCACTCTGCAACCTGAGTGATCAGCTGGCCATTCCCCCTGGCCATTGATCACGTGACCCTGGGACACTGTGAATGTCATAAGTATGAATCAGTTGTCAAGCATCCGAATGTAAATCACATGACCCTGGGGATGTTGCAACAATCATAAGTGTGAAAAATGATCATAATTCACTTTTTCAGTGCTGTTGTAACTTCTAACAGTCACTAAGCGAATTGTTGTAAGTCGAGAACTATCTATACTTTCCCATTTTTTCCTTTTTTTGGGGGGTCAAGTTTTTAATACCCCCTGGCCACCTGGGGGTCACCGCAACATGAGGAACTGTATTAAAGGGTCACGGCATTAGGAAGGTTGAGAACCACTGATTTAGAAACTTTCAAATATCGTTATGAATTTTCTAAGTATTTTTTAGTCTTGTGTCATATCCACTTGACCACATAATCTGGAAATATTCTCTCATTTCTATTAGTTTGTCTCCCCCCCCCATTTTTCCTCCTATATATTTCTGGAAGTTTTAAATTCCTAGACAGCTGCATTTATTTATATTTTCTACTTATGCTGAATTCTGATGGCTCCAGAAAACTGACTATGCAAAGAATAAATGAAATATTGACAAAAGCATCATGATTCAAGAAACTAGATCAGTTTGAAAAGTATTGCTGATAAGTCTGGAAGTATCCAACGATAAACCAAACTACAACTCACAACCTTTGTTCCCTATGTGCCTCAGGCTGCTGAATATAAGTTGGCACATAACACATGTACATTCTGAACATGTAAGCTGGACTTTGATTTTTAGAAGTATCTTTAAATCACTTGAACTGAAAGAACAGAACGTTCTTGAATAGGACCACTTGTTCCACATCTCTCATCTAAGGAGCTCTGTTGCAATTCCCATATGCTAAAATATACATAGCTCAAGCTTCTGTTGGATCAGTGGTTCTCAACCTTCCTAATGCCGCGACCCTTTAATACAGTTCCTCATGTTGTGGTGACTCCCAACCCCCCATCCAGCTAGCCAGGGGTTATCAAAAACTTGACCCGCCCCCAAAAAGGGAAAAAATGGGAAAGTATAGATAGTCCTCGACTTACAACAATTTGCTTAGTGACTGTTAGAAGTTACAACAGCACTGAAAAAGCAAATTATAATCATTTTTCACACTTATGATTGTTGCAGCATCCCCAGGGTCATGTGATTTACATTCGGATGCTTGACAACTGATTCATACTTATGACATTCAGTGTCCCAGGGTCACGTGATCAATGGCCAGGGGGAATGGCCAGCTGATCACTCAGCTTGCAGAGTGCCTGTAGGGGGGGAATCTGTGGGTCTCTGGGATGGGACTGGGGTGGGTGCCTGCCTTCCTTCCCTCCCCTTGTCCCTTCCTTCTTTTCTTCCTTTCCTTTACCTCCCTTAGTCTCTTCCTCCTTCCCTCCCTCTTTCCCATTGTCCCTTCCTTCCTTCCTTCCTTTCCTTCACCTCCTTCTTAGTCTCTTCCTCCTTCCCTCCCTCTCTCCCATTGTCCCTTCCTTCCTTTCCTTCCCCCCCCTTAGTCTCTTCCTCCTTCCCTCCCTCTCTCCCATTGTCCCTTCCTTCCTTCTTTCCTTCCTTTCCTTCATCTTCTTAGTCTCTTCCTCCTTCCCTCCCTCTCTCCCATTGTCCCTTCCTTCCTTCCTTCACCTCCTGCTTAATCTCTTCCTCCTTCCCTCCCTCTTTCCCATTGTCCATTCCTTTCCTTCCTCTCCCTTAGTCTCTTCCTCCTTCCCTCCCTCTCTCCTTGTCCCTTCCTTCCCTCCCTCCCTCCCTTTGTCCCTTCCTTCCTTCCCTCCCTTCCATTGTTCCTTCCTTCCTTTCCTCTCATTGTTCCTTACTTCCTCTTCGTCCCTTCCTTCCTCCCCCTCTCCATGCCCAGGAAGGGACAAAGGGAGGGGGATAGGCTGCCAGTGTGACTGGGGGCTTTGCTGCCGGCAAACCTGCCTGTGCACAGGCAGAGACAGAGGAGAGCTCCGCCCAGTTCACTTGCTCATCTTCGCCAAAAGACATGCCGCTTGCTAAGTTAGCAGAAGCTCCAGGATCAGCGCCAGGCTACAGCTGATTCGCGCTTCTGCTAAATTAGCAAGCGGCATGTTTTCTAGCAAAGCTCGAACAAGTTTGCTGGGCAGGAGCCAAGGAGAGCAGCTACAACTGCAGAAGTGCGGATCAGCTGTAGAGGCTCGCCCCGATCCTGGACAAGAGGGAAGAAAGGACAGAAGGGACAAGGGGAAAAAGGGAGGAAAGGAGGGACAAAGAGGGAGGCGAAAGGAAGGAAGGAAGGGACAAGGGGGAGAGGGAGGGAAGGAGGGACAAAGAGGGAGGCAAAGGAAAGGAAAGGGAAGAAAAGGAAAGGAAAGGAAAGGAAAGGAAAGGAAAGGAAAGGAAAGGAAAGGAAAGGGAAGGGAAGGGAAGGGAAGGGAAGGAAAGGAAAGGAAAGGAAAGGAAAGGAAAGGAAAGGAAAGGAAAGGAAAGGAAAGGAAAGGAAAGGAAAGGAAAGGAAAGGAAAGGAAAGGAAAGGAAGGGACAATGGGAGAGGGAGGGAAGGAAAGGAAGTTCCAGCCAGCAGAGGCTTGGCAGCCCGGCTGTCGAGGAACAGAAGAGCGCAAAGCCAAGGAGAAGAAGGTGGCGGTTTCCTCCCAAAGGGAGCTCCTTTTCTCCACCCCTTCCCTGGGTTTGTGGGGAATTTCTCGTTACCAAAGCTGACACATGCTCCTTTGAGCCCGCCGCAAGCTTTCTCGCCATCTTTGCTTCTCCCCCCTGCTTTTGTGAGGTTTGTGGAGTCCTTGGGAAGCCAATCATGCTTTGACGCTTAGGAGAGGAGGAGGAGTCCCTTCCTCCTTCCCTCCCTCTCTCCCTGTCAAGCTCCGGCCAGCTCAACATGAACGGGCAGAGGAGGAGACAAGGATGGGTGGGGTGGTAAAGGAGACTGGCGGCCGTCGCCAGACCTCCCGGCTGACAAGCGCAAGTTCGGGAGTCGCCAGCTAACGGGCGCAGGAATTGGGTGCTGCGGCGGCCTCCCCTTTGCTGACCTGCATGCACGAGCAGAAGTCAATCCGGTTGCTGCACAATGAGTCTCTGGCGAGGGCGGGGCCTTGCTCTGAGCCTGCGTTCTTCATGTGCCCCCTGCAGGGCACATTTGGTAGAGTTCATGCAGACTTCCGCCAAGCAGCATATTTTCTACAAAAAAGTGAGGTGGAGCAGAGGGGCGGGGAGGGAAAGAAGACGGTTGACAAGCCCTGCCTAAGACCATCGGAAATATGTTTTCCGATGGTCTTAGGCGATCCCTATGAAAAGCTCATGCGACCCCCAAAAGGGTCGCGACCCACAGGTTGAGAAACGCGGTGTTAGATTCTCTTGATAATTAATACTTGCCTGAAGGTTTAATTCATTTATACTTCATTTATTATTTAACAGCTTACCCATAATTTAAAACTGTACAGAATTTGAAATGAAGGCTAGTGCAGTGTCCCTGGAGTAACAGATAACAGAAACCAGACAACTGTCTTTCTTCAGAATGTTAACACAATGAGGTGAAAGGAGGAAGCATACAGATACATTAAACACTATTGTTTAAAAAAAATGTATACAGCAAGAGGGAATCTTAGTAGTGTGAAGGAATTTTGGAGCACGAAGGCAAGGTTATTCACCCACATCATATTCAAAGGCATTCTTGTGCAAGGGTCTCTATCGTGATTTACAATATTTTCTTAATCTTTTTTACATAGGTAACAAACCAAATGTCTAACATCTATAATCATGCTTTGTTCAGGGCTCTTCTGCAGTTCCTTGGTGATGAGGCCTGTGGTTTCTATAATCTGGGCCTACCAATCAAATATACTTTGTTGGATCCTTTTTCAATCATCTTGTAGTCTACTGGTTAAGGTGCTGGCCTACGAACCTGTCTTAGACATGAAAAACTGGCTGAATGACTTTGGGTTAGTCACTCTCAGTCCAATCACTTCATTTCATAGGATATTGTTGTGGGATGTTGTTGTGGGGAAAACAGGAGGAGGAAGGAGGAGTATTAGGTATGTTTGCCGCCTTGAATTATTTATAAATAATAACACAAGCAGGATAAAAATAAAATAAAATGCTCAAAATGTTCTCTGGCAATTTCAAATCACATTAAACGTATCTTTTAGCTTGAGACTTACACTGGATAAATAATTGCAACAAAAACTTCACCAATTCATATCACTAGTACAATCTCATTCAGTTCTCATGCCAGAACATTCCATTCTTTCTGTCCAAATTTAAGAGCTGACAGGTTTTTTTAGGCAAGAATGCATACAGATAGTTCTTGGTTAACAATAACTTGTTCAGCAACTATTTGAACTTATGACAGTGTTGAACAAGTGATACTTACGACCAGAATTCATATTTGTGGCCATCCCAACACTCCTACAGTCACATGACAACAATTCAGATGCTTGGCAACTGGCTTACATTTATGATGTTTGCAGCATCCTGTGATCACCATTTGTAATCTTCTCTGCTGGCTTGCTATAAGAAAGTCAATGGGGAAGCCAGTATGGAAGGTTGCAAGTTACTATGGTAAAGAACTCCCATTGTTCTTTCTCTTCAAAGAGGTCCCAGACCATGGGTCCAGGCAGGTAGGCAGTCACCTATTTGGTTGCAGTTGTGCTGTGCACATATATGCTGGCCTTGCTGGGCTCACACCACAACACAGTAAGCATACATACACCCCTGTTTTCCAAGTATTCCAGCACTTGCTGGCCTGTTTGCAAAGCCACCTAAGGAGACTTGCAACTTCCTGCCAACTTCCCCATTGTCTTTGCTTGCTGGAAGCTGGCAAGAAGTCACAAGTTCCAATCGCATTAGGTCCTCACCATGATCTTTGCTTAACAACAGCAATAGGAACTGCTGTGGTTGTTGTTACTAAGAAATCTGGTTATGTGACATCATACTTATAACTTCATTGCTTAGTGATAGAAATTCTGGTCTGAATTATGTCTTTAAGTGAGCTCTACCTATATGGTTTATCTTCTGGCACTTCCAGATATATTGAAGCTTTTGCTGAAAGCTAAATGTTTGATACTAAATGTCAGAGGAAATAATGTGAATTTTAAACACTCAAGATAAGCATAATATACATTATATAATCCCACTCAAATTGACTATCCCAAGTTTTGGGATTTAACTTTAAATAAACTTTGGCAAGATGACAGCTATTCTGGGGTGTTGGTTCACTGACATACATCATACCAATCATGCAGTTCTTTGTCAAGTTATTTTATGCAAATCTTAGAAAAAGAGTAACACATAAACAAAAGATTTAAAGACCGGGGAAAATGTGAACACAAACACCTTCAATACATATTCCCAGTTTCAGTTTCTATCTTTTCTATATGCTATTTCACACAATAGCTTTTTATTCTTTAAATCCCTCATTGGTCTCTTTTTGAAGATTTCATCAATTCCATGCAACCCTAATGTTCTTTGTCTTCCCCTTCATGTACTGGTTTTGCAATTTGATCCTCATTCTTTCTCTATGACCAAGCCACCTCATCATTCTTCTTTTATACTGCTTGCTCATTTTTGTATTCAATGTTCATTCAACAGCATGCATGCTTTATTACAGAGTTTTAAATAGACAATTCCTACTACTGTACATCCAAGTTACTTTTATATTTCTTTTTAAATAGCTAACACTCATTTCTATACAATAAATTAGGAAAAAGCACATTCACACAGCCAGCCATATTGTTTATTGGGGCAAATATTCATTTTTTTACCACTGCTCACATATTACCTGCTACCTCTGCACTACAATTTGCATATCTTAAAAATGTATTCACCTGCATTTCCATTTCTAGTGGAAGGAGCACTGACAAATATTAAGTAGCACCATCTTCAATTTTCATTCTAAAACAAATTGATTCTCCATCAAGGAATTACTTCACATATTAATTAAAAAGCAGCTGAAAGCAGAATATTGATATAATTAGAAGAGGGTCTTATAAAGTTCAGAAGGAAGCTGCAGCCACAGGTTTATACTCTCATTTTTATAGGTATTGCAGAATTAAAATGCAGATTTAAAATTGCCAAAATGAGTAACAAGATTGAAGATTTTCATCACACTAATATGTGCAATCTTAAGGCTTATGCAATCTAATCTGTACAGAAAGGTAATAAAGGGTAAATTCACATTCAGATGTCCTTAAACATTCAGAAAAAAAAACTCACAAGGATGAGAGTGGCATACTTAATTGAACTTATGTTTCAAAAATAAAATTAAATGCTTCAGAAGCACCCTATCATTTATTAAAACAGCTCCTTTTTCTTTAGGCTTTCATTGGAATCTAAAAAGGTGTTAATGTTTAAAGGCATCAAATCATTATCTTCAATGTGCTTGCTTAAAGCGGCAGCACCTTTTCAGAATAACTCTAGAAGCCTGAGAATTAGAATTGTTGAAGAATACTATGTCAAGCTCATTCAAATTCATTCTATTAATCAGATACACACATTCAATATCAGCTGGGAGAACTGTATGAGGTTCTGGGGAAAAATCAGTGAATACGAAAGACCTATGGTTTATTATAGAATTTCAGAAAATTATTTCATAATAGCATAGCTATTTACCAGCATATTATGCTATTTAAAAACTTAAAAATGACTGGACAATCACTGAATCCTTTAAATGTAAAAAGTGTTATCAAATAGGTTTGAGAAAAATGGATTAAGAAAGCAAAATGTTTCTCGTGTATACATAGAGAGAAACATAAACCAGGAAAAACTCTTGATTTAAGTCCAAATTCTGGATTTTTCATAACCTTAAACATACTCAAAATGTCAAAACAGTGGAGGCCAGAGAGGAAGATTTAGGACTAGTTTTACTTGTCACTTACAAATCAAACTGCTTATTCAAATTGCAGAGTGATCAAAATACTACTTTTAAAAACCTCAGAACAGGTAAGGAAGGGTTTTAAGACCATCCACCAAGGGCTACCCAACATGAATCACAAATAAAACACCCACTTGATGACCTTCCAGCATCCTAGCAGAAGTGTCCTTTTGCCCGTTTCCGTTTAACAGGGGTTCTCAACCTTGGCAACTTTAAGACTTGTGGACTTCAACTCCCAGAATTCCTCAGCCAGCAAAGCTGGCTGAGGAATTCTGGGAGTTGAAGTCCACAAGTCTTAAAGTTGCCAAGGTTGAGAACCCCTGCGTTAGAGGGCAAGGTCAAGAACTACTTTGCCTTGCAATAGGGACAGAAAGGAAACACTAGGGGGGAAAAGATCTAGTTACGGAAAGTACTAAATTAATGCCTTAAAGAAAGCAAAACGAGTGTGCCTCTACACCCACCACCGATACTCCCGCAATTTTTAAAGCTTTCCCCCGCTTTTCACCTAAGACTTCAGCACCACGACTGTGAGGTCGGCAGTTGCAGCAATTAAGCAGAGATGTTGTAGGAAACGGGTTTCCCTGGCGCTACCGAATACGTTGGGGGTTACAGGCTGCGTTCACACAACATCTAACTTCAAAACGAGGCTGCCTCTTTGTATCTGAGAGCGTTCCCGGGATCCAGGCGGGATGGTTTGTAAATCGTGGGTTATGGATTAGCACACTGCCGTAAACCCAAGAAATAAACCTTGATTTCATTAACGCAACCAGACAAGAGTTGCGTTAGTGAAATCAGCCTTTCCCCTTTGGGAATGAAAGGCACGGGTAGACAGCAAGCTAGAAAAAGCTGGAGATCTTTCACAGACTAGGCTAGAGAGGAACCCGGGTTAGATCTCTCGCGACGTCCCCGCCGAGGCCAGGCAAACAAGAAAAGCGCCATTTCTGCCCTCCCTTACCCGAATTCGTGTTCCGAGCTCCAGATCTTCATCCTGCACAGAACTACAGCTGAGCGGCGGAAGGCACCGGCTTCTCGGCCCAGAAGGAAAAGGCGGAGCTTCCCGCGAAACAAGGATAGGAATGTGGCCGGAGACGTCAGCATCTGCGTCACCAAGGTAGGGCAGAGACCATCTCCTGGATCAGGGGTAGGCAACCTCGGCTCTTTTATGACTCATGGACTTCAAGTCCCAGAATTCCTGAGTCAGCACAGCTGACTCAGGAATTCTGGGAGTTGAAGTCCATGAGTCATAAAAGAGCCGAGGTTGCCTACCCGCCTTGGGTCAACCACTCTCGGCTCTTGCAAGGCGGGAAAAGGCGGGCCTAGTGCGCAGGAAAGACGGCAACGCCCTTGAGCCGGAGACGCGGAATTCACCTTGTCGGCCAGCACGTGCTGACGCCGTCACTGCTACGCTATTAGGCCCCGCCCCCGCCCCTGTGAACGGGTGGCTTTTTTTCCACGAGCGGCTTTCATTGCGTGACTGACCACGCGCGGAGTTTTAAAGATTGCCTCGGTCGAGATTAGTCTGTACCAGTGTTTCTCAACCTTGACCATTTTAAGGCATGTGGACTTCAACTCCCAGAATTCCACAGCCAAATTGTCAAGGTTGAGAAACACTGGTCTGTACCGAAAGCAGAATAATACATCTCGGTTTTGCTGGATTTTTATTTGATGAAAAAAGCAATCCAGTACTAGTTTATTGAGCCAAATCCTACCGAAATCAGTAGAACAGTGTTTCTCCACCTTGGCAACTTCAAGATTTCTGGACTGCAGTAGAACTTATTTCTGAGTGGGCAGCAATTTAAAGAAGAACATTCTCAATTTAATATATGGCTGGCTAAATCCACTTAATTTAATAATTGGATCACTAATTTTAATTAAAGCAGGAAAAACCTCAGGTATAACACATCATAGCCCTATTAGATGACCATGTTCACATAACAGGTATTTGGGTTAAAGTTCAGTGTTGTGCAATTTCAACTCAGTTACTTAATACAGTATCACTACTATATGTAGTGCAACTCCAGACATCTGACCTAACTGGATTAGCATTTAAAATTAGGATTTTTTTCCAGATGCCCAGTGCAAATCTACTTCCTTGTAATTTAAAGTCTTTTATTCCCTGGATTAAAAACCTTTAGTGAAACACACTTTTAAGTTCTTTCCAAACTGTAATTTTTTTTATCTGGAGAGAGGGTAGACCAGAGTCATGTAGTGATGTAATATTGTGTACAAAGACCAAGATAAACGTTTTTTTTTTTTGCTACTGATAACCTACCAGAATGTCCTAGAACTCATAGAGTATCACATTTATATATTCCAGTTCAAGCTGGTTCAATAGCAGTCACACCTACCTTGTCATAAAATTGAAGTGTGGAAAAAAAAGTCTTTCACATTTGGAGCAGACCTGAAACCATGTTTTTTATTTCCTGGATAACTACCATTTAACTAGAAAACAGAGTTTATGTTCATTTAACATAATTGCCGCAATCCCATTGCTACTTACTTGAACATAAATCCTATTAATTTTTGTGGAATTTCCTTAGCACAGCTAGTCATGTATCCCTCAAAAACTAGAATCTAATAGCCCAGTTTCCAGCATCAGGTGTTTCTAAGAATTCTGAAAGAAAACAAGCCAGTTATATTTGATTTGATCTCTTCAAGCTACATTATTATATTATCTTGAAGCAAAAGCATATACAAGAAAATCATCTTTATGCTTTTATGAAACTCTTTTATGTATGAAGAACGCCTGTAAATATAATTCTAAACTTACACCTTTTCAAGCTTATTATCTCTGCTTATGCAACTTTTGTTCTCGGATTTTGGGATACTTTAGCTGATCTTTTCATGTCTGTAAGGATCCTTCTGGAAAAAGCACGGAAGTACTGGTGCTCGAAAACGGCTCCCTTGGGAAATAGCGGCGCTTCCCCAATTACGAAAAAGAAAAGAAAGAAAAGAAAGAGCCCCATGCAAACGGCAGGCGCGGAGACACCCTGCGCGCGCATGGGAAACAGGAGGAGGAGGAGGAGGACGTCGACGTGATGACGCAGGCGGAGCGCCAGGAGCGTGATTCAGCCCGCCTCTTCAGGAGGCGTGAGAGAACTGTGCTTGTGGGGCCTTTAGGCCTGTTTGGGGGGGGCAATGGCTCATCGCTGCCTCTGGCTGTCGCGCGGTTGTTGCCGGCGCACCCCTACTGGGGTCCCCGCAGCTCAGCTGCAGCTTTGGTCCCAAGGTCGAGCTGTCCCTTCCCGCTCCATGAGACAGGTGAGTCACAGACGATAAGCAGGGCAAGGGCAGACGGGTGCCTTCTTCCTATGTCTCCACGGCTGCCCTCCCCATAGCGCTTCTTGAGCCCCTCCCTAATCGGCCGAATCAACTGAGTCGGCGGCTGGACCGAAGCAAATTGCGTAGCTTTGAGTTTTTTGCTCGCGGCAAGAATACAACAGATCCCTGTTAAGATCAGGATCGCTTACTTAATATACTAATGAATAGCCTTTACTCTTTTAAAATGGGGCATCCTCTGTAGGAGACTTCAGAGTGGGCTTCCACATCGTGAGAAAATTAAGAAATACAGTGCAAAAAAATCGGCTCTCTCGTGTGCTGGGATTCTTGTAAAATGCTTGGCTAAAGTGTCTGATTCCATAAGGAAGTAAGAATTTTATTCAGTGTGATTTGGCACATATTAATTATGCTTTACTTATATGGTAAGTAATTTTAGAAAGAATATTACTTGGGAAAGAGATTAACTTTTAAGTTTTGGTTCCTTATAAGTTTCAGAAAAGAAGCTCCCCTTCGATTTTTAAAACCAGCATGAAAATATACAGTAGACGGCTGAACCACTTGCCATGCTAAACCATAATTTGGTCTGTTTGTTGCTTGCATAGCCCAGTCCTTCATATCCAATTCCTCGGTGAACCCCAGCTTAGGACAATGTACGAACTTTACCTAGCTTTAAAATTGCTAAACAGAAAAAGACATTGTTAAATTTGTTGCCAGAAGAAGTATACAGTTATAGCATTCTGTCCCAAAAATAATTTTTTAAAAGGCAGTTGGACTATGGCCTAATACTAGACTATGACAAAAGGCCCAGTTGCCTTTTGAAAAAGTATCTTTGAGACAACCATAACTTGGATGACTGAGAATCTCCTTAGACATTTGGTACCACATTCTATTTCCCTTTTACCAGACAATTTTATTTCTGTGCTAATTGTGAAGACTACCTGTATTCCATGGCTCACATAGATATCAAGGAAGAGCTAACAGGGATTATCTATTCCTCATCTCCTACTTGTTTTCATGGACTTGCTGATCATTTCTGCTGATCGGTATATTGTTAGATATAAGATTGTTGTAACTTTTAAGAAATTCCAAATTGCTTTCTATACGTGTGTGATATTGTTGGATGTTAAAAGCCATTTCCAAGTACTGCTTTCCTGGGACTCTAATAATAATTCAGAAGAAGATAGGGAATGTACAATATAATGGAAGTGTGATGTCAGTGAGATATAATCCTGGATAGGTTTATGTAAATTAAAATCTAAGAAAATATTGGATGCAGTTTGCCAATAATCCTTAGTATAAGCATCTTAAGTTACTTTTAAATGTGCATAAAATTGTACTAAAAAAACCTGGAACGATTTTCATTCTTAACCATGATCATTCTCATTTTTTTCAGCTTCATGATAAAGTGATCTCCCAGGTTCCTACAAACAGAAACAGTGTCCTTGTAAATGTAATTGCTGCTTATCAAAAACTCTTTTCCCAACCTCCAAAAGGTAATTATTGCTATATAATACTGATGCCATATAGCTTGCATATTATTACCTCCTTTATGTAAAAGGATGTATACAGGTAACAAGATTTATTCTGAATGGCAAGAGGGAGATATGAATCTGTGACTTGTAGATTGTATTGTGGTTTAAAAATACTCAAATTCACTTTAAGTAAATCCACTAAGATAAAAGGAATCTAACTCTCATTAATTTCACAAAGATTGTTCAGAATATGATTATTTCCAAAACCAATGTTTCATATATTTATTGTACATATTGTCATGTTCTGTATTTTATTTATTAAAAAGTAGCAAAGTTTAGAATGTCATCAATTGCATTCAATGAAATTTCCATTTGGAAAATTCCTTATACCATCTTAAAAATATATACAGCAGCTATATCTTTCTGAAATCCTATAATATCTATAATAATACTTACTGGAAGTTAGTAATGTGCAATGAGATTTAAACTCATAATATGTAGGCTTCAAATATTCCTTTTACAATTTGAGTTTCAGCATCTTAAAATTCAATGATATCAATAGAATTAATATATTTTCATAATTTTTGAAAACTTTCTCTAGCTCTAGGTACTTTCAAATGAAATACTTTTTTCTTTTAATTTAAAATAAATTTCAAAGGAGATATCTACAAATGGACATATTTTCTAAAATTGAACAATTAATGGCCAATGTAATACTGATAAAAGATACCAAAAAAGGAAAATGAGTTGTCTTTCTGATATAAAAAAGAAATACAACATTTTTAATTTAATGCCAAAATATCTACGATATGATTATTTATAAATGTTTTAAAACATTCCTATAAATAATATAGGTAAATATTTGATTTTTAACGTCCCTTTTCTTTATGCCAACTGAATCAAATACAGTACTCTTAAATATGACTTTGTTTTTTTAAAAAAATAAGAAATGTGCACATATATAAAAATTTTGAATGTCAAAAAGAATTCTAAGGCACAAATCAAAGGTCATCTTGTCCATTGCTTCTTTATACTGGAATCCTTTATACTGGATTGTGTTTGTGAGCATGAATAAGTATATTTCCTTTGCTTAATAACTGTAGCTTAACTGAATTAGCTGCCTGATGGAATAAGGGATCTAGGAATATACAAATATGGAAGGACTAAAGTTACAATTATGTCTCACTTTTTTGATTAATGGGATTTTTATTTTATTTGTTCGTTTGTTTAATCAATCCCAGTCAAGACTAGCTGACTGGGTAGCTTATAGATAAAAGAAAAAAATGTAAAGGAGAAATTAATCTAAACTAAAAGGAGCTCTATGGCCTGGGAGAACAACTGAATTCGCTCTCCCCCTGCTCAGTTTCTGGAACATCATGAGGATGGGAGTTGCACAAATCTTTGAGAGGTATCATTTCAGAAGACAGGTGCTGCAACCAGATTGATGTGCCTACTGGATCTGTAAAGTGACACTATTAGATAGGCAGAATCTAAAGTACATCCATCTTGCTTGATTACACCCAGTGGGCAGAAGCAGCTCGTGGTAAATGGTCCCTCCACTAGTGACATTATAGGCCCTGAAGGGCTTTAGAGGTGATAACCAGCACCTTGAATTGCACCTGGAAGCCACCTGATAATTTATATAATAAAGCTTTACTATCTTAGGCATCAATGATTTTTATTTCCACTGCTTTATTTTAATAGGATTTGAAAAATATTTTCCTGGGGGGAAAAAACCTAATGATGTGAAAGATTCCGATGGAGAACCCAAAGGTACCAAGACGCGCTTTCATTAGAGGCCTGTATGTAGAATGAATATTAACTTGGTTACTTCCATTTTAGTACTCATTAATTCAAATTATCATGTGCACTAGTATACACGTTTATTGTTTCATAATTCAGTGCTTAAACTGGCTCAAATGATTCCTTCTAAAGATAATCTTCCTGTTCTTTGCTTCTGTTGTTTTACTTTTTGTTACTACCCTTTAGCTAGAAAAAAATACTTACTGTGTTTACTCACATTTCAGATTTGACTTCAGCATTTGACTTCACTGTTAGTCCATTGTCAGATTTGTTATATATTAGGTGTTACTCAAAAGCAAAGAGCTGATTATTTGATAACTGTTATGTATACTACAGGTAGTCCTTGACTTACAATCATTTGTTTCATGACTGCTCAAAGTTATAACAGCACTGAAAAAAGTTACTTTTGACCGTTTTTTACACTGACAACCATTGCAGCATCCCCATGGTCTTGTGATCAAAATTCAGATGCTTAGCAACTGGCATGCATTTATGATGGTTGCAGCATCCCAGGGTCATGTGATCACCTTTTGCAACCTTCTGACAAGCAAAGTCAAGGGAAAAACCAGATTCTCTTAACCATGTCACTAACTTAACAGCTGCAGTGATTCATTTAACAACTGTGGCAATAAAGGTTGTAAAATGGGGCAAAATTCATTTAACAACTGTCTTGTTTAGCAATGGAAATTTTGGGCTCAATTGTGGTCGTAAATAATAAGAGGGCAAAGAAAAGACTTAACATGGAGGGCAATAGTATTCATAGGAGGAGGGTGTCAAAATCAGCTAGCGTGTAGAAGAACAATGTTGATGGAAGTTCCACTTCTTTTGTACATCTGCCAACATTGTATGCTACTTAAAGAAGCAAGGCCTGTATTGTAATAGTCCAGCTGCCATCTTGCTAATTTTGACCTTTTCATCCTGAGGTTCATCCTGATTAGGTTCTGCAAACAACACACACACACAGCACATAAAAAAGTTTGTCTTTGTTAAGGCAGAGTGAAAGAGAGAAAAATGTTTCTGGACAGAAGTCTTTCAAAAGATGTTTTCACCTTCCCTATCAGCAGTTTGCAAAGGAATAGATAAATATAGGTAGCCAGAAATTTGTGTTAATTTTTTTATATCTATTTCTTGGATGATACCCGGAATCTTTATCTTTGTATAAGTTACATAATCAGGTGGTTAGCCTTTATTGCTATTTCAAACTATATTCCTTGGAGGGGGGGAAGACTCTACTACAATGATCTGTAATTAAATTTCTTTCTAGCCCCTTTCAAGATTTGGAGCTGAAGGCCTTTCTTTTTGAGCATCATTTTATGTCCTGGAATACTGCAATTTATATTGGATTTTTTTCTTTCTTAGCTAATTTGAAAGTTGCAGTTAAAATGCAACTCTTGTCATTTCTCCTTCCACTTGAATATCTAATTTTTAATGCCTACAACTACAAAGGGATTTTAATATATTGCACAAACGGAATGTGGCACTATCAAAATTACTTCAACATTTGTTTTTTGATGTTTTAGTTGCTAGAAAGGACAATAGGTTGAAAGAATCCTATCTGTCTTATATACTGATATTAGGGGCTATATGCCAAGTGAATCCCCCTTGAAGGGTAGTGGTTGCAGCAGGAATGACTAAACTGCTACTTCAGAGCAAGAAGTAGGACCAGGATGTAGGGAATCATGGAATCATAGGGTTGCAAGGGACCTTGGTGGTCATGTACTCCAACCCCCCACCTAAGGCAGGAGTCCTTATTCCATCATGGGCAAATGGTTGTCCAATCCTTTCTTGAAAACCTCCAGTCAGGGAGCACCCAAAATTCAGGCAAGCTGTTCCATTGACTAATTGTTTTCACTGTGAGGAAATTTCTCTTTAGTTCCAGGTTGGATCTCCCTCTGATAAGCTTCCACCCATTGCTTCTTCTCCTGCCTTCAGCTACTTTGGAGAATAAATCAACCATCTTTTCACAGTGACAGCCTTTCAAGTATAGGAAGATGGCTATCATGTCACCCCTAACACTTTACTTTGTTAGGCTAAACTTACCTTATTTTCCTTAAGGCCCACAGGCATCTGGGAGAGGAAACTGAATTTCCAGCCTTCTATTCTGCAGGCCATAACATTAGTACAGATATTTTAATAAATACACCTGGAAATATATGATGAGCTTTCACCCATTACTTCTTGTCTTATTGAAAACCAGTACTGTACTGGAAAATAGCAAGCAGTCTTTGAAACATTCTAGTCATACCAATTTATTTCTTGATATTTTCCTGAGGGGCTATCTGTAACTTGTAAATTGGTTACAAAACTGTTTCCCCCAGTATTTAAATGTTCTAATGGTACTAGCATAATCATAATACTAATTTGAATATTACTATTTTTCTTAAGTTATTATCTTGAAGTAGCTGGGTAGATGCAAATTTTGTAAAACTGCAAAAATTCCACAATCAGATGTTTACAATTTTATGTACTTGGTGCGAAAGAAGCCACTGTGACTACTAACACAAAGAAGCCTGTTCTTGCCAGAGACATCCTTCTCTATAGCAAGGCTGAAACTACACTAAGTCTTTCAATGAAGTACCATCCATCAAATGAGGCCCATATAAAATTTTGTTAATGTTTAAATCTAATTAAAATTATATAATTAATATGATTGTTCTATAATTGTGTAGTAAATTATTTTCTCCCATTTCTTACATTAAAAATTGGCATTTGATAACTTTTAAAAGACTCCAGGATTACATTGTAGGCTTTCAGAGACCTCAGGTTGTGGACTTCCTGGCTTTGAGATTAATGACACACCAAAATGACTGGAGCTATGTCATCTTGTATCGCAATAGAACTATCCTATATTATGGTATCTGTATTCAATTAAGTGGGAAATAGAGGACCACAACAGTTAATATTAGATATTGGATGTAATAGTGTTTATTGATCAAATTTGTATGATTTCTTGATACCCGTTCTAGTTTAGAGGTGCAAAATATAATTTTGATAATGGTATAATGGTCTAGTTCAGGCATGTCAAACTCACGACGTGACATGATGTTGCACGACGTATTGCGACTTTTTCCCCATTGCTAGCAACGGGGTGGGTGCGGTTTTGATGTATGCATCCGGCCTGTGGACCGGCAGTTTGACATGCCTGGTCTAGTTCGACTATTATAGTGATTATTGTTGTATAAATATTGTGTGTACAGAACTCACCATGACTGAGAATGTCACAGTGATAATTTTAATAAATCTTCTATAATTTCCAATGAAACGTATGAATGTTTATTATAGATGCAAAGGAGGCAGAGTCCCAGCAATCTTCCAAATCTGGCAATGGAGGAGGTAGTAGTGGAGGCAAAAAAGGTGGCAAGAAAGAAGATTCCAACTGGTGGTCAAGATTACAAAAGGTTCCAATTCTTTTTTCCAAGAGGTAGCAGAAAGTTGAGTGGGAGGTGTAGATAATGGATCCTTGAGAGAGACAATGGCCCTATCTGCTTTGAAGGAAATGATGATATGTCCCCTCCTGAAGAAGCCGTCACTCAACCCAACAACAATAACAATAATCTAGTTTCCCTTTTTAGGACAGTTGTTGAAAATATGGTGGACTTACATTTACTATCCTTTTCAGTTGAGCGTCAGACTAAATATGGTATTGAAACTATATTGGCTGCCTGTATAGATGATCTGTGGTGGGACTGGGATACAGTAGTGTGACTTTCCTGGTCCTGTGTGGCCACCCCCCCCCCCAAGGATTAAGAGTGAAAGACACTGTTTTACAATGGTTTGTGAAGAAGAGGTTTGGTTTTACAATGGTTTGTGTATGAAGTTACTAGAGGAGATTATTCATTAGCATGGAGTCAACTGATACCTGTTTTATTTCTTAACCCTAGCCCAAACAGGCAGTTTGGTAAAAAGAAGGGAATAAAAACCACTCAAAGTCCTTATGGACTGGAGCAACATATAAGCCTTAGTAAATAAAAACATTAATACATGATATTCTGTTTTTTTTTCACCATTGGAATGCTGTTAATTTAAGAAAATGTTATTAAATAAAATTCTATATTAGCGTAGAAGGCAATACAAATTATGCCACTCTGTATGTTAAATTTATAAGTCTCTGACCTAAGCTCAATGTTTGTGGTAAGCATCTATAATTATCTTAGTTATAATCTTTGCTTGTGTTTATAATTTATAGTGCCTGCCATTTAATGCATTTTGGGGTGATGTACAAAATTTAAATATTTTTAGAACATTGTAAAAGATACAGTGTGAAAGATATTGTAATTGGTAGGATATTTAAAATGCTACATTCTTGTTTTTGTTAGCGTAAAATAAGAAATTGTTATCTTTTTATACAGAATTATCCTCTGGAAATAGTAATGCCTTTTCTTTCCTTTTAGGGTGATTTTCCCTGGGATGATAAAGAGTTCCGGTATTATTTCATCTCAACTTCTCTTTTCTGGTCTGTGGTAATCTATTACGTTATCTTCAGGAGTTCTGGAAGAGAAATCACATGGAAAGACTTTGCCAACAATTATCTTTCCAAAGGAATTGTAAGTAGCCAGAGGAAGTAATCTTATGAAAGCTAGCATCGCTACATAATTTATAATCAATGTGATTAAGTCACCTCAACATAGGTTAGCCTAGTAGATCATGGAACATTTAGTCTGATTTGGGTTAACATTTTATAAATAAATAAAATAGCTATATAATATCAAGGGCAGTAACCAGAGCTAGTGTTTTGCATGCAGAAGATACATGCAAAATATATCCTGATACAAAATGACTCTTATCTAAAATCCTAGAAGAACTGATACCAATCAGAAAAGTGGACAACTGATAACTCACCTGACATAACTGAACTATAAAATATTTATACATTCTTCACTATTTATGATGATGGTTGAATCTGTTGAAAGTTGGAGTTCACAAAATCTGTAAATTTATAAGTTGTCTGTTTTTGATGGAGTGATGGATTGGCCAGCATAAGGCTGTTTCCTGTATTCAGTGGAAACCAGAATCACTGTATGATGGTTCCCCATGTTGCAAGGCCCAAATACATTAATACTTTAGATGTGAGTTTCTTAATGAGCTGCTTTAGTTTCTAGAAAGTACTTCAGTTTCTAAATACTATGGGTGTTCTGATTGTTTATTTGTATATTAATGTGTACCATAATTCAGGTATGTAACATTGTAATTAGCATAATAATTTTAATATGTATGTATTTTAGAAGACGGTACTCTAAAGTTGATACAAGGAATAGTTTTATTGATTAATAAGCTGAAGTAGAGTATCAGTTAAAGTCTTAGAACTAGAATGGGAGGAATCCAGTTTGATTCCATCCTCAACCATGGAAACCTGTTGGCTGATCTGGGGCCACTCGCTCAATCCAGGCTACTGTGAATTATTGTTATTGTTGAATTAATGTAAAACAAATGAGCCCATGTAAATTGATTTGGATTTCCAGAGGGAAAAAACATAAAATATAAGGGTTGCATCTCCTTATAGTGTCAGAAAGCTTGTCTGAAGTCCTAATAATCTGTGACAAAGAAAGAAACACGATTCCTTCCTTCCTCACTAGATCACTCAAAGAAAGAGATACAGAGCAATTTGATTTCAAACTGCCATATTTTAGAAAGAGAGAAGGACCTGCCCAGGTTTGATAGGTTGGATACAAAAACATTGTATCCCATCTCTATCCTAAGCCATCTTATCTGAAAAATATTGAACATTTAAAGAATCTTGAATAGGATTTCTTTAAATTATCCAGAAGGCAAATACATACTTGGAATATTCTTGCAGGTCTATTTATTTTAAAAAATAATCATTCTTACCTCACATTTCCATATGAATAAATAAAATCCTAGTTTCAGAACTTTAGGACTCATTTTCCTGTTGTTTTTTTTTCCCCCCAAAAAATAAATAAATAAATAAAATCCATCATTTTGAGAAGGTAGTAGTACATCCATTTATTTGTTTATGGTTTATTTAATTATGTATATATTTGGTTTACGTGGACACCCATTCTATATAACTCTGGGCTGCTCACAACAATAAAACCAGTGATTATAAAACAATAATAAGAGCAATACAACAAACAAAACCCTTGTGTCTTAACCATCCCGTTAAGATGCCCTCATTCCAAACTATTTGTCTATACAATCCTATCTCAGCATCTCAAAATAAGCCAGGTCTTGATAGCCTAGCTAAAAGCTAAAATGGTGGTGGCCTTCAAATCATTGGGGAGAGCGTGTTCTGTAAAATAGGGGCAATCCGGAAAAGGCACACTTCTCACTAAATGACATTTCAGGGAAGAGAACTAGAATGTGCCTACTTTACCTAATCTGGCGGAGTGGGCAGATATTCTAAGGAAGAGGTGATCCCACAAATTTACCACACACACAGTGAACTGAAGGCAAGATATTCTCTAACTCCATTTTTTTTTGTTAAAGTCATGATCCTCAAGAGAAGCAAATAGGTATCTTATTAGTTTATGTATATCTTGGGATCCATAAGTCTAATAATGTTGCAGTGACAGAATAGTTTTTATAGAAAAATAAGAGTCGGAAGGGTCTTTGGAGTCCAACTCCCTGCCCAAGCAGGAGACCCAATTCTGGACAAATGGCTTTCCAATCTCAAAATCTCGAGTGTTGGAGTACCCACAACTTCTGGGGGCAAGCCAGGTTTAATTGTTCTCACTGACATGAAATTTCTCCTTAGTTCTAGGTTGGACCTTTCTTTGTTAAGTTTCCATCTGTTACTTGCCTTCAGGTGCTTTGGGAAATAGGTTGCTCCCTTCGTTTTTGTGACAGCCTCTCAAATATTGGAAGACTGCTATCATGTCACCCCGGTATTTCTCTTTGTTAGACATACCCAGTTCCTGCAACTGTTCATCATATGTTTTAAACTATAGAACCCTAATCATCTTTATTACATACCAGTGTAAACTTTGGTTGGTGATAGAGAGTTATCGGAGCAATTACATTATTCAGCATGTAAAACACATTTAACTGTTCATTGTATCTCAGAAGTTAAATAGGAAATTCGGAAATTCAGAAAAAGTACTAAAAGATGTACATTTTACCAAATGGTAGCGTTAAATAGCTTTAAGTAATGTTAATCAATCCATAGCTTCAGGTACTGTTATATTTGTTTAAAGCAGCAGTTCTCAACCTGTGGGTCGCGACCCCATTTGGGGTCGAACGACCATTTCACGGGGGTCGCCAAGCACCGCAGTCCGCCATTTTTTTGGGCTTGGCCATTTTTTTCCTATCGCGATGCGGGCCGCCGCGCATGCGCGATGCACCCCGTTGCGCCGCGCATGCACGGTGCAGGCCCGCCATATATTTTTTTTGGTCGGCCATTTTTTTTCTATCGCGATGCGGGCCGCCACGCATGCGTGGTGCGGGCCTGCTTTTTTTTTTTTTTTGCGCGATGCGGGCCGGGTCGAGCCCCGGAAAAGGTTGAGAACCGCTGGTTTAAAAAATGGGCCCACCAGCGCAATTCAAGATACATAAAGGATCGCAGAGCAGGGACTAGTGGATTCTCATTTACTTTCTGTAGTTCTTCCATTGCCTAAAATTATGTTTTGGACCAGTGATCAGGAGCACAGTTTTATGAATAACAGGAAGCAATAGCAGTCTATTCACCAGGAGAATTATCAACCTCACCCATCTTCTTTGTTATCTTAAATTGAGCAGGTTTTTTTTACATGAGTATAGCACAGATTCAGATTGAAGCCTCTAATTTAATTAACAAGGAGACCAATTTGGAGAAGTTAATAAATCCAGTACTGATATTTTCCTGCCTTTATACAAATAGAAATATAGTATTGCATGAACAAAGAATACTGGTAATAATATGTTTCTTTTCTTTTTGATAGGTGGACAAACTAGAAGTAGTGAACAAACGCTTTGTTAGAGTCGTCTTTATTCCAGGGAAATCTCCTGTTGATGGGGTAAATTGAACTCGTAGCCTGCAAACTTCAGGGGGGTGCAATATTTATACTTATATACATTCCTATAAGTTAAATAATGTCTGAATCCCTATTACATAGCCTTATGGCAAAAGTCTATGTCTTCATATGCAGTTGATAAAACTATGGCTTGTGGAGCAGAAATGAGTTTTTGTTGCGTTTTAAGAAATTTATGTTTTTCATCCCAAACAATCAGTTGAGTTATTAGTATTAGATGTATTGAAATGTATTTATATTTTGTGTATGGATGATTGTTTACTTTTATATTATGATTTGATATGACTAGTTTTTTTTTCTCTGTTAAAATTATAAAAAAAATCCAATAAAAAATAATTAAAAAAAAAAAAAAAGAAATTTATGTTTTTAATTTTGATCTGTTAAGCATCTCAGTAACAATATGTTCTTTCTAATAATTAAAACCATAAACATAAGTTCATTTTTTCTGTTTTATGCAAAAAATCCACATAGGTTTTCAGTCAGCAACAAACAGATACTGTCTTTGATCAAAGAAGTCAATTTATGCATCTCAGCAATTTCCATCATCTTCACCAATCTTTCCTCCATTGGGGTTAATGCCAAATCTTTTCAGTTTTGTGCATACAGTGATCTCACTTCAGTTATCATGCACAAAACAAATTATTTCCATGATTTTTTTCCAACTGCTTGTTCATCAACCCCAAAAGAAAATATGTTGGTCTCAATTATATATTAATCTTTAAAATCCTTTGAAATCAGTGTGTGTATTTGAATCCAGAATTTTCTAACTTTGTTACATGTTACTGTTGGGAAAAATAGAACAAAGTTCTATATATGGCAATTTGAGCTGAATGAAAGGCTAAATAGCAATTCAATCTATAAATATTTTTTCTGTTTCACTTAATGCATAATGGAATCCTTTTCTCTGAAATTAAGTGTTATTATTTGTCTGTCTAAAATTACCTTAAGTAGTAAAATTAAATTGCTACCATTTTCGTCTATTTACAGCAATTTCTTTGGTTTAATATTGGGAGTGTGGATACATTTGAGCGGAACTTGGAAACTGCCCAACAGGAGATGGGCATAGAAGGAGAGAACAAATTGCCAGTAGTATATACAGCAGAAAGTGATGGGTAAGCATTTTAAATGATAGATATTTTAATTTTTGCTTTATAATGCACCTTTAAAAATCACTAGAAAGCAGTATTAAACAATTCTAAAGGGTTATTGAGATCAAGACTGAAATTTTTGAGGAAAAGTATAAACATTTATTTTTGCAAGAGCAGCTGCTTCTAAAAGATATTGAATAATTATGTCATTAAAGCCTTTGTTGGTCTCTCAGAACTAAAAGCAAAGATGGGTTTCAAATATGGGTTTTTGAGTAGTTACTGCTGAGTTCTTTCAGTGCTTTGGGAAATTATTTTGTTAGCTATTTCAGTGTGGTATGTATGAAGTAAACCATTGCTTCCTCATCCTTATCTGAATTTTTCATCATTTTAAATAATTGTTGGGATCCAAAGCTCTCTTCAGTTATGTTTCCACTTACCTCAGTAGAATTAACTTTAGTGTCAGAACTGCCACCTCACACTCTGCTATTGCTTAATGCTAGTCTGGCATGAACTTTGGATGAGAGGAGGTACCCATGGGTAATGAAGAGTTCGCTGTGTGGGCTAGAGATGAGACTTCACAGTCAAGACAGCTAAGAACAAATCATAGCTGCATTCCAACCCACACCGTTCTGAAAACATCCTTTTCGAATTTGATTGGACATTTGGGAGCCGGTATGGGGAGGATCCTATTTTGGCACGTGAATTTCAGTTCTGGCTTTGCTGTGCTGTGTTTCACTTGTTCTTTAGTAAACTATACCTTTCTCAATTAATGGAGTTAAGGAACATTCTTACTTGAAGGTTCAAGTTAAGGAAGGTTTGACATTAAGCCAGAACTGAAATTCGCCCACCAAAAACTCCAAGTGTAACATCCTATCCCCTGGCATCATCCCCATGCTGGCCCCCAATTGTCCAATCAAATTCAAAAAGGATGTTTTCAGAATGGCCGCTCCAAGTGTGGATTGGAATGCAGCTACGATTTGTTCTCAGCCAGTTCTTAGCCATCTAATCTTGGAAGTTGCATCGCTAGCTGATACACTGAACTCTTAATTACGCTGGGTACTTCTCTCCCCACTCCTATCCAGTCTCCCCAGAGTTCATGGCAGACTGGCATCAAGCAATAGCAGAGCATAAGGTGGCAGCTCTGACACTTAGAGCTGTTTGCAATAAATTATAGGGCTGCTAACTGTCAGAAAAATAAATAAATCCACTATTGCTCTCTTTAGGACATAAATGGTTTGTTTCTAAACATTAAAAAAATAGGTGTTCTGCTAAATATTAGTCTTTCTATTAAGTTTAGAAGATTCCTAACAATAAATATATACATTGTAATGTATTTTCCATGCATTGTGTTTGACAAGTTGTATGAATATTTTGACTAGGCCATGCTTTATACCAACTTTCAGTTCTTATCCTTTTTTTAGTTCATTTCTGCTGAATATGTTGCCAACAGTCCTTATAATTGGCTTTTTGCTATATTCAATAAGAAGAGGAGCAGCTGGATTAGGCCGAGGAGGCCGGGGAATGGGTGGACTCTTCAGTGTTGGTGAAACAACTGCTAAAGTCCTAAAAGATGAAATAGATGTGAAGTTCAAAGATGTAGCTGGCTGTGAGGAGGCTAAATTAGAGATAATGGAATTCGTTAACTTTCTGAAAAACCCAAAGCAGTATCAAGATCTTGGAGCAAAGATCCCAAAGGTACTAATTCCCAAGGGCATTCATTGACTTAAAGCCAGAAATATTTAGAAATCTCTTTGGTATGGAATAGTAATTTCAAACTTAGTCACAGTGTATTATCTTCCTAATTGTAATTATCTGCAAGAATAAGAAAAATGTTATTATTAATTTATGGAATTTAAATAACTCACTGATGATGTTGAATTAACTCAATCCCATTACTTCCTTTTAGATAAAAGAAAAAACCAACCTTTTAATACAGATTTACTTTAACACATGGTGGTTGCAAGTTTTTTTTTAAATAATAAACATGTTCATACTGCTCTGTGCTTGTTGGGAGTTCTAAAGACTGCCTTGCAAGCTAATATATGTTGGCTTCATCTCATCAGTAGGAAGTATGTGACATAAAATCTTATAATTTGGATTGAGCTTCTTAAATATTTCACATTTCCTCCAATCTAAATCCTTTGCTGAATTTTGCTAATACTATGACAGAATGAATGATGTTGACTGTGTGTGTGTGTGTGTGTTCATGTTTAACTTTTATTCCTACTTTTTCTTAGGGTGCTATTCTGACTGGGCCTCCAGGCACTGGAAAAACGCTTCTAGCAAAAGCAACAGCTGGGGAAGCCAATGTTCCTTTTATTACAGTCAATGGTTCTGAATTCTTAGAGATGTTTGTTGGTGTGGGCCCTGCTAGAGTAAGTCTATGACTTTGCTCTTTTATTGCAGTATCATTAATTTTAAAAAGGACATAGTTAATGTTGAAAGCCTAAATCCCTATTAATACACTGTGCTTTAGTTATTATCCAGATTACAGTTCTTTTTCAAATGATAGCTATCAAAAGTTTTTAATTGAGCTCACTCAATGGTATCCTATTCAATTTCTGGAAAATTTATTTTGGAGGTTTTCTGTCTGTTTCTGAGGTATAATCATATTAAGTATTTTAATTAATAATTATAACAAGATTGTTGATATACTGTATACTCTAAACAAGAAGACAAGAAATGCATATGGGCTAAGTGTAGAAGGACTGAGGGCTGGAAGAACAGCATTTGGTTAGTTGAGCTATCTAAAAAAGCACTTAGAGGAAGTTATGTTTTGTTTTTATAAGTATTTTATTAGTTTTATAATTATAAACAAAGAATCAAATAAAATACAACTCAACTTAATACAATCTTTTTCAACTTTCTCCCACACAAAACAAAACATACATTCTTTTAAAAACTTACGTAAAATAAAATAACTATGGGTGTTCCTCGGCAGCACCCCCTCCACCACATCCCCCTCTTCCTTCCTCCCTATTATCCTACTTCCCTCCCCCTCCCCTCCCTCCCTCCCTCACTCTCCACCCTCCTCTCCTACAATCTTCCTACTTCCCTCCACTCCTTCACTCCTCACTCTCCACCCCCTCCAGATGTGGTCCAGAGGTACTGCCCGAGCAACCCCTCTTATATCAATAAATATATCATTCTTATATATTGCAAGTATTATAGTTGAGTACATTATTACACCCCCCCAACCCACCCACCCCCCCGACTTCCCAAAGTGAATACAGGGTAAAACAAAAGAAAACCCACTAGGTTATACAAAATTATTATATAAATCCTAATAAAAATTTAACTATATGCTAAATACAATTTCTTGGATTGATATTTCCCTTGAATATAGTCTATCCATTTTTTCCAGTCCAACATATATTTTTCATTTGAATGATCTTTCAAATATGCAGATACTTTAGCCATTTCCGCCAAATTTATGACTTTCAAAGTCCATTTCTCGATGGATGGTAATTCTGCCTTCTTCCAATATTGTCCAACCAACAGTCTCGCTGCTGTAATCAAGTTCAAAATTAAGTTCATCTCTGTAGTGGTGCAATCTTTTATAATACCTAATAAAAACAACTGTGGTGAAAATTCAATACATTTTTTCAAAATATTTTGAAGTATCCACCATATTTTTATCCAAAAAGCCTTGATTTTTCCACAGGTCCACCATACATGAAAATAAGTAGCATCCATACATTCACATCTCCAGCAATTAGGTTTTAAATTAGGGTACATACATGATAATTTCTTCGGATCCAAATGCCATCTATAAAACATTTTATAAAAATTTTCTCTTAAATGTTGCGCTTGTGTACATTTTACATTTTTCACCCAGATCCTCTCCCAGGTTTCCATCATAATTGGTTGTCCAAAATTATGTTGATACCTTATAGAAAACCGTATCAGTGCAATTCATAAAATACACATAACAATAAATTAAAAATGATATAAAATCAGATAGTAGAAAAAGATAGAGATCAGAAATAAAAGTAACAAGAACAGTTCATCTGATGTGTGCAGAGGGAGCCTGAGTGAAGAGACACATCTGCGTTAGGTGCCTACAAGATCAGCAGCGGAACGTTTCAAGCTGCTGCCACCTGGCTAGTTCCCTTGGATTCCAGGATAGACCTTTTTCAGCCAGTCTCTTTGAGAACGAAACAGCTGCTTGGCAGAGGGACTTTGTCCCACGTGGGCCATATCAGTTTGGCAGGCAGCTCTTTCAGTCTCAAAAGAGACTGGTTGAAAAGGTCCTTCTCTGGTATGGAGTTGGGGAGAACTCCTACATTGGGCTCATTTTAGTTGTTAAATGAGGATTACTGTTGGAACCTTATGAAGTTCAGGAAACACAGGTTATGCTTTAGTAAATAGTGATCACCAGAAAGAAATCCTGCCATGATCAATTACAAAATTATCCTCTAAGATTCTAGCACAGTCAACAACCTCAGTTTCCATTTTGTAAGCAAAACCTTGACTCCTCCGAGTTGGTAGCTGCGGCATTTGCTTTAATAATACTGTTCAGACCTTTGTAGCATCCCCATGATCATATGATCAAACTTTAGATGCTTGGCAACTGGTTCATATTTATGATCGTTGCTGTGTCCCAGGATCATGTGATCACCTTTTGCCACCTGACAAGCAAAGTCAATGGGGAAGTCAGATCCACTTAACAACCGGGTTGCTAACTTTCAATTGCAGTGATTCACTTAACTGTGGCATGAAAGTAAAATGGGGCAACTCACTTAACAAATGTCTGATTTAACAACATAAATGTTGGGCTCAATTGTGGTCGTAGTGCGAGGACTACCTGTAGTCCTTTTTACTATGTTTTTTTTTTCACTGCAGGTCAATTTAGTCTTATTTACATTTTTATTAACTGGCCTGTGAATACTGTCCT
Source organism: Bothrops alternatus (assembly GCA_034064705.1). NCBI lineage: Eukaryota > Metazoa > Chordata > Lepidosauria > Squamata > Viperidae > Bothrops > Bothrops alternatus. The sequence goes on along the minus strand of JARGCV010000079.1, from coordinate 7,888,400 downwards.
ACTTTGAATCCTTTGTTCCATTAATGTACAAATTTTGAAATCTCACTTCAAAATATGCTACTGTGGACAAGGACCAGATAAAGCACAGTTAAGTTCAAATCAAATTCTTTATTTGTAACCAGGGAAATACATTATAAAAGTGAGTTACTATCTCCATAACACTATACAAGTATGTATTATTCGTTTATAGTTTTCTTAAACAATGGAATAGCAAACAATGGATGGCGAACCTTTTAGAGACCAAGTGCCCAAACTGCAACCCAAAATCCATTTATTTATTGTCGGGTGGCAGGTGGGCGTGGCCCACTGGGTAGGCGTGGCTGTGGTGGTCATGGCAGACAGGGTGGGTGTGGCCAAGGTGGGCGTGGTCACCTTGATGTTGCTCATGGGGAGGGATGCCTGTGGGGGCTGGGCAGGGTTGGGGGAAATCCAGGGGGCTTCTGGCAGGTGGGGTGGTAGGTAGGAGGCTCATCCTGTGGGGTGAGGTGAGGCAGGGTAGGGACCATTGTCGCAGGGCAAGATGAGGCAGGGGCTGGGGAAGCTGCTGCCTGACACCATCGGCTCCCGCACACAGGCCAGTGAGCGCATGGGGGCCGACAGTGTCCATCAGCAACCACAGTCTGCTGGCCCCTTTACTGGTGCACTCTGGGGCTTTGCAGCCCACCAGCAGCAGTTCAGAGAAGCTGCCTCTGAGCTGGATGACCGGCCGACAGCTGAGGAGGTGATGCAGTGGGTCGTGCCCAAGAAAAGGAGAACATGCGAGGCCAGGAAAGATGAGAGGGGGGGAGGGAAACCAGCTGTGCTGGGATGCATCCGGCCACATGGGACCTCGGTGAGTTAGCGGGCAGCTGGTTGAAGAGAGACAGATGCCATCTCTGGGGCATGGCCTGCGTGCCCACAGAGAGGGCTCTGAGTGCCGCCTCTGGCACGCGTGCCATAGGTTTGCCACCACTGGAATAGAGTATGCACATTCTGTTTCTTATGAAATAAGCTGAATACAGGATAGCCTTGCTTCATATATTTGGTTATCAATGTTGAAAATGTACTAACTGAATGCAGAGTTGCATAATCAATAAGAAATGTGGGAGAAGCAATTTAATACTAAATTTTTGAACAGATTTAGGCAGTATTTTTCCCAGATTACATTTTATTGCATTGTTATATTCTAGCAACAAAGCGTGGATTGTTTTGGTATTTCTAAGATGGAAGTATAGTACTTAACTATGCTTCCTGAAGTGTCATTGTTTATAAGCACTTTTATATAGCCTTTCATATTATCTGGATGAACAGGGCATTCTTGACTATATATATTCATCAATTCAGTTCTTCTATATATTTGGCTCTCAAGCAACAAAATTATGTTTAATTTTATGTTTAAACCAAACATGAAATGTTTGTTTGCATTTTAAAACATCTTACAATTTGCACAAAATGCATTTTACATCTAGTTTATTGGCTACAATACAATCTTCCTGATTTCATGACTTTGTGGTAACTTTCTGTTGAATAAAAAACAAGGGGGTAGAGCTCTGAGTCATTGAAAATATTTTCTGTTCTCTTGCAAAGGTTCGTGATTTATTTGTTCTGGCTCGTAAAAATGCACCTTGCATTCTCTTCATTGATGAAATAGATGCAGTGGGAAGAAAGAGAGGAAGGAGTAACTTTGGAGGGCAAAGTGAACAGGAAAATACACTCAATCAACTCCTAGTAGAAATGGATGGTAACTCTTTAAATTTTGTAGTAATTCTGGTACATCTTAAAATAAAACTACAGTCTTAAAGAGATAAAATGGAAATAAATTCTGTTGTTTCCGTGTAACTTACTTTGAGAATTGGAAAGCAAATGCAGTAAAGAACTATGGAATAAGAAAAAATATTTTAAAAATTCACTGCAAGCGCTTTTTTCATCAATGTTTGTTGAAGCACAGTTCCCACATTTTCAGTTTAATATAGCTTACATGCATTTTTGCCTCTTTATGGCTTTTCTGAATAATTAGGAGTCAAAACATAATTTTTTGGTCTATTTTGGAAAATAATATATTTGCAATAATCAATAATTACTAAATATTACGTTTCATTCACAGGTTTTAACACCACAACAAACGTTGTCGTCTTGGCAGGCACCAATAGACCAGATATCCTGGATCCTGCTCTTTTGAGGCCAGGTCGTTTCGATAGACAGATCTTCATTGGTAAGCAGTTCCTCATATTGGTCTTGTAAAGATATTAAACAATATTACACAGAGAGGAAATGAGGTGGAATTCTTATTTTCCTGGAGCATCTTAGCAAACTTAACATGTGAAATTGCATATCTAAAAGAATCTCAGATTGGATACTCTTTGTACATGGAAGATGAGACAGATGGAGTAATTAGAGCCTATTGGCCTTTATAAAAAGTATACATGTTTGAAATATTTGTAAACAATGTATTTTAAAAAATATTTTTTTAAACTTCCCAAGGGCCACCAGATATAAAAGGAAGAGCATCTATTTTCAAAGTTCACCTGAGGCCTCTTAAGTTGGATACTACCTTGAATAAAGATAATTTAGCACGGAAACTTGCATCGTTAACCCCTGGATTTTCAGGTAGGTAATCCTATGTAATAATGAATGCATTTTTAATGCATTGCATTATAAATATCATTTACTGAATTCATACTTATATTAAGAAGACTTTGGTTTTAGTCTTCCTGAAGTCACATGCCAAAATTATTTTGGGTGAAGGAGTTTGAAGATGGTTTGGTGACCCTCAAAGAAAAAAAGTCAATAACAAAATAAGGTTAGCCTTCAGCATACCGAAAATCATTTTCTGGAGCTTGGCAAATAATTTTTCTTTTAACTCAGGTCCTAATTATTTAGGTATACTGAATGGATTCTTTAAGAGCATATTAGCTATTTGCCCTGATTCTGAACAGATAGTCTTTAAATCATTGACTCAAAATTTATTTGGAGTTTGATTTTTCCAGGAGTGGCATTTATTTCGGTGGAAACATTAGCCACTGAGATATAAAATTTCAAAGTATCCTCCTTCTGGTAAATGATAAAAAAAAATTGGAAATAGCCTAGAGTTATGTGTCTCTTATGCCTTCTTTCCTTTAGGTGCGGATATAGCTAATGTATGCAATGAAGCTGCCTTAATTGCTGCAAGACATCTTGCAGATGCCATAAATCAAAAGCATTTTGAGCAAGCTATTGAAAGAGTGATAGGAGGTGAGGAGCTGACACATTGTGGATTACATTGTTGGCGCTGTTATCAGTTGGTTCTTTTATTCATGTTCTAATGCTTGTTTGGCAAATACTTTCATTAGTATATGGAGAGTGATAGGCTTTATGCGACACATGGATGCCATGAGCATCTGTGCAGTGTCCATAGAATAATTTACAGGGATGGACGAGGGAATAAAAACTTTTAAAAAAATGACAAAAACATGACACTCAAAATTTTGATTGTCAAATGGCATTTTGCTCCCCTAATGCAGTAAGAGCTCCTCTTTCATTAGATGCCCCCAGTGAAAGTTACATCCCAGTGGCAGGGGGCGGGCGTTTTAAACAGATGAGACAGGTGCCTTAACCATTTGAAAGGTTTAAGGCACCTGTTTTGCCCATTCATCTGTAACCCTTAAACTGCAAAAAACCATAATCTCATTTATTTAACCCCACCTATGCAGGCAGCTTTGGTGGCCATAAAACTTTGCTTTGGCTGGCAGTCTGGTTTTTTGGCATCTCTGCTATGAAGCAAGAATGATATTTTGCTTCTTACTTGAAAATAGTATGTAGGAACCAATGTGGCTTCTGCCTAAAAATATTTTTTCTTCTTCCTCTCGTGGTAATTTCTCACTCATGCAGAGAGAGAACAGAAAAATTATCTACTAGTATCATGTTTTCTTGTTAGCCCCTCATTGGCACAGCAGCTGAGAAATATGCTTCATAGAAATTGATACACTAATTGAATACTTATTTATTTAACCAATCAAAGGCCTGGAAAAGAAAACACAAGTATTGCAACCAGAAGAAAAAAAAACAGTTGCATATCATGAAGCTGGCCATGCAGTTGCTGGATGGTTTCTGGAACATGCTGATCCACTTCTGAAGGTATGTTGACTTGTGGCACAGAAGTTCTTTTGAAGGATTGCTTCTCAGTTGAGATAAATTATAGGTGAGCCTTTTATATATCTCCTTGGCATCTCCCTTTGCAGTGCAGCCTTTCAAACCAGGAATGTCTATTTCATAAAGAATGGAAAGTTATTAAATCAACTTTAAATATCTTTGAATCCAAAAGTCATGTCTTACATATTTCTTATTTAAAAGTGTCTTTGCAGAGATAGCCACCATATGAAATATAGATTTGTTATAAGCGACTGTTTGCTTGTTTATTTGTTGGTTGGTTGGTTGGTTGGTTATAAAAATACTTTTATTTCTCTTCTGACACAAGGTATCTATTATTCCTCGTGGGAAAGGATTGGGCTATGCTCAGTATTTGCCAAAAGAACAGTATCTGTACACCAAAGAACAGCTTATGGACAGAATGTGTATGACCTTGGGAGGACGTGTGTCAGAACAAATCTTCTTTGGAAGAATTACAACAGGGGCCCAAGATGACTTAAAGAAAGTTACTCAGAGTGCATATGCTCAGGTCTGTATTTTTACTTGGTGTTTCACCACCTTTGTAGAAATCTTGCCTGGCAAGAATTTTGCTTCTGCATACTATTTCCTCTTAATATCTTCTGACAATACCACAGTTTCCCTCAAACTTTCATCTGAAATCTGCTAAAAGCAGGCTGAAAAAGAGTTTGCTTTCTTCTCAAAATACAGAAATCTGTTTCTTCGTGCAAAAATTAAAAAATCCTATTTGCTCATTTACATTTTATCATCTTGCCTTTTCCAAAGTACTTTATAATTTTGATTAAATGGCTTTTAGACTACTGACATAAACTGCAATCAGGAGAATTAGAGACTTATGCTGAAATGCTCGGGTCTCCTAGTAACAGCTTAGATTACAAAATTGGGCCTTCTATTGCCAAACAGAACTTTCCTGGATAGCCATTAAGCATGTGCCTCATCCCCTTTACAGGCTCTATTGGGTGAATTTCAGGAAGAGCCTCTTCTGAAGCAGCTCTCTGAGAACATAGGAATGAATGGGAACTGCTGTACAGGGGTGTGTATTGCATTCTTGAGCAGGTTCCATACATTTTCAGTGATGCTGATATTACATTAGCATTATACTTTCTAGTGCAGGGGTTCTCAACCTTGGCAACTTTAAGACTTGTGGACTTCAACTCCCAGAATTCCTCAGCCAGCTTTGCTGGCTGAGGAATTCTGGGAGTTGAAGTCCACAAGTCTTAAAGTTGCCAAGGTTGAGAACCCCTGTTCTAGTGCCTGTATTATTGATTTAATAACTAAATAATTATGATATCCCTAATTTCTACTGAATATTTCTGTTACAAAATTTGATGCAATTAGTTTAAATGTTTAATTTTAATAGGTATGTATGAGTTCCATTCTAACTATTAAGTTACAATGATTTAATAGTAATATTTCAGTAGAATGACTGGTATCCATATTTAAAAGACCACGTTCCTTTGGAATATAAGAAAAACCATTATGAATCAGGTGAAGATTATCTAATCCGGTATTCCACATCACAAATGGTCCATGCGGTACATTACAGAATCAAAAGGCAAAAGTAATACCTCTCAAACTGTTACTCCCTAAAAACTAATATTTAAAGTATCCTGCGACTGTTTTAACAGGTACAATAAAATTATCCGGTCTGTTGAGAGTGATGTAATCCATGAATTTTTCTAATACTTTTTAAGCTGTTTAAATTGTTGACTGTCATGCTATCTAATGGTAGTAAATTCATTAATTCACATGCAAAGCAGTATTTTTAACTGCCCTTGAATCTTCTGGTATATAGGGAATGTTCATTAGTACTAACATTGTGGAATACAAAGAAAAATCTCTCCACATTTTATGCAACACTGTTAACTTTATGTTGGAGTCCTCAACCTACAGCTGGTTGGTTAGCAACTGTTCAAAGTTAACGACAGACCTAAAAAAGAAGACTTATGACTTGGATCCAAAGTTCCAATGGTGAACTTGCTCTGGAGTCACATGATAGAATTTTATGTACTTGGCAACACGGCTGCATTTGTGGCCATTTGCACGCACACTGACCATATCTCACTTCTGATGTTTGGCAAAAGCATGCCCATAGCGAACCACTGAGCGACTTGGCAACCATGGTATTCATTTTACAACCATGATGTTTGCTTAACGATGATGCAAAAATGTCATAACATTGGATTGGCCATGTGACTGACTCATTTTACAACCATCCGACATATGAGCATAACGGGCAAGGTCCATAACAGCCACATGTCCAGGATTGCTTATATATGGCTTAGGTTTTGTTCCATCTAGTGAAGGATATCTGTCCTCAGCCCTAGCTCTGCCTTTGCCAGAAAAAGAAGGGCTATTTTCCCTCAGGGTTTCGTCTCAGACTGAAGATAAGGGAAGAATAAAAGGAACAAAAAAGCAGAACAATGTAGCGGGCAGAGAATGTTTTTTTGTTGTTGTTGTTGTTGTTGTGCCAGAATTGAGGAGCTGTAGTTAGAACAAGGAGCCCCAGTCACAAGGTGAGCCAATGGAATTCAGTGCAAGTATAAATTCAAGGTAGGGAATAAGGAACATCAGCATTGGAAGCCTGGTTTTTTTTTCTGTAAAATGACAAATGGTGGTCTGCTTCTTTTTTCCTCCTCTCTGAAGCCAGGAAGATGGGATGGCTCAAGAAGTGGCCCAAGAACTGTTTTGAAAGGCCATATTCGAGTCCATCCATTCTTGGGAGTTTGCAGTTATTTCATCAGAAGAAACGTGAAAGGGGTGAAGCATTGGATAGCCTAGGAAAGAAGCAGTTGGCAGAAGGTGCCATACAAGTGCAGGACTTACGGTCCAGTGGCACTTAACTGTTGGCCCTCATCACATCTAGGCAGCCTCGCCCGAGAAGAAACTATATGTAGCTCAGGGTTGAACTGTGGCATCCTTGGTGTTCTCTGAGCTTGGTTGTTTGCTTGCAGACATTTTATTACCCAACTAGATAGTATCTTCAGTGCTTAAGGGGGTGAGGTTTGCTCTTTATTTTATAGTAGCTTGTCAGTGTTGGTGGGGGTGTTGTTTTCTCCTTAATTAAGCTATTGTTTATTGCTTGATTGTTTGTTTGAGTTGGTAGTTCCTCGATTAAGATATTGTTCTACTTGATTGTCTGATCTTAATCCTGATCCAGGGAGTCTTTGATCTTTATCACCATTTGGAATGTTTCTTTCTTAAAGTGATTAAGAAAGTGAAGCTTTTGCTGATTAAATGAACATTAATTCTGTACTTAAGGGTGTATTTTAAATCCCTTTGCTCCCAAGCTGCTCAATTCTCAGTGGATCACAGATCAAGAAACTCAATTCCTGTGGTCTCTTCGTGAGGAGCAGCTTTTCCAGAGTGCAAATGGGCAATCCCGAATGATGTCTGCTTCTTCCTGAAAGATTTTCAAAAGGCAGAACCTGGCTTCTGGCCAGCAATATCCTGGCAGAGGTTCTCACTGGAACTTTTATTCTGTTCTTGCCCAGAACAGCCTAGAAGCCAACTTTATATTGACATATGAACAGTTAATGGTCAGCTTGTCAGCTAAATTGCTACCGTATCACTGAAAACAGCTACCCACTAATATTTGATTCTTGATTAAGTGTTGTAGAAATTGCATAACTACTCTGCTGTTCAATCCTCAGATTGTTCAGTTTGGAATGAATGAAAAAGTTGGGCAAATTTCATTTGATCTTCCCCGGCAAGGAGACATGGTGTTAGAAAAACCCTACAGTGAAGCAACTGCAAGATTGATAGATGATGAAGTGCGAATACTTATTAATGAAGCTTATGAAAGGACACTATCTCTACTTAAGGAAAAGAAGGCTGAGGTAGAAAAGGTATGCATTCTTGTCCTGCTATTATCAGGAGGGGCATAAGATTCTTATCTAAGTAGATTAAAAGATCATTGGGTCCAAACTTGATTTTCTGAGAACATATTCTAGTTCAGGGGTCTTCAGACTTGGCCCTTTTATGACTTGTGGACTTCAACTCCCAGAATTCCTTAGCCAGTGTGCCTGGCTGAGGAATTCTGGGAGTTGAAGTCCACAAGTCATACAAGGGCCAAGTTTGAAGACCCTGTTCTAGTTGATCAAAGAAACTGAGACAATCCTTTTTTCCAATTCCTTTTTCCTTCCAAATACCAGCATTAACTGGTTCCCAAGAATTATTATTTAAGAGTGTAGCTACAAGAATAGAAACAAATGAAAATTGCCTACTTCCAATATAAAATTAGGGATTAAGAGTTTCACCAAGTTCTGTGTATCAGAAAGATCAGTATCTATTGAATATATCATATTATTGGTTCAAAGGTACAGTTATACAAAAATAACCATAATCATTGCCCAAAAGCTTTTGACAGCAGCAGAAATGTTATTTCTGGACATCTAATTAGTATAAATGATGGTGTTTTAATCATAACAGAACAAAAGTTTATGCATTTTGTTTTTTGAAAGCTTGAAATACAGGGATACAGAGATGCAGAGTTCTTCCTGTATATTCTTACCTGGAAGACGTTGTAATAAATAGTACTGTAATGTGCTCAGAACATATTCAGCAGAGGTTAACGGTTTTAAAAATCTTGAATTTTTCTTTTTATCCATACATATACTATATTAGGATTGTGGAATGAAAAATTAGCGGCTGAACTTCCTTGTAATACATGTGTGCCTATTGTTTCAGGTGGCTTTAAGGCTCTTGGAGAGGGAGGTTTTGGATAAGAGTGATATGGTTGAAATGCTTGGCCCCCGACCTTTTGCTGAAAAATCTACCTATGAAGAATTTGTTGAAGGCACGGGCAGCTTAGATGAAGATACTTCACTTCCAGAAGGCCTAAAAGACTGGAACAAAGAGCGTGAGGAGAAAGAAGAGGCAACAGATGAGGGAATTGCCAGGCAAATCAGAGGACATGTACCTTTTTAGTGTTGCAGTATGATGGTGTTGTACATAAAAGTGACACAGTGTTAAGTTGCACACTGAAAAGTAAAGGGGAAACACTTCAAAAATCTGGTGCCCAAGTATCCTCTGCTTTATGGAACAAGCCTGCCATGGCTGATGAACTAGGAGGATGGGTATTTCCCTCTACAGAGTATTCAGAATCCACAGGAAGCTGTTTCCCAGAATCCCTGATTAAAAAGCATAGTTCTTAGAACTAAATGGGTCTACGCTGAATTTCTTCTAGAGTTGCAGCAATTCAGATCTGTTATTAGAGTTGTGTAAACTGATATATTTAAACTGCCCTAGAATGTACAACTTCCCAGAACACCGGAAAAAAATCTTTTATTTTTTGATCACCTCTACCAAATGTGAGTTGTTAATATCCTGAAATTGTTGGTTTTGGTCATAGAGTATTTCCTGGGATCCCACATTGCTTATCATATGTTTGTTTTGATGAAGCACATAGTTTTCAACCACCAATTTGAATTTATTTCTTTACCTTGTTGTCCAATAAAAAGACCCTGCAGGTATCCGTGATCAAACTGGAAACCTGGTAATTCATTAGAGAGATGGGTCTGTGGCTACAATGAAGTGTAAAATCTAAATTATATTACTGCAATTTTAATAAAGTGTGGATTTTTTTTACATGAGATTGTAAAATACTGAGCATATGAATGTATTTTGTAAATACAGTTTAGAAACATTAAATAAAATAAGCACACTGGACTGTGCAAACAGGCAGATTCTCTTGGATCCTTGGACCAGTAATGAAGCCATACAACCAGTTGTTAGATTTCTAATAACTACAAACATGAACGATTACATGGTAGTTTTTTGAAGGAGACTAGGGGTCCCATAGACATGTTGATAAAGTGTGGCAATGAAATGAGAAAAATCAGAATTCACCATGTACCATCTAGTAAACTAACATGAAAAATAACATCAAGTAGTCTGTCCATACTGTCGCGACCCCATTTGGGGTCGAATGACCGTTTCGCGGGGGTCTCCGGACACCGCGGTCCGCCATTTATTTTTATTTTATTTTGGGTTTTTTTTGGCGTGCGCGTGCCGCGCATGCGTGGATCGGCCCGTCGCGTGCGCGCGCCACGCATGCGCGGATCCGCCCATCGTGGTCTGCCATTTTGTGTTTTTTTTTTAATTTTTATTTTTTTTATTTTTTTCTGCGCGCGCCGCGCATGCGCAGATCAGCCCATCATGTGCGCGCACCGCTCGCGGTCCGCCATTTTGTGTTTTTTTTTTGTTTTGAATTTTGTTTTGAATTTTTTTTATTTTTTTCGACGTGCGCGCGCCACGCATGCGCGGATCGGCCCGTCGCGTGCACACACCGCGCATGTGCGGATCCGCCCATCGTGGTCCGCCATTTTGTTGTTGTTTTGAATTTTTTTTATTTTTTATTTGGCGCGCGCGCGCCACGCATGCGCGGAATTAGATAAGAATAGAATGCAAATTGAACAGCTGATAATGAACAAAAATGGGGATCTCTGCTAAGAAAGGTCATTTAACTTGCTCATAAATTACCTGGTATTAAGCAAGAAGCAGGTATGACTGCTACTGCTGCAAATGTATCTAGGTCAGTAAAAAGAGAAGGGAAGGGAGGCATGTTCCCAAAACATCAAACTAAAAAGCAACAAACAGTAGGTAATAGAAGCAAAGAAAACATTGGGGCAAAATCTGTAGCTTCACAGTACGTTATGAACTTCCTGTGACAAAGCAAGGATAGTAAGATTGTGGAAAATAGATCCATGAAAAATCCAGCCCACTTTGTGGCTCTACTAATAAAAAGTTTCATGTTGGAGCCTGTTAAAGAAGATATTAAAAATTCAATCACTATCTGTATTGTGATGAGAGCTAACACAAGCAGCAAGGATTGAAAAGGCTAGATAGCTAATAAAAGATATGAGAGAAATCCAGTCTTCATCCTATGAATCATTAGGTTTCTATAGTACAGTGGTGGCGAACCTATGGCACAGATGCCAGAGTCGGCACTCAGAGCCCTCTCTGTGGGCATGCACACCACCACTGCCAGCAGCTTGTGCAGGTCTATTAGGCCACTGCCACCCAGAGCAGCCCCACCAGGCACAAAGGCGAAGTGGCCAGCCAGCAAGAAGCCCCACCAGGCACAAAGGCGAAGCGGCCAGCCAGCAAGATCGAGTAGAGGTGGTAGAGCACGCCCACACCCAGCAAGCCAAAGGCCACCCCGAGCAAGGAAAGCCAGATCCCCATTGGTGCTATGACCCCCCCAGTCCCAGCTAGGATTGCATGCCTCCTGCCCACCACCCCACCCACCAGAGACCCCCTGGATCTCCCCCAACCCTGCCTGGCCCCTGCAGGCATCTCCTCCATGAGCAACATCGAGGTGGCCATGCCCACCCCAGCCACGCCCACCCAGTCTGCCGTGACAACCGCAGCCATGACCACCCAGTGGGCCACACCCCCATGCCCCCGAGGGCACCACAATGCTGATGCGGCCCTGGCATTTTGAGATAAATAAGTGGGTTTTGGGTTGCGGTTTGGACACAGTCTCTAAAAGGTTTGCCATCACTGCTATAGTAGCTATTTCATATGCACACACTTGGGAGATACTTCTTTGCAGCCAGGAATGGGAGTTCAGCTGGAAAGTGCTTTGTTTCACTTGATGCTGGTTAAATGTCATACTGTCTAATCCAAAATGTTCAAAGTCAGCATAGGTCAGGCATAGCATTGAGGAAAATCTAATGTGGCAGCTAGTGAAGTAGACTGGAATTCTTATGGAATGTGCTGACATCTAGTCAGACATGTCTGGTCCATCCACATGATGGGGATTACCCAAGAGAATAACTGGTGCCCTGGTTGCTAGCACTACAAATAGGTAGGTGGAGCTAAAGGCAAAGTTGTTGGAGCCAGAAAGAGAACATGGGAATTAATTTACATTTTAATGTAACAAAATTACATTTACTGTAGTTACACCATATGGGATGTTTCTAATGCTTTCTATCACATGTAAAGTGGAAAATTAGTAACATGTTTGGAAGAATTCTGGGAACGAAGTAGGTAGTGGATCTGCAGCCTTAGAATATGCCTCCTTTGTATCATGAAATTTAAAGCTTCAGCTTCCAAAAGAATCATCCACTTCCTCAGAGGTTACTTTAACAATTCCAAAACACCGATGTTGAAGCATTAATTTATAAATATGGAATATACATAAGGCTAAATTATATTTTAAAATTATTTTTAATTAATGGAGTTTGTTCCCAACAATTCAATACATGGTAAAAGAGAACAAAGACATAACAACACTGCAATTCTGAAACACATTTACTTGGATAAAAAATTCCATTTAGAATAAGAAATATTTACTTTCAAGTAACCATGCATAGGATTGCGGTGTAAATTGTTTCAGTTGGATATGGGAAGAATATGTATTATTTCTTAGAAGAAAAATCTCCATTTCTTTCAGGAAGCTGGATAAACAATTACTTATTTCAGTATTTTATGTGCACTAATACCAATACGTGCACTCATAAGCCTATTATATAACTGGGTTAGCTATGTAATTTATAAACAAGACTCAATAGGTTTATCACTACTTTAAAATGGGCAAGACTCGAATTTTACTGTTTCAAAATAGATTCAGCCAACCTAGTAAATATGGGAGAGATAATGTTCATTCTGTAGAATTTGGGCCCGATTTTTATTTTATTTTTTGTGTAGTCTTGGCTCTCACAGCCCCATTGAGCAAGTCAATAAATCGGGAAATCGTAGCTTTACCTTTGATGCAAAGCATTAACGATCCATTCTAAAGGAAATGGCTAAATTAATCCTTTGAAAATTAAGCTCTATGATATTCTTAAATGTTATTCAAATGGTTAGCACTAAAGCAAACACTTCAGACATGAGAATTGTATTAACTTTATTCATTAACTTCTTCCTCATCATCTTCAAATGCTTCCTCTTCATCGTTTGCTGTTGCTTCTTGGTACTGCTGGTACTCAGAAACGAGATCGTTCATGTTGCTTTCTGCTTCTGTAAATTCCATCTCATCCATACCTTCACCAGTAAACCAGTGAAGAAAAGCCTTTCTCCTAAACATGGCAGAGAACTGCTCTGAAATTCTTTTGAAGAGCTCTTGAATGGCAGTGCTGTTTCCGATAAAGGTAGAGGCCATCTTGAGGCCACGAGGTGCTATATCACAAACAGCCACTTTGACATTATTTGGGATCCATTCTACAAAGTAGCTACTGTTCTTGTTCTGGATGGCGAGCATCTGTTCATCAACTTCTTTCATGGACATGGGACCTCGGAAGACTGTGGCCACTGTCAGATATCGTCCGTGTCTTGGATCACAGGCTGCCATCATGTTTTTGGCATCAAACATTTGCTGAGTGAGCTCTGGGACTGTAAGAGCTCGGTACTGCTGGCTGCCTCGGGCAGTCAAAGGAGCAAATCCAGGCATAAAGAAATGCAAGCGTGGGAATGGAACCATATTTACTGCCAACTTGCGTAAATCTGCATTTAGTTGGCCAGGAAAACGCAGTGATGTTGTGACCCCGCTCATTGTAGAAGACACCAAATGGTTGAGATCTCCATATGTTGGCGTGGTAAGCTTCAAAGTACGGAAGCAAATATCATACAGTGCTTCATTATCAATACAGTAGGTTTCATCTGTATTTTCAACCAGCTGATGGACTGAGAGAGTGGCATTATATGGTTCTACCACAGTGTCAGACACTTTGGGAGATGGCATAACACTAAATGTATTCATTATCCTATCAGGATATTCCTCTCGAATTTTGCTGATGAGAAGTGTTCCCATCCCAGAACCTGTTCCTCCTCCAAGAGAATGAGTGAGCTGAAATCCTTGCAAACAATCACAGTGTTCACATTCTTTTCTCACAATATCGAGCACTGAATCTACAAGTTCTGCTCCTTCAGTATAATGTCCTTTGGCCCAGTTATTTCCAGCACCCGTTTGTCCTGAAAAGGAAAAAAGGTCAGATTTACCAAGTCGTGAAATAGACTCAAAATATCTGTAGTGATGAATCTTCACCATTCCAAAATCTATATAAATTTAAATGTTTTCAAGTGTTGGCATATACTGGGAACTCTAGCTGCCAAGTAATAGCCAAAACATTCTTAGAAACGCTTCATATAATTTTACATTCATGTATATTATGGTATGCTGACACTACAACACAGGAATTTCATTCACACCCATTAATGCCAAGATGGATAGGTTTGCCAGTTCTCGTGTTTTTTGTCTTTTACTAAAAATTCAAGATTCATCAGCTGGTGCTATAGAAAAATGCACTGGCTACCTGTATGAAGTTTTGTTATCTTTGGAGTTAACGTGAAACGAGAGGGACCCACCAAAGGTGCAAGGATACATAAGCATTGTCTAATGCATGCATTAAACGCATTGTCCTTGGGAAGTTTTCTTTTTGTAACAGAATATCATCAACATACCAAAGATAAAATTATCAGGCCGAAACAGTTGTCCAAAAGGACCAGATCGAACACTATCCATGGTTCCAGGTTCCAAGTCCACCAAAATTGCTCTGGGTACATAGGTTTGGGCTAAAAGAAAGAATATGTACATTAAATTAAAACCGAATACCAATCAATCCACATGCATTTCTGAATATTTACTACACCTTCTAATTTTTATTTGATCTAAAAAAGGGGGACCAATTTCCTTACCGTTCTTTGGAAAAATGCCTTATTGTCCTTCACAACTACTGCAATCTTAACCAAGGCCTTTGCTCAGCCAATATACATATGCCATCCCACTTTGAAAATCTGTAAAGCTCACTCCCATATTCATCCTTTAGGTGCCATGTCAAGTGAGCCTTTATGGATATAAATGCCAAGCTGGTGCCATTTTTAAAACGAGAATTTCAAGTCCTAAACACCCTTACAGTCCCCATTACCAAGAGTGACATTCTTGGTTTCAGCTCATCAAGGTGTTTCCCACATACCATTACAACTATTGCATTCATCTTTTGGCTTCCCAAAGGCATGTCCTCGGCCATTTTTGGATCAGAATGATAGCTGTTGTTAGCCTCAGGTTATTATGTTACGCTAGTACAACTACCATCATCGGTTATAACCACGGCCCACAGCGATTACTTACTTTTGTTTACCTATCATGCTATCAGTTAAAGCAAGGACAGGCAAATGGAACTTGTGTACTACATTAATAGAAATGGAAGTTAATGGGAAGCTTCATTCAGCCAGAAATGTCAGGAGCCATGGGGATGAGGAGGGGGGAGGAACAGGAGAATGGACTACTACCTCATCTGAAATTAATCCAGGACAAAGCTTAACATGGTCACACTTATAAAGAATGGCAGGATTTCGTGCTTTTGGACTGGGACAATAGCTCAAAACATTAGGGCTTGATATTAGTAAATCATTGCTTAGTTGCTGAGGTTTTGCAAACTTCACACATGATTTTTCTCTAATCAAATAAATTGCTAATGGGTCAACTCTTCTATCCCCCAAATGCTGTAGGAGGCAAAAGATGATATGTCAGAACCTGGATACACATATCGTAAATATGTATGCACCCAATCCAACAAACTCACAAATGCTCTCTCACTTAATGAAAGAGGAACTGTAATTTCCTCTTCCTGGGAACTGAGCGCTCATTAAGTAATTTCCCCATTTAAGTCAAGGACAGATGATTGGTGTAACTCTTGGCAACCAGCTCCTTCCAGCCAATACATGCTGCTTTTGCTTCTTCTTCCTCAGGCTTGCACTCAACCTTGCATTCAGCCACAGTTAAGAAGTGGCCTAAATGTGGCAGGAGAAAAATTTGAGGCAACAGTATCAGCAGCTATTTGTCCAACTATGTGACCACAAAGAATGTCTCTTAGGGTCAATCCTAGAAGTTCAAGGATTGGTAAAAGTAAATGCAAAGAAGCAGATTTTTCACTACAAACGAAGAACATTCTTAAAAGTAAGAACGACTCAACAATGTAAAGCAGACATGTCAAACACAAGGTCCGGGGGCCGGATGCAGCCCGGGGTTTCATCTGGCCTGTGAAGCCATCCTGGAAACAGTGAGGGAACGGCCCCCACTGCCTTGGCCCTGGCCTACGCCGGCCGGGAGCCAATGTACAATTTTGTGGTGGCCATCTATGCTGAAACGCATTCAGTCTTAGCTCCACAAGGCTATCTGGAAATAGCGAGGAACCAGCCCCTGCTGCATCGGCCCCGCCCCTGGGGGCATGCTGGGGAGGTGTCACCTTTTGTGAGGAATGAAGAAATGCACCATGGCCTGGAAGTGGCCAGCAAATGGCCCTCGCCTACTTCACCTATCCGGTTTGATGGGCTCCGGGGAAGAGGTTTCGGCAGGCAGCGGGGCGCTCTCCTCAGAGCGCCGAGAGGCTGAGCTGGGTGGTGTGAATCTAAAAAGAAGCGTGAGGCCGCCCAGCCCCCAGCCTGCCCAGTTTCGGCAGGCAACTTTCAGCAGGCAGCAAGGTGCAAAGCTGATGAGCTTCACATCACCCGGCTCAACCTCTCAGCACTGTGAGGAGAGTGCCCCGCTGCCTACCGAAACTGGGCAGGCTGGGGGCTGGGCGGCATTGCGCTTGTTTTTGGATTTGCGCTGCCCGGTTCAGCCTCTTGGCACTGTGAGGAAAGCGCCCCGCTGCCTGCCGAGACCAGGCAGGCTGGGGGCTGGGTGGCATTGCGCAGGTAATGTTGACTCTCACACTGCTCATGGCATCCCCTCTCCCAGAGCCCACCAAGCCAGATATGTGAAGTAGGTGAGGGCCATGTGCTAGTTACTTCCAGGCAATGGTGCATTTCTTCATTCCTCATGAAGGGTAACACCTCCCCATCTGCGTTTCTTGCCTTGTTTTTCTCCCTCCCTCATCTCAAATATTTTCCCACCACTCTGTACTTAGGAAGGAAGGAAGGAAAGAAGGAAAAAAGGAGAGGGAGGGTCTGAGGGAACTCCTGCCTTAGTCCTGCCCTGCTGCCCTTTCACCTACCCCTTGCCCCCTCCTTCTGGCCTATCCGGGGGGTCTCCCATCTTATTGATAAGGAAGCTTTGGATACAAAGCCAGATCTACTCCCATGGAGAGGGAATGGGCCTCCCTCTTGACTTTGCCCTCGTACTCATCATGAGTAACCTGGCTAAAGAGAGCAATCACAGCAGCAGCCTTGAGGAGATAAGTGCAGCTGGGTGCCCCCTTGGGGAAGTGGGGCTGGGCTTGGTGCCACAGGTGCTCGAGGGCCAAGCTGGGTGTTTGACCTTTGCTGCTCAGGGATCCAGGCATCCCGCACCACCATCCAACCCCCCCCCCATGGCCTGAGAGGAACAGTGAGACTCCTCCAATGGACCATGCCTTGGCACTTGCCCTGGTCCCACCCCCTTCTGCCAGAGACCCTCAGATATGTCCCACTCCTGCCCAGGCCCCCACAGGCACCCTTAACGTGAACAATGTAGAGCTGGCCATGCCCACCCAGTAGGCCACACCAACTCCATCCACGCCCACCCAGTAGGCTGCACCTACCCTGGCCACACCCACCTGGCCCCCCAAAGGCAACCGCAATGCTGATGCGGCCCTCAATGAAATTGAGTTTGACACCCTTGATGTAAAGGAACACTGTAAGTGGTACACGTGCTTTTTACATTGGGAATTATGGTGAAATCTGACATCTCTGACAGGCAATCTGTTTGCGGCGACTATCTCATTGAGACCCAAAGCAAAGTACGTATTATTAAAATTGTAATGTATTTTGTCTTGTGTTTCATTTCTGTCTCCCCCAGTAACCCTATTTCAGCAGGATGCAGTATGTATTTTTGAAATTTATACATGTATGTTAGGCTTATGAATTAAAAGGCCTAAAACACATGGGCAACAGTGCTTAAGGGACAAAAATGCAATTTTACAACCCATTATAAATAACATGCTCTATCTCACTTTCTGTTCTGAAGTGGTATAACTAAAATCACAGTTCACTCATGATCCAGCCACACCTTAAATGCTGCTCCTTGTTACTATTATAGATATTATGCTAATTAAGGCAGATTTCTTTGCTAATTTGTTTTTTTTTTGTTTGTTTTTTACAAAACAGCCAGCTTGGTAATAACTTTATGCTAAAGTTCACAGAGCAGCTTCTAAAACACGAAGGCATCTTGGGACGTTTCCAGAATTTCCCGGCATGCTTGAGAATTCTGGGAACGGGCACCCTAAAGGCAGGGGAATGTGCTGGTGTCCGGGGGGGGGGAGCATTTTTCTAAAGCAGGGGTTCTCAACCTTGGCAACTTTCAGACTTGTGGACTTCAACTCCCAGAATTCCTCAGCCAGCAAAGCTGGCTGAGGAATTCTGGGAGTTGAAGTCCACAAGTCTGAAAGTTGCCAAGGTTGAGAACCCCTGTAATCTAAAGGAAACGCGCGAGCAACCTCGTTGCTTCCTTCCCGCTTTCTCCTCTCCTAAAGAGATCGCTTGGAGGCCCGAAACTCCTCCCAACTCACAGGATGATTCATTGTAGTAGACGCTGATCCTCTCCAGCTGCAAAGCTGAGTCACCAACGTAGCCTCCGGCTGGGTCAATCCCGTGCTCGTCGCTGATCACTTCCCAAAACTGCGAGGAGCAGAAAGGACAGGGACGACGATTAGGGCGGCGCTGTTGTCGCAGACCGCAGGGCCCGTTGCGCAGCCGCCGCCCGCCTGTCTCCCACCTACCCACCCACCCACCGCGGCCGGGGCAGAGGCGGCCTTGGAAGGCATGCGTCGGATCAGGCAGCTGCTGAATGCCAGGCGTGCTTGAGAGCGGCTCCGGCCGGCCCCTCCCGGGAAAACGTGTGTGTGTGGGGGGGGGGGAGAAAGAGACAGGAACCGAGGCATTGCGAAGGGAAAGAAATCGGTTTCGCATTCTCCACCCGCTTCCTGACTCGAACCTTTCCCCCTTCTCTCCGCTTTTAATCGCAACGACCTCCTCTGCTCTCCACCTTCCCCCCCCCCGCCGCAGCCTCAGCATTTTTCCACCCACCCTCCCCCCCCGGTTTCAATTTTTCCCGAAGCCTTTTATGGGCAACACGCAAAGGGCGGCTATTGAGTTCCCGTTTTGGTGGTTTCTTTCTTTCCAGTGCTCGGCGCCCAGCAGGCGCGTCGGCAAGTTTCAAGAATCTTCTCCCTCCTCCTCCCCCCCCCAAGCGAAATTCACAGGGAGGAATTTTTTTTGGGGGGGGTATTCAAGACGAAGGAAACGGGCGGCTTCTCCTGGCCTCTTTCAACGAACATCCCTCGTACAGGTGGAAGGGAGCGAGACGAGAGGGCGCGGTCGCCTTTAAGGGGAAGAGCTGGACACCGCCCAACTCGCCTCCAGGAGCTCCCGAGCGGCTGCCAGAGCTATTTCGTCCGCGACTTAGAATTGATCAGTTGGCCTTATAATGCGACATAATTCCCCCCACCATACCTTGGTTCCAATTTGGTTTCCACACTGACCGGCCTGGATGTGCACGATCTCCCTCATGGCGATGGTGGTGTTTGTGCGCCCGCTGTGTTCGGCTTCGCCGCTTCCCCTTTTTCCTCCCGTATTTCAACCCCTGCGGCGGATGAACGCGGAGTTGCTGCCTCAAATGAACGTTTTTATTGGCTCCCGGCTGGTGATTCAGCCTCCCCGCTTTGCTCACTCGGCAACTTCACAGAACCTGGGATGGAGGGAGGGAGGGAGGGAACAGCAGCAGCAACTGGCGCTGTCCCTGACCAGCCTTTGCTCCGGCCGCGCCCCTCGGTGCGTGTGAATCGTCTCCCTCTCTCTTGGGAAGAACCGTTTCACATACTAGAGGTCAGAGCTTTCTCTACTTAAGAGTTTCTGGCGCTTGCCCTGCCCCTTTTCCTCAGCCATGCGGGAGTCTGGTTGGCCATGTACCCTTCCGAAATTGGGATGGCGGTATTTGTCTCTTGAGAAGCCTATATGCGGGTCAAGATGCAACAGTGAGAACTGGACACGGAATCACTGATTGGTTCAAAATTGAGAAAGGAGTCTGGCAAGGCTGTATTCTGTCGCCTTGCCTATTTAACTTATATGCAGAGTGTTAGGTACTTCGTTCGCGTGCAAATGATGAAGACACATGGCGATGTTAACAGCTCTTTATTCTTCTCTCTCTAGCAGCAACCGAACGGACAGGCAAAAAAAACAACAGGCTTTTTTATATGTCCAGAGACCCGGACAACAGCAAACAAAGTATCCGAGTGCTTCTCGCCTTGCGCATGCGCACAAGGCTGGGGCCGCTCAGTCTGGTCCCGGGCAGCCAATGCCTTGCGCATGTGCATAAGGATGGTGCCGTTCTGTCTGGTCCCGGGCAGCTTTTGGAATGCCTGGGACCAATGCAACGTCCGGAGCCTGCTTTTGCAGGCTCAGGACACAACACCCCTCCCCCCTAGATGGAACATACCTTGCACGCACACATGTGCGCCATGCACTGGAAGGAGTGTCATACAGTTCCTATAATCAAATGCAAGAAATGTGGAATAATCGAGTCTGCCCTCAGACAAATCCCCTTCAATTTTAGTAATACAATGAATGTTTCCGAAATCAAAAAATAGTACAATATTCTATCACAAATACTCCCGTTATTCAGGGGCCTCATGAAAGAGCCCTAGTGACTTGACAGCAACTTCACAAATTCCCTAAGATGTTTGGCCCGCTGCAACCTTCTAAGGCCAGAAGAGATTGCCTGGCCCACCTGCTTGCCTACCAGGCGAGGTAGGCCAGGGTGTTGCTGCCTTAAATCCCCAGGTGACCCCGGTGAGGATGCCTGGCCTACCTGCTCACCTACCAGGCTAGCCAGGCCAGGACTTTGCTGCCCCAAATACCCGGTTGACCCTCTAAGTCCAAGCCAGCATACCTTGGAGGGGTGGAAGTCCCCGGGTCCACAATGGATCCTTCTTGAGAACACTGTCCCTCAAACCCAAGGCCAGCAGATGGAGAGGGCTGGGTAGCGGAAGTGCCCCAGTACTCTGTGGCCCCCAAGCACATGCCCAAGGTGCCAGAGTCAGGAGTCGCCTCCATGGCAAGCCCCTTTGCTGGTGATCTCCTTTTGGGAGCAATTGTGGAATTGGACAAGCGCCCCTGTTGGAATTCTTTTTCTCTTGCTGCTTGTGATTTGTTTGGATACCCCCGGTCAGTCTCCCTGTCTGGAGCACTATCTGACATATATGAATACTGTGGATACCCCCAGTGTGACTCCCTGTCTGGAGTAATTATGGATGTGTGGGATGACCCCCTATCCATTGAATTCCTGTTAGAAGCACTTGTGGAACCTTGGGATGAATCCCAAATAGCCTCAGTAGCAGCTAGTAATACCGGTAGATCTGGAAAACTGTGACCTAGAATGCATGTTATGGTCCTCCCCCCCCCCAGAGCAGAGCCAGGAGTGGGTGAGAGTCCAATCTCCAACGCAGTTGGAGTGTCTGCGCAGAACATGGCCGTCTCCCAAGGCAACTTTGTATGACAATGGCCCAGAAACCTTGCAGACCACAGCTGTGACCCAGAGATGACCGGGCCCATAGTTTCTTACCCAAACTGGATCACCCACCTGCAGTTTCCTAGGTGCCCATGGTTGTGACATCTGTGAAGCTACCCGGTCAGGGTTCAGCCTGTCCAGTTTAGTGATGAGGCGGCGACCCCAGTGGAGTTCAGCAGGGCTCTTCCCTGTGGCTGTGCATGGTGTGGTGCGGTGTTCAAGAAGGAAATCTGCTAACCTGTGATGCCAGTTATCGTAAGTCAGTTTCTTGAGGGCATCTTTGGTAGTTCACACCATCCTCTCTGCCAGTCCGTTGGAGGATGGATGAAAGGGAGCCAAAGTTGCATGGCAGATCAGGTTGGCCTGAAGAAAAGCCTGGAACTCAGAAGAGGTAAATTGATGCCCATTATCTGACACCAGAACATCTGGAAGACCGTGTGATGCAAAAATTCCTCTCAACACCTGGATGGTCCTGGCAGTAGTAATGGAGGAAACAGGAACAACCTCTAGCCACTTGGAATGGCTGTCAACAACAACCAGGAAGAATTGCCCCTGAAAGGGCCCAGCGTAATCTATATGCACCCTAGACCATGGAGTTTGAGTTTCCTCCCACCTATGTACTGGGGCCTGAGGCATTCCAGGCCAAGACTGTTGGCACACTTGGCACCCGTGCACCTGGGCTTCAATGTTTTTATCGAGTCCAGGCCACCAAAGATGGCTACACGCAAGCGCTTTCATCCTGACTATACCAGGATGTCCCTCATGCAGAGAGATCAAGATTCTAGACCTCAATGAGGCTGGGATCACTACCCTGCTACCCCATAACAGGCAACCTTTGAAAGTGGAAAATTCATGCTTCTTGTGCCAGAAGCTTTGGAACTCAGTATCTGGACACTTCTCAGGCCATCCTGACAACACCCATGTCAGCACGCATATAAGCGTGTGATCAGTGGCAGTTTCTGCAGCCACATCCCTAGCATTGAGGGGAGACTCAGGCAACTCCTGAATGGACAGAATATTAATGGCTGGAGCAGGATCTGGCTCTAATTGGTTCAGGGGTAATCTGCTCAGGCCATCTGCATGGCCCATTTCTTTCCCAGGTTTGTGAACTAATGTATAGTCATTTGCTGACAGGAAAATGGACCATCTCAGCATACGAGGAGAAATGATATGATATGTGGGGTCTGTTTGTTAGTGGTAAACAAACCCAGCAGAGGTTTATGGTCAGTATAGACCGTGAAATGGCGGCCATATAAGAAATCATGAAATTTCTTAATGCCAGCCACTATGGCCAAGGCTTCTCTGTCAATTTGAGCGTAATTTCGCTCTGCAGAAGACAGAATTCTTGAGTAATAGGCCACAGGGGCCTGTGTCCCATCAGCCTTCAGATGGCTAAGTACAGCTCCCACCCTTCATAAGGAGATGAATCGCATGCGATGCAAATAGGCATTTGCTCATTGAAATGAGCTAAAACAGCATTAGAAGTGAGCAAGGCCTTAACCTCATTGAAGCTCTTGTCATGAATTTTAGTCCACTGCCAAGGAGCCTGCTTGTCTAAGAGCCTATGTAATGGCTCTGCCACTGCAGCTTTATGTGGGAGGAATGCATGGTAAAAATTTAATAGCCCCAAGAAGACTTGCAGCTCAGTCTTAGACTTAGGGCTTGGGTCCTGCTGAATAGCAGGGTGAATACCTTGAGCATCTATCCTGAATCCTAAGAAGTCAGTAGAAGTGACTCCTATCTTACATTTATCTTTCTTTAGTTTAAGGCCTGCTTTTCGAAAACGAAGCAAGACAGCCCTTAATCTCTCTGCTAAATTTTGAGATGACTCCCCAGCAATGAGGACATCATCAAAGTATGGACAGACCCCAGGAATACCTCAAAGTGTGCTCTCCATGACACTTTGGAATATGCCAGGGGCTACATTTACCCCAAATTGCAATCTCTTGACCTTAAATGCCCCTCTGTGAGTTACAATAGTCTGGGCCTCTGCAGCTGCCTCATGAACAGGTAGCTGTTGATAGGCTTGTGCCAGGTCAAGCTTTGCAAAAATACGCCCCCCCCTTGAGGGAGGCCAGAATGTGACTTACCACAGGCACTGGATAAGCGTGCTGTTGCGGCACCTTATTGAGTGTGCACTTGTAATCTGCACATATACGTATGTCCCCATTAGCCTTTAGAGGCGTTACTATGGGGGTTTCCCATGAACTTGAATCCACAGGTTTCAGAATGCCCTGCTGGAGCAATTTGTCCAGCTCAGCATCAATCTTACCCTTGAGGCAAAAGGTACCCTCCTAGGTTTAACCCTGATGTGCGTGATGGTTGGGTCTAACCGTAGCGAAATGGGAGGCCCCTTGTAGGATCTTGGCTCTGAACTAAACACATCTGCAAACCCCCTGCAGACTTCTGCAAGGCTCAACATTTGCAAATGGTGCAGCCCAGTTACCTGGATTCCCAGAGCCTCGAACCAATCGAGTCCAATAAGACTCGTACGTTCACCCCCAACAACCACCACATCTAGGGGACTTTCAAAATCCTTATACTGTACTCTAAGGGTGGCCTCCTCCTTGACACACACTATGGAATTCTGAAAATCTGTAAATATTAGATTGGATGGCCAGAGTTTAACTCGAAGACCACTGCTACTACATATCCTTTTGAATATATTAATAGAAATAATGGCGAGAGTGGACCCAGTGTCCAACTCCGTTGATAAGGTAACCCCTTGCACCCTTACGTTAATGGAAAGTTTCTTCTTAAGGGGCTTATGTGTCCCTGTCCTCAAAATACTCCTGCGTGATGCGCAGAAACCCATCCTATGTTGGCTGGGGACCCTGGTACCTTTCAGACGCAATTCTTCACAAGGTTGGACCTTCTGGCGACCCAAACAGACGGATGCAATGTGGCCTTGCCTGCCACACGCTCTGCAAATGGCGGAACAGAACCTGCAGTCAGCTTGCTTGTGGCGTCCTCTGCACCCTAAGCATTGAAGAAATGCTGGGGCCTTGTCCAAACATTCCTTCTGCCTCCTTTCAGCTGACTGGTCAAGTCTATCCACCTCTTCTTCAGGATCCGCTTCCGATCCTTCTCGAGCGTCCTTTTGATGGACGGTAGTTTTTCTCTGGAGAGCTTCTGGTGAGCCATAGGTCTTCACAGTCCCGCCTGCTGCTTCCTCAGCTATCATCTCTTGTAGCGCATCTTGGAAAGAGACTTCTTCCTTAGCAAAAATCTGGTCCCAGGCAGCCAATGCCTTGCGCATGTGCCGCTCTGTCTGGTTTTGGGCAGCTTTTGGAATGCCCGGGACCAATGCAACATCACGAGCCTGCTTTTGCAGGCTCAGGACACAACACAGAGCACATCATGAGAAAGGCAGGGCTAGATGAATCAAAAATTGGAATTAAGATTGCCGGGAGAAATATCAACAACCTAAGATATGCAGATGATACCACTCTTAATGGCAGAAAGTGAAGAGGAACTAAAGAGCCTCTTGATGCGGGTGAAGAAGGAGAGTGCAAAAGTTGGCTTGAAACTCAACATTAAGAAAACCAAGATCATGGCACCCACCCCTCTCAATTCCTGGCAAATAGATGGGGAAGAAATGGAGGTAGTGACAGATTTTATCTTCCTGGGCTCCAAAATCACCACAAATGGGGACTTCAGCCAAGAAATTAAAAGATGCTTGCTCCTTGGGAGGAAAGCTATGGCAAATCTAGACAGCACACTAAAAAGCAGAGAAGTCACCCTGTCAACATAAATATGGCCATGGTTTTCCCAGTGGCAATGTATGGCTGTGAAAATTAGACCATAAGAAAGGCTGAGCACAAAAGAATTGAGGCCTTTGAACTACGGTGCTGGAGAAGTCTCCTGCGAGTCCCCTGGACTGCAAGGCAATCAAACCTATCAGTCCTGACTGCTCTTTAAAAGGCCGGATCCTGAAGTTGAAACTCAAATACTTTGGCCACCTAATGAGAAGGAAGGACTCACTGGAGAAGAGCCTAATGCTGGGAAAGATTGAGGGCAATAGAAGAAGGGGACGACAGAGAATGAGGTGGCTGGATGGAGTCACTGAAGCAGTAGGCGTGAACTTAAATGGACTCCAGAAGATGGTAGAGGACAGGAAGGCCTGGAGGAACATTGTCCATGGGGTCGCGATGGGTCAGACACGACTTTGCAACTAACAACAAATAATTCAATAGTCTAAATTAGAGGCAGTCTGGTATAATGGTTAAACGCAGCGGCGAGACCCGAGTTCTACAGCTCCCTTAGGCATGAAGGCTAGTTGGGTGATTGGGCCAATCACTTTCTCTTAGTCCTAGTCTAGGAGGTCATAAAAAATCCTGACAGAAGATGCAATAAACCATTTTCAAAAAGGTTACCAAGAAAACTGCACAAGCTTATCCATGCATTCATCAGTAGTCAAGGTTGACAAAAAGGATAATTCATAGCTCTGGGCTTAGTGCAAACCCAGACAAAATAGGGAGGGAATGGAATTTACTATCTGCACTATATATAATATATGCTTCCCATCCCATCCCTTCTTTTTGTTTAAACTTTTAAGAAATTTTTAGAAAGACAAGAATTTAAAACAGAATGCAGGTAAGTCCTCCACTTGCAACCATCCATTTCATGACTGTTCAAAGTTACAACAGCACTGAAAAAAGTGACTTATGACCATTTTTCACACAACCATTACAGCATCCCATGGGCACGTGATTAAAATACAGATGCTTGGCAGCTGGTTCATATTTATGACCGTTTGTGTGTCCCTAAGTCATGTGATCACATTTTGTGACCTTCTAACAAGCAAGTCAATGGGGAAGCCAGATTCACTTAACAATCATGTTACTAATTTAATTGCAATGATTCATTTAAAACTGTGGCAAAAAAGGACATAAAGTAGGGCAAAATTCAACTGTCTCACTTAGCAACAGAGATTTTGGATTCAATTGTGGTTGAAAGTTGAGGATTACCTGTACTGGAATTAAAAAAAAAATCCTTAGTGATAAAGCGTGGATAAAAACATTACAGATTTTTTAGGGAACTTTTCTCCTCTTTTGTTTGTTTCCATGATCACTGTACTTTGCATTAAACTTTGAAGGATATTGTTAGTTTTAGGTCATTTAATTGGTTATTTTTTGATTGGTCCTAGAAACCTATTTTTGTTTTCCTAGAAGCCATATTCCAAATGTCTAAATTTGCTTTCCTGTGTGATGTGCAGTATGCTCCTTCTTAAATTTGATTAAACTTCTATAATACAGATATATCAGTTTCCTATGTTGTGGCATGTCAGCGTGTATCTTAATACATTGTATTTTTTATTTATATTTTCTGGAATTATATCTGAAAGAAATATTAATGATTTCAGTTCAAATTTTATGTTTAGAATTTTCTGAATATTTTGTTCTATTTCTTCTCAGTATTTTGAAGGGTTTTTTTTAACATGATCATCATATATGATAAAATGTTCCTTTGTTATGGCATTTCCAACATATATTATTATGTGGTTTGTCTGCATTGGTATTTATTCATGGAGTTATATGTATATAACCTGTAAAACATTTTATACCAATTCTCCCTTAAATTTTATTGTTTTTCCCCCACATTTCTTCCCATTATTGTACTGTGATTGCTTCTTTGTTGTTTTAAACCTGCCAGCTGAAACAAAAAACTACATGTGTGGTAGATGTAACAGCCAATCAGATGCCTCCAATTCCCCCCCCCCCGTGGTAAGTGTTGCTTCCAGTGGATTGAGAAATGGAGAAGGTGCCCAAGAAGTTTGTACTTTATAAAGTTTGTGCCAGTGCTGATTTGCCACTGGAGTCTTGTTGCCGTGCACGACTCGCAGGCTTATTTTGCAGACACTTTGCAAGTGATCCCTTAACTTTTTTGACAGGAAAAATCTGGCCCTTTTGGGACAGCCTGCTACAAAGTGAACAGGAAGGAAGTGACTGTCAGAAAAATAGGGGCCATGGCAACTTTGGGCTTTGGCCATATCTACCCATGAATTTCATTGCCATATTGCTTCCAACAGATTACTCCTACAGGAATGTGATTTTCAGTTGGAAAAAAAGTGATCCAACCTTGGTTTTCCTTTGTAAATTAGTTAGTGAATGCAGCCACGCAAAAAAGAGATCCTTCCTTTATTGTGGCTTGGTCTTAAATGCAATGAACACCGCGGGGCAATTGACTATTCCAAGCATCTGGAATCTCAGTCATGGCCACCTGCTAGGGAGGAGTCTTCCAGCAGAGAATCGAGAGGGGAGCCAGAAGGAACAATTCTGTATTCGCCTGGCAGGGTTGTGACTCAGAGCTAGAAGGAACAGGTGGAATAACGCTGCTCTGGGAACACTAAACGATGACTATGCTTGTGCTTCCACCCCCGTGTGATATGATTTGAAAAGAAACAGATCATCATTACATTCACAACTGAGCCAAGGGTCAACATTTCCAAGCCCCAGTGCAAGCAGGGACATTTTTCTCTTATTGGGAGGAACTACAATACAGGTAGTCCTCAGCTCACAACCATTCATTTAGCGACTGTTCAAAGTGGCAAGAGCACTGGAAAAAGAGACAACCAGTATTCACACTTAAAACTGTCATGTGATCAAAATCTGGGTGTTTGGTAATTGGCATGTATTCTGACAGTTGCAGCATCTTGGGGTCATGTGATAATCATTCGCGACTTTTCTGGGCAGCTTCCAACAAGGAAAGTCATGGGGGAGGAAGCCAGATTCACTTAACAACCATTGCAAAAAGGTTATAAAATTGAGTATGACTCACTTAACTACTGCCTTGCTTAACAATAGAAATTCTTGTTTCAATTGTGGTTTTAAGTCAAGGACTACCTGTATTAACTTGTGTAGGCTACTCCTGTTTCCTGCTTAGGATAAATGCAGGGCTACACCCATCCACTTCCATGCCTTTAATCATTCTGAGAAAGGATCTGTATGCCTAGAGTAGGGGTCTTCAAACTTGGCCCTTTTATGACTTGTGGACTGGCTGAGGAATTCTGGGAATTGAAGTCCACAAGTCATAAAAGGGCCAAGTTTGAAGACCACTGGCCTAGAGCTATTTTTTCCTTACTGGTCATCTGCATGGACAGCAGGGATGGGGCTGTGTCTACGTAATCCCTTCCCCTCATTCGTTCAATAGATATTGGGAAGGAGAGGCTATTTGAATGTCTTCCATGCTAAGGAAAGGGAAGCCGTGGAAAAATGAACAGAGTCCCGAGACATGAACAAATATTGAAACAGTATTTGAAATATTACTGAGTACAGCTAACCAGAGGAAAGAACTGAAACCATGAGTGGGTGGTATATTAGTATACTACCAAAGACATAACTACCTTAGTTGAAATTATTTGTATGTGCCACCTACACAAGAAATAAGCAAAGAAACAATAGAAATATTGTGTAAGTCATGGAAAACTGATGGAGTGCTTTTTGCAAATTCAATCTGTTTTGCAGAATCTTTTCCGTGTTTTCAGGGAGTTTTTTTTTAATAGTTCAGTTTTTTCATTTTTGTTTTATTTTTTGAGCATTCAAGTTTACCAACTGACTTTATTAGAAGTAGTAAAAAAGGCCATATCCAACTTTTGAAGCAGTTATGTATCGCCAATTATTGATATTTGTGTAACTGCTACTGGTATTGTTGCAGCTAAAATAAACTTCTGTTCCTCTTTTCGATTGCTACATTGCCAAGAAAAAAAGAAAGCAGTGGAAAACATAATTTCCTAGCATCAAGAAAAGCAATACGGAGTATTCCTGACCAACCTTATTGAGGAAAAATCTAGTGTTTACAATCTAACTGGAGGGTGGAATCAAAAGCTTTGATGACAAAACAAATATTAATTTTGAAAGGGATAAATCCTTTCATTGTAAGGCAAATAGGCAGGAGCCAAAGAAATTACAACAGGAATTTGTTACCAAATGAAATATGCTGAGACAACCGTTCTGCCTTTTTAAAGCTAGCCATTATGCATTCAGAGGATGGCAAAGTTGCCACAAAGTATGCACTGAAAAGCACTACATAACTTTCAAGCATACGTATCATTTGAATCTTTGCTTAGCTTTTTTTTTTTTAGATCAACCAAGTGCACTTAGTTTCTACTATACTGTCTGCTGTTTACTGTGATGAAAAAAGTCAAAGTTGATTTGAGGGACTTTATTTTAAAGTATATATTTATAACCAGAAAAAAGAGACTGAGTCCACATGTTGCTTGATTTTTTCCCCATTTGCCTTTCAGTCAGGCATGTTTATTAATAATAAAATTATTTCTCATGATCATTTTCTCACTCTGTTGCAACACCTTATGCAACTTTCCTTAACTTAAGAAAGTTTCCAGGGTCATGATACAGGACGTCAAATCTCGTAATTCCAGCAAGAG
The DNA here is from genome assembly GCA_034064705.1 of Bothrops alternatus. Classification (NCBI taxonomy): domain Eukaryota; kingdom Metazoa; phylum Chordata; class Lepidosauria; order Squamata; family Viperidae; genus Bothrops; species Bothrops alternatus. Next base: position 7,858,464 of record JARGCV010000079.1, on the reverse strand, counting down.
TTTTGTCATAATTTCAACCCCAAACTGGAGAGAGATAATCTTTAAGTATGTGCATCATTTGCTCTTTAGATTTTTGACTGTTTAAGTAATGTTATATCTGCAGTGGGGCAATATAATTCCTTACAGTTCCAATTATGTGGCCATATAAAAACAAATGGCACACACCCTAATCTCTTGACTCAAACAAGACCGCCCCATTTTGACAAAAAGACAAAAAGATGTGTCTTACGGCAGCAAACTAGGAGAGCCTGTTAAAAAGTACCAAAGACTGAATTGTCACATTCTTGCATCTTATTTATTCAAAAATGTTATTTTTCAGAGATGAAGCTAATTGTTAATGCACAAATGGAAACTGTGTGCTGTAATACCATATGCCCCATGATTTAAAGGCACATGAATGCCAAGAATGTAAAGAGGTCAGGACAGCCTTTCTTTATCCCACCCTTACCGCCTACCCACAAATTAAAAAATCTGTGTCAAGGTCCATTTGTTAAACAGTGTGCCCAAAATTTGGGATTGCATTATATGTCAAGTGCACCAGAGAATTAAGAGCATTGAGGGAAGAGAGCAAATGCACTGTACCAAGGACATGTTTTGCCAAAATATTACCATGTCCTTTAAAATAAACGAATTCTTCTTTATGCCACTTGTTCTTCTACAGAATTAAATGGCGTGAAAGATAACATTCATTTTGATACTGAAGAAGGGGTGGGGGGAAAGGCCTAGAATTTGCTTATGTGAAGTTGTTTGCCATACATATCCCTGGCTGTTCATGGATTTGTATCTGGATTTAAGGGTACATTTCTGAACAGAAATTGGAGCTTACACATTCTTAAAGCCAACATTGGCATTGGTTATTTTCCATTGGTATATATTGAAAATATATCTTGAGGACTATATCTTTGTTTGATAGAATTGGCCCAACAATTTGCTGGGAATTCAGGCTGGTGTCAGGATCTTGCCATCTTGAGTCAACTAATTAATCCATCTAATTTAGTATTAATGAGATTGATGAATGCTAAGTGAAAACAAAAGAGACTACACAATGAGTTAATTAATGTGTGAACCCTATTGAAGTATGGTTCTTTGGTTCTGTCTTAGCATGATGGTGAAGCTAGTCATTGTGATTTATAACATGCTTTGTGGCCTACCATCCCATGTCACGCTGTCCACTGTGACTTCTATAAGATTAAATAAGTCATGCCTTAGTGCAATGTGTGAACCAGCCAGGAACTTGCAAGTAGCTCTCTGTGTTTCAGATGAATTTCTTCCAGCTCACTCTGAAGATGCTAGACCCTAAACATCAGAACTTCTGATCTACTATTAGTTATGGCTTCTCTTATGTTCAGGTACACTCAGCAATTATTATGAACCCAAATACTCTAAATTGCCTACATCTTGAAGAATCCATCATAAGGCACATGAGTGGATTGATAGATGCAAGTCAGATGGCAACTGACTAGGTTTTAATTTATTATTATTATCAAGGTGATAAACAGAAATTTAAACAAAAATGTAACAAAGAATTAAAATATTGATTATAATAATCTATAAAGTAAAATGCTAAAATAATTTAATGTCAAATCTGGTAAAAGAGAAATGTCTATATAGATTTCCTAAACACAGAGGGAGAGGGGGCCAAATTTAGCTAATAATAATAATAATAATAATAATAATAATAATAATAATAATAATAACAATAATAATAATAGTAGTAGTAGTAGTAAAGTTGGAAGGGATCTTGGAGGTCATCTAGTCCAACCCCTGCTCAGGCAGGAAACCCTATACCATTTCGGACAAATGGCTGTCCAGTCTCTTCTTAAAAACTTCCAGTGTTGGAGCATTTACCGCTCTTGGAGGCAGATTGTTCCACTGATTAATTGTTCTCACTGTCAGGAAGTTTCTCCTTAGTTCTAGGTTGCTTCTCTCCTTGATCAGTTTCCACCCGTTGCTTCTTGTCCTGCCTTTAGGTGCTTTGGAAAATAGCTTGATTCCCTCTTCTTTGTGGCAGCCCCTGAGATATTGGAATACTGCTATCATGTCCCCACTCGTCCTTCTCTTCGTTAAATTAGACATACCCAATTCCAGCAACCGTTCCCTATGTTTTAGCCTCCAGTCTCCTAATCATCTTTGTTGCTCTTCTCTGTACTCTTTCTAGTAAAGCACCTCACTGTGCCCCAATCAATGGCGGATCCTTCACAATAGCCGAATTACAGAAAACATGCTACCAAGCACATTTCTTGGGGTGAAGCGACCCAGACAAAAGGCTGCCTCCCCTTTTTTATTACCTGTTACAGTGGGCGGTTACACAAGGCATCATATGGTTACAAACAGCCAATGACAATGTTATACCTGTAGCCAATGTCAAAGCTTACACCTGTGGCCAATGGCAAAGCTACACCTGTGGCCGGTAGATTCAAATCTTGGTACAACCTCCTCCACCTCTCAGCCCCTCCCTCATTTCCTGTTGTTCCAAAACTCCCTTGGCCAAGCCTCATGGCCTTTTGTGTTCCTTTGTCTCCTTTGTTTCAAGCCTCATGGAAGTTTCTTTGTTCCAGGCCTCATGGTAGTCTCTTTGTTCCACCTATGCTCCGTCCAGCTCTTACACGATCCTAGGGCATAGGCCATCATAGCAACATCTCCTCCTTTTCTTTTAATAAGAGTCCTGGTACGAGAAAACGGGACATGGTTTTGTTTTCTCCCAGTCTATGTGAATTTGTCCAGTCATCAGAGGCTGTAGTTGGTTCTTATCCAGAAAATGGACAGAAGAGGGAGGCCTACACAGGTTCAACAGGGGAGGAATACATTGTACACAGCAACAGATTGTTATACAAAATATTACAAGCATTATAATACTAAAAACCAATTTTTTGAGCCACTCAGCATTAGGTAGCCAGGAAAACAAACTGTCCCAATCAAACAAGGCACCAGTTCCTTGTGATAAAGGATTGCTTTGTACCATACTTTCCATATGAGCGACTGTGGCAGAAATGTTGGGTGCGTTGTCAGAAATGTATATATGCCAGACCAATTCTGGGGTATTGACCAATATGCATTTTTTCCACATAAGAACTACATTGTCTTTAGAGAAGTTATACAAAGTTTCAAAAATTTCACCAAAATCAAACAAGGGAACACAATCAACACATGCTTTCCTGTTGCCATTGTTTGTCTCATTATAATATCTAGTTTTATAGTCTAGCTGCCAAGGGATAGTTATATTACAAGATTGCCAAATACCTAGAAAGGTGTTATTACTAACTGACGAAGCTGTGTGATTAATGCATACTTGAGCAGGGTAACACAAAGCAAGAGAGACTTGTAAGGAAGGATTCAAAGTGAAAGAGAAAGAGATTTCATTCAGAGGCACACCATGAAGGGGAAAAGCATGCTTGCTGTGCTGGCATACAGATCCAACAATTGGATGCATTCAGCAACATAGCATTGGTGAGAAACATAAAATACAAAACAGCAAAGATTGTCACAAAAATAAAAATCATTAACAAGACTAGAAAACATAAATTCAAAATAGGCCATCATACAGAAATAAGAAAGGGAGGGGGCCATGGTTTATTAAACAAAACAATCGGGAGGGGGGATATGAGAGAGAGAAGGGAACACAAACAGATTCATATGCAGATGGAGATGGCAAAAACAAAACACAGCGTCATATGTAGATGGAGATGAGATCTCGTTTACAGCCATCCTTTTCAGGCTGCAGATGGGAGATGGGATCTCATTTACAGCCATCCTTTGTTACTTGGAAAGGGGAAAGAAGGATGGCTGGTTTTAAACTGGCCTAGTTGGTGGTCTTCAGGCGACAATTGCAACAAAGAAGGTCTTCAGATAAACCTGCAGAGAAGAGGGGGGAAAAAGGGGGGGAAATGGCTCTCTGCTGCAGGGGGGAAAAGTTAACAGTGAGCAAGGCATTATTAAGGCAGTTTTGAATCAATGGAAGGCCAGGAGGTATTTTCTCCTTTTCCAATTATGAATCATAGTGTAAGTAGTGGAAATGGAGGCAAGAAATTCCTGAACATAGGGACTACTAAGACCATAAGTAGAAACAACAGACTTAAGATTTTTTAACAAGTTAAAAGGTAAGGGAGTAAAGACTGGATTAGCATCAGTAAGATCAACTGGATAGGCAGAAGCAGTTATTAAGTCTTCAGTAGAAGTAAAAGCTCCCTATATAGGAGCCTGAAGAATTCCCTGATGAACAGGGGACAGGGCGGGGGGAACAGATGAAGAGTCCTGATAATAAGCAACACGAGTATCAGGGGAAACATCAGAAGAAGAACTGCAGGGGGCAGTAGGAGTCATAGAGGTTGCATAGGGAGGAGGTAACGCCAGAAAAGCATGTTCTGAGTCAGAAGGAGAAGTAGAAGGAGGTAAATCTTGAAAATGGCTCTGCAAACTTGGAAGGGAGCAGAAGGCTCCTCACATAAGCCAAGTTTAATCCAATCAGCACTTTTTAATGGTCCCTTTAAGGAGTAAGAGGGACAATGCCAAATAAACATTAACAATTCTTTTAACTCCTTAAGTGAAGGCAATTTATGAATTTTTTTTGTTGCATAATTGAGGTCCTGACAATTACACCAAGCCCTTCAAGATGAGCCCTTTGGTCCTTGGTGAATTCTGCCCCCATTTACTCACGGGAGGTAGGTCCTTGCTGAAGAAGGAGCCACGGGGGTAGGTCCTTGCTGAAGAAGGAGCCACGAATGCGCGAGATGAGTAAGAGGGTGTCAGGGATGTTGTAGTCATACAACACCGGCCCGAATCACGTCGGGATCACCACTTGAAGCACTTCACTGTGCCCCAATCAATGGCGGATCCTTCACGATAGCCGAATTACAGAAAACATGCTACCAAGCACATTTCTTGGGGTGAAGCGACCCAGACAAAAGGCTGCCTCCCCTTTTTATTACCTGTTACAGTGGGCGGTTACACAAGGCATCACATGGTTACAAACAGCCAATGACAATGTTATACCTGTAGCCAATGACAAAGCTTACACCTGTGGCCGGTAGATTCAAATCTTGGTACAACCTCCTCCACCTCTCAGCCCCTCCCTCATTTCCTGTTGTTCCAAAACCTCATGGCCAAGCCTCATGGCCTTTTGTGTTCCTTTGTCTCCTTTGTTTCAAGCCTCATGGAAGTTTCTTTGTTCCAGGCCTCATGGTAGTCTCTTTGTTCCACCTATGCTCCGTCCAGCTCTTACACGATCCTAGGGCATAGGCCATCATAGCAACATCTAGAGTCTCAACATCTTTTTTACATCGCAGTGACCAAAACTGGATGCAGTATTCCAAGTGTGGCTTTACCAAGGCATTGTAAAGTAGTATTAATACTTCACGTGATCTTGATTCTATCCCTCTGTTAATGCAGCCTAGCACTGTGTTGGCCTTTTTGGCAGCTGCAGCACATTGCTGGCTCATATTTAGGTGATTGTCCACTAGGACTCTGAGGTCCCTCTCACAGTTACTACTATTGAGCAAGGTGCCATCTATGTTGTACTTGTGCATTTGGTTTTTCTTGTCTAAATGTAGAACCTTGCTTTTTTCACAATTGAATTTCATTTTGTTATGAAATGGGGAACGGCATTCCATAACTTTTGTTATGGGGAACTGCATTCCATAACTTAGAAGGACAGAAGATGGCCCCCTTTTCAGGTGCCACAATAAGGATACTTTGACATAGGGATGATTTTCAAAAGAGCTTCCCCGCAGATCTGAACAACTGGAGAGGTTCATAATAGAAAAGGCAATCCTTTAAATATTCAGGCACTAAACTATAAGGGACATTTTGAGGAAATAGCAACAACTTAAAATCTGCCTGGTTTGCAATTGGCCACTAGCATATCTTTCAATACTGTGACCCTGTGTCTTCTTTCAATGTCCTGTGACCCTGTGTCTTCTTTCCATGCCAATAGGTTTTCAATTGTAGCTACACTGAATTGGTGAAGGACAGTGGATTTATAGTAACTGATATTTTTTATTATTTTGATTTATTTCTATTGTTGAAGTTCTTCAAGATTTTATTATTCCATTCCTGGAATTCCCATTGTGCTTGCTTCAGGACTTTGGCTATCTTTAAGACCTGACATCAGCCTTGAAATTCTGTCCAAATTTTTCTCTGTCCCATGTAAACTAAACAAAAATCAATGTGAGGTATTTCTAGCTTTTTTCTCATACTTCCCTCTTTCTCAAGACCATGGGATCTTTTCTATGAACTCCTCATTAATTGCTTGTTCATTCCTACCACATGGCCAAGACCAATCCTACCATTTATTCCTTTAAACAAATATGCAGTATCTGAAATTGTCAAACTAATATTTTGTATGGGCTCTTATGTCTTACTTTCCTTTAGTAATATAACATTTGGAGAACTGTACCAGGAATAGTACATACAGAAATATATTTCAAAGCCATGCAAAATGATTGGCATTATATCTATATAAAGGACAACATTGCACTAAACATTTAAAATGAAGAGTATTCGATAATTAGAAAGTAATTAGTGGATTAGAAAATTAGAATTTTTTTAAAAAAAAACTTCCTTGAAGCACCTAAATAAGATGTGATGTATATGATAATTAAGATTCTAACACATACTCGAAATCCTACCATTAAGAGGAATTAATTAATTAGCCCAGAAAAGGCAGAATGCACAATTAAACTTCACTTACAAACCATATTTAAAATAACTTTATAAATATTTGCCATAAAAATTAACAGTTCCTGGAAAAGTGGAACTGATACTAATGGTTTTAAGTAGTCCATGGACTCATTCTCAGAAAGGCAGGCAGGCAGCCTACTTAGGCCTGCATTACTTCACAGTAGATGTGGGGCTCTACAAGAGTCTGTTTGTACAGAAAAGTCAACCTTATGGAAAAAATGGTCACTTTTCTTATTTTCCAGATTAACCACAATAGATGAACTTGATACCATATATCAGGGCTTCATTCTATAATGGTCTGTCTTTATTGCACTCAACGTCTGCCTAACTTTAGGTGAGCCATGATGAATAGGAATGTATTTGTTCTTAATATCATCATATTATTGTAATCTTAAGCAAGCGAATAAAAAGAGGTAGCGTGTTGCAAAAAGAACAGGCAGACAAGGGGAAATCAATTTTTCCAAGGCTTAGAAAAATTGAAGACAATAAAAAGAAGCAACTAGAAGACCAGGTGGCTGATATTGCCACCATGACAAAATCATAAGCTTAGAAAACTCAAAAAAGTATGGTAGTTATTAACAGTCAATCATATTACTGGGAGAAGGCAGTCCCATAGATATCAAGTACCATGAAGGGCTGTAGAGGTGACAACCAACACCTTGAATTGCATCCAGAAGCCAACTGGGAATCAGTATATCTCTTTAGATGGAGGTGTTACATGAGTGTCTCAAGGTTCACCCATAAATATTCAAGCTACCAGATTCTGGACTAGCTACAGCTTCTGAATGCTCTCTAGAGGAAGTCCCATATTGAAAGTGACTGAATGACTGAACAACTGACTATAGGTGGGAGATGCCCCTTATGTTTTTTGGAGGGTAAACATTTGGTTTGAACCATGATGTAGGTCATACATGTTGGCTGGACAGGATTTTGGGAAGTATAGGGGTTTTCTGCATTACCTACCCTGAATGAGAATTTATACTAGTTTCATATTATTTGATGTTGTCAAACATCAGAAAATTGCATCACTCATAGTCAGCAAACCACAGAAATTCAGAGGCTACAAAAAGAAGGTCTGGGGGCTTGGAGTTACTGTGTTGGGTCTCAGGTTATCAACCAAGGAAGGAAGCTTATTCTCGAGGGTGCCAGAAACAATGTATCATGCAGAATTATTGCCTTCATTTGTTGTTACAATATTTGTCTTGTAACTATAGAACACACCTTCAGTTCAGTTGGGGGTGTGTGTTGTGGAATGAATGTTGAAGTTGTATAATTGCTACTTTGTTTCATGGAGCAGAAGAACTACAGAAGAATTGTTATATTTATATATAGTGCCCATTTGTTATCTAAAACTATTTGTGTAGTTTCAAATAAATGCATGGTCTCATGAACAGATTAATGCATGACAATGCAGATTGAATATTCTACTTGAAGTTGTTTCAATTAATTTCACATGCTTTTTTTTACTGGATAAGGAAACTGCTGAAGATTGCAAATAAACACGAAAGGCACAAACTGCTGATAAATTCAGTTGTTTCAATCTACTTCTATTTTCCATTAGCTGTCAACAGCATGTGAGACATTTACAGATTTCACTTTGCATTCTTTTCAAATAAATAATTCACAAAGAAATAATACAGATTATACAGTATCTATTGAAAACCTCAGTAAACCTCAAACTGCCATTTTTAGATGAAGGAACTTATTTTAAAAACCTTTGTTCACTTGAGTTATGTTGGGAAGGGTTTAAGTCACAACAAGATGAAGAACTGGACCATTATTAAACTTGATTCATTTAAGCTAACTCAGAGTTTGCCCATGCCAGTTCTGAGTTGCTCAACACATCAGATGCTAACAGTGATTTACAAAACACAAGGACTAGGTTCACACGTTGCCTGAAGCCCCAAATAAGCAAACCATACCAATAGGACTTACATAGGATAGAATGTAAGCCACCGAAGCTTTGTTTGATTTAGGCAGCTCTATGTGATTTAGGCTTAATGTCTTGTTTGGAACTAGTCATCTATGTTGTGAAGCAAAGCATAATAGCAAGCACTTATACATATACTGCTTCACAGTGCTTTACAGTCCTCTCTAAGCAGTTTATAGAGTCAGCATATTGCCCACAACAATCTGGGTCCTCATTTTACCGACCCCAGAAGGATGGAAAACGTGAGTCAATCTTGAGCTGATGAGAATCAAACTGCTGGCTGTCAACAGAGTTACCCATTCTAACCACCGCACCATCATGGCTCTTCATGCCACATGGCTCTTCAACCTAGACCAGGGGTCTTCAACCTTGACAACATTAAAACTTGTAGACTTCAGCTATGCTGGCTGAGGAATTCTGGGAGCTGAAGTCCATAAGTCTTACAAGTTGTCAAGGTTGCAGACCCCTGACCTAGATCAACCTTTCTAAACTTTTTTCCCCCTCAGGGAACCCTGCATAAAATTTATTATATCTACAGCTAGCATTGCACAGTATATGATGTTCAAACATTTTTTGCTCCTACTCATGACCTCTCATAGAACTCCACTTGAGCAGGGCTGACCTAGTCAATATGAACACTCAAACTACTTCTCATAGTAGCCACAAAGCTTTTACTTTTCTTTGCAGGACTAAGGAATTATCTTTCTTTTGTTATATTATCAGCAGAAGATGACAAATCACTGGGTGCTTTTTTAGTTTCTGGATGTCACTGCTATTGCAATTCAGCCCTATTCTTGGAAATCTGGAGTAACTCTGGATATGCAGGTTTGAGAACAGTCCTACTGGTCAGATGTGCTCACCATTAGGCACCTAGGTTTTTTTCCCATAGGATCATTACATCCAGGTCTTTTGATTCAGGTTTCCCCAGCTGTTCCTTTAAAAAAAACTTGTTTCCTGAGTAACCTCCAGATACCTTGCATTCATTCAGTATTCATTCCTATCAATTGAAATAATTATTTTCCATAGATATTCTGGAGCTTCCCATGCTTTTTGAACCAGAACGGTAATTGTACACCTTTATTTAAGTAAGGAACAATAGGAGGAAAATGGAATGTTCTCACTCTGTACTTCACCATGCAGAAACATTTGATATTTTCTGTCAAGTGAAATGTTACTAGTCCATTGCTAGCCTAGCCGTTTCGAGGCCAAGGCTTCTCCTGATGCTGATACGCAGCCTGGGAGACAGCATGAGGAGGAAAGAGGGGGCTATGTCTTAACACCAATGTTAGACCCAGCATCTTGGTTTTAACCATTAAGTCAAATCCTCTTAGGCAACTTTTTTTTGTTGGCAAAATCAGCTTTCTTTAACAACTGTAACCAGAGTTTGAACAACTAAGATTACAAACTAAGAGGCGATTCCTGAAAAATAAGAGACAACATTTTTAATACTGAGATATGACATTTATTTATATATTAGCAACAATGAGAAAGTTTTAAATGGAAATTAGATTAATGTTGAACTTCTCTGAGATGTAATATGACTATTCACACATAGTAATCAAAGAAAGTTCTCAGTATGTGTAATGTTTTGCTGAGTGAACCACTTTCTACTGAAAGTTTAAATATTTTAGTACATTAAAAAGATTCCGACCATACTTACAATTATGACATCATTATCTTAAATAAAAGCTTAAATGTTAAAGTATATTTATGTACCAAGCTAAACTTGAGATATTTAATATATTAAGGTGTAACTCAATCTTTCCTTCCCAAAACCTGCTTACAGTATTGGCTGGATAGACAAGCAGTTAAAAAGGCTCTTATGTTTGCTTTAGTGTTTGGCATCCGTAAGCAGACCATCTTCATAATCACCCATTACTTGTAGTATGTACGTTCCGGTGTAGAGAAGAAGTTGCCCTGTTACTTGGGCAACCTGTGACAGAAAACGAAGCATCGTCCTGTGAAGAAGGTAACATCTGGCTTAGTCCACTTGACGAACTGGATGATTATCAGAGCATGGATTACAACAATGCATTATCTGACAAAGATGGTCCAGTTTATACAAAGTAGTGCTACTGTAAGCAGCATTTTTTAATGCTCTTTTCACAGTTATAATCAATTTCAAAATGCTATTGCCCTCAAATTGTCAGAGAGCTTGGGAGAAGCTCATAATGGAAACACTTTCCTTTTATAACACAGACTGCATTCTTAGGTCATCTGCAACTGACTTAAGGCAGTCTGTTTTGTCATGGCTATGGGGTACCCTAAGGAGATTTGCCTGAAACTAAAAATATCTTTTTAACAAAAGCTTGGTCAATGCTGTATTTTCAGTTTTGCTGTAATGATTTTTCTGTTTATTTGCTGTTAACTGAGGTGGCACTGTGGTTTTATACATATATACTATACCATAATTTATTAAGGGCAATAAATATATTAATATTGGCTTGACTCTCAAACCTGTTTTTTGCCTGTTTTGGATAAATGTATTGTACAAACATAATACTCAATTGTGGCTACTAAACAATGATTAAACTTGCTTAATACAATGCACAAAATAGTCACAAGATCAGATGCTTTTTAATACTAAGTTTCTGTCACATTTGAATAAGTATTATTTTAACCAAAAAACTTGTGGCATTTGTTTTGGCAGTTAAGTTATTATGACTGCTAATAGAAACTATTAAAATTTATTATTATTATTAATATTTCAAAATTAGGCTGCTCCTTATATGATGAATATGCTATAAATCAAGCCAGGAACCTGTCTTAATAATTCTAAAGCAACTCTTTTTCTTTTTTCTAGATATTTGCATCCTAAAAGTCTTTGTCTTATTTTCACCATAGAAAAACAGCAGTGCTAGATCTACAGTAATACCTTTAGATGTAAAAAATATTAATATGTAAGCTACAACTTCCATTTTATTCAGGGAAATGTATTTCTGTTCCCATTCAACAACAGTTACATATTAAGTTCTTATATGAGAAACTGTGCACACTGCTACCATCTAGTGCCTCAATATCCAAAACCTCAAAAATTTTCAGTTGTTAATTTTTTAAATTTAACTCAATCTGATTATTGAAACAGTCATGTTATAGCTATCTATTGCTGCATATTAAGTTCTCATTGTAAACTACATCAAGGTAGCAGAATTACTGACTTTTTGTATTTTCTCAATTTAAGAAATGTTTTAAGAGACTGCTTGCTTGATTATAGTTGTTTTGTACATGCCATCAGACAACCCTGTGACACATTTGGTCATTTTTTTGAGCAAAAGAACATTGTTTTATATTGACCATATTTTTTTGCCCAATTGCTAGATGATTCTGTGATCATTTAAGAAAAGTATTTATTATAAACAGTAAAAAAAAACCCTGTAGTGGCGAACAGTTTTACAAGTCTATATTTACTTATCGTGGATAAGAAAGCAGGAGTAGGAATGACTTTTGATTTCCTGCTGGTCTCCCCATTGACTTGGCTTGTTGGAAGCAGACAGGAAGCATTGGAAAGTATGATCCAATGACCACAGGAATACTGTAAGGGTCATAACTTTGCAAATAAAACTGGGCTGAACATTGTGGAAATTTTAAATCCACAGAATATTGGGTCACAGATATTTTATGCATTCTTTATGTTAGGAGACTTTAGGTATTGTGATTCAAAAACTGTGTGTGCTGTGATATACTGTGTGGGCTAACCCGAGGATACAGGCAAACAGATGAACACAACTAGAGTGTTAGTCGTATGTAGATTATAAAAATGAAGATTTAGCTCTCAGAACTTTGGACAATAACATTTGGCCTTTAGTTTCTATAGCCTTAACTATCTGCACAACAGATAATTCTATTATTTGTATAAAAATAGTTAAAGTAGGAATAGGCTGGAACAATTTTTTGATATTATACCAAGTTGGGCAGGTACAAATTGAATAAATTATTATGTTTTCAATACTTAGTTTAAACAAAGGCAAGTATGGAATTACTTTTCAATAAACTGAAGCTTATCAAAATTATTTCTATTGCCAAATTTTTATTCTTCCTATTGTAACAGAATTTGGATTTAATGAAAAATGTCCAATATTGCTCAACTAAAGTATGGAAATAAATAAGCCAGTGATTCTACTTAAGGTAGCCATTTCTTACCCTTACATTATATACTTTCTCAAAAAAGTTAAATGCCCACCCTACTAAATTCATACATCACTGTCACCTCATAACCTCTCTTGAAATAGGTTAGACTGAAAGATAAGTCATAGAATGGTCTTCATGGTTTATTGGGTGGGCATCTATCTTGATCCCTCCAGTTCAATGATATATGCTCATATTTTATTTGTGGTTATTCCATAGGCACTTATGCTGAATAGGCTTCCAAACCAGGAGGGTTGCTGTTATGAACTGTGACCTGCTGAAGATAATAAAAACACAAGGCTACACTTTGCTCTAGTTTGGTTGTAAGAATTCAAAGCCTTCTTCCATAAGCTCTTCTTAAAGCAAAAAGTAGAATATGCTGTTTTTCTGGTTACATAAGCTATTAGAAGGGTTTTGTTAAACATCTGTGATCATTTTGTTCCATATACAACACTAGAAATGTATACTTGTAAATGTATAAATGTATACTAACGTTGCTTTGTGGCGAGAAAGGCAGCAAACAAATTTAATAAGTACCTTAGCATATTTTTTGCTCCATTGCACTTGATGTCGTAGGACACAGAATAGATTTCGTAGAAGGTAGCTTTAATATTCAGACAACCAATGAAGTCTTTAGGATTCAATTTGTACAAATCCAAAGTGAAATTTGCTATTCCCATTCTCTTTGGTTGCTGTATGGTTGCAATACCATAATTTGGTCCCTATATCAAAATGCAGAAAAATATGCAGGAAATATTAGACTACTTACCCAAACATTTGCAATACCCATTAGACTATACTGAAAGTTTGGGACAAGTCTATGTTTTTCCCCTTCTTTTAACTTGGAGATATGGATCTAGATTTCATCTTTCCTTCAAAAACAGAAGACTGATGCATAATTACTTATCCCCTAACTACAATAACCCAGTGAATTAGGTTATAATAATAGACAATGGCAGGCCCAGTGTCATCACCATAATAAAAACAAGGGTTAAGTTTACATTGGTAACTAGTGCTTTTTTTCTTCTATTAAAAACAAGAGTGAAATCTCATGCATTAGTTACCATTCTGTAATAATATGCTATTATGTTTGGAATAGATGTATTTGTCGAGGCATGTTTTAATATACTAAAGTTTCTGATACCAACAGACTAAACTATAGCAAATATATATACAAATATTTACAAGTGTAAATTCAGGCAATTTCATAAAAGAAAATAAATTATGGTTTAAAGATAAGAAACAGATCCAAGAAGATGGTATAGCTCAGGGGTCTTCAAACTTGGTCCTTTTATGACTTGTGGATTTCAACTCCCAGAATTCCTCAGCCAGGCACGCTGGCTGAGGAATTCTGGGAGTTGAAGTCCACAAGTCATAAAAGGGCCACGTTTGAAGGCCCCTGGTATAGCTAAACAGTGAGACGAGAAAGCTGAAAAAATCCTGTTCCTATTTAGGTCATGGAATAGTAGTATTATTAGTAATAACAATTTAATTCTATGGAGTTGCAGAATTCAGAAAGATAGCCAGCTAAGTAAGAAAACTAGTAATGAATATAAGAAAATTAATGCTTTCCTTTGAAGATAGAGCTAGCTAGACTTATGTGGCATAAATAAAATGAACGCTAAAGATGAGAGCTGAGAAAAATGTCAAAGAAAGAAAAAAGAATCTCATAAAAGTTTTTGGAAAGAGACCAATTGTAGGTCACTTTTATAAATCATAGGGAAAAAATTACAGTAGGAAGGGAAGCATTGTTCTAGGCATACTTGAATAGATCTTGAAACCATTATTTATTTATATAAAATTTTCTATCCTCTGTCCTCAGAAAAACTGAGCTGACAAACAAAAGGCATCAATCTGCTCCATTCTCCTCACTCAATGAGATTTGCAGTACAGCTTCGGAGACACATGCAGAAGAGAAATATATCATGCTTATTCTTGGTTGGAATGCACTACTTTAGAGCAAAACACTTACTGGCTTCCATTTCTGTCCCTTCTCCAAAAGCATGAGTTGTGTATTATCCCCTAGTGACTGGAAGAAGTCTTCAGTATCCACCACCGTTCCATCTTCGTCTAGAACCAGTGTCATCAACCCAGCAGTTATCATTAAAGCATCCAAGGTCTAGAGATGAAGGAATACAAGAAAGTTTAATTTTAAATGCCCCTTTATGAAAGGCATGCTATAAGTCAGGTGGAAATAATTTCTGATTTACTGCAAGTAACTCAGTGAATCTTTCCTATAAAGTAGAAAATGCATTTCACCATCTACCATGAAGTTCAAATAAAGATCATAATTCTTCCTGACGGTGTATTCAGGAACATGTCATATAGGTACTGTAGGTTATCTGTAGCAGGGGTCCTCAACCTTGGCAACTTTAAGACTTGTGGACTTCAACTCCCAGAATTCCTCAGCCAGCAAAGTCTTAAAAGTTGCCAAGATTGAGGACCCCTGATCTAGAGAATATAAGCAGAAGCTATTGCATACATTTGGATCACAACAGTAACTTCTAATGGAGCTGGAACAAGAATACTTAAGCATGATTGGCAGGCTTATGTTTCTTTAGAGACTCAAACCTTGTTGATAAGGTCCTGTAAACTGCACGCCACAACTCCTCTTCGGCTGCTTCTGTCATGGTTACAAACACGAAAAGGCCGAGCTGCACATGGAAGCAGGGCTTGTCTTGTTACTGATCCCACCGATGTTCCCACTGATACTAAAGATCTGAAACAGAAATACAGTAATACTTTACTTAATCTCCCTAATGACTATGGACGTTTCAGTTAAAAAGGTTCAAGTAACAGCCTTTTCCAATCTGGAGCCAATGTTATATTGTGGTTCCTATTGCTGAAATTCTTAGCCAGCATGACCTGGTCAGGCTGACTTGGAATTCTGGGAGTTGTATTCCAGAAATATTTGAAGAAAAACAGGCTGTAGTTTTCCAAAATTACTGGTAAATCTATCGCTTAAAGTATGGCTCATTCCTCAAACTGCTTGCTGAATTAAAAAAAGAAAAAGAAAAAGAAGGGTGTGGCATGAGCTTTTTGTTTTTCAAGAATATATTTCAAATTTAATTTTTATTTTAGGCCAGAAAAGCCAAACACAGTCTTTGTCTGAAACTCCTAACTTGGATCCCTATTCCTTTTTCTAGAGGGAATCAAGACAATTCTTGACCCACCTAGCAAGTTTATTATTTTATTCTAATTAATAATTGTTTGCCGACTCCCTAAAGATAAATTTCATTTGGGGGAATTTCCAGGTTAGTGCTACATCTTTGGAATAGTAATATCTGGAGGCTTTGCCAGCTTAGTTATGATGACCCAGCAGCTGAGAAAGCAAAGATCTGAGACTATATATCATATTTCTACAACCTAGCTTTAGTGTCCAACTGATAGATAGATAGATTAGATAGATTAGATAACCTTTGTTGTCATTTTTTACTGTGGGCACAATGGCACACATTAAAAATGAAATTTAGTTGCTTGCTCTCTAAGTGTACACATACATAACACACATTTAAACATACTATATACAACATATATATAGAATGACATTAAATCCAGCTGCAGATTGTCAAAACTGGTAGCTTTTTGTCCATGATGCAATATAGATTTAAACTTTCTTCCATATGTTGCCCCATATTTCTTAAGCCTCTTAATAAACCCCTGTCTATTTGTTAGTCCAAATTAAATCTGCAGCAACATGGGATATTACTAAGAAGCAAGCCGCTGTATATGACTAAAATGGCACCTCTGTTATAGCAGCATATCAACAACCTTTTTGCCCAAATTTCCTTTGAACTTCTAGCTGCAGTTGTCTTTAACATTTCTGTATGTAATAAGAAAAAAAAAAGAAACTCATCACCTCTTGACCTAATACCATAGGCTCAAAAAAATCAGTCACAGTTTATTAGAGCAAAATGGCACCAAATTGCATTGCTAGCTTACAAAATAGAAGTTTGCGTAAATTTCAATGTGATTCCAAGTACAAAGGCTGTGTATTTCAGTTCATCCTGTTATGTGACATTTGTTTCCAGAAGGCTTTAAATTCCTGAGGGCCTTATGCAAAAAAAACAGTGCAACTGATGGATCAGATTAATTACCAAAGGTTTTCAATGGAAAAATTATCAAATAGGTATTAAATCACATTAATTGTGGTTAAAGCTCATAACATGATTTCCAAGCCAAGCTTTAAGTGAAGCTTTTTCAAAATTTTTAGAGGTCAACGCTGGTGATGCTTTACTTGGTATAGTATAGAGTCCTCTACCTATGACCATAATTGAGTTTTGACAGTCATAAAGTGGATCATCAACCTTTTTTTACAGTGGTCATTAAACAAACCCCCAGTTTGCCATAGAACATTTTTTCCCAAAAACTAGAAATATACTCTGGTTTCCAGAAAAACATTGTAAATTGCAGTCACATGCCTGCAGGGCACTGCAAATGGCTAATTCCCAAGAGCCCAAAATGCAGTCACATAACCAAAAGGAGTGGGAACCTGGACTTTGTAAGTTAGGAATAAGGCGGTAAATACCTTTTGGGAGTGGCTGTCATAGCTTAAATGGGTGCTAACATCTGGTTGTAAATTGGTAGTACCTGTAGTGCTTTGTTCTCAGCAAAGTCAATGTATGCTTGTCCAACACACCAGTCTTATTTTTCTTACACTTCTAGCCCACATCTTTTTCCCATGACCTTTGTATTTTTTCTTTCCTTATTTCAATTTTTAGTCTTCACCGAAAAGTGGCTGATTAACACTTGACCTAGTTTGTTGAATTAACAAAAATGCTCGGGTTCATACAACACATTGGCTCGTACCCTAACTTTCTCCGCTGCTCTTGTTTTTACTTAAAGGGCTTAATAGTTAAAAACTCACCTTTGACTCAGAATCCCATCCCAATAAAGAAAAAAAAAAAGGCTTCCCGAATAAACAGTACCATGCTTTCTAACATGCCAAGAACTGGACAGTTTCTGGAGTACAGATGTACCTAACTGCAATTTCACGATGAGCGTGGTCAGCTAGGGCAGCCACTGCAACAAGCCATTTTACTTTAGCAATACTTTAATCCAGGGGTTCTCAACCTTGGCAACTTTAAGACTTGTGGACTTCAATTCCCAGAATTCCTCAGCCAGCAAAGCTGGCTGAGGAATTCTAGGAGTTGAAGTCCACAAGTCTTAAAGTTGCCAAGGTTGAGAACCCCTGCTAATCACTGTAAGGCAGCGAGGCGCTACAAGCAGCCTACTCGTCTTTTCTCACAGTGTAAAAGGCACCCGAGGCGAGTTACAGGCACACGGAGCAAGCAAGGTAGCTTCCTTTCCGCCCGGGAGCTGGGCTCCCCTTAGGGCGACACCCCCCATTCGCTTCTTGATTCACTAGCCAACGAGGCGGCGGAGAAGCAACTAAGAGGAGCGCGAGCCGGAAAACGCTTAGTTGGAGGACCACCAGTCGGTGTTTGGTGCCGAGCCCGGACTGAGGACCAACGCTGCAGTCGTGGCTGGGTCTCGGGGGGGCGAGATATGGCGCCGTGCAACAGAGAAATGCGAGAAAAAGGCGCTTCCCTGACTAGAAAATTCCACGCTGTCGGAAGGCGACAAGGGAGGCGAGTTCAGCCGCGCTGCAAAAAAAAAAAAAAACCCCGACAGGTTGCCTTGGTAACTAAAATACCCGCGCACCGCAGGCACACAACATAGTTCCGCAAACAGGATGGTTGCCGGCTTAAGTTGTAGCACGCTTACCTCAACAAAACCGCCGCATAATCACGAGCGCTTTCCACAGCCATGGTCTTGCTTCTGTTCCTCCTCAACTATGACCCCCTCTCCGCTACTCCTTATTATGAGCAAAGGCGCCCCGCCCTCCTTGCCCTTTACGCAGCAGAACCGCCCATTGATCGGAGGCGAAAGAGAGGGACAGAAACCCAACACGCAAAAGGGAAGCGATTTCAGAGAATGCTTGTGGTCGTTTGGGTGGTTGGTGCCGGATGCTTTTATTGGCATTAGGCCGATGGGATCTTTTTGCAGTCCGCGGTCTACAAATTTATAATCTGAAGCCATTTCCCTTCACCTTTCACAGCTGTACCATGCTACAAGAAAAAGCATGGCTTTATTCTGATCCATCTTTCATAATTTTGTATTTACTCCTCCAGGGAAGGTGTTGTACCTGATTCTTGATTGTAGATTAGAAAACAAAACTCTTGATCACCATTCATATTTTAAGTGCTTAAAGACTGCTATCATCCCCTCGCCCTCTCCCCAAGCTTTTTCTTTTACACATAACTAACTCTTTCAAACCATGTTTGTTTTGAAGAACTTGGTTTGTTCTGTCCCTGGCTACTCTGAAGACCATAGAAATCCACCAGGCAGCCGAGCATTACTAGTGATACACAGTAGCAACAGTTCTCCAAATGTTCAGGCAAAAGTTACTGCATTCCAGATTTGCTTGGATGTGCCAAGCTTTGTACTGTAAGACTGCACCTTCAAAGCATATTAGTGAGTTTCTTGAACTATGATACATAGAGCAGACACAGTATTCATATATGACCTGAGTAGCATTTGGAACTGTTCTCTTATAGAACTGCTTTTTCTTCTTGTGCCATATCCGTTATCGGACATTGGCGATTATGTTGGTGATCCTGTTTTTATCAGCAGCCACACAAAAAAGTGCTGCTGAGTTTTGTCGCCTTTCATGTAAATAGTACTGCTTCTGCTGTATAAAATTGCATGAACTGTTTCACAATAGCATTGCCCTGCAAACATAGTTTATGATAAACTCACACATTAGAGGACATTGTACTTCCTGTGCTACTTTCTTCCACATTGACCCAGTGCTGTTAATAGCTCTGTTGTTCAACCAATCTGGATCTGTCAAAGAACAGGATCATCTGAGTCACATTTACTCTTGTCAACAAATTCTGAGAGACTGTCAAATGCTTTGCTGAAAATTATATATGCTATATTCATAAATTCTCATCCTTCAGGCAGTTAATACACAGGAATAAAAATGTGCAGGAAGTACCAATGTACCTATCCTTACATCCTTTTGACCCTTCCACTATGTTTATTTTTCTTTCCAACCTCTGACAAGGTCTGGAGAGAAGAGATATCCATTTTCACTTGTTATCACTATAGCTTGCCATGCAGTTTAGGATGTTGCTTTACTGAGGTTCCAGATCTAATAGTGTGCTGGACAGCTTAAGACAAATTTTAGTAAAACCAAAATGGAGGCATGGAATCGGTCAGAACTAGGTGAAAGTGAAGGAATTATTTCCTGACCACACTATGATTCACCAAACTAAAACTATGAAAGTTGATTTGGCAAGACTTTTTTTTTATAAAAAACTAACATAGAAAACTAATAAAAAAAGATTTATTTTTGATAAACTGATAATAGTTCTTATTTATCAATGTATTTTATTTTAAAAATATGCCAAGTTTCCAATACCTCATTTATTGTACAAGAACTCTGATAACAGTATCACAGAAGTTAGCCTTGACATAACATCTACAAACTACCGGAGCATTCACATGCTTTTCTCAGATTGAACTCAAGTAAATTAAGGGTTATCTAAATTTTTCCTGATCTATTTTAGATAGATAGAAAAGGATTGTAATCTATCATTTCAATTTGCATGGATGCCCACTTCAATGTGACTCTGGGTGGCTTACAAGAATTAAAAACAAATACTCAACTGTATTTGGGGTTGGTGGAAGAATAATTAATTATTGTTACTAAAGGGTTGTCTGGGAGGCCTTTGGTGGAGTGAAGATTGATTTAACTGGAAGTTGATAAGAAGGGGGAATAATAGGATGGAGATAGAGAACGATGAAGGTTATTTGTTTGAGATGTTTATTTTCAGTTGACTTATTATCATTAGATGCATTGGAAAATGTATTTATGCTCTGTTTATGGATGATTGTTTATTTTAATACTATGATTTGATATGACTACTCTCTTTTTTCTGTTAAAATTTAAAAAAAAAAACCAATAAAAATATTTAAAAAAAAAAAGAATTAAAAACAAATAATATAAGTAATTGACATTGTAGTAGTAAACATAATAGTAAAAAAAATAATCCTGCACAAGTAGACATCAGATAATCTGACTTGATTGTGAAATATTTAATATTTTTATTGTTTTTATTCCCCCCCCCCCCCTGCTTGCAGTTCTACTGGGAAGAAAACTATAGAAGCTAAGTAGTTCCAGTTGTGTTATAGAACAGGTCAACTCCTCATCCTTGGACCAGCATCGATCCGCAGCATGCCAGAAACCAGTTCGCACAAACAAGTGAAGCCCCATCCATGGGATGCAGGCAGCACATGAAATTAGGCCCACTCCCCACGGAACCGGTCCCTGGTGTCCAAAAGATTGGGGGCCGCTGTTAGAGAATATAGATTTGCCTCAACTTAGGCAAGTGTTTTCCAAAGATGGCAACTCTGGCTAATCCTGGCTAAGCTATACAATACACATCTTATAGCTGCCCTTTCTCCTTTAGAATGAAGTACATGTTGGCCATATCCTGATCTGAATTTCTAATGCTCTTTTTACTCTTACCTCTTTCTTTAGAAAAATAACTTACTGTATACTGCTGAGTTTGTTTTAAAAAAAATATTTTTGTGAGGCAGAATTCTTCTAAACAAATGGACTGAGGAAAATGGGTAAGTTCCCGCACACATCTGAATCAGGCCTCAGTACAATTCCTCTTAAGTTAAAAAATAACAGAAAAACATATGTATAATACACATTTGCCTCTTGGTTTTATTGGAAAATGAAGCTATTTTGACAAACATACATTAATAAAGAATTCTAGATATCATGATATAGTTCTTTATCCATTGGAAACAACTTTTATTCTATTGAATAATAATTACACATTATTCCTCATAGCCCCCTATGAGGTAGAAATGTCTGGATTAAAAGCAGACAACCAGTAATACAGAGTTTGTAACTGAACAAGAACATAACACCAAATGGCTCATAATGTATATATAAACAGCATAAACCGGTTAAGTTTCAGAGTTCTTGCAACAAAGATGTACAAAAACTCATGACCATACAGCTCTTGAATACCTTATACATGCCAAATAATAGGTCACCTTACCGCATGATGGCCTAGTAATTTCCGCTATATATATTTTTCCACCTAAAATATTTTCTGTAAAGCACAGGTAGGCACACTTTTATTTTCAAGAACCATACATTTTCTCAGGGATAAACAGTAGGGGGCTGTGATAAGAACCCAAAGGTAAGGATGTCCACTTTCTCACATACTGTTGTAGCCTTGGGGGGGGGGCTTTTCTTCCCAGACATCTGACCCGATCCATTGCACAAAAAATGGAAATTAGCCTATGAGGCTTAGGTTATTTGCCCTGTTATAAAACATATATAAGAAAATAATGGCTAAGCTATTAAACTTCCTAGAAACTATTGTATTGGTAAATGAAGGGTGGGAAAACTAAGAATACTAGATGTGAAATCCTTATTTGATGCCTTTTTATATAATTTTTTTCTTTAAAAAAATGCAACTCTGGTACATGGGTAAGTTAACACATTTCCATCCAGATTTGCTTCAGACAAATCCTGCTTCAGATTGTTACTGGTTTTAATATTCAATTCACAAGCAGATTTTTTTTTGATCTATAGAAAGATTATTGTTTCCTAGTTTCCATGTTTTCTATTCAAATTACTACCCATATCATTTTAAAGGGGTGAATGGGACTGTCCATGTGGATCATAATCAAATCTAAATCTAGTGCCTATATTCTGCCAACGCATAAAGTTCTGTGAATTAGTCTTCAATAATTACTGATACAATAGAGGCGGGTATCTTCTTTCACACATTTTAAATATTTTTCCTCATCGCTTTTGTAACCAAAGAAAAAATGGGCGTGTAGCTTCGGGTCATATTTTGCATCATTTTGATTCTTAACCCAAGTAATGTGCGCAAGAGTACAGATGTAGCATAACATATAGTTTGGCCCCAATGTCATTAAGAGCAAATTCTGGTTGAATCTTGTACCCGCCACTAAATTAGTCATTAGGCAGATTATAATCTAATCCTTTTATGTTTTGTTATAGAAGGGGAATATTGGAGGAATATCTTAGAAGAATACTATAAGGTTTGCAAGTGATACTGAGGAAGTGCTTTTGAACATTCCGAAGTGCTATATATAGAAGTGCTGTTATAAAAGCAACAGTGCATAAAAGTGCATACACTATCATTTTTAAACATTTGTGCAATGGCAGTTTATCATATTTTATGATCCTGTCCTAATATCTTATTTACATATTACTTATTAATGTTTCAGTTCATTTAACATTTCAGTTAAGTTTGTCTGATTCTCAGCTGTATCTTGATGACTACAGACAGGAAAAAAGTTAAGTGGCAGGAATTTTCCAATCATAAGGGGAGATGGATGGGGAATGCTCATGTTTTCTTCACTATTATGTAGTTGTGAGTGAAGAGAGGCATCTGTCACCAAAGGGATTGACATAAATTTACTGAAGTAGAATGATGGCTTTTATTTTTAACAGTTTTTCACCTGCATTCTTAGGCCCTTCTGGTTTAACTGCACAATACATGTTTTATTATACACATTAACTTCAAAATTTCATTTTTTAAGATATGTCACATTTTCTAAGTACTGAAACCACAAAGCTCTTTAATATGGAAAAATGAGACAATTCATACAGACAGCACATTAGTGGCACAGAAAGGAAGAAGTGATTCATTGGCAACTGCTATTGTAACACAGTTAACAATGAGTAACAAAGTTCTCATCACACAGTTAAACCTTCGATGAACTTTTGCACACATACAAAGATCGATTTAAGGGAGGTAAACTTTTGGCAATATCGAATAGTGGAAGAATCTCTTCTTCAGTGGTTCCTTTAATAATTATCATCAAATTCTACAGCAGCAAGGCTAGCCTGCAACAAAAATTAGTCAGGTGCAAATTATTTATTTCAAACATGTTTTTAAATGAGGTGCTATTGATTTTGATAGCTCTATTTTTACTAGAATTAAATTTGGATCCAATCCAGTATATGCATTTTTTTTAAACAAGCATTTATTCAATTTTTAAAACCTCTGAAAAGATATTTTCAATATTTAAGAGAATGGGCCAAATTCTTAGTTTCATACATACAGGGATAACTGGCTCAGGTTTAAATTAAATTCGTAAAAAGATATTTATTTAGAAGTATTATAAATGCCATTTATCAGCACTGCATTTAGGACTGAAAGATATTGAGACAAGGTACACTACGGCCAATGTAACATTCTTGCATTTGGATAGAACATGGATTATCAGAACCAGCACTTAATCCATAGAGTCATTGTCAGTAACTCTAGTTCACATAAATCTAAAGCCTAGTTCTGATATCTAGGGAGATAGTAAACTATTCCTAGATTATATTAGTTGGAATGCCGGGGGTGGGGGAGGCTCATAAGGGTTTATCACAACAATTTATAATACTCAAATATAGAAAACAAGACATCAGTGAAAAGATTAGGTTAGGATCCCTTTCATTGTAATTTCTGTTTCTTAGGCATTTATTTGGAAATATGCAACATTTCATTATGTAAACCAAAGTTCTAAAAGTTTGCCACCTTATGTGCTGTTTATGATAGCCCAAGTCATGCCCATTTCCATTCAAGAAAACAGTAGTGCTTGTAACATGTCGAGCCACAATTTTTGTATAATAGTGAGGTACTTCTTTCAGTTCTGTTCCACAGGATAAGCTACAAAGTACTTTTCAAGGAATACTAGCCGAACATTGCAGGAATCTCTCTGCTAGTTTTAAATTTGATAAGATTACTTTTCTCCACAATAATCATTCAAGGATACACAATGGCCATCTCAGCATATAATAGCACCTGCCTGGGTTTGAAAGCTAAGCGGAGGTGGGTCTAATTAAGATTGCAGAGGAAAACATCTGGAAAATACCAGGGCTTTAAACTACTGTAGAAGCATACTTGTGTGTGTACCATATAAATAAATGTAACTATCTCAAGAGCTGCTCAGTAGGTCTGTTTTAAATTTAGAAAAAAATAGTACTTTCACTCAAGTATTTTTGGATGAGGGCACTTGAGGCACTACTTGTTCCTTGTCATGGAACAACAACAGCAACAACAAAAAAAAAAATACCTGAGATCTGAAATATAAAGTTTATTTCTCATTCTATGTGAAACCAGAAACATCCCCACTTCTATTACAGCCTCAAAGAGCTTAACATTAAAAAAAAAAGTAACTGAAAAATATCCTCATTAAAAAGAGGGAAAGGTCCCAAACACACACATACACACATGCACACACAAATGCCCAAATACACCTCTTTCACCTTCCTAAAATGCAACTAAAATGTTTGTATAATATGTTTGATTTACAAACTGTACAAGAAACGGTTTCTAAAAGCCATTCATCTTAAAAGAAGTGAAATATTTCCAAAAGGTCATATTTCATATTATGTTAGGTTGATGTCTGGTCAATTCTCATCATCACGTCCATAGTGAATAGTCTGTATTTCCTGAGCGATGAATGAGGCCATCTCCTGGGTACCTGCTGCTATTACTCGACATGACATCAGATCTAAAGGTCCACCTAGGAGAAAAATTTATTGAAAAGTAGTTTAGATGTTTCTTTTGTGATGAAGACATAGATTCTTTGTGTAGTCCACTATGTGCATTTATCTGATAGATAGATAGATAGATAGATAGATAGATAGATAGATAGATATATGAACAACATTACTAAACTTTATTCTGATATGCAAAGTTTCTCATTCTTGCTCCTTCTCCCTTCAGAATCCCTTTCACCTAAGCTCCATAGTAGTGCTTAGAAATACCAATTTTTTCTTTTGAGTGTTGGTCTTTTTTTCCTCCTTCCAGAAGAAGGTAGAGAACTAGTATGAATAGAAAAAGGGTTGGCTGAAAGGTAAGACAGACATTTCCTGTCCTAAAGTCCATCTTGATATCACCCGAAACACTTGAGGGATACATGTAGGAAGTCTTGCTTTGAGCCAACTTGACTTGCCCATCATGATAATACAATAAGCCATTAGGGACTGCAACTGTAGAATAAGAACCACAGTATCTGCAAACTTTTAAAATTGTACATTAAACCCCTAGGACAGAAGCCCCCAACCTTTTGGGCACCAGGGACCGGTTCTGTGGAAAAAGGTTTTTCCACGGACCGGAGGAGGTGTGGTTTTATGTGCTGTCTGCATCCCGCAGATGGGGCTTTGGTTGTTTATGCGGCCTGGTTTCTGGCATGCTGTAGCCGGTGCTGGTCCACGGACTGGGGGTTGGGGACCCCTGCCCTAGAATACAGAATGGCTTTCCTACATAAGTTGGCTTTCTTCCTTCCCCATTTTTAAGGCCCCCATGTGGACTCACACTTTTCTGAACATTCTTTCCTAAAGGCTGGATTTCCAAGAAAGTCTAGAATGAGATTGTGGCAAAAAAAAATAAACTTTTGAATTTGAAGAAGTGGTATCATGTGCAAATCATACTTTGTACTTCTTAAAATATATTTGCTTACCTGACGTATCTATCACAACTCCACCTGCCTCCCTGATAATAACAGTAGCTGCTGCCAAATCCCAACAATGTAAGCCAAACTGGTAATATGCATCTGCAGCCCCAGATGCTAAATGACAGAGTGCCAAAGTAGCACTTCCAATAACACGAACCCTGCGATAAATGTTGAAAAAATTGCAAATAACATTAAACCCTAGCTTTGCTCATAACGAAGTGATTGTGCAGTGACATACATTTCCAAATATTGGACTCAACATTTTTACTTGTTTTACAGATTTTTATCCTTGATGCCCAGTATGAACATGATATTTTACACAGACAACACTTTCTTTAAAGAGCCCAGTGCAATAAAGATGAAGAGGGAAGCATGCATTAAATACATTTTATAGTCTAACATTATGCCAAACACAGCTTAGTTTTTGATGGAATTCATGAATTCAGTGCAAAAAATGAGACTGTGATAGCACTACAGCAGATATACCTCAGGGGTAGAATTCTCTTGCTATACGAGGGGTGCTATTGATGGCACAGCCCATATATGCATTTGAATACCTACGAAACTGTTGATTGGATTTCTGACTGCTGTACTTAACCGAAATATTATATTAACAATTTTCTTGTTACTAAGTTTATTAATTTTCCAGGAAACAGAATTACCCATGTGCCTGTGCCTTTAGCAATCGTTCCATGTTACTGAGAAAGACTTTCAGAGTGTCAGGATCTCGCTTTGGACCAATCTCAGTTAAAATCAAGGCTTTTGTGATATCTGCAAGAAAAATAATAGATATGTATTAAGGCAACAGCTTATTCTAATTTCTTTTATAGAGTTCTATATCTTTGGATGCAGAAATCATTTTTAAGAAGTCTTTTCAGAGGCAAAGCCCACAGCTGATCTTTGAATGGCATGCCAGAGACCACAGCAAAAAATTAACACTAAACTTGATTTCATTTATGGTAACATTTAAATACATTTAGAACCATACTAATAGTACAATTTCATGGAGTCAAACCAAATGCCTGCTGATTAAATGGACATGTCTACGTTTTCTTGGTTGCAGTTTGGAAGTAGCTTTCCATTGTTTTCTTTTGGTATGGTTTTTTTTTAACTTCACACTCTAATCTATAGCATGGGATTTCATACTGGTCTCCTATCCAAAAATCCAACTGTTCACAATTACAACTGTGTTGAAAAAAGTAACTTTATGACGAATCCCTACATTTATGACATTTGCAGATCTGTAAAGCAAAGGAAAACTGAAGAAAATAGTAAGTAGTCGTGATTTTACTTAATGACTGTTTGATTTATCAACTGTTACTAATCCCGGTTATGACTGCTAAACAAGGACTACCTGTTCTTTCATTGCCATTCTAGAATTGAGAAATAAATCTTTGTCACATTATATATCACACAAAATCCACAGCACTTGATCACTCTAGTCCAGGGGTAGGCAACCTTGGCTCTTTTATGACTCGTGGACTTCAACTCCCAGAATTCCTGAGCCAGCATGGCTGGCTCAGGAATTCTGGGAGTTGAAGTCTACGAGTCATAAAAGAGCCAAGGTTGCCTACCCCTGCTCTAGTCTAACCCTAGGTCTTTACTTGGACTTGTAGACTTAAAGTTATGAGATTCAAAGGCCATGTGATTTAAATTTTAGATCTTGTAATAAAGATAATAAAACAGAGTGGGAATGTCAGATGCAAATGATATATATTTTTGAGAAAGAAAGGTGACAACACAACAGCTTAATAAACTTTTGTACAATATCCATTGCTATTCTAGAAATAGATGCAAAATACTTTAGGGTGAATCACTGTTTCTTATTAGCATGCATGTACTATTTACAATATTAGATGTTATTGCACTCAATAACGGGAGGCCTCTAGGCAGATTGCAAAGTGATTTAAGCAATTCAAACCAAACCAAACCAAACCAATTTATGTGTACGCATTGACATATGTACATACTCCAGTAAAATGCAAAATGTGGAACAAATTAATGCATAAATGTCTGGGAGAACAGGAATGTCTTCTAATTCATCCTTACAAGACCAAATTAGTAATTACGCTCTTAAAGTTATACACTAATAAGACAACAGAAGTCGTGAACATTAAAGAAATTGTCTGAACTCTGTAAACTGCCAGGGAAATCTGTTGAAAGGTGGTTTTACACTGTATCTCCAGAACAATATAGCCTGTTTTTCATAATGTCCTTGTAGCAACCATAGCATAACCCTAACCGTACTTTTGGCTCACTTGTCTGCCAGTGAAGATATGCCCAGCTGAGGGCATCCATAGCAAACTGAGACTACAACAATGCATGGTGACATCAATAAGAGAATCTTCCTGATATATTTGTGTCCCAGTGCCTGATGCAAAAGTATAAGTTGCAATTTCTATATTGTGAGATCACAACACATGATTCATCACTTGCCCTCCATCCCCCACTCTGGGTGCCCAGACACCCAGCAATAGGATTAAACAGAGTTTAATTTTAGTGGAGCTGAATTTATAGTGATTTAGCAAAAATATTATTAAACTGAATTAAGAAAAAGTAGGCATTACCTAGAAGATACATTAATTTTATCTAAAATTAGTGACAACTTTATAATATTATATATATATATGTATATATGCATAAATTTTATAGTGTTTACAAAATCTAAACCAACCTGTCACTTTTGACACCTGAAGCCTTTTGCCATTACAATATGACCCTTGACCTCTTCTACCAGTGTATAATCGTTCTTCAATGCAGTGATAAATTACACCAAATTCAAGCTTTAGGTTTTAAGAAAAGAAAAGGAACATGAATGCAATTTGCATTATATCAGTATAAACAAATCTCTTTTAACTGCATAAGATTGCAGTTTACACTATTTTAATTATCCCAAATATTTCTTATGATAAAAGCTACATGAAATTAAATATATCATCCCCTTATATAATGGCTCATTTTTACATCATAGTTACTAAATGAGAAATACAAGAAATGTCTTCTGCAGAGTACTCACTGCAAGCATAATCACTTATCAGATGTGTTCCATCATCCTTGTCTTGAATTCTCCATTGCCTATCGCCTACTATCAAGACGTATCATGTGTAATTCACCCCAAAGCAATTCTCAGTTTACAGAATATGAAGGGTAATTGTGCTTCCAAAGTTTGCATGATCCAACGTTTTTGCTACCACAACATTTTTATGGCTTTCAACATTGTCTAGCAGCGAGGGTGGATGTCAGGTGAGCAAAGTGGGCAAATTGAGGTAGGGAGAAAAGGTACTGGTTATTTTTTGTAGGGAAACTCAGTTCAATGGATTGCCTGTTCTAAAGGAAAAGCATAAAAGCCACATACTGGCTACCAACATTGTTTCTAGAAATCCAGACAAATATTCTACAGTAACATGAGACGATAGAGAATACAGAGAACTATTAATCCTGTGATTTAACTGATAGACCAGGGGTAGTCAACCTTGGCTCTTTTATATGTGCTGGCTCAGGAATTCTGGGAGTTGAAGTCCACGAGTCATAAAAGAGCCACGGTTGACTACCCCTGTGATAGACAGTACTGCTGGTCTATGATTGCAATAAACCGATTTGATTCATTGATTGGTCATTTGCTTAAGCACTATGCCACTCCTAAATGCATAAACTTTGCAAATGTATCTCACAGATAGCAACTTAGTGTAAGGAAAAAGGTTAAGGTTAAGGAGTACTTCTGTAACTGTTTCTTTGCAACAGTGTTCTGCATGGCTAGAACACATATATTTTTACTATCCAAAACATTTTTAGTAAAGAGAAGAATCATTTATATTTTTTATGTAAAAACATCAAAAGGATGGTTTGAATATTATAAGTAGGTTTATGCACTGAAATCTATATTTCCACAAATATCACAAAATAAATTGGAAAAATGTTCTATAAGATTTATTCGGCTGAATTTATTAAATCTGGTTTTCTTTTCATTTTTTAACAGCTGCCACTAACGCCTATCAAACTTACAGAACATTATTTTATACCTCTTGGTTGACAGCAAATCCAATGCTAACAGCTACAGTTGGAAACCTGTGTAAATAAATACATTATATTTATTAATAAATTTTCTGAACAATGACTTTTATCATATCAACATTGTGATAGTGTTTGTTCATTGGTTCTCAGGTAAGAAATCTTACTTTTTTATATTTAGAGATAAAATTCTAAATTTTTCCTAAAATTTTAATTGTTGGAAAACTGATTTGCATTCTGACCCTAAAGGACAGTTTTGTGACTTTTCCAATGATTATCTGATTCTCAGAAAGTTCCCCATTCTTTAAAATCTTAGGAATCTACGCAACCAATTAGCTGTTGCTCCTATTCCCTGCTGCCATCACAGGATATTGTCACACCAGAAATAGACTAAGAGAGAGGAGCAGCTGCTTTTCTAAAATAAATGTTAGAGTTCAAAAGTAATTTTCTAACAACTGCTGTCACCTTATAACTTGAGAACGTAAATATTATTTTTCCTTCCATAATTTTCAGCCCAATTTCCCAAATTATTTCACCATGCAGCATTGGGTAAAAAATAGGCTTTTTAATACATTCCATTATGACGTATTTTATGAACCAAAGATTGCAGACTAGTGAAAATTCCCTCCAAAAGAAAATATAATTCAAGATGATCCAGAATATGACAACTTAATACTCAACAGACTAATTTGTTAAAAGAACAGCAATTACTAAAGTAGGTCAAATTAATGATCTGAATTTTGCTGTTTGATAGTTGTATATATAATTTATTTTATAAATAAATTTGATACAATCCTGGTGCACATATTTGCTTGGTGCAAAACATGCACTGGATGAGTTGTAAGCTCCGAGTCAGGCCCAAAACCAAGAATGACACGTAGTGATTCTTCCAAGGTGAGTTCTTTATTGTTTCCCACCTATAGACAAAATCTTGCCAGACTGAGCATTTTACTGTTTGCATGCACAATATACTCTGTAGCTATTATGGAGAGGCTGCCTTTAGCCTCTTTCTCCTGCACATGATATTTCAACTGTGTTGCCTCTTGCTTCTCCGGAATGTAGCCTTTCCTCCTGGGAATCAATCTCCTTCTACATTTTATCACACTCTATGGAACTAGAAGGGATTCAACACGCACAGAAATTCAATTGATACTTCACGCATTTAAAGATGCTTGACAATCTGTCTTGTGTCATTTGACACAAGGTTTTCACTGTGTCTTTACCTATGTACGAAATTGCAAGTGCCATCAACAGGATCAATAATCCAGGTTGGACTGTCATTGAGTATGCACTTTGAACCAGCAGCAGTAGCTTCTTCCGCAATAAACCTAACATTGGTATAGACAAGACTCAAATTAAAAAAACTTAGAATTAAAGGAGCATTTGAAGCAGTCGCAGATGTATTGTTTAATAAAATAGGTTCGAACCTGAACAGCATACTAGGAATTGGCATAAAAACTTTCTCTGTTACATATATCTTTAAATAAAAGAAATTTAAAACATCGTGATCAAAAGATCTCAAGAAGGCTTAAGGGACAAAGTTCTTATACACATGCCAACATGAATGAGAAATCTACATATTTCATGAAAAAATGCAATCACTGCTTCTTCATCTTTTTCTACAACATTCCTCTTTTGAATGACAGCCAAAAGAACATTTACAAAGTGTATAAATCACAGGCTTTTTCTTTGAACTATGTACAGTTCATTTATTTTTACAAATTAAAGCAAAATTAACTCATAAGAACATAAGAAGAGCCATGCTGAATCAGGCCAAAGCCCATCGAGTCCAGCATTCTGTGTCACACAGTGGCCCACCAAATGTACATGGGGATCTTGAGCAGAAAGAGAAGGCAAAACCCTCCCTTTCCCTTGACCCCCAAACAAATGGTACTCAAGGGAATCCTGCCTGCCTCAACCAACATAGAGGCGGCACATGGACATCTGTTTTAATAACCACCAATACACTTTGCATCCATGAATCTATCTAGCCCTGCCTTGAAGCTGTCAAGGCTGACAGCTGTCACGACCCCTTCAGGAAGTGAATTCCATAAATCAACGACCCTCTGGGTGAAGAAATATTTCCCTTTATTTGTCCTCACTTTATTAGCTATAAGCTTTACGGAGTGCCCCCTTGTCCTGGTATTGTGTGATAGGAAACTCTTGTTTCCTCTGGTAGAATATACTGGAGGGAGAACTTTCAGGTTGTGAATAAAAAGCAGTTTCCTGCAGCGCTTCAGAAATTTATAAGATTGTAGTCCCAGCCCATCCCTCTTGTAAACAATAATTAAAAAACAAAAACAAAACATTAATAATTGCCAAAAAAAGTCTAGATCGGTGGCGAACCTATGGCATGCGTGCCAGAGGCAGCACTTAGAGCCCTCTCTGTGGGCACGCGCGCCGTTGCCCCAGCAGAGTTCGCCGGAATAGTGAGCTCGTGGCATTTGGAAGCAACAGGGAAGGAAGTGAGCGAGCAAGCGGCATTGGTCCCCCGAGGATGCCCCGGAGATGGCTAGGGACTGGCCCCCGCCACCCTAGCCCCGGCCACGCTCACCCAGTCTGCCGTGATCACTGCAGCCACACCCACTCAGTGGGCCATGCCCCCCCAAACCCCTGAGGGCACCACAATGCTGATGCAGCCCTGGCACTTTGCGATAAATAAGTGGATTTTGGGTTGCAGTTTGGGCACTCGGTCTCTAAAAGGTTCGCCATCACTGGTCTAGATTGTAACCATCTATAACTGGAACCTTAAAGGAAACCTTAAAGCTGGATTTAAGACAACAAAGACTAGAGAATTAAAACAAGAATGACACAATAGAAATTGGCAAACATTCATTTTAGAATAGTCTGAAAATGTCTCTGTGCCCCTAGCTCAAACTAAAATAGGTGAATAGTCTTATAAAGAGATATATTTTTACTATACTCTGCAAGTGTATGAAAAACTTTACAATCTCTGTTATGCTTTGGACAATAATATTCTTGCCACTGTTTCCTCTAAATGTACTCAAAAGGTGTTGTAAGGTTAATCATATACACAGCTATTACATAATATAATTTAAGTGTAATGAAAGAGCTAAGACCAAGAAATAACAGTCTCAAATCCCCACTTATCTATTAAGCTCATGGAATGGAGAACTTGGATCAAGAGACTTTAAAATGAAGTCAAATGTATTTATTGAGCACATTTTTATAAAGTTAGTTACTATAAATACAGATCAGTGTTTTTCAAACTTCACAATTTTAAGGTGTGTGGAATTCTAACCCTGTTAATAATTCTCCTTCAAATTTTCAAACCTAAAAAAGCAAAAATGAAAGTGTTGGAAAATGTGACTCTTCTAATTGTTTACCTCCACTCCTCCTGGCTCTGCTTTCATCTGATGAAGTTCTAGGGACAAAAAATTTGGTCTCTACAAATTTCCCCAACCTTGGCAACTTTAAGACCTGTGGATTTCAAACTCCCAGAATTCCCCAGCCAGCAGGTTTTAAAGTTGCCAAGGTTGGGGACCGAGCATATTGGTACACGCAAGAGACGTTTGTAGCAGAAAAAGTCAAACAGTCAATTGCTGACAAGAATGGTAACTGAAAATCTATTTCTAGGTATAGCTTTCCACATCTTCTACCATAACCTGGAGAAATCTTTCGTCTATCTATGGCAATGTTTTTCAAACTTGGCAACTTTAAGATGTACGGATTTCAAATCCCAGAATTCCCCAACCAGCATGCTCAGATGAAAGCAGAGCTTTGGAGTAGTAGAGATAGAGCTGTTGAAAAAGCCACATTATTCAACCATTTCACTCTTGCTTAATTTATGTTTGAAAATTTGAAGCAGAATTAATCACAAGGATTAGATTCCTGGCTAAAATGAGCAAACTTGTTCATACAACAGAAGCAGCTTAAAAGCACTCAAATAAAAGAAAAATAAACTAAGCTAACAAACCATTTGTGCAAACCACCTTAACCATAATATTCTCATCCAGGTTCAGAGAGTGCATGCAACCAAATTCCATTGGGGCGCAGTATGTTTAAGAACCAGATCATTATGTGGCAACGTAACACAACCAAGGCTATATCTGGTTATTGCCAATCTATACTCTCCAGAAAGTTTCTGCATGTGAAACATGCTTGTTTCATTGAAATGAAACATCTGTTCACCTAATTATGATTTTCATTCATTCAAAAATTACCAGTAGAATAATGTTGTGGCCAGACATTACCTGTGAGAGGGAAACTTTTCTTTCAGTGCAGAAACAATTAAATTTTCCACCAAGTGGTCAGTTTCAGTCACAAGATCTGCTGCAGATGTTTTGGTAGATACCTGCTTTTCCTCAGTGAGAGCTTTTCTAATAATCTAGAAAGAAAATATTATACATTGTTTTACAGATTTTTCCCATTATTTCTGAAAATTAAATTCTCAGTGGAAATAAGCCATATAATTCTTCGTTATGTACACAGTAACTTTTAAAATAATATCACATGTAAAGTACAGTATTTTATTCCAGAAGATGCTGGTGCTGATTAACATAATTATCATATTTTTCTGTTAAATTTTCTTCAATAATGGCTGCTGTTTAGATGCCATATTTTTGCCCCAAAATTAGGACACTAACACTTTGTCACTGTATAAATGTATATATTATGAATTCAGCTATATTAGCATTTCAATCGCACGTTGTTTTAACAAAAGCTATCAGAAGAAAATATTTTGCACACTATCACAACTACATAAAATGGACTGCTTTTGACTTGGTTAAACTGAGTTAAAATAAGTTAAACTGGTTAAATTAAGATTGAACTGAGTCCAGAATTTGGTCCTTAATGAGTGTATAGTGACATGCTATAATTTTATACAGTCTGTACCATGGAAATTGTTACTATAAAAACAATTTTGGTTTCTGCTAAAACTATTATATATACAATTTTCTAGAGGCTAAAAAAATGGGCCAAACAGGATATACATGATACAAAAATATAAATCTATAATTTCTTATTGTTTGCTTATCCTTATATTGCCAAATATTATCTTTTAATTCTTTGCACTTTCTTTCAGAGTAAAATATTAATTGAGGCAAAAATGATCATTGCACAGTATCCAAAAATGACTTACAATACAAATTCCATTCTAAAGGCATGTAAATAGAAATATTTTTAAAGTAAACTCAAGGGAAGCGGAAGGTCTTCAAAAGAGCAAGGAGAAGCTAAGCATGACTGAAAACATCTGTTATTTCACAGAAATGTAAAGGAAGTGCTGGAGCTGTAATCTTTATTTAAAATCCTTATTTGAAAAAAATCCTACAAGCATACATATATTTACTTGACACAGTGATATTCCCATGGATTTCAAACAAGGCATATTTATTTATGACATTCTGGATTCATGGCCATTTACATAAAAACATAAATATAGTTTCACTATTCAGTAAAAGTAAACCCACTCCCAATTTGAGATTTAGAGAACTGTGAAATAGGATAATCTTAAGTGCCCTCCGAAAGGCTGTCAGGGAAGTTATGGCTGGGAACCTCTGTGCTAACACTGGGACATATTCAGAGAAGCATTATACTCTTGCCTATCTTAAGTAGGTGATCCTGCAGCTGCCTTAAAACCATACAATAAAGGGTTAACACCAGCTACCCAGAAAGGAACAGAGGCATTATAAAACAGTGCCTCCATCTCCCAGCTCTCTTAAATGGTCCAGAAGAATACAATGGTTGATGGTACTGAAGGTTATTGTGTGACCTGAAAGAACCGGGATGGGTACACGCCTCACTTTGAGATCATGATGTAATTCATCTCTCAGACTAATATGGTATCTGTCCCATGCCCAGGTCAAAATCTTGATTAGGGTCTGGATTATCCTTTTCTACCATGCTCTCAACAATGTGAAAAGAGGAGCTAGAGCCACGATTGGTTGGAAAGAGTACACCATTGTCAGGATAAAGGACATAATCACATTGTTCAATAAGACATGGACTACTGAACCCCATGCATCCTCCTATGCTTTCTAAACAGCCAAATGGAACATGGACTAGGTTACATGTGGTAGATCAGGCATATCCAACCAGTGGTCCTGGACAGGGAGTAAAAATAAAGGAAGTTTGTTATTTATATATATATTAAATATATATATTATAAGCGGCCCAAGACAATTCCTCTTCACTCAGCGTGGCCCAGAAGTCAAAAAGTTGGACAATCATGTGGTGGACCATTTTCCACAGATCATCTTATATACTTCTTCAGAATTAAGAAGCTGAAATGAATCTTAAGTTACCCTCACAAGAGCTAATCCAATCATGACCCATCCTGTGCAGAGTCCAGACCAGAGGGAATTTAAGCAGTTTTATGTATGAAATCCTGCCCTAGAATCTCACATGGCTTTCAGAGAGAGCTTCTGCTTTGTGCCCTTCAAAAAAATGCAAATAACTGTACAGAGGGCTGTAGAGGCACCATCTGTAATCACAATAAGAAGCATTACTTTGCCATCCTTTTGCCATCAAGTATGAAGTGATTACTTGAATCTAGTCCCATCTGGTCTTGTTTTTTTATCCATTAGTACTCTAGGTCTCTTTTCTGCCACCTTGTCCCTCGGAACTAGCACACAGGAATAGTCCAAGATGGGCAGGATTTCATACATAAAATATGGAATTAGCAACTGGTTGGAGGTGATTTATTTCATCAAGTGTTCTGGTTACTTCAATATTCCAAAAATTGCTCAGGCACTTAAAACGGCCATTTACCAGGTTATTCAGAATAATCCTAAATGCTCTCTGAAATCCATTTAAATTCATTAGGCGCTGGACCAGATTATCCAAATACTGCAGGTCCTGCCATCCTGCAGAGCCTCTCAACAGTGATGAGACTCATAACAATCTAACTACAGCAAAGATTTAATCTTTATCTTCCATTATCAGATGATATGTCAACTGCTTGTAGATGAATACCATACCTAGTACAACACCAAGACTGCCTAGAGCAATGGTGGCAAACCTATGGCATGGGTGCCAGAGGCGGCACTTGGAGCCCTCTCTGTGGGCACACGTGCCATTGCCCCAGCCTTGCCTCCCCTGTGACCTCCTCCTCACCAGCAGGCCCCTGGAGAGAGTCGCCCCCGAGCGTG
This sequence comes from Bothrops alternatus, assembly GCA_034064705.1. NCBI lineage: Eukaryota > Metazoa > Chordata > Lepidosauria > Squamata > Viperidae > Bothrops > Bothrops alternatus. The sequence continues at coordinate 7,821,093 of JARGCV010000079.1, read as the reverse complement.
GCCCACGCGCAGCAGTGCTGCCAAGGACATGGCAGCCAGACAGAGTAGACAAGACTCTGCCCTCATGTCCCATCGTGCACAGTTAATGCTGTGGGGCGCAGGCAGAGGGCGTGGCCGCCATGCCACTGCTGAGTGATCTGCGGCGTGCCCTGGAGGTGGTGAGTGGCCCTGTGGGCAGGCGGGGTGGGGGCAGGGCACTTTTTGGGCACTCGGTCTCTAAAAGGTTTGCCATCACTGGCCTAGAATTACCATGAAGTTCATGTAATCTTCCTTCAGGATATGGAGGGCTGAAGTCTCCCAAATGAAAAGCAATGAGCTTTCTACCTCCTGCTCTCCAATGAGCTCTAAGAGCTCACAAAAACACTCTGCTGTGTAACAAAGTGTTCAGTACACAAGCAAAGTTCCTAATTTGCCCAAAATCACAAATAGGCATGCACAACTTGTCCTTTCCAGACCAAATCCTTTGGTCGTTATTAATACCAGACAATCATTGCTACCCAAATCACCTACTATTGGATCGCTTGCTAATGCAGGACCTGAAACATGGCAGAGCAGATTTCCAAGAGGGCAATATCACAACTCACTGTCAACCCCAAGTCCCAATACTGTATACCTAGTATCAGGTATACATGCTCATCCACAACCAAACTGTGGAGAAATATGTTCTTATTCTGTATAAATTTGGCATCTCATCAAAAAGGTTCCTGGGCGAAGAACCGGGTCTCTTTTTAGGTACACAGTATTAAACTCAATTGAACATATAGGAACACATGCAAAATGGGATATTCAAGTTATCCAACTGCTATTTGGAAGGCCACAAGTAAAATCCAGTTCATGGACAGTCATCATCATAATCAAAAAACATTTTTGTTATGTTTCAAGAGTTAAAAGAACTTGTCAGAAATATACAGGATATGCAAACCACATTTCCTTTCCTCTCTACTATTGCTACAGAAAGGTAAGGTAGCAACATAACTTAGGTTTCAGCCTCAGGCAACTACTCTAAGCATATGCTATTAATAGCAAGTAAACTTTGCCCTATAAAGCAACAAAAAAGGAGTTGCAGTAGTTGGCAACTCATCACTTTGAGAAACTAAAAGAAATGATACTGACCAGACTCTTTGACTCATGAAGTGTGTCATCTGACAGGCCCAAAGATCAAAGACATGACAAAACAAGATTTATCAAATCCACTGATAATAGGCTTTTCCTGCTAATACATGTGGGTACAAACAGTTCTGCAAAAAACCAGCTACAACTACATTGCATGAGACTTTGGAAAGAGGCTCAAGATCCCCAGGGCTCAGCGATATTCTCATCTATCCCTTCAGTTCATGAAAAAGACCGTAAGGGGAAACAATATTATAAATCAGTAGGGGGTATTTGATTTCCGGGACTTTTGTCTAAATCATCCAGGTGACATATTGTTGGCAGAAGATGGGTGATACTTCATTAGGACTGTAAAAATGTATTTGACAAAAGGATGATAAATGTAAACAAAAATCCTGAAGGGCTTCATATAAAGGCTTGTACATTGTAAGAAGAATTAATGTTGCTGAAATGGGGGTTTTAAACCATTCAAAAAAACAAAACAAAACAGAATGAGGAATAAACCTCATGGTCATTGTTGTCTATACATTAATGTTAAGAGCCTGGGAAATAAGGCAAGCTTGGGCTCTCAGCAGAGAGAGTCAAATATGATAAAATAAGCATAACAGAGAACCACTAGGATGACTTTATCACTGTAAAGTAAAATATGTTTATTAAGTATAATAGAGACTTGGTAGGATGGCTGTATTCCTGGAATAGAACAATAGGACATAATTTGTTTGAAAGGAATAAAAGTAATAGAAAAGGAGGAGTGCGCTTTGTGTTAAAAAAAACATTCTTGTTCAAAAATAACATATAAAAGCAATAATGTGTTGGTGTTGGCTAACCCAACCCAACCCAACCCAACCCAAACTAAACAGCTATCTACTTGTAATGTTAAATGTGGATTTGTACAGAACAGGGAACTGGATGCAAGGGTATAAATATCATAATATTGTACTCCATCATTATAGGCCCCCTCTCCAATAAAATTATATGCTTTTGCAGTAGACACTATCATTATGTAATTAGCAAAATGACTAGTTGATTTTATCTCTCCTAAGAGGTTACTGTTTACTGGACAGTTTAAACAGAAGAAAAACTAAAATAAGAAATGTTGTGATCATTCTTATTTGGGAGAATAGCAATATTGTGTCCTTTCTCAAATTTAGTGTGCAGGTGTAAAAAACTAATGTAGGAAGAAAGCACTTATAAAAACATACAGTAGAGAATTTATTATTCAAATGACTATTACTGTTTTTTATTTATTTATGGCAGAGTTTTCAGTGATCCTTATTTTTCCTTTTTGAGACATAATTTCATGCTGAATGTTAAGAGCTCAGTTTTAAAAGCACTTAAAACCTGAAATATCAAGGTTCAGGTTCTTCCTCAATTATGGAAACTCACTGGATGATACTGAACTGAGAGCTTTTTTTACAGAGTTGTCATGAAGAAAACATGAGAAATTCACCATCCTATCTCCTAGAAAGAGTGGATCTAGATCAAGGTCCCCTAAGTTGTTAATATCAACACTCAAGGATTGATGGGACAACACAGTATTATTATTCATTGCAGTGCTGTTAGTTAAATTCGTATTTATTATTTTCATATAATAAATATGTGTCAATGAACAATCTGAAACTTCATGAAGGGGTAAATGAGCTGAAAAGCTCAAGACCACTCATTATAGATCTATAGAGAGAAAACATTATATTAACCCTTCAAATAATATTGTGTAAAGGTGAAAGTAAATCTGCTGAGTCCACTTTGTGATTTTCTTTACTTGTATAGCTGCATTTCCTAAGTTCCAAATATCCAGTAAAAATGAGCATCTGTACCAAACAATGACACCAAAATACCCAAGTTTATTACAGAGCACTTCTCCTATATGTGATCACCACATTCTTTTACATCTTATCCTAAAGGAACATGTAGAGGGCAGGTTTCTGCCCTTATTCAGGAGTAACTGAAACCTAATGAACTTGATGTGTTTGCACCCAAATCAACATAAGGGCAACCATGCACTTCTTCTCCAACCTGATCCCCTCCAGACACAACTCTCTGAAAAAGTGCTCAGTGCATCTGAAGGGATCCATGTTGGTGAAGGCTGGCTTGTGCATTGGTAGGTCCCAAGATCTGCACACAGTTGCAACTCAGATTAGCAAGAAATCTCGACATAAATCTTACAAAAGGCAGAAGGAACAAAGCGCAGTGGGGAGCCTCCTTAGTTTACTGATGCCCCCAAATGGGGGGGGGGAGCGACCCAAGAAAGTTTTCCTCCTAGGGCTTGCTTGCTCCCAAGGCTCCACGTGTGGCCTGACCTCGAGCCCCTTATGCGACAGCCACCCCCACCCCCACGCTCACCTGTCCCGCCTGGAGCGCGAGCTGCACCGCCACCTCCAGGCACCCTTCCCAGGGGTCTTCTCCGCCGGCGGCCGCTTTGCCTAATCCTCGCTGCCCGCTGGGGTTCATGATTACCGCCGCTCCTCCTCCGCCTCCTCCCGCGTTTGCGAGGATCTCCGCGGAAATAGGAAGGGGGGAGGGAATTGGTGCGGCAAGTCCTTGAACTTTCTCTGGCGCTCCGGGCGCTTCCCTCGCTCGGGCTATTGAGGGGGTTGTTTACTTCAGCCCCGCGGGGCGCCTCCTCCGCACCCCTTCCCGCCGCTCTTCCTGCGCCGCCGCCGCCGCCACCACTAGCCCTCGCTGCCCTCTCGCCTTCCCTGAGGCACCTCGGTCGCCGGTACAGAGGAAGGCGGGAGGGGCTCCACTGACACAGAGCCCGCCTTCCTCAGCCGACTGGCCATGCTTTCCGCCCGTCTAGGGGAGGAACCGCCTCTCTCCGCGCCCAGCGCTCTTGCTGACACTTAAATTTTAGGACATTGCGCTCAGGCTGGTTCCTCACGTAGCTAGCGAATCACGGGCGCGGGTGGGCGTTTCTAGGGCAATAGGATGTGATTCACAGGAAGTTCCTCGCTTCTTTTTTTTTTTTTTACACCCCCCCCATTCATTGCCCCCCTCCCCCTTTAAAATTTGAATCCGGTCTTCCTTTCGCTGTTTCACCCTCTTGAAAAGCAGCGTTTGTGCTGCTTTGCAGGTCATTTTTTTTGCAAGACATTTTCGGATGCTGGCAATGCAGTTCTTGAAAGTTCGCATTTCTCCCGCTTGTCAAGTTAAGTCTGGAGTTCTTGCCGTCAAAGACATTTCGTTTCCATTATTTTTGATTGCAGAAATTAATATCCACCCTTTTAAATACAAATTCCCCGCCTCAGGAAACTGCGTAAGCCCAACTGACAGCTAAAAAGCGAATTCAGGTTTTCCAAATGTAGGCTGTTTTGCTAAAATGGTTGAATTAGGATGGTATTACAGTTTTACTGAGGGGTAAGATAATATTTCTCTCGATGAAACTATTAACCTTATTTTCTCCAAGAATGTTCTCTCTAAAAAGAACCAAGAAAGTTAAGGCGCCTCTCCCGCCGTTCTGTAATTGGTCAGATCCTCCAGACAAAATCGGCTTATAGGACATTTATCCAGCGCGCAGAAAAGATTTGAGTTCAACGAGCACATGGCGAGTCTTTTACTATCTTAAATTAATTTTAAATTAATTAAAACTAGTGAATGGTAAGCAAGTAAACTGTAATATCAATGTTAGTTGGAATACTGATTTATTTCTTTTTCATATTTTAAACGAATTTATTACAAATAATGACCATCCACACAGAAAAAGTGTCAAGTTGGAAGTAAATCTGCCCTTCCTCTATAAAGAGAAACAAATTTCTAGGAATTGGTCCTGTTGGATAATCTAATACTGTTGTTGAGGACTACTTGTACAAATGATTTTCCTTCCCAGAGGTGTGGATGGGTGTACTTTGGAAAGATGATTTCCTTTTAATACAAGTTGTGGAAGTGCATTAGCACTAACTACACTATGAGAACTTTTTTTCAATGTATTTGTAAGCTTTTTTCTTACAGTGATTAGTCTGAAGAGTTTTCTTCTTTTTATTTTAGATGTAATACATTCCTCACCATTCAGTTATAACTGAAGAAGCTTCTTGGATGAGAAATGAAATGTTTTCAAAGAAAAAAAAAACAAAGTCCAGTCGCGTTTTGGAAAAAGCATCTTTGTGGCAACCACGAGCTGGATGACTGAGAATCTCCATAGATGACAGAGTATAATGTTGGTCTTGAAATCACATGCTGAAAGTTGCACTGAGAATTACAAGTTTTATCAAAGGTTCTTATAAATGCTAAGTACAGTTTTAAAAAAGATTCTAAATATTGTTTATAAAATAGGAATATGAATTATAGACAAAACTATATATTCATTCCATTTTTTTGCTGTACTTTTGTTTATTTCAGAGTTATTTGTGTTAATTGTGTTTTTTCAAATGCTAGGCACAGCCTTATGTTCCTGGTGACTACATGGATATATCTCTGAAGTATTAGGTATGTTCACCACCTTGAATTACTTATAAAAAGTAATAAAGGCAGCATAAAAGTATACTAAATAAATAATAAGCGGTTTCTTCAGGTTGAGCTGTAGAAGTTTTCAATTCTGTTCACCAATTTATTTTTCAATGAGTGGTAATAAATTATTATGTGTTAATTAGGATTTTGGGGTGGGTGTTTTAGTATCCTTCCCAGGCTCAAATAGTTACAATTGGGCAGCCATATAAATGCTAAATAGATAGATTTCTGAGAGTTTTGAAAAATTACAAAGCTGTTTCTAAAGTTCTTAAACTCTACTAATCCATTCTTAGTGAAATGAAATGGAGAAAATGGGACAACACTGAATTTTTTCAAAAGTGTCTATCCTGACCAAAAAAAAATCCCAAGAGTCACAATATAATTTTGTAAGAATTGCAGAACTACATGAGAAATTTGCAAGCCCTTCTTGTCTTGGCCATTCATCAGTCATAGTCCATCAGAAAAAGCACTGGGTAAGAATAAGATTTTCAGGAGAATAGCAAGGTGGAGTTTGCTCATTTCAAGAAAGCCATTAATCTTCAATCAATTCCTGCTAGAAAACTCAAGCAGTTTACCATAGAAGAATATGTGAAATTACAGGAAGCTGTTAGTTGCAGATACTGTAACTAAAGAAAATGCAATCAGCTGCTGAATCTAATGGGCAATTGGAGATTTTTCAGTCATCCAAGTCATAATTGTCTCAAAAGTACTTTTTCAAAAGGAAACTGGACTGATATTTTTCCCTGAGGAGGAAGAAGAAGATGTTTCATTTCTCATCCAAGAAGCTTTATCGGTTCTGGCAGGATAGTGGGGGTGATGGAAGGATTAATTCTGATAGGATGGATGGGGGTGTTGGAAGGATCATCTTTCTTTGTAGTTATCTGGTTGTTAGCACTCTTTCTGAGAGTGACCAGACCAGACCAGATGAATGCAAAGAAAGATGATCCTTCCAACCCTCCCTCATCCTGTCAGAACTAATCCTTCCATCGCCCCCACTATCCTGCCAGAACCAATGGCAGTTTTGGGGGGAATACAGTTTAGTTGTCTTTTGAAGAAGCACCTTTGAGACTAAGGGGCAATTATTGTTTCACACTATCACATTGCATGGATGGCTTGGTTCATTACATAAGTGAAACAAGTATCAAATATGTGTTATTTGGCCACTCAAAGTCCTTTTGTACATTGGTAGAACTCAAATACATAGCTGATTTAAAGTGCCTGCTTGGAGCCCAAAATAGTAGTGCTCTCCCCAAACAAATCAATAGGCTGAACTCACTTGTTGACAAACAAGGGTATGGAGTATTGGAGTCTCCACATAGGAAGGAGGCTTCATATTTTGTTTCTCTTCATACTGTCTCTTTCAAAGGAAAGAAAGAACACTGCAATCCATGGAGGTTTATGCCATAATCCATGTAATAATCTTTATGGTACCATGTTTTTGTTGTGCAACAGACTAAGATTTTTTTTCCTTCTGGATAGTTTAGGAATTTGATAATTGCATTGTAAATTGGAAGAACAGGAGAATTCATACAGTGACTTGCTAAAAAAAGACAGCTGAGGAATAAGGAATAGATCAGGTGCTTTAAGAAAAACAGTTCCTTTCCTTTGACATCAAAAGGGGATGCATCTGACTGTAAGTCACAATTGACAGTCTTAAAATATAAGCACATTCCAGTTACAGCATGCAATCTTTAGTTTCTTTGTTTCAGATAGAACATTAGAGGTGAAAAATCAGTATTTTGTATTTTTCATGGAAGAAAAAAAGGAAGGCAATGAGTATGTGTTCAAGCATGTACTAGCTTCTCTGTAATCTTTACAACTGGTGTTTAAATTAAGAATAACCTGGCACACAAACTATTTCAACACTCCTGTCAAAGTATTTCAAAGTCAGAACACTAAACAAATGCTTAATCACAAAAGCAGAATAGAAGTAGGGAAGCAGGATTTGCTGCTCTTTTCCTGTGAAGAAAAAAATCCAATACAAACAATGGTAGTTGCTCTCCTGTGTAAAGTCTATAGATAAATTTCAAGATCCATTAGGTTTTGTAGTTTGACTAGTATGAGTTTTTTTCTATTTTGAGCTAGAATAAAGACGGTACCCATACACTTGTTTTTTTAAAAAAACATTCATTGTATTCCTCTTCAGCATTATGCCTGACTAGAATGGAAGCAAACAGAAACGGCAAACTGTTAGCTAGCACAATTTTAATTTAATTAGCAACTATGACCAGCAAATATAGTTATTCAGAGTATTTACCTGTTTCCCCCCCATAAAATGCTTAAAATGATGAACAAGGGTTTTGGCATATTTAAAGGCGAGGGCCACACATATACATAAACCATCTTGACACTACTCAACTATTTTCAGAAGATTTGGAATGAAGTGGAATTAGGTTCTGCTCTTTTCCTTGCAAATCATTTTAAAACAATTGCTTTTGTCTTGCTAATAGCAATACAACAATCCTAAGCAGTCACTTAGTCCTTTTCAACCCTAACTCTTTCTCTAAAATAGTTGGTTAACAATGCTCTTCAGTGTGCCATATAACCCAGCTGCAAATATGCTTTCATTAAATTGTTTTGTATTAACAGGACTAAATTTTCATGAGTTATAGTGTTACTGATATCAAATGCAGAACTTTGGGCAGAAAGACAAGATATAAATAAAATCAGTCTAGCACCCAATTCAATAATGTGTGCAAGAGGTCTCTATATTTGTAATGAGTGACTATTGTAAAGAGCTTCATCCCCTCCTCCAATAACCCATTGGCACTTCTACATAGTTTCACTGTGAAACGGTAAAAAAGAAAAGAAAAATTATGCAATATTGGAACTGTGTTCATTGCTAATTGCCAAGGAATCTCATGAATTAAGTAGTTCTTCCTTCAACTGGCCAATGAAGGAGCACAAAAAAGTGCTTTAGCCAGTACCCTATTACTATACCTCTTTTGTTTTGATGAGTGGAAAAATCTTGCCCCTAAAGCAGGTGATTGGCAAAATTAACCCTCAGGTACTTTTAATTCAAGAAGGCACAGGGGAAATTCAATGAGCTAGGACAAAGTGATTTTGACTGCACACCCTACAGCACCAATGAAACTATCTCAGTGCTACGTTTGCACTGTTTTCTCTAAATATTTCAGTGTTTATGTTTGTAGTGTTTTCTCTGGAAGAGTCACTGAAATTAACTCAACTAAAAAGATTCCCTCAAGACCGTAAATTGGGCATGATGCCAACCAGATCAGCAGCCTCTGTATGGAAGGGGTTTAACTAAAGGACTAAAATGATGGTGGACAACCTTCAAGTAAGCTCTTCTGTCCTTGAACTAAGAAACAGATTTCAGTCTTTGCTGCCATCTAGTGATCATCTGGTTTTTGGCAGCCCAGACTGGTAGCCCTGTCTTGAAAGATAGCATCTATTTGACCCCCTTTAAATTCAGAAAAGGATCAAATAATATTTCACACAACAGAGTAAGACTTCTCGTGATTCATGACATTGGAGTTGGAATCCCTCCAACAAGGATGGCCAGCTTTCAGAGGCACCAGCAGATGTGATCAGAACTTTGAGAGTATGTAGTAGGAACATTCACAAAATGTTTAGCTTTGTGCAATCACAAAGTGTATGCCAGGATGAATGTTGGCAGTTCCAAAACTTAAATAATATAGGACAAAGATAAAGAATTATATATTCCTTTGCAACTAAATCTTACCTTAAACAAGTTGATAAGAGCATATAATTATTCAAGATGTTACTACTTAGCTTCTGACAGAATAAAATCTTTTCTTATCTTTCCTTTGACTGATTCCATCTTTTCAGGGCTTAAGCAAGCAGTTCATAGGAATTACAAATGTATCAGGCTCCCAAACCCAGTTTTAGTTTTTTTTTTAAATGCTACAATCAGCTTTTTTTTAGATAGCTGGGGTAGTGGCAGTCGGAATTCTTTATGGAATCGGCCTTTTTAATCAAAATCAACGTTAGGTTTTTACATTTTTCTAGACAAGCTTATATTTAAATGTAAAGTCTATTACTATAGCATAAAAATATTATCTACAATTTACACATACACATTCCATAAAGGTTACCATCACATGACTTCAACTATCTTGGAAATAGAAAAACGTAATTTCGACTCTTAAGAACCTGTTTCTTACATCACCCATTAACCCAGAAGGGAGATGCCGCCGATTCGGGATCCCGTCACCATGGGAACCACGGAGCGGAAGTTCTGGAAAGGGACCTGATCCTATAGTCGCGTTTTTATGGCGTCACTAAATACTTTCCGTAAACAAACGTAGGTTTACTTTTTCACCGCCGAAAGTTGCGTGCGCGTGGGAACCGCCTGCTAGAGCGAGAGCTTCTTTATTCGGACACACTAACGCCGATTTAATCCGTGTGGTGTATCTTTGCCGGCTACTAGTTAACATTTCCCCCCCCCTCAGCTTTGAAGAAGAAACACTTTAGCTAATGAATTCGGGACAGGCGGGGTAGCGGACGCCGCACTCGCGGGGGCTTTTTGACCGTTGCTGGGCATTTTATCGGACCGCTGGGAAACCCCGCGGCTGGCCCAGAGCTGCTTCTGCCCCTTTCTCCTTTGTCGGGCCGGTCTCTTTCTGGAGGGGGCGCTGCCTTGAACCTGCTCCCGCATGTTTGGCCTCTGCTCGGTGTGGGGGGCCATGGAAGGGAAGCGGATGGCGCTGCCCTCCGTTCATAGATGCGTCCAAGTGAGTGACGAAGAGCAGCTCGCTGGGGCGGCTCGGAGCGGCCGAGTGTCCCTCCACCTGCGCCCCCCCCCAGGGTTGGATTGGCTCAGGAATTCTGGGAGTTGAAGTCCACGAGTCATAAAAGAGCCAAGGTTGTCTACCCCTGTCCTAATCCAACACCGTTTTGGATGGAAAAGGCAGGAGCTGTAGGGCAGGATTTCTCAGACTGGGCAACTTCGAGGCAAGTGGGAAATTGCGAGGAAGGTTGAAGTCCACATGTCCCAAAATTGCCAAGTTTGAGAAACAAGTTAGATGTAGGGCATCACTTCGGGGAGAGAGCCGAGCAAGAGGCGAGCTGTGGGAAGATGGTTGCTTTGGCTCATGGGTGTTTCCCGGCTGCCCAGAAATTCCTGTGTATCCATATTATTCTGCAGATCCTACGTCTGCAGATCGCGTAAGGCGCTCCGTTTGAGCGCTAAACTTTTCGCATCGCTCTTCAAAGAGCCGAGACCTTTTTCCTCCGAGGCAATTAGAAAAAAAAAAAAACTAGGTATTTTTCCTATTGAAGGAAACGGTACTTTAATTTTTTTCTGATGGTAAATCGGGCTGGGAATGTCATGTTGGGGAATATACTTCACGAAAGCAGTATAGCGTCCTTCCCCCCCCCATATCAGGAGTGCTTGGCCCTTTGGATAGCTGCGTGATTAGTAGGAAGGTATCTTTAGTCTTCTCCTCCAGCAGTCCCTCCGCCCCCACGGTAAATTTTACAGCTATTGAAAATGTCTCTATTCTCTCCCTTAAAATTTTTACTCCTAGTAAAAATTACTTCCAATGCAAATCAGTCTAGAAAATGTTTTAAAATGACATTTTTCTTGCAGTTCCCTGCAATAGTAAGAGAAAGATTTTGAAGGACCTAGATCTCCCAAAATTTATGCGTGCTCAAATTAAATGGCTGCACAGTTGATCCATATATTATTTAGGATGCAGGAATATTTCTTAATGGAAAATCAGTAGTAAAAATGGTATATAAGGAAAAGATGTGTATAGTAAAAGGTTAGAGCTGGAAGGGGCTGCTTTTTCACTGCTAGTCTGAGAAACATTAAGTATTATAGAATACAGGCTTTGGAAAGGTCAGAATGCTGCAGTTTACACTTTATGATATGTGAGTAGAGAATGAAAGTGGAATGAATTTAAAATTAGCAAAAGTTCGATAAAGTGGCTGACAGATGATATAGTGATTGAAAAGTGGGAATAAAGTGAAAAACAAAATGGCAGTGTTATATGATATGTGCCAATTTCTGCAGATGTCTTACAACATGCTTATCACTTTAATAATCAAATTAATGTACATACTGATGTCAGAATTAGTAATAAAATACCTCTTGGGGGAAAACTATTAATTGTGTTTGATAATTTTATAAGTTTTATAAGTTTTTGGAGTTTTGAAAGAATATGTAGGTCGGGTTCTTTAAAGTGCTTGACTAAAACAAAGGCAGTCTTAGAAAATGAACATGGGTTATTTCATACTACGAATGTTATTGTATTACATTAAATAACCTGCATTTGCTTGTATGCTTATTCATTAAATTTGTATGTCACCCATTTCTCCAATAAGTCAACTCTTTGTTTTTAAACACAAGAAAAAATATCTCATTTTTCCAGCTCAATCAAGAAAATCAGCTGCTCCTTAAAAAGCTGAGGCATGTACGCCTAAAAAACAAGCAGCTGGAATGTGATGTAGTGCAGCTGCATGATAAACTACGTGAGCAAAACAAGTGCTTGCCTGCCTGTGTCACAAGGAAAGAGTAAGAATGGCTATACTCCAAGCACCTGCCTCTTAAGAATCTAAGACAGGGGTGTCAAACTCACAACATCACATGATGTGTCGCGATGTATTGTGACTTTTTTTCCATTGCCGGCAATGGGGTGGGTGTGGTTTCGACATGACACCCCTGATCTAAGATTTCACTTAGTACTCTAATATGTATAAAGATTTAGCTTCTCATCTGTTGGTTTCTTCATTAAAGCAATATTTGATTCAAATTTACATAGAATCATTGATGAATGAGTTTAAATTGAAGGCCATGCCACACACTTCTAGACATTCTTTCCTAAAATTTATTATTCACATAGAAATATAATGATTAAACATTAAGATAAATATCTGTATCATTACCCAACACAATATTTTAGCTTAACATACTAACTTTTGGTAGATTCAATTGGTCTTGTGAATAATTAATATTTGTAAAGGTTGTAGCCCCAATTTTTGAAAGGTTTTGGCCTGCTGTACTTAGGACATAGGATAGCATTTGCAAGACTGGATTAGTATTTTTGTTATTTTAATGAAAGGCTCTTTCATTAAAGGATGAAAGGATTCTTGGTTTTTAGGGAAATATAGGCAAATGGAAGTGGGTTCTTTGACTGACGGTGAGAAATTCTTTATGTCCAATAAATGGATCATACTGGATTTAAGAATGTTTACTTTCAGAAAGATAAATATGGGTTTATAGAATTAAATGGTTATGTATGAGAATTGACGTTACAGTAGTTTGAGAAATTGGCAGAGGCTTCGTAACCAATGTATAAAATACTTAAATTGGAAAATACGAATTTTAAACTAGCCTTCCCAAATATTTTGCTTCACAACTCCAATCACCTTAGTGCAGAATAGCCATAGGCATAAGATGCCCAGGCATAATGGGAATGTAGTCACACAACCCGAGATTATCAAGTTAGATACTACTACGTACTTCAATTTATGATCACATAACTACCAATATCCATGTCTTTTTCTTCTGAATGTATGTTTTTTATATATAGATGGTATTTATCTTCTTTGAGATTAAAAAGAGATTTTAGATTTTAATATTCTTTCTCAACTTTATTGGATTTTTAGGAAGGTTAGATTAAAAACCCCATTACATCAATAATATTCAATATGAAGAATTTTTTTTATTTAATTGGCTGTTTATTTTAGTGTACAGATTCAAACAGAGTTTCACTTATACCATAAAGGTGATGGCGTTCATCACAAGGAACACGAAATAGTAAAGGAACATGCCAGGTGAGCATTGGAACCCTAGTCAAACATACATCTTAGCAAATAATTTGGATTCTTGGTCAACAATACAAACAAAAGCTTTTAATGACACTACAACCAGTCTTTATACATTTATCCTTAAATATACAGATCCATCTTTGAGTTATTTTCTGCTCAGTGTTGAAATATTTGTTAACGTCCATTATTCTGTTATTTGAGTGTATAAAAATGTTCTGCTAGTCCCCCCTTCTATAACAGATGATAGAACAAAAGTTATATCTGTGGTGTATGTTTTTAGTTACATATTGCCAAATAGAAAGCTTCCAAGAAGAGTCATCTACACAGTTATAAAGTTTTATACTAAAACATTACCATATTACTGGTAAAATGCTCACTTTTTTCAAAAAAATATCCCTTGATATTTTATTGGTCCATTGGTGGACCAGTGGATTGCAGCAGATACATGATCTTTTTTATTTCTCCCAATGGGACACCAGTGGGCTCATTATACCCCCCACTCCATTGCTTGTGCAGTGGACATGAGAGTAACACATGGATATGCAACAGTCCAGTGATCCCCAACCCGGTCTGTGACTTGTTAAGAACTGGGCCAACACAGCTGGAGGTGACCAGCAGGCGAGCAAGCGAAGGCGAAGCTTCATCTGTGTTTGCAGCTGCTCCCCAGCGCTAGCGTCACCACCTCAGCTCTATCTCGGATCTTCAGGCATGAGATTCTCATAGGAGCATGAGCCCTACTGTAAACTGTGTATGTGAAGGATTTAGGTTGTACACTCCCCCTCCCCCTCCTGGTGTATGGAAAAATTGTCTTCCAAGAAACCGGTCCCAAGTGCCAAAAAGGTTGGGGACTGCTGCAACAGTCCACTGAAGGAAAAGATGTTGAAGGACACAGCACAACATGTCAAGCACAAGGGGGTCCACAATGGGGATCCTACACAGAACCTCTGTTAATTGGAAGCAACCAATGTGCGGTGAATTGTACAGTATAGATTACTGATATTGAAGGAAGATGATCCGAGGCATTCAGAGACTTCCCATATATATGAAAGTGATTGGTGCTTGCAATTCTTGTATTACACGAGAGAGGTGCTAAAGCAGGAAACTACCAATTGGAGGCTGTGGTGAGTACAGTCTCAGTCTAGACAGACCGCCAGGCCTTCGCTGTGGCTAAAACAGATAAATAGCTTCCATTCTTTTTCAGTGAACGTTTGTATAGATATTCATATTTGGAAGACTAACGATTCTTCTACTTTTGCTTCCAGAGTACTTCAGATGTATAATGAACTGAAGAAAAGGTACAATAAAGAAGTCAAAACAAATCAAAGACAAAATGAAACAGTTGCAATGCTGTCTGTAAGCTTTAATCATTTGATCATTTTGACATAAACTAAAAAAATGAAATGTGTTTGGTATATATAGAATACTGTATTTGTATGTTTCATAAGCATATTGCAAGAAACATTTACTGATCTGTTTTTCATTCAGTTGTGGCTTTCTAATAAAAATTGTCACACGTATCTCTGTCCATTACTGCTATTAAAGTTAAATGACAACGTCAAGGAATATCTGTGCACAGATAATGTTTATGGCATTGTGTTCTTGAATTCTTTCATATACTGTCAGAACATGATAAACTTTCCTTTTGTAAGTTAACATGATAATTGTTTGGATTGACCTGATATAGGATAATTTAATTTGGCCTTTTGTTTTTATGATACCTGTCTTATTTGTAAGTGTTGTCATCTGCTCCAAGCCTCTGGGAAGTAAGGAAAATAGGTAGTTAAGATAGAGAAATGGTTTTTTGCAAGTAGTTCTTTGTATATATATATATATATAATATACAACTGCCTAACATGCATACAGCCCAGGTTCGAATCTCAGAAGGGTATGTCTGGCTGATGAGAGTTAAGAAACTCGAAATAGCTATTCCAGTTCTCCCTTGAAAGGCTTTTGCCCTTGAACCTAACTGCAGGACAAATATGCCTTGTAGCATCTTTTTTTCTACATCTTGCCATGCTGTTGCTTTAATCTCATACCCAGCCCATGAGTGAGGCAGCCTTATAATGCTTGGCATCTGCAACAATATATTAGTGGCATTTATCATTGTTTAGATAGGACAATGACTCTTTAAATCACATATTTATTTCTAACCTCTAGTGCAGGTTTTTAAAAAAGTAATTTTGAATTGATGTCCCAATTGCCCTCCCCTACTATGTTTAAGAATGTGTTAATTTTCTCGTTCTTTAAAATTGTTCAACTATTTATAATCACAGGGTAAAATTAATAATCTGGAACACCAACTTCATTTAGCAAACCAAAAGATAAATGCCTTGGAATATAAAAAAAAAGACAAATTTGTTCCAATTCAGAGAAGAATGTCATCTGACAAATGTATGTGCAAAAAGAAGGGAAGCTGTTCCTGCAAATATTTAGGTAATATTTTTTTCCTCATATATCTGCTTCATTGGCTCTTGATCTCTTGTGTTACCTTTTGGCATATTCTTATCTATGACTGAATGAAGATTAGAAGTTTCTAAATGTTTGCAACACAGGGCAGTTTTGTCTTTTATGTGAATGTAGAAAATTTTGGTTTACAAAAATTGTTTGTTTACAAACATATTCAGAATAGAATGAATTTGTAGAAATGGACAGACTTACATTGAAAATGAAGGAGAAAGAAGATTCAGAATACATGAACATGGGATACATTTTATCAATGGCTAGAAAAACGAGGTACAGAGAAAGGAGTTTAACATGTATTAGTAAGCTAAATATTGGAACCCAGACAACATGTAGCTGATAAAATATTAAGAATTTGTGATTATAAAAAATAATAAAATATGGTTATGAAAATAGAATGAATTAGTTTACAGTGGGCACAATCCCAGAGTCCCAGAAACAGACCGATGCTTTCTCAGTTCAGATTATTGGTACTGGGTGAGCAGGAATTAATTCAAGAACCCTTCCCAATTCTCTCCTGCTAAGCTGGGGGGGGGATTTATATCAGTTCAGTGATAAGGGAGAAAAAAACCAGATTATAGATACTTTTGCTGTGCTGTATTGTAGAGAGATTTTTAAGTATGGTTTAAAAGAAAAAAGGGAAATGGAAAACTTCTAGTCTTATTAATTGGTAGAGACAGCATGGGAGCCTTAGTATATATGCACATGCACTGTGGTCATATTTCAGAAAAAATTCACTTATACATTTACACGTACATTGTAGAGTGAGATGTAATGTATATTCGTAGAAAGGAAGGGGCAAGGCAGAGGAATTCAGGGGATTTAAGGTGCTGCACCTGATTCCTTGATAGTCCATGTGTAGCTCCTGAGCCAAAAGTAATATGTTTCTGTCTATAAATGGAAATCCAGTAATTTGAATATTAGAGTACCCTTGCATTGAAAATGCATATAATTAACTTCTTCCCACTCCAAAAAGACTTATTAAAATACTTCCTATTAAGATGCAAACATTGCTTAATGAAATAGTACCATAATTATGTTTTCTAGATTCTCCTTTATTTAGAATAGAGGTGGGGAACTATGGCCCTTAAGGAGAGTTGATGGTATGTACTGTTTATTTTCAAACTAGGGCCAGTAAATGGACCATCACTTGTCATAAAGTTTACTGGCTTTATTTCTGTCAGTGTAATCTATATTATAGTGAGAATAGATAGAGGAGATGTGTTTCACAAGAGAAGAAGTGTTACTGTTATCACCTTATAGGAAGTGCTGCCAAATTATATGCAATTCTGAATAGATTTTTAAATTTTAGTCTGGTACATATTCTCTACAATATAATCTTTCAAATTGATTACTGTATTTGGCTTGTGCAAATATTTTTTTTACCATATTTTATCTATACTTCTCTGGCTCCTGCATTATATAAACTGGTCTTAGCTGCTGTAGATAATTCCTTGTCTTATACAACCAAAATGGGTTTCTGTGCTTGAACCATAAATGCATAAAACAAAGGGATAGACTAGCCCATGGTCACCTACTTAGCTTTGGGCCTAAGACAAGACTAGAACTTACAATGTCCTGGTTTACAGTGTGGTTGCTTAACTATATCATTAAACTCCACACTGTTAACATTTTCTTCTTTCACCGAGACTGACTTCTTAGACTGACAACTGCTTTATGCCAGTGCTTGCAGATCGTGGTTTCCAGAGCCTTGAGATTTTCTCTTTTCACAGCTGCTTTTTCTTTGACTGTTTCATTATTCTGAATTCTCTGTAAGATACCTTGACTCTTCAACAAATAAAATCAGATGATGATAAGACTGTAAAACTGAAATTGAAATACTGTATTCTCAGGCCTTAAACCTGACACATTCTAAGAGGAACACCTGATTTTACAGAAGTGAAAACAATTCTGAGATATAGTTAAAAAAGAATAAGAACATACATTTTATCTTTTAGTGACTTTAAAGAAATTACTTATGTACTTTAGACCAGCTGCTTTATGAGACACAGCGACTGAAGATGGAAAATGAAACGCTTTCCAAAGAAAGAAGAATGTTAAAAAATGAGCTTGCTGCATTAGATAAGGTGGGTTTTTTTTTTTTTTTAAAAAATTGAGGCAATGTAGAAAAAGCTCCCGTTTGCAAATGGAAAATGTCTGCTACAGGAGATAAAGTTTTATGCATTGTTACATTGTGAGCGTGCTCTAGAAGCTTTGACTTTGCTGATCAGTGGATAGGGATAGGTTAAGTAATATTCCCCCTTCCAAGCAGAGGCGTATTTAAGAATATAATGCTCTTTTCCTGTTTGTATGTATCTTTGGGTTGAAGATACAGTTGTCTGTTAAATGTATTGTTCTGTGTATTTAAGACAGTTCTTTGAAAACTTCTAAGTACAGGTGTGATACTGTATGGGATGAGATCATGCTATAGATTATAATATGAAGATGGATAATAAAAAGTTCTAAATATATAATCCTTCCTTCTATGTGTAATCAATTCTATTTTCAAGTAATTTCTTGTTATTTTAAGATTGTAATATATCTGTTAGAGATACTATATACAGCAAGGCGGCAAGATCTTTGTATCTTTCTGCTTTGATCGCGTCTGCGGAATCTCGTCCGGCCGCCCTGTTTAGGGTGACCCGATCCCTTATTAACCCAAGGGGTCCGGGGCCTCCCTTGCAGGGTAGTGCCGAGGACTTTAATAACTGTTTCGCAGACAAAGTGGCTCAGATCCGGGCTGACCTAGACTCCAATTGTGTAGCAGAGTCGACTGATAATGATTCAGTTGAGGGGACAGGGGCATGTTCTTGTCCGGTCATCTGGGGAGAGTTTGAGGCTGTTACGCCTGAGGAAGTGGACAGGGCCATTGGATCTGTATGTTCTGCCACCTGTTTGTTGGACCCGTGTCCCTCCTGGCTGGTTTCGGCCAGTAGGGTGGTGACACGTACCTGGATCCAGGAGATTGTCAACGCTTCTTTGAGGGAGGGGTCCTTTCCGGCTCCCTTAAAGGAGGCACTTGTGCGCCCCCTCCTCAAGAAGCCTTCCCTGGATCCAGAAATTTTGACCAACTATCGTCCGGTCTCCAACCTTCCCTTTGTGGGGAAGGTTGTCGAGAAGGTGGTGGCGCATCAGCTCCAGCGGTCTCTGGAGGAAGCCGATTATCTGGGCCCTCTGCAGTCGGGATTCAGGCCCGGCTACAGCACCGAAACTGCTTTGGTCGCTCTGATGGATGATCTCTGGCGAGCCCGGGATAGAGGCCAGTCCTCTGTCCTGGTGCTTCTTGACCTCTCAGCGGCATTCGATACCATTGACCACGGTATCCTTCTGCGCCGGCTGGAGGGATTGGGAGTGGGGGACACCGTATTGCGGTGGTTCTCCTCCTATCTCACTGGTCGGTCGCAGTCGGTGTTTGTGGGGGATCGAAGGTCCACCTCTAGGTTACTCCCATGTGGGGTGCCTCAGGGGTCGGTTCTCTCCCCCCTACTTTTTAACATTTACATGAAGCCACTGGGTGAGATCATCCACTGCCACGGAGTGAGATACCATCAGTACGCTGATGATACTCAGCTGTACATTTCCACTCCTGGCCATATCAGTGAAGCGGTTGAGGTGATGTGCCGGTGTCTGGAGGCTGTGAGGGTTTGGATGGGTGTTAACAGATTAAGGCTCAACCCCGATAAGACAGAGTGGCTGTGGGTGATGCCTCCCAAGGACACTTCTATCTGTCCTTCGATTACCCTGGGGGGTGAATCTATAAACCCCTCAGAGAAGGTTCGCAACTTGGGAGTCCTCCTTGATCCACAGCTGACATTGGATCATCATTTGTCGGCAGTGGCGAGGGGGGCATTTGCCCAGGTTCGCCTGGTGCACCAGTTGCGTCCTTACTTGGATCGGGAGTCACTCCTCACAGTCACACATGCCCTTGTCACCTCGAGGATCGACTACTGCAATGCTCTCTACATGGGGCTGCCCTTGAAGAGTGTTCGGAGACTACAATTAGTGCAAAATGCAGCTGCGCGAGCAGTTGTGGGTCTTCCTCGTTGTGCCCACATTTCATCAACTCTCCGCACGCTGCATTGGTTGCCCATTGGTCTCCGAGCCCAATTCAAGGTGTTGGTTATTACCTATAAAGCCCTTCATGGCTTGGGACCAGGATACTTACGGGACCGCCTTCTGCCACATACTTCTCTACGACCGGTGAGAGCGCACAGGGTCGGCCTCCTCCAGGTCCCGTCAACGAAACAATGTCGTTTGGCGGGCCCTAGGGGGAGGGCTTTCTCTGTTGCGGCACCCACCCTCTGGAACCAACTACTTCCTGAAGTCCGTGTTTCTCCGACCCTCCTGGCCTTCCGAAAGAATTTAAAAACCTACCTCTGCCGGCAGGCCTGGGGATGATTGTTGATTGTGGTGTGATTGATGAGTATGTATGGGGTTTGTATTTTTAATGTTGTTCGGATTTGTTCAATTGTTTTTATATATATGTTGTAAGCCGCTCCGAGTCTTCGGAGAGGAGCGGCATACAAATCCGAATAAATAAAATAAATAAATAAATAAATTTGATTTGGACACTGTTTATCTGTAGAAAGGGAATTTGTTTTATGTCTATTATCTTTTTTGTATTAAATTTGGAACCTTTAGAGATATGGCCAGTTGAATTCATTATTTTAACTGATTTTATACGCATATGTACAATTTATAAAAACAAAACACTGAATTCTATAATGAAGGATTTAGTGCTAGGGCAGGAGTCATTATTCATTATTACAAATGTAGGATTTGTAATAACAATTTCTTCAATTAGCAAATTTTGTAATTATTTGAAGCAGGGATGTTCTTTGTAGAAAGGAACGGAGTTTGAGACAAAGTATTTAATTCAGAAGTAGAATTTAAGTAAAATATTTTGTGTCATAACTTTTCAGGATTTCTTTGATGAAATAGAGGATTTAAAATATGCTCTACAAGAAGCCATAAAACTGAATACTCATTATGAAAAGTGTTTAAAAAAGTTAAGTTCCACTTATGGAATCACTTCTACGTCAGGGCTGACAGCTGGCAATCCTCGTACAACTTTATGGAAATAACGTGATCAGTCAAGATTATTATTAAAGTATGCTGAGTATATACAGAAAAATCAACTCTCAACAGAGTAACTTCTTAATTTGTGCAATAAAATCATGACTCTAACCCATTTTTCATTTTGCATCATTTGTATAGTTTTTATTCTTCCTGTATTTTTAATAAATTTGGGACTGGTTTTAAATGCAATGCTTAACTGTGGTTTGGCATTCAGTAAGTGAAGGTGAACGAGGTACTTAAGGTACTTTTCCATTTTCTCTGTCTTCTGGAGGCATATATCAAAAGAGGAAAATAGAAGTAATTGATTCTGATTTTTAAACTAATTGTAGAGCTTCCTTATGTTTGAACTTGGGGACCAATGTTTAGTTCAAACTATGGTTGTTCTATCCGAAGGTATTTCAAGGTTATTTTATAACTTAGACGTGTGGAAATTTTTTTGAAAATGAATATGTGATATGTCCAGGAAGTCATTGTTAAAACAATAACTTTGGGCTAATTCTCAGCCCATCTTTCCTTACAGAGTTATTGAGAGAATAACATTAGGGAAAAAATTCTGTAACAGGTCTTAAACCAGCAGCTCCCAATCTTTATGGCTTGATGGCCCGGCAGGGTGGGGAGAGGGGAACTGGCCTGCATAAGTGGTGGGCCAGTATGTGCGTGTCTGCCCACCACTTGTGCAAATGCAGCCGGACTGCCGCTTGCACAAGTTGAGCTGTGCACATGTGCACTCATCAGTCGCTTGCACAGCTCTGTTCTAAATGGGCCACAGCGCAGTAGTGGGCTGCGGCCTGGGGACCCCTGTCTTAAACTGCTAAGGTGATTTATGTCTTGCTGGGGATAGATAAACAGGATGATTTATCTGTAAGCCTACGATATACTTGCTAAATAATTTGCCTATAAAATAGATCATATGTGTTTAAGTTTGGATTCCATGAGGCAAATCTCAATGAGATGACTGTGACAACATCCAATGTTATCTAGGATTTGGGTTAAAGGAAGAGAACGTCCAATAGTTTTTAACAGCATTTTTAATACATTGTTTGAACTGATAGTGTCCCTTATTACCCTCTTGAGAACCTTTTTAAAAATGTAAATGATACAGCTTTAGTTTTTTGATACATATATTCTATAGATATATGCTCTTAAAAGTATATTTCAAAATAAATGAATTGCTGATCTAAATTAGTGAAGACAGTTCTTCCATTACAGTTGCAGACTAGTCTAGAGGAAGTAGATTTCTTTCTTTTGGAGTTCAGGTCCAAGCACAGGGCAGAAACCACACATGCCACTCAGGACTGGGTTAAGTCGTAGATAAGGGTGTGTATGACTCCTGCTTTTATTCAAGAAGCTGAGGCTCACTCATAGAAACGGTCACAAGAAAGAGCAGGTGACAGGTTTCAAATATTTAGGAATAACGTGTGCTTGAGGAAAGCTCACTGCAAATATGCAGCTGCCACTGGACAAAGATCTGCAAATTGAAGCTCTGCTTGTTTTTTAATACACATTTAAAACACTTTTTCCCAGTGAACCTAATAATATCCTGTGTATTATATTAAAAATGACGGTTTGGTTGCAGCTGATGGAGGACCACCATGGACTGCACCTAAAACCTGAAGATTCTGCACGGCCTGCTTTAATAAACAAGATTTTGCTCAGAAAGCAAGCCTATCGATCTCTGGTTTTCTCCTACCCTAACTAAGGGTATGGTCCACCTCCTCCGGTACTTTAGGCTCATTTTAAACAGTACCGTTTCTGTGAGTGTTGTGCTCGGTACCGCCTGGTTTTGGAACGATTCTTTGGACCAAGGCGACATTGCTGTATCGATTGCACCCGGATGCCATTATCGCCCAACAACAAGTCACGGTCACCTTGGAAACGCTTTGCTGATAGGAACCTTGCCGAGCAGCACCTGAGCACAACGCGGCCGTGAGGAGGCAGCAATAATTACTCCTCCGAGCATCCCGCCGCAACTTCCCGCGAGGCCAGCGCGATCCAGGGGTAAGGCAGGTGGCGATGCCCGCTCAGACCCACCGTCTCCTCAAGAGGGCGAATGAGAGACGCGGAAAGGAGCGAAAGGGCTCCCTTCGATTCCACCCCTAGCCGAGGTTGCATGCCTTCCGCAAAACGAGGACTTCGTCGTAGTGCCTGGCGGGTGACCCTGCCTTCCTTCAAGGCCGCCTCTCTTTTCTTCCGGGGTTTGGCGGAGGTGCGGCTCCTGCGTCAGCTGCTCCCGGCGGCCTCCCATCGACGCGGAGGCGAAGCTTCCCCACCGGCGTGTTTCGTTTTTGGAGCGGAAGGTCTTCCCCCGTCGCCCACCCCTCCTCGGTGAGTTGCAGCAGCGCTCTGAGATGGGCGCAGAGAGATTGGACGTAGTAGTGATAATAATAATAATAATAATAATAATAATAATAATAATAATAATAATAATAATAATAATAATAATAATAGCGGTGAAAGGTTGCCTTGTTTGCAGGGTCAAATCTATTTGCTGGCTGAAATAGATTTGACTTTCGATTCAAAATAGATTTGACTTTCGATTCAAAAGGGTATCTGTTTTGTCTTCCGAGCTTTCCGCGCTGGGAGAACGGACGGATGCCGATTGCTGCTGCTCCTCCGAGCGAGAAGCGGGTCGGGTTCGTGCATTGCACTGAGGTGTGATTTGCGTGGGTCGGTGTCACACGCATTTTGCACTGCCAAGCCTTTGCCACAGTTCATCACGGCGGAACAAATCATGTTTGGGCTTCCGGCGTTGAAGATGGGTGTTCTTTGTCACGTTTGATTTCGACCATCTGAAAAGTCACAAACGAGAAAGCTTTGGAGTCTAGCAAAACGCTTTCGATGGGGCGGTTCGTCCACCCGAAGTGAGCCGGGGCGAAATGAGGAGCTGTTGCTCTTTTTGGAAATTGTGCCCAGCAATCGCTTTGTGCTCCTTGACCTTCCTTTGTGAAGACAACTCCAAAGTGTGCTCTCTACTTTGTGAGGGTTTAGTTGAGAGGTATCCAACCTTAGCAACTTTAAGATCTGTGGACTTGGAGAATTCTGGGAGTTGAAGTCCACAGGTCTTAAAGTTGGCAAGCTTGGACCCCCCCCCCCTTTGTTTAGCTGGTCCTAATGAAAATTATAGTAATATTGAACTAGGACCCACAGGATCTCTCAATATGATACAGTAACCTAACACACACCCCCACCCGTAAAACAGTGGGTTTCATGAGCTTACAGTTGGGAAAGAAACCGTGCTGTTTACTTTTAATAATTACATCTTAATATGTATATACTATAAAGGTATAAATTTTAGAAAATAATTTCCAACGAAAGTTCCCAATATTTTTTTTTTTAAATGGATTTGTTGAGTTTTGCTTAATTCCCTGAAATCTCTCATTTTGTTTTGTTTTGTTTCCCCTCAGGAGAGCCCTTCTCATTCGCCAAAGTCATGCGAAAGATGTTTGCTTTGAATCAGCAGTTCTCTTAAACTGCTGCAGCTTGCAAAACACTGGCGCCATCTCAATTGCTTTTGGAGTATTGCCAGAGTAGCTGCACTGAGGGTGACAAGTTACAGCCAATTTCCTGCCAGTCTGGCTTGGTGCCTATCAGTCCCTTCCCCCTCTGTTGCCATTCCCTCTGTAGAGCTGGCTTCCAGCAATGCTGCTGTCTGAAAAGGGAAAGCACTGAATTAAAAGCACACACACACACACACACACACACACACACACACACACACACACACACACGCACACACACACACACACACACGAAAGAATGTTCAAAGCAAAGGGCATAGCTTTGCATCAAGGAGGTGAGTCTGCTCAGAAAGGAGGAAGGCATTTTCTGTTGGCCCTCCATCCAAGCTACATTATTAATCTTGATTAATTATTATGGGGCAAGAATGGCCTTAGAAAATAAGGTGGGTTTTCGATGGTCTCTGGAAATAACTGTAGCTGAAAATAACTTATCAACTTGCTGGACTCTTGAAATCCTTGCAACCTACATAAAAAGCACAAAAGGAAAGGAAAGGAAATGTAATGTGCCACACTATAGTAATGAACAGAGATTAAATGGTTAATTGTATTAAATGCAGTGTTGTATTAATTTAAATATTAAATGATTTACAAGTGTTCTTTTGATAGATACAGAAATAGTAAATATTATTCTTTCAGTTCTATTGATGAGGAGGTAAACCATTGAAAGGCCCTTCAGTGAAAATCTCTAAGTATGAAATGAACGATGGCTCTTTTGGGTAGAGAAATGGACATATATCTAGAGTAAGGGGTCCCATGATGGAGGTTTACAGCACAGAATCAGAAAATGTCTGGTATGTAAAGCAATTTATAGTCAACAATTTTGAGGTCAGAATGCCCTGGTTTGAAGTTGATCAGCTTGTGATCAATTCAGAACAGTTATTCTGAAATAAAAAATGTCACTTTAAAAAAAAAAAGGTATTACAAATATTACTACTTCTCATACAGTATTTTTTTTAAATACACATGTTGGAGATAGATTTGTCTTTTATTACAATTCAGTTATTTTATTTGGTAAATTTTTAAAATCTGTCACTATAAAATGTTACAGAGCAATGCCATGCAGTTTAGTTAGAAGAGTTCAGTGGAGCTTATAACCAAATCACTTTTAAGCAACTGCCATTCATTCTTATTTATCACATTGTTGAATTGGGGTATATACGTGAATGAAGCTGATAATGTAGTTTGTATCCAGTGCAGGCCCTATAACATTTACTTCTGTGTCTTTTATAGGTCTTTTAGCTGAGAAGAACCACATGGAATACACAGTAATGTACATTTGATTCAGGGTATGAAAAAAGAGACATTGGTGATACGTCTATGGAAAAAGTGCTGGTGTAGGCTGAGATGGCGATTCTAGGCTTAAAACCTATGAACTGTTATTCTTTGAGAAAAAGAGGCATTTTTATGCTGAAACTTATTTGTTTTACTCTGACTGTATTAATTTTCTGTGAATTTTTAATTTATTATGTGGTTATAATTCAGTGTCATTGGCCGGAATTGATAAATCAGAGTCTGGGGACTAACACACAGAATTCACATTCTGTCTTGAAAACCATCTTTTTATCAGATCCTCATTTACTTGGTAGAATCAATGGACATTGGTTGGACAAGTTAAGGAGGTAGGTGCCAAAGTATCAATACATTGTTGCTCTTGATTTGTGGAAGCATTTGTTGCATGTTGAAGAATTAAAGTTACAAATCTAAAAATTTATAAACTGAGCATCTACT